>CAMQGK010000028.1:3247500-3847500 GCA_947000775.1 Pterois miles
ACTTGCAATAACATTGGAACTAATGTATGTATTTTTTGTGGCAGAGCTGAATTACAGAGTGGACATGGTGACCTGGAACCAGTACCTCCGCTGGGGGGTCGTGTACATCCGGCTGCACAGCGGCAGAAACTTCACCGAGGCCCGAATAGACCAGTAAGTCAGTAAAACACCTGGAATACCAGTTTCTCTTGTTGGCCATCAATCTGCAGAGGTTCACATCATAAATCAGCACATCTGGCTTTAAACTAAATACCTTTCTGCTCCTCTTTGCTCCCAGTAAGCTCCTCCGGTTCGAGCAGTACACCTCCACGCGGCTGCTGGCCCAGTTCGATGACGATCTGCATCAGGTCCAGAAGATCTCGATGCGCATCAACACCGGCAACGTCATCGGCCCTCGTTACAAAATCAGACTCCTGCGAATCCGCTTCACGCCGCTGGAGCATCCGGAGAGGTCGGTCCCGAACCCACAGCACTGTTAAAGTTTTACACACAAGGACAAATCCAGTGATCAGTTCCCCAAAGCCTGCTAATCAAAGTGCCAGCTCAATTTATCTAATTATTACTAATCAATATAATTAAGGTTTCTACGAGAAAAAAAAATCACAAATTTATGAGGAAAAAAGACTTAGATTAAATTGGTAAATCTACAATAAAAAAATCACAAATTAATGACAATAAACTTGGCTGTTCTCTGAGAATGAATTAGTAAATATCCAATAAAACAAATGATCAGAAATCTACAAGAACAAAATCTGGATATTCTGAGATTACGTAGTAAATCTATGAGAAAAACAAATTTACAAGGAAAAAAACTTCAATATTCTCTGAGATTGAGGTAAATCTACAATTTGAAAAATAAAACAAATTTCTGAGAAAAAAATTGGATATTCTGAGATTAAACTGAATCTAAGAAACTAAATCTAAATCGAAACTAAATCTGAGAAAAAAACACAAATTGACAAGAAAAAAATTGGATATTCTGAGATTAAACTGAATCTAAGAAACTAAATCTAAATCGAAACTAAATCTGAGAAAAAAACACAAATTGACAAGAAAAAAACTTGGATATTCTGAGATTAAACTGAATCTAAGAAACTAAATCGAAACTAAATCTGAGAAAAAAACACAAATTTCTGAGAAAAAAACTTTAAGTGTAAGTGTAGATTTAAGTGTAAATCTACAATAAAAAGAACAAACAGAAATTTACAAGAAAAAATTGGACATTCTGAGACGGAAGTAGTAAATCTACGGAAAAAAATTACGAGGAAACTACTTTGATCTCTGAGATTAAAGTGGTAAATCTACAATAAATACATTTTGCAAGAAAAAAACTTTTCAGCTGATGTACAAGTACAAATACAGTTTTCAGTGCACCAAAACCTGCTAATCAAACAAACCAATTAAACCAATTAAAAAAGTTACTGTTCTGTCAATCACCCAAGTGAATGATCAACCAGCCGTCTTCCTTCCTCTCTGTCAGGCCTTTAATGTGCCGTTTCGACATCATCATGGAGGAGAACATGGAGGTGGCGTTTCGACCTTTACCCTGCAACTCTCCCCTCTAACTTCCCGACCAGTCACACTCCTTTCTCTTGTGGAAACATCCAACTCACCCGAACCCGGACGTCCTCTGGGAGCTACAGGGTCTCCCGGCCCCCGGGCTGGACCTCCAGGGGTCACGCAGGAGGAGCTGCAGCCTCCTCACTGGATGATGAAGACGACCGTCGCTGTGGATCGCTCCTGATTACTGGAAAGTCAACATATTGTTACGTATGGTTGAAGCCACGTCTGTCTCTGCTGGTCCTGATGGGATTTTTGGAAAACTGATACGACCGTTCATCTGTGAGATCAGGAAACAGCAGCAAGATTTGTAACGGCATTAAGGAAATGGCTGCTGCAGGAGAGACGTCATGGTGAGATGATGTACAGAATGTCTTACGACGGCGTATTAAGTCAGTCTCAATATTCACAAATACACAGTGATTCACAAGCGTATATTTATATAAATGACTCTATTCGATGCACACAAAAATAGTAACTGTTGCATATCAATGTTAAAAAAAATCCACATAAAAAAATAATACCCTTGTGGGGACACGCTCATGTGATTGGCTGATAAGGAGAGAGACATCTGATTGGCTACAGAGAAGTCCCTGTTGAAAAAAATGCATTTGTGGATCGGTGCACGTCAAGGGAGTCTCAAAAAACCCACAGATCCGGTTTACACACGACAAGTAGTTTTAAATGCAGGATCAACAGTTTGTATATAAATGTTACAGCATCCAAATGTGTTTTTGATGAAACTTACAAATACTTTCACAAACATACATTTGCGGATTTCTTTTACATTTATTTTAAAAAACACTATTTATGTGTGCATCAGAAATATATTTGTGAACCTTATTTTTTTACGTGGATTTTTTTTTACATTTACATACATCAAAATATTTTTGTCGAGAGTCATTTATATATAAATCACAAAATACAATTGTGAATCCATATGTGTGCATTTGTGAATATCAAGACTGATTTGACCTCATATAATATTCTGTGGAAAAAACTTTCCAAGATTAAAGGTGTAAATTTACAAGAAAAAATTAAAATTTATGAAGAAAAAGCTTTGATATTCTCTGAGATTAAAGTGGTAAATCACAGATAAAAAACAAATTTACAAGGAAAAAAATTGAAAATTCTGAGATTAAAGAATTAAATCTATGAGAAAAATAAATTCACTAAGAAAAAAGACGGATATTCTCAGAGATTAAAGTGATACATTTATGAGAATTTACAAGGTAAAAAACTTGAATATTCAGAGATAAAAGTGGTAAATCTACAATAAAAAACTCAAATTTACAAGGGAAAAAACTTGAATATTCTCTGAGATGAAAGTTGTAAATCTATGAGAAAAAAACTCGAAATTTACAAGAAAAATTAAATATTCTGAAATTTAAGTCACAGCGATGTCAGTGGTGTGATGAAGCTGATCAAACCTGAAGCAGTGATGTGGTTTCTTTACAAAAAACATGTAACTTTACAACTTAAATCTCATGTTTTTTTTTATATATCATGCCCCTCCCCTGGCTCAATAATGATTTTTTTTTTTATTTTTACCTACATTGACCCTAATACACCGTCCTAACACAACTATCATGCACTCACTGTGCTCCTGCCGTTGGTTGAAAGTAATCTTATTTTTAACACCCACTACTTGCCCATGACAATAAACACTTAACCGATGAGACACCAGTGTATGTGCAAACCTACGGTAGTTTTAGTGTAAACCTACGGTAGTTTTAGTGCAAACCTACGGTAGTTTTAGTGCAAACCTGCGGCAGTTTTAGTGCAAACCTACGGTAGTTTTAGTGCAGACCTACGGTAGTTTTAGTGCAGACCTACGGTAGTTTTAGTGCAGACCTACGGCAGTTTTAGTGCAGACCTACGGTAGTTTTAGTGCAGACCTGCGGCAGTTTTAGTGCAAACCTGCGGTAGTTTTAGTGCAAACCTGCGGCAGTTTTAGTGCAGACCTACGGTAGTTTTAGTGCAGACCTACGGTAGTTTTAGTGCAAACCTACGGTAGTTTTAGTGCAAACCTACGGTCGTTTTAGTGCAGACCTACGGTCGTTTTAGTGCAAACCTATGGTCGTTTTAGTGCAGACCTACGGCAGTTTTAGTGCAAACCTACGGTAGTTTTAGTGCAAACCTACGGTCGTTTTAGTGCAAACCTGCGGTAGTTTTAGTGCAAACCTACGGTAGTTTTAGTGCAAACCTACGATAGTTTTAGTGCAAACCTACGGTAGTTTTAGTGCAGACCTACGGCAGTTTTAGTGCAAACCTACGGTAGTTTTAGTGCAGACCTACGGTAGTTTTAGTGCAGACCTACGGCAGTTTTAGTGCAAACCTACGGTAGTTTTAGTGCAAACCTGCGGCAGTTTTAGTGCAGACCTACGGTAGTTTTAGTGCAGACCTACGGTAGTTTTAGTGCAAACCTACGGTCGTTTTAGTGCAGACCTACGGCAGTTTTAGTGCAAACCTATGGTCGTTTTAGTGCAGACCTACGGCAGTTTTAGTGCAGACCTACGGTAGTTTTAGTGCAAACCTACGGTCGTTTTAGTGCAGACCTACGGCAGTTTTAGTGCAAACCTACGGTAGTTTTAGTGCAAACCTGCGGTAGTTTTAGTGCAAACCTACGGTAGTTTTAGTGCAAACCTGCGGTAGTTTTAGTGCAGACCTGCGGTAGTTTTAGTGCAAACCTGCAATAGTTTTAGTGCAAACCTACGGTAGTTTTAGTGCAGACCTACGGTCGTTTTAGTGCAGACCTACGGTAGTTTTAGTGCAGACCTACGGTAGTTTTAGTGCAAACCTGCGGTAGTTTTAGTGCAAACCTGCGGTAGTTTTAGTGCAAACCTACGGTAGTTTTAGTGCAGACCTAGGTAGTTTTAGTGCAGACCTACGGTTGTTTTAGTGCAAACCTGCGGTAGTTTTAGTGCAGACCTAGGTAGTTTTAGTGCAAACCTGTGGTAGTTTTAGTACAGACCTAGGTAGTTTTAGTGCAGACCTACGGTAGTTTTAGTGCAGACCTAGGTAGTTTTAGTGCAGACCTACGGTAGTTTTAGTGCAGACCTGTGGTAGTTTTAGTGCAGACCTAGGTAGTTTTAGTGCAAACCTGTGGTAGTTTTAGTGCAGACCTAGGTAGTTTTAGTGCAAACCTGTGGTAGTTTTAGTGCAGACCTAGGTAGTTTTAGTGCAAACCTGTGGTAGTTTTAGTACAGACACAAAGACGAACATAAATGCAGCTTCTTGCCTCTGTGTGCCTTCGACCAACAGCTCTTTGTTTGCGACCCTCCTCAACCAAAGTGGAAGTTGTTTGCATGCTGCATATATACTGTTTAGTACTTTAAAAGCCAATTTCAAGACGAGTAATCACCTCGTTGGGGTTGGGAGGGTTGTGACTAGCGGCTGAGAGCTGCTACTTGAACAGTGACGCTGCTACGAGGTTTGTTCCCAGCTAAACACAACCAGTTATAAGCTGTTTTACCACAGTCGTTCTGTATTAATGTGTGCAGTTGTAAACTGTTTTATTGTGAAAACAGAGGTAGCTAAGGAAGTGTCTGTAGCTTGTGAATTTGGGGACTTTGGTAGCTCAAGACGAACCAACAGGTCTCATTTTAATCAGTGTTTTCAGCTGTTTAGTGGACTTGAGTGTCAGTAAATGTTTCATGTTGTCACAGCTGAGCAGCCAATACAAAGATGTATAATTCGTTGAAGTGTCTTTTTTATTATGCATTTTCACCCGTGGTTGGAAATAAATATTCCTTTGACAAAAGCTGATTTATTTTGTGAGGTGATTGGTGTAAAATTGAACTCAGATGTTTGTATGTGTGCAGCCGTTTTCAGCCAGTACGAACGCTGAGGACGAAATATTTTCACGGTGTTTGTGAGGCGACATCAGCTCCGTATTTTCACATAGAGGTTCACACGGAGCGACAGAGCAGGAAAAACATTATCTTGTCATACCAACACATACTCACACTTCTTAATTAATCTAAATCCATGTTCCATGATATTTACTATACTATACTAACTATAAAAAGAGACTTATTAGGCCCCGAGCATCGTCGTTCACATCATATTTTTTAGCCAACATCTCAAAAGATTCTGAGCTCTGCTTTGTCCAAAATTTTGAAAATTTCGGTTTTGGAAAGCGGACATAAACTGCACGGACAATAGCAAACCTCCGCTACATAACATTATGAAAATGTGCGAAAGTGACCGTTCCAGCACTTTGCATTGTGGGATACAGGAGGCGAGTTAGACTGGTCTGATGCACACTGGGGATTTTTCCAGAATCAGTACGACATCTGGGTATTTCTGGCATACTGCACTACTTGTTCACATACAGCGTACATGCTACCTTTTGGCCAAATCAGTACGTAATACTAGTATTGTTTGCTGTTTCAGATGCAGCCAGAAACTGGACATGTGTATGCCACATACCCATGATGCATCAGTGGCCCTTTGATTTAAATTAGATTTTTCTGATGGCCACTACAAACAGTGATACTTGACTTCTGTTGGCTGTACGATCAAATCGAGCAGTACTTCTACATTCAAACTGCAGCAGGTTATAAAATACTATATCATTCTGCTGACTAGTACAATGACTATTTATTTAGTGTTTTTCCATTGAGTTTTTTTAGAGTTTGTTTGTGTGTATTTTTTTTATCATTCATCTATTTTTGTCTCATGTGTTGTTTTATTTCATGTGTATCATGAGTTGGTTGATTTATTTTGTTTTTCCATTGAGTTTGTTTATTTGTTTGTGTTCATTTCTTTTTTTAATTTTTGCTAATTATTTAATTTATTTTTTTGCCTTAACTGTTTTGTTTTGTGGGTATGTATGTGAGTGTACCATTAGTTGGTTGTATTTATTTTGTTGTTTTCCACTGAGTTTATTTACAGTATTTGCATTTATTATTATTATTTTTATTATTTATTTTTGTCTTACCTGTTTTGTTTTGTGGGTACGTACTATGTGGGAATACCATGAGTTGGTTCTATTTATTTAGATTTCTTCCACTGAGTTCATTTATTTGTTTGTGCTAATTTTTTAATCTTTAATGTTTTTGCCGTGCCTGTTGTTTTGTTTGGTGGGTATGTGGGGAACGAGGAGGGAGGACGGGATAATGGGTCATATTCTGTCTTGAATTTGTGCTGAAACTCAAAATAACATTTTTAAAAAACAAACAAGAATTAGGCCTTTTTTAAAGAAGACATTCAGACATTTCACAGTTAAGAGATGTTATTAGTGACACCTGTGCTACTTCTACCATCTGCAAAATAATGTCTAATGTTTTTAGAGACCTGGTCAGTAAACTTCATGTATTCATGTCTCTGCAAACCCAAATTTACTCTGAATAAACGAGTTTGGCTTTGAAACATCAAAATGAGACTCGCATAAAATCAAATGACAAATGTATTTATTTATTCAGCGACACTGTCGCGCGTCATAGACAGTAAGAGCTGATGTAACGTTACAGTGAATTAGAAGAAAAATCAAGATAACAGAACTACGTCAACAATAAGCCGCTGAAATACACAAAGAAGCAGGAAAAAAGGAATGAATGAACAATCATGAATCACAATTTAGTGTTGTGTATTTTATTAATTTCACCTTCTGCTGTTTCAAATCAACAGTATTCCGATAAACGGCGGCTGTTTGAATAAAGACATGGATTAAAGAAAGATGGAAGGATACAGCAGGTGTGGATGTCAATCACTTGTGGTTATCAATGAAATTCAGCACTCGGTCTGCTTTCCCTCGCAGAGCAGAGACTTCTTCACAGTTTGATACGGCAACATAGTTCGAAATCAGTTCGGCCCGGGACGAAGACAAAAGTCCTTCAATTGGCTGGTTTTAAGAGCAGTTTTAAAAGTCAGCATCCAAACGGGATACCTGTCCAGTGTCTGATCACCAGTTAGGACCTACGAATGGTAAAGACAGAGACAGAAGGAGCGGAGGTCAGAGAGAGCTGGGCCACAGCGATCAGGGAGAAACAATATAAAAGACGACTGGACCGGAATGAATGGATAAAGAGGAGGTAATAGGATCTGGACCAGCTTAGGTATGATAAGAAGGCTGATCGGCGGGGGAACGCTCTTTAAAAACGGTAACGTGTCAGCGGGTCAGCGGTCAAGAAGAACCTTCCACCAGCCAGCCGACCTGGACGTGAAGCTGTCAGAGGAAAGAGGCCGTTACACAACGGGAGCAGACAGACTCACCACACAGTAAACCCGACCTACGTGTCACACTGGGACTGACGCCTGACGCCTCGACCACACCGACCACAACAAACCGACCACACCCACATCACACCGACCACACCCACATCACACCGACCACATCACACCGGCCACACCACAAGCACACCGACCACACCAACCACACCGACCACATCACACCGACCACACCACACCCACCAAAACAAAAAAAAAAAAAAACACACCGACCACACAACCACCCACCACACCGACCACACCCACCCACCACACCACACCGACCACACCCACCACCACCACACCAACCACACCGACCACACCCACCACACCACACCGACCACACCCACCACACCCACCACACCACACCACACCGACCACACCACACGCCACACCACACCGACCACACCCACATCACACCGACCACACCACACCTCCACACCGACCACACCACAACGACCACACCCACATCACACACCACACCACAACAACCACACCGACCACACCCACCACAACCACATCACACCGACCACACCACACCGACCACACACATCACACCGACACCGACCACATCACACCGACCACATCACACCGACCACACCCATCACACCGACCACCATCACACCGACCACACCGACCACATCACACCGACCACACCCACATCACACCGACCACACCCACCACAACGACCACACCCATCACACCGACCACACCACAACGACCACACCGACCACACCCACCACACTGACCACAACACACCGACCACACCACACCCACCACACCGACCACACCCACCAGTGAACAGCGTGTGGCGGCTGCCTTACCGAACCGGCTGCATGATTCACGCGTCTGTCGTTCACGCCGGCTACATGTCAGCTGCCTTTCTGCTGCTGTCAGCTCTACATAGGGTCTGACTTTCATAATGGCCATTTCATTTCATTATAAATGTCATTTAAATTAATTTTAGACAGAAAAAGGTCAATGCAGGATGAACAACCGCACTGCCTGTCTAAATGTTAGCTAAGATGCTGGAAACACATGACGACGTTTGCTCTGATGAAGGTCTGACAGACTGAAAGCTTAGTATTAAAGAATCTATTCAAATACTGCGTGGATCCAAACATGTAGTAATTTGTAAATAATAATAATAATCCACAATTAAAACCCTGTACTATATTCATTCATGGAGCCCTGCAAGTCACTGCATATTATACAACACTGTCCTGCACATATTTCAGAATAAAAGCCTCGTGTTAACAAATGTTTTCGTTATGCTTGCATGATGCATCAGAGTGTTGTGTTATACTGCAGTACAGCCTGGCTCAGCAGTCTGTCTGCGAAACTTAAAACCAAACTTCATTTGTGCAAAGATCTTTGGCCGACCTGTGACATCTGCTTTCAAGCAGCTCACAACCAGAGCATCTGTTCTGATCCCTGGCATGTTTTAAATGGGGAGTATCAACCTCTAGCCTCCAATAGGCCATTTAGAGTCCCTCCATTTAATCACATCAGGCTGAAGAACGCTTTTGTTCATCAGTCCATCTTGGTGCGAAATAATAATGTGCTGTGAAGGAAATGTAAATCCAGAGGACAGAAAGTCATTTATTATGTTATTTTACTTTATGTTTGGTTAGTTGTGATGTGTTTTGGTTCTTCTTGGTTTGGTTAGTCTTGTATGTACAACTGAGGTGTCTTATTTGTCTGTTTATGTGTTTATTGTGTGTGCACTCTTTTCAATTTGAGCTGCCTATGGAGGCAAAATGAATTTCAGTGTAAACTGACAAAGTTGTATTGCATAGTACAACAATAACAATAATAATAATAAATAATGTTGTGTCAACAGTTATGCATCAGTGGCACTGTCCCAAAATATTACTAACCAAAGCTTCAAACTGGTATTCAAGAAGCTCCTGCTGAACCCCCATCATCTGTACCAGTTTGGTGTTAAGTTACCTGCAGCGTTGTTGCGGTAGTTTGGTCGCCTCATTGGTCCGAGCCGGTTAACGGGGCGAGTGTTCCTGCGTTGGGAGGCGTAGGGAGCTCCTCTCCTTGGTCCCTAAAGGAGGAGAGGACAGTTAAAGATTCACTGTGACGTCCATCACTCAGATGGATCACCAGACGGAGACGTCTCTTTGATTCTCACCACGTTGCCTTCTCGTCTCCTGCTTTGCTCCTCTGGCCAGTTGGACAATCCTTCGTCCTCCATCTGAGGCATTTCGTCCATTTCGTCACCGTACTCTAAACCCGACTCGCTGACAGACATATGAACACGTTATGTAATGAGAGAAGAACTTTTACACTTTACTGGCCTGTTTTACCTCTACTTTGAATTTATGTGATTTGTTTTAACTTTGACTTCATAACTTGAAACAGTGTGTTGGTCTTTAGATACTATCGCTGTATTATCTGCTTTGTCAAATATCCGTTATTTAACTTATAACTTCACTGGAAGATATTTAAAACTCAGAATATAGTGAATAATGTGGTATTTTTACTGTCTTCGTTTAAGTCCATCCAGCTTCACCTCACAGCGTTCGAGGTTTATGACCACAAAGTTTGGTCTGATAAATAATGACAGCAGGAAGAAGCAGCAGTTTAATCTCACCTGACTGGACCCAGGGGGCGCTGTGACACACTGTTCCCTGCTATTGTGACCTTCACCCCCTCCAGCCTCTCCTGTCGCCTCCTCTCCAGGTCGTGCCTCAGGTCCCCCGGGCCTCGAACCGGCTGTCATCACACCATTGAAGTTCAGCCATGAAGCCATAATAATAACTGCTATCGACAGTCTGGTGATTTCAGGATGCCACCTAGCAGACTCAGTTGTTTTTTACCTGCAAGGGTTCCAGTCTGGAGAACAGAGGCTCGTCGTCTTCAGTCAGCGAGTTCATATTTAAGCTGAAGCCTCTGCAGGAGAAGAAAGACAGAAAGACGTTTTGTTCAATAATCATTTTCTATACTTATGCAGCACCTTTCAAACGAGAAAAGATCGGAGAATCGGAGCAGCCAGAGCGGTACTGCAGTCGCTTTACCACACTGTTGTGACAAAGAGAGAGCTGAGCTGGAAGGCAAACTACTGGTCAGTCTTCGTTCCTACTCTCACCTATGGTCATGAGGGCTGGGTCAGGACCCACAGAACTAGATTGTGGGCGAAATGGGTTTTCTCAGGAGGGTGGCTGGCACCTCCCTTAGAGATAGGGAGAGAAGCTCAGCCATCCGTGAGGGACTCGGAGTAGTTCTGCTGCTCCTTTGTGTAGGAAGGAGCCAATTGAGGTGGTTCGGGCATGTGGTAAGGGCTACAAGTTACAAGGTTAACGTTAAAACATTTTGAAATTATGTTTGTGAAGGTTCTCAGTCATCCAGGTCATGGTATCCCAGTCAGGATTAAATCAGCAGCAACTGGACTTAAGATGCCTGAAGACATTTCACTTCCCATCCAAGAAGCTTCTTCACTTGTGACTAACTGGCAGGGGAACCCAAGAGGCAGCCGTTCACATCGGCATCAGCTGACTCTAAGGACTCTAATAACTCCAGTCGTCACTCTCAGGAGAACCAACGTACTGAGCGGTTTCTATAATCCTGCTAAACGACCACAGAGGTTAAACTCCTGCCGGTTAGTCAGAAGTGAAAGCTTCTTGGATGAGAAGTGAAACGTCTTCAAGAATGTAAAACAAGTCCAGTTGCTGCTGATTTAACCCTTACTGGGATTTTAAAACTAAAAACAGCAACACAGCAAATAACACATTTTAAAGTACAAAAAAATACAGTACGATAAAACAAAATCAAAATTATCAAAACAGATAGGACATATTAGAATGACATAAAAACTACAAGACAACATTACATGCACAAAATATTCCAGTTTTTGCCCTAATTTCTACCAAGCCGTTTACATCGCTAATGAAAATTAATATTCCTGTTTACATGCACCCGCGCAGCCTCCCTCAGTTCTTTCAACCACCTTCTTAAAAAGGTCAGTGTTGTAATATTTACTCATCCAAAAACCTGTTGATATTCAAGTTTTTCATAATGAGTAACCATCTGTGCAAACTGTCAGCTAGTTGGTTTGTGTACAACAATCAGAGCTGTGTGAACTTATTAATACTGTTTTAAAGCTTAGTAATTTATTTACTCTTGTTCACCCAGAAAAACCATAACCAGTAATGCCCGTCTGTCACCACGCGACATACCGGTTTGAACTGAATCTCTCGTCCAACGTCAGCTCCTCCGTCTCAGAGTAGCCACCCTGTTGCGGTGCTGAGAATCGTTCATTCAGGGTGACTCCATCATCTTGGAAATACTGCTCTGTAATCACAGACAAGAAAACACATTACAGCCTAACGGGGCAGGTTTTGTCTCAAAGTGACGGTTCTAGTTGTTTTCTTTGAATACAGCCACGTTTGTTGCAAACTAAGCACACAGCTTTACCGCCAACCTCCGTGAAAAAATCAGTCCATGAGTTATTACAGACATGCCGATACATCAGGTGACGCTACTTCAAACATCACACATCAATTTACATCAATGTTTTTTAGCTTCATAAGTAAAACTGTGAGGTTTGTCTGAGACCTCCCAGGCTGGGCAGAACCATCACGAGGGCCGGCTCCGGCCTACGGGCCGTATAATGCCCAGGTCCGGCCCAAACAGTGTTTATGGTTCAATCACAACCAAGCCAGTTTCTCTAAACACAGTTTACACAAAAGCTGACTTTTCTTTTCTAATCTGTAAATAACGGCGGTGCAGTGGGTAGCACTGTCACCCGTGTTAGCGTGGGTTTTCTCCGGGTTCCTCCCACAGTCCAAAGACATGCAGGTTAATTGATGACTTGTAGGTGTGAATGGTTGTCTGTCTCTATGTGTCCTGTAATAGCCTGGCGACTTGTCCAGGGTGAACTCCAATGTCAGCAGCCAACCCCTAACGGGATAAGTGGTAGCAGATAGATGGATGGATGGATGGATGGACTTTTGCCATAACCGAGCAGCTCTATAGTGGAAACTGTGCTGACCTTTGACATGGTGCACCAGCGTGATGATTTCCTGGGCAAAAGTCCCAGTGTGCATGGCGCTCTCCCGGTACGTCCCGGAGTGCTCCAGCATGGGCAGGAAGTCCAGACGCTGGCGGCCCACGTTGACCAGGTCTAACGAGAGCTGCCTGTCCGAGGAGTAACACAGCGAGCTGCAGAGGGGAGAAAGAAGAATGAAACCAGCATAGAGGCGAAACTGGTTCCCACCAAGACAAGCTCTGACCTTAACATTATTATATTTACTACTTTCAACACATAGAAATGGAGCTTACCCTACAAATACTGCATGCCTTTGAAGTAATTTTGCTGTTTTTACTGATTTGTAGAGTTATGAGAAGACTGAGGGAGTTAAACAACCTAACTTGCTACCTATTCTTTGCCACTATTTACTGTGGCTAGTAGGAAAGTAGTTTAAAGTCCTGAAAGACAGAATATCATATACATATTAGCCAAGAAACTATGTAAAAAATGACTCAGTCCACATCACATCTGGTAAAAAAAGATAAATAGAAGTAACATCTTTACCTTAGCCACCAAACTTACCTTTCCTGAGTTCCACACATGCCAGTGTTTACAATAACTACACCCTACGGGTTGAATAGAAAGGGGGAGGTTCTTCCCTTCACAGAAACAGACATGTATGAAGTCTTAATCTTTTTTTATGGATGCTTATAATAAAGGCTTTCGGTAAGACCAAGATACCCGCCTCTCTGGTTTTTAACAGACAGGTGAGTTCAAGGTTGGGTGAAAG
The DNA here is from genome assembly GCA_947000775.1 of Pterois miles. Taxonomy (NCBI): domain Eukaryota; kingdom Metazoa; phylum Chordata; class Actinopteri; order Perciformes; family Scorpaenidae; genus Pterois; species Pterois miles. The sequence goes on from CAMQGK010000028.1 coordinate 3,261,045, forward strand.
TTCACACTTCTTTTCCCCTTTGATCCGTTAAATCTTCATTCTGCCATCGAGAGTCTCAGTTCATCAGATACTTCAGTCACGCTGTGCGACTCCTCAGCGAGAGTCGGCCTTCCTGGCCCATCTTGATCACTTCCTCCTGATCCTCCCTTTTGTGGCCTCTTGTGGAGCCACTTAGCTTTGGCAGATTTTAGGATATAGATCTTCATGAGGTCAGTTTCTCCTTTTATTTTACATTTCTCCATTGATCAGTGTGGATAATTCTATTCATGAATTTCAGTTTGATGGTGTGAATGTCGACAGCTTCATTTCCTCCTTCCAACATCACTGATGTTTGTATTCACAGCTTTTTTCCAGATTGACAATATTTACGTTTCTCAGCACCGATGACGCTTCAATTTCCTCCATTTTCCAGATATGTTGATAATGTTTATCATCACGGCTTTGATTTCTGATTCCTCCAGCACTGATGACGATAAAATTTGTCCTACATCAACACTGATATTAACCTTCAAATGCATTCCTCCTTGTAACAGCACTGCTGTAGCTCCAGTTTCTCCTTTTAACAGCACTGATATTTCTTCTCATAGCTTTGATTTCTCCTTTTGATGGCACCGATAAGGCTGCAATGCAATCCATTTACAGTCATGATCGTAATGTTCATGACGTTTGTGTTCCTGGCCTCATTTTCTCCCGATTTCTCTTCTGAACAGCTCTGATGTTCATGCTCACAGCTTCAATTTCTTCTTTTATGAATTCAGAAACCGGTAATGTAAAGGTTTGTCTTCTGTATCAGCTACTCTGACATTGGATTCACAGCCTATACTTCCATGAAACACTGTAGATGATGTCTCTTTCCCCCCATCCTTGAGTCCAAATAGCAAGCTGGACAAAAACAAGGCTCCTTAGATACTCATGTCTGTCTGAACTTGAAGGCGTCTCAGCATTCGTATTATAGACCTGCTTGCAATCCTCTTCCCCAAACAAGTTTGCAATTCGCCCTTCTTCAGACATGTTTCAGTATTTGGTCCATTAAGGCCGTAGATCTTCTTGACGCCACAGAGACAAACACTCCTTGCTGTGTCTAAACAGGGTGGGAAATCGTGCAGGAACATTTTCTGACCATGACTGGTGGTGTCCGTCTTCACTTCCTCCCACTGATCCACCTGTGCATGCTCTTTTTATCGCCAAACATCAGATATGGCATATGGACCATCAGCTCCTGTCAAGCTCAAAAATGCTCTCATGTTCCTGTCAAATATCTTGATTTATGCCGTTAAAATATTCCAAACATTTCTGCCCTTCATCATTGCAGAGCACTCAGATTTCTTCCTCTGCTGTGCTCTGGAGATACTGCTGGATTACAAGTTGTAAAGCTTGGACATCTTTAAATCCTTGATCAGCTTCTGTCAGTAGTTTCACTTCGCAGTGACATTTTTATTCAGTAAAGACGTTTCCTCCCTCAGTTTCAGTTGTGTTGGGTTTATATTTCCTGATCCAGCTTCACATGCCGTAACTGGTTTCTGCAAATGAGTCAGAGGATCACAAACTGTGGAGATCGCTGTATGTAGCGTCAATCAGGAGCTGGTTAAACACAAATGTAGAGCTCGTCACATGTATGGAGAGCTTTCATGGCTGATATCCTTCCATTTTCAGTCCAAAACTTTTACGACATATCAAGACGCATACTGCAACATCCCTGCGATCAATCATCTCTAACAGGTAATGTTTGCAGGGTGTGTCCTTCCACAGCAGCTTTTAGGAAAGAAAACTCGAGTAACAATGAAGCCACGCCTGGTTCGGGTCTTTTCAATATGCTCTTCAGGATGTTTCTGGCTCCATTTCTGTGGCCGACCCCTCTTCACTCACATCAGTGTGATTTTCAAGCCTTGCTTCTCCTGTGATCCGTCTTTGGGGTTGTACTGAATCCTTCCAGGACCATCTCGCATGTCGTCTTCTCCTCCTGCCTCCCAGCTTGCTCAGACTTTGACTGAAAGGCAAAAACACTGAGTACATTTGTTATCCGTTATGATGCTGTTCAGCCAGCCGTCACTCGGGTTATCCAGCGTTTCTTTTAGTAACTTCAATACGTCCAAACTGTTGTTGATGATTGTTATTTTTCAGGTTTTAACCACAGTTTTCTGCTCTCGGAGGTGTTGTGCTGTCCGGTATCTTGCTTTGTGAATGAACAACAGATCCATTTCTTCAGCACATAATCATAAAGGTAATATGAGAATTGTTGACCCTTTGCTGGAGAGCATCTCCTCTTAATTTTGTAGAATCACAGGAATGATTTGCCAGCTTGGTCACTTTCCCAAAGATATCTCTCAAGGCTCTTCAGAAATGTGTAGCTGAACTGGAGTTTCTTGAACTTCTCCTGGGCTTCTCGACATCTCTTCCTGGTGTCAATCCACAAGTTTTCACGCAAAAGCAACTTCACCTTCAGATGAAAATGTGTGTGAAACATCAGTGAGGCATCCTGGTCATATGATGCAACAGCAAATCTGGTGGATGTTTGTACCAGCAGCGTCTTCAGTATCCACAAGGGAAAATGTTTCAGCCGAGGTAAAAACGGCAAAATGTTGTGTCCTGTAAAGCCTCCACCCTACAGATGGCTGTGTCTTCTTCCACCTCCAGCTTTCCCTGAGCTTAGAAAGAGAAGTGTGAACTTTCCCCTCTCACCCTTGATAATTTGACGTTAAAAAATACTCTACCTGTTTTTGTTTACGGGCTGGCTCATGTCGACTTTGATGGTTAGCGTTTCCTCCGTTACAACGGTCATGTTGTCGTTTTTTTGGTCACTCCATCCTCGCTCCCTCTGACGGGGCATTTTAGGGTTCAGATCATCCCTCTGTGGGTGCCGGTCCAGACTTCCAGGCCTGTGGGGTTCAAACTGTTGAGGCCTGTCTTCTTCTCCCCAGTTAGACTCCCCTTCGATGGGGTCCTCGTAGCTATCGTCCCTGAAGGGCCGGTACCCCGGTCTTTGCTCTTCATGAGGAAGACCTTGGTATCGTTGGGAGGGCTGCTGTAAGCGTGGTTGATTCCTGGGCGGTCCAGTCCTTCCACCCTGGCCGCGACTGAACTGCCCTCTCGCTGGGTGAGAACCACCCCTCCCCCTGTGGTTCATGGTACCATCTCGATTACCATATCTCACGGGGTTTGATCTATCTTGTGGCGCAGGGTTCCTCCTACTTTCATGATGGTTGGAGTCTCTCCAGTTATCTTGAAAATGGCGTCCTCTTGTGTCTTCCCGATCATCTGACCTGCTGTCCGACGTCCTGAAATGCTCCTGAGAGGAGCCCATTGGACGGGGACTCCTCCGTCGATCAAAGTCGTGGTCACGATCGCCAAACTGTTCCCACCGTGACGGCTCTCTGCCCTCTGTGTTGCCGTGATCATGGTCAATGATGAGTGGTCCCGAGTGCCGAATATCTCCACGGGGGAGGCTCCCCTGAGTGCCTCCTCCAAACCTATCTCTGGGTGTGTCCACTGAGTAACGCTGTTTCCCAGAGTCCTCCTCATTCCTGTACCTGTGACAGCATAAGAGGAGGTGACATGGTTCAACACTGCCCATCATTAAACTTCACATCTGGTTTTAAATGTACACTTGACATTAGCTTTGAATGGCTGTCGCAAAAACCGCAATATTGCAAGTCAACCGCAGGGAATGGCAAGCAACCGCCACAACTGCTATGTTCACGTTTTTTCAATTTGAAGTCTTTGCAATGGGAACGCCGTGTATTTACCAGCCTGGACACACTAAATGGCAAAAGAAATGACCCAGTAATTTGCATTTTACGTGCAATAAGAGCGCCTTTGCTTTTAACGAGTCATTTGCAGACCATGGAGTCTGTATTGACTGCACTGTAAATGTAAATATGCTACAACACAACAAACACATAACCCGTGACGCATTCAGCATCACAGCTGGAAAAAAAAAAAAAAAAAAAAAGCTGCACCTCTGTGTTTAAATTTAACAGTAAACAAATATTGAACTAGTTTTAATACAGGCCTCTTTACAATATATCTAAAATAGCCTGATAAAAAGTTTATCTATATAGCACTAAAAGAGAAAAAGATAAAAAAAGAGAGGCAGTAATACTGCATATCACACCGTTGAGCCAATCATTTCATATTTCTTCACTGCAACAGCTTTGAACTTCTCTCAAGTCTACATTAAACATCTAATATACTGATTTATCACCACTTGAACATGAATTCTTACAACTGCTTTTGCCATTTAACTACCTTTTGCATCGACAACTAGTGCGTGTTCAACATGAGACATGCAGATTGTTTTTAAATAATAAAAAGAAGGTGCAAAGGAGGAAAAGTTGAAGCCATGCAGACTATTAATTAAAACTAGTCTGGATTAAGGTGCGATGACAAACAGTGAGGAATTTGCTCTATGGAAAACTAGAAAGATGAGAATCTTCTGCATTCTTCGTTTCCTTGCGACAGTGCTGCAAAGCATTTTGTTTAAAATTTACCCAAGGTGAGCGGCGTCATCCATTTCTCTTCTTTGCCTTTTAAAGTGGGGGTTCCTCTCTTGATGTGAATCCTCTCTTCGTCTGCTTCTATCAGGACCCTGCATGTTCCTTCTTCCTCTTTCCCTACCTGCTCCCCCTCTTTGGTCATCCAACCTCGCATTGGGACTGAGGTCCCTGAACCTCCCTCGACCTCGGCCCTCCTCCTCTCTCCTCCAGCCGGTCCCCGGCTCACTCTGTTGGTGGTCTGAGTGAGACTTTGGTGTCTGCGGTAATCTTTCCCTCGTCAACCTTGGAGGGGACTGGATCAACTTCTCCCTGTTTTCATAACTCTGGAAGAGATCTCTGAAACCTCCTCTGCGTCTATCTCCATCTCCCCCTCCTCCATCACGCGGTGGAGAAAGCCTCCGGTCATCATCGAAGCCCATCGCGTCATGACGGGGCGATGGCCTCCGGTGGTAAAACTCTTCCTGGTTTGGATGACGTTGATGCCCAAAGTGCCGGTCATCTGGGAAAGGAGGGGATCTTCTCTGGGCATCAGGGCGCCCGTCTTCCCTGAAGTAGTCCCAGCGTTCCACAGGTTCTTCTCGATGGCGATGGCCCCAGTCCAGCGGATTCCCATCCAGTTCGGCAACGACTCTATGAGGATCAAAGCTGGGTTCCTCCCAAGGGAACCTCCTAAAATCATAAATATTATATTATATTATAACTCATATAATACAGGAAGCAATACATCAGCATTCACACTGTAATTAATCCAAAGTCATTTATTTGTGTACATAAATGAAAAAAAGGAGATAGGTGGAGGGGTTGGCCAGAAGGAATTTGACGCTTTCCACTGCTTCCTCACCTGTTCAGGTCTGGTGTGTTTACTCCTTATGTATCTGAATTATATCTGAATTAATTGTTGTTTTTTTGTATTTATCAAAAAAAATATATTAGCATTTTCTTTATGCATTCATACGTGGGTGTGTTTTTATTTATTTACTTTATTTTATGATTCCTTGTATTATACTTTAGGTTTGTGATTAAAATGACATATGTCATTACCACTATTTTACTTAAGTATATATTTAAGTTGATATTAAGTTTATAATTACCCTATTTTTTATGCTGGTATGTAATTTTCCTTTCTGTCCGTTTTCACACACAAATTAAAAATATTCATGGAACATATTGCAGCTGCATTGTAAAGTGAGCAGCATTTATTTTTCAATTAAAGAAATCTTTCTGAGTTTTTAGATCACAGGTCTTGTGGGACACAAATATAAAAATGAAATAATATCAATGTAATTACCTGCAACGTGGTGATCCAGACCGTGGTCTTGACATTTTGTCAACCTTTAAGGAGAGGAGTTTTTAATTCAAGATTAAAGTTGAAGGCAAAACACAACACAGCACCACACCAGTATTGTCTATACTGTTAATATATCGGTCTATTCTGTACACACATCTACTGCATGTCTGTCGATCCTGAGAGGGATCCCTCCTCAGCTGCTCCTCCTCAGGTTCTCCTATATGTTCTCTGTTAAATGGTTTGTTTGGAAAGTTTTTCTACATATGAATCGAGGGTCTAAGGACAGATGCTGTTCAGAATATAACGTCTCTTAATATTGGGCGATAGAAATAAAAATGACTTGACTTGAGAGTAGCGCTGAGTGATAATTCAATATCAAAGCTCCTGCAGAATCATATCATTACATTACTTTGTTTTATGGCTTAAATGCATGGCTTGGTTTTACGTTGTTTAATTGTGATTCTGAGTGATCTTTAATTAAAACGTAATACTTTTTGAAGGTCTCATGTAATGCATCACAGTAGAGACAAGTTCACGTCATAATGTACTGAAATGTTGTTATAAATACTGTGATAGCTATTTGAACCATGTTTCCCCGTTCAACCACACATCTAACAGCCTTTGAGCATTAAAACCTTGTTGCTGTGTTATACACTCCTGCACTGGTTCTAGCTACAGTAGGTGGACTTAATTAACTGGAAATCGAGTGAATGACAGGGAGTCTGTCTTTATATAGCTGCACACACGACTATTAGATGGTCTGATCGAGTTGTCCACCCCATCAGTAATATTACAACCAACCTCCTTTACAACATGCATTTACTTATTTATTTATGCACAATTTTTCCTTTGCATTTCACCCATTTATTTCCCCAAACGTATTCATTTCTGTATCCTTTTCTTCCATGTCTTTTTACATTTTTTTTGTCACTCAGCGTGTCATCACTGTGTCAGGGTGCATGACTATATGCCAGCTAGCTAACATATTTCATATAAAATAGATAATAAATAACTTAAAAAAATGATGTAACAACTACTAAATAAAAATGAAATAAATAAAGGAATAATACAAAGATGAATAAACACAAATAAATAGAAATATCTATTATGTCATATATTATCAATCACTTTATGGCTACATTTATTTTTAATTTTTTTAACCGTGTTTCCCAGTTCAAACACACATCTAACACAGTCTTTGAGCATTAAAACCTTCACAAATGTAGGGTTTACTGCAGAGTTGCTGTGTTATGCACAACTGCTCTGGTTCTGGCTGCAGTACGTGGACTTAACAGGAAACAGGGAACTGTGAATTTCCCCACTGTGGGACCAATAAAGGAATATCTTATCTTATCTTAAACAGGGAGTCTGTCTTTATACAGCTGCACACATGACTATTTGATGGTCTGATCGAGTTGTCCTCCCCATCAGTAATATTACAACCAACCTCCTACACAGCGACATCTTAAATATTACGTTAATGTGGTGATTTGAAAACAAACTTCAATCATGCTCGTTAACTTAGCTTTTAGTGCCTTTAGTGAGCAAACAAGCTAACTTTAGCTCCAAGCGCTACTGAGTTTAGGGGCTGATTTTCCTCCTCACGAGACAGCCTACCGTGGGTATCAAGTTATATTATGTCCGCCGAACCGCCCAGACACTGTCAAAATGTCCAAGGAAATAAGCTAACTTTTAGCTGGCTAACGATAAAGCTAATATCAGCTAACGATACGCAGTAGTCTTACCTTCGTCCAACACACCAGGTTAGCGCGGCTAACGTTAGCTACAGCGCTGCTGCGCTCACAAATTAGACGGATTGTCGCGTTTCCTTCTTCTTCTTTGGTGTTTATTGGCGGTTGGTAAACCAGCTTAAAGGCGCACTAGCGCCGCCTACCGGACTGGAGTGTGGAGCTGTTTATCGGCAATAAACAAACAAAAAACAGAAGTAAATCACAGTTGTCTTTAAATAATTAACAAGAAGATTGTGTTCTTTCTTAGCTGCCTTTCTTAGTAGACTCAACAATGCAATATTTCTATCCTGACATTAATTCCCTTCTTTCTTCGTCGTACAGCACTCGAGCCTCCAGGAGGAGCGCTGGTCGTTTATCGGCAGATTAAATTTACATTATTAATTTTATTATTATCCCAGTAGAATAAAAATATAAACTGATTCAGCTTAGAAAAATACCCTCCGCTTTGTTTTTAAATACTGATTTTAAAGCATATTTGTCTGTGACTGAAATTTCAAATTGACTAAAACTATTAAATTGCTTAGACATTTTAAATTAATTCCAATTGTTTAGCAGACCCTGAATGTTTTTGTTTGTTTGTTTTGTTTATTGTATAATTTATTATTTGTTTTTATATTACGTTATGTGTGGATTTTTTGCAGCTTGATAATGAATTGTTTGTTACTGTTAATTGTTTATTATAATTGATTTTAACTTTTTAAATAAAGTTTTAAAAAACACCCGGAAAACATCGGAAACCCAAGCAGAACGAGTTAAGCACTTCCGCTAACGTCTTTTCAGAATAAAAGTATTTATTGTGTAAATCGACAGTTCAGTAAAAACAAAAACATATCAAACTATTATGTGAATAATACATCTAATTATAATTCAAATACTAATATATTCAGAGAGTTGTTTCTGTCGTACCAGTTCACTGTCAATAACAATTTACTGTGCTCACATTATTCTGAAAATGCCAGAAAAGCTGCCGCCATTGGCCCCTACGGTCTTGTATGCTGGAGGGTCCCTGGCCCCCGGATTGATGTGTGGTAGTTTGACAATTTAGCACAAAACAAATTAATTAACAAACTAATTACGTTCTTGAAAGTGTATATATATATATATATATATATATATATACACACACACCAAACCACTGAAATGTCACATCTCTTCTCCAGAAGAGAACAGAATTTGAGATGGCTTACATGCAGTATGATGAATATTGATAATTATCCTCAGTTAAATGCTCCTAATCGGCATACTGTTGAGATTGTTCCTTTGAATTAGCTCTAATAAATGACCTGATATCTTAGGAGAAAAACATCTGCATAGGAATCTCAAGTCAAGATTCATTATTCACTTCAACTTTTGCAGATCAGTTTTAATTTCGGTGCAGCATAAAGTTAACACACAGTGAGATATAATGATAAATAAAAGTGGCTGTGTTAAGCTTTATACTACATTTGTCATTTCATAAATCACACGTTATGAATGTCAAAGATTAAACATCTCATACAGTTTTGAATCTTAGTTTCATTTCCTCAACCGAAAGTGTCTGTTTGCCATTTATTCATCACTGACACACATGGCTTGATGAAGTTTATTGTTCTTTTTCAGCAGTTATCCATGCACCACATCTACAATGATATATTCCACCAAGCTGCAGTGTCACAGAGTTAAGTAATATTAGGATAAACATGATGTCCTTTATTTTTACGTCATATACAAGGGGACCCCGGAGACCCTCTTAGGATGAGCTTCAGCAGAATCTGGAGGAATAACGTGGAGAGAGGGAAGCCGGCAGGAGAGTGAAAACAAACAATGTGCTGAAGTTTGCAGCAGTGACGGGTAAACACATTGTCCTCCTCAGTGAGGCTTCTGGAGGAGCAGAGGAGCTGCTTTTCCACAACAATACGCTCTCTTTTGCACCTGCATCCAAATTGAACTCCTTTCCCACAGTTCCCACAGAAAGTCCCTGTAACTGACATCATACTTTCAGCCATTAACCGACAGCTGTTGTGACTCTGCACCAACACCACCAGCTTCAACTAAAGTTAAACAAATGAATATAATGATAAGCATCAACTGAGCACAACATAAACATAATTTAAGACAGAGTTTCAGTAAACTGAGGACACTGAGGTCCTCAGTATTACTTTTGGGAATTTGGAGAGTTTATAATGGCACAAAGAGGAGGAGGAGTTTTTAATATATCATTCATTCATTCATCTTCAACCGCTTTTCCCGTTAGGGGTCGCGGGGGGGGGGCTGGAGCCGATCCCAGCTGGCATTGGGCGAAGGCAGGGTTCACCCTGGACAGGTCGCCAGTCCATCGCAGGACACATAGAGACAGACAACATAGAGACAGACAAACATTCATGCTCACATCCACACCTACGGGCAATTTAGAGTCATCAATTAACCTAAATTGCATGTTTTTGGACTGTGGGAGGAAGCCGGAGTACCCGGAGAAAACCCACGTTTACACGGGGAGAACATGCAAACTCCACACAGAAGAGCCGCAAGCCGGAATCGAACCTGCGACCCTCTTGCTGTGAGGCGACAGCGCTAACCACGACACCACCGTGCAGCCCAGTTTTTAATATATATCAAATATATATTTTTCTCAGAAAAGTAGTTTTCTTCACCCATTTGGTTTTTAAAAGGCTGCTTCAAATATGTTGTTGATGTTTAGGAGGCAAAAACTCAATAAATCACATTAGAAAAAATAAAATAATTTAGTCATCAGATGATATACCTGGCACCAGACCATAATGTAGGGAGATACTGTAAAATATACAAAAACTACTTAACAGTATTTGAATAGAGGGAACGGACTGCGATCCGTAAATACTCAGAAATTTGTACAGAGTTTGGTTGGTGGCTGGTTTACAAAAAAATACATAATTGAATAACTAGAATGTGATTTTCCTTAAACACTTGGACATTTGTACAGAGTTTGGTTAGCAGCTGGTCACAAGGAATTTAGCCTTTAGTTGAGTAATCAGAATATGATTTTCCCTAAATACACAGAAAATTGTTCAGTTTGGGTGGTGCGTGGTCAGTTTTCTTTCAGGTGGGCGGGGTTCTGCTGGGGGAGTTTGGACTCATTACCTCAGTATTTCTATAATCCTGGCTAAGATCCTGATCATCTTCACAGTAAACCTGGGGCCCCTGAGAGCCGGTGGCCCCGGGGTAGTTGCATGCTTTGCCTTACCGGTAATTCGACCTGATTATGTGCAGCTGAAAATCAAACACAGACTTTCTCAAGGGATATTCATGGTTCTTGTTTCGCTTCCTTCTTTCAGTCTTTTAGTGGAAAAAGACCTTTAACATCAAATGTGAACATGCTGCATGAAGCAGCCTCAGGGCGAAGCACAGGAGGGGTTGTTGTGACTGCACAGAGGTTTAAGGCCTCAGAGGTGATGAGAAAGGTGGTGACCAGACTCTGTTCTGAATTGGTGAGGTATATTTTAGTTGAGGGGCGTGTGGAGATACAAGCGTCTTCAGAGCAGTGAAACACAACTACTGTAAGTGCACACTATAAACTGCGGCTAGCGTGGTTACAGTCAGTGCCAGACAAATACACAACACACAGTGTCCCAACCTGCAGATAAAAATACAGACTTGTCTCGTCCTCGCTGTGGATTGTCCACAAAGCGTCCATGGATCAAGTGACGAGCAGCAGAAAAACCAAAGCGACAGGCTAAGTGTTATGGGTCAGCAGCGGGGTTATAATATCAGTTTTCCTCTCCAGCGTCAGGATGACGGGGAAATCTACAGCAGACTGGATTTTATAGAAGTAGGAGTCGCTGTCAGCAGTAGAGATTAACACACAGGAACCATCAGACAGAAAGAGAGAAACTCCCACACACTGTTCAAGTACACAGCTACAACCATGAAGATCTCAACTAGCTAGTTCTCACTGAAGATGCTACACAGGATTCACACGACAGTGTCTGTTTTTTTACTGCTTCCCCTCCAGATAATCTGCTACAGAGCCGCTCCCTGACTCCTCCACCCAGTCGCATCTATTTACAGAGTTTTACAAAAGCAGGGATGAGAGTTTGAAGCAGGTGATGCTCCAGCGATATCTTGTGGCAGTGCAGCTGGGCACTCACAACAGGAAGTCCGGGAATATTGTAATTGGTAAAATATGACAAATTGGTATTTCTATCTTAATTTTTAAATTGCACTTATCTTTTTCTATTTACTATTTTCATTCACTTTTTAATTATTTATTTTGACATTTATTATTTTTTAATTTATATAAAATATAAGTTATGTTAGCTAGTTAGCTATCATAACATGAGGACAGACATTGAGTAACAAAGAAACGTTAAAAGAAATGTGAAGAAAGTAGCTGAAATGCAAAAAAAAAAAATCATGCATAAATAAATAAATACATAGACACACATTTGACAATAAATAAAAAATAAATGCAAAAATACATTTTAAATGTATTGATAAATACATGAATAAATAAATATTAAACAAGAGTAAATAAATAAGGAAATTAATACAAAGACAAATAAAGAAAGAAGCAAATTAAAAAGATTTTCCATTTATCAGTCAATTAATGGCTATACTTGGTTTTAATATTATTATTATTATTATTATTATTATTATTATTTTTGCTACATTTAATGACATTTATTTATTCATCCAGTCATTAATTATTTATTCATTCGGTTTTTATTTGGGCAGGTTCTGTCCTCTATGCGACATAACCACGTCATAACTATACTTCACATTATTTGCATGTTCTTTTGAATCTGTGTTGTGTTTGTGAGATTTAAAATTGCCCATCTGCACTGCCTCAAAACATGGTCAGAAGCTTTACTGTTATGCCAGGTTCGGTAATACAGATGTGAAATTAGTTGTTCAGCATTTGCTCCTTGTGGAGATGATGATCGCCGTTGTTGCAGCAGACAGAGGTGACGGTCGGTCTCTTGGTCTGGTCGTCCCGTTTCTACACAACCCGCCAGCTTCCTGAGAGACAGAAGGAAGACAATATGGAGACTGTTCAAACCTTCAGTCAGTGTTTTTAATCTGTAAAACCTTTATGAAAACCAGCACATAAGTGCATTAATGTCCTAATCAGCAGAGTGATTTGGGAAACTGTGAGAATGCTCAACAAGCTAATCGACTAAAAACATTAATTAGATTCCTGTTGTTAGATTTCTGCTGCTCCTTGTTGTTTCACTTCATGCACAATATTCTGTCTGACAGCTGCAAACTGGCTGATTAGAGACACTTATTTATTTATTTACTTCATTTATCACTGAGGCTACTGGGGTAAACACTCTGGTACTTGAAGAACTGTTGATTATACTCTTTCACATAATTTACTTCTTGTTTATTCAGTTTTTCCCATGTAATAATGCCAACAATTTAGTGTTTGCTAGTAAATAATAATATAAAATAATATATATAATGCAGTCAGGCTGACCCGAATGCTTCGAAGCTTTGATCATTACCAAAGTAACAAATCTCAAAAGCTCAAAAAAATGGTAGTATGGACAGCCCTAGTGTCCATGTTATTCTGCTGATTTCTCTAACACAAAGACGTTTGAAAACGCTGAGGTTGCGTTTTAGTCTGAAACGGGAAATCAGAGACTTTTGAAAACAATGACACCCAGCGTTCACTGCTTGATTGAGTCACGACGTGTCCTTCCCTGAGTCGCCACACCGCATCACATGATACTTTTCCAGGAAGAAAACAAACGACATCTCGACTACTGGTGGAAAATTCAACATGGATTACAAACGTTGCTGATCTTGTTGTCTATGCTAGCAGGTGCTGTGCGGTAAAATTCTGCATTTTATAATGCTTCTGCTGCCTACAGGCAAGATAAGACAGAACTTCAACTATCCTGAGGGAAACAGCAGTTGAAGTATAAAGCAGGAAAGACTGAATATGAAATATCAATAAAGGTGTAAGTACAAGAATATCAACAGATCCAAAATATACACAATACCAAAATATAAACAAGTTCAACAGGTTGCTTCTTGGTGAGTGATTCTACAGTACACAGACCATTACAAATGAAAGCTCCTCCAGAGGCGCTGACAGCATCATACCACTGTCTCAGGCTGAGCAGTACTGTGAGCAGTACTGTGAGCAGTACTCTGATGGGTGGAAGAGGTGGAGGGTCTCTACCTGGCTACTGGACATCCAGTTTGCTCGGGCCGACGCTGTGGATGAGCTGGGAGGACTCAGAGGCGCCGCTGTATGCTTGAATCAGCAGGTTCTTGTTGAGGTCTCCGACCCCGCTGCCGGCCTGCAGTTTGGGGTAGGGGGGCGTCTCCGCGCCCTGTCGCTGCCCGCGGCCGTGGGCGTCCAGGTCCATCAGGTGATCCAGGGGGCAGCCGTCCGTCCCCTCTGTGAGCGGTGAAAACTCATGAGCGCTCGGCTGCTCGTCCCTGGACACTGGACTGATGGAGACAGATGGAGAACTTAAAGACACAATGATGACAGAGACAGGATATTTTATCAATTTGCACTCTTCAAAAGTCATTTTATTCACATTTTTAGGTTTCGTTATGAGCAACAAAATGAGATCTGGATAAAAGCAGTCTCCATGTTTATATATTTTGTATATGAAAATTAAAATTTAATTAGTAATAAATAAATGGGTCACTCTTGTTATGCAGCAACATTTCTGTCGCTGTGAATTACTTCCTCATATTTACAACAACTGGCTTGAATTATAGATTAAGGTCTTCTTCATGACATAAACACAGAATAGAGGGTACATGTGCTTGGTTGTACCATGGCCTCAGTACTGTGAGTACTATAAGCCCAAAAATTCTAAAATACACAAAATATTTTTAATTAATGGCCATGTTAAACGCTCATTGAGTATATATACAGTATATATGTTATTAAGAAGATACTTGTTTTATACTATTTTCATCATTTACTGCGTTTCAACTGGTCAAGGCAGATCCGGGCTCTTCCCGAGGTTTCTACCTGTTGGTTTTTATATTATAGAGTACAGTCTTGACCTGCTCTATATGAGAAGCATTTTGAGATAACTTCTGTTGTGATTTAACGCTATATAAAAATAAATTTAATGTCATTAATAAGTCATTGAGGTCATTTTCTACCCTGTAAGTTTGTAATTTCTCACCATCCAAAAAAAAGACACTACAATTTCACTGACACTGTTTTCAGGAAGTGACTTTTTTTTTTTTTTTTTTGGAGAGAAAGTAGGAAAGGAGGGTCACTCATCTTTTTTTTTTCCATGTTTCATGATGTTAATCAGTCTGTCACAATCTTAAAGTTCACCCTGTTCAGCTGAATTATGAAGAAAGTCGGTCTGTTCAGAAGTGAGCCTGGCTCACATCCCCCGCTCATCCCGCTCCCTCAACACTGTCAACCATCAGACCAACTGTGAAGATCCGAAGTTAAATAGTTTTCCAGCTCTGCTGCAGAAATGAAATTGAAGTTGAAAAAAATAAAAAATTTGGCCAAAATTTAAAAAAATTTGGACACCCTGGACCACGCTGTCAACCGTCAGACCAAATCTGAAGATCCTAAGTTAAATTAGTTTCCTAGTTCTGCTCCAGAAACGACAGCAGACGGAAGGACGGACAGACGGACACGCGGAGCGCTAAATACCCCCGACTACGTTGTCGCAGGGGTATAAAAATGTAAAACATATTTGATGTAATTCTAAAAGTTGTGTCTCTGTGTAGGTTAGTTAGCTAAACTTGGATCAGTCACAGAGCGACGGCTGACTGGGCTCCAAATGTTCCACCCTGTTAGGTCTACAGACCACTATAGACCACTACAGACCACTACAGACCAGTATAAACCAGTCTGCCCATACGGATCATCACTGGAGGCCTGAGAACAGACAACATGTTTTCCTGACAGTTAAATATGTCTCTATACTGCAGGACAATGGAGATCAACGGACTACAGAAGTCTGTCTCGTCTGACTCTGTGTTTCAGTCTTGTCCTGTTGATTCTGTAATATTTTGTTAGGTTATTCTGTATTTTGTCTTGTCCTGTTGATTCTGTAATATTTTGTTAGGTTATTCTGTGTTTTTGTCTTGTCCTGTTGATTCTGTAATATTTTGTTAGGTTATTCTGTATTTTGTCTTGTCCTGTTGAGTCTGTAATATTTTGTTAGGTTATTCTGTGTTTTTGTCTTGTCCTGTTTATTCTGTAATATTTTGTTAGGTTATTCTGTATTTTGTCTTGTCCTGTTTATTCTGTAATATTTTGTTTGGTTATTCTGTGTTTTTGTCTTGTCCTGTTGATTCTGTAATATTTTGTTAGGTTATTCTGTATTTTGTCTTGTCCTGTTGATTCTGTAATATTTTGTTAGGTAATTCTGTGTTTTTGTCTTGTCCTGTTTATTCTGTAATATTTTGTTGGGTTAATCTGTGTTTTTGTCTTGTCCTGTTTATTCTGTAATATTTTGTTGGGTTATTCTGTGTTTTTGTCTTGTCCTGTTGATTCTGTAATATTTTGTTGGGTTATTCTGTGTTTTTGTCTTGTCCTGTTGATTCTGTAATATTTTGTTAGGTTATTCTGTGTTTTTGTCTTGTCCTGTTTATTCTTGTACTGTCACATTGTGAGTGTGTTTGTGGACCTCAGGTAGAATAGCTGCTACAATGCTGTAGCTGATGGGGACAAACAATTTGTATATAATGCAAAAAAAAGTCATGAGGCTGAAATGTTGCTGCATAACAGGAGTGAACCAAATCATCTCATCTCTGACACTGTTTGGATGAGCAGCATGGGAGGACAAAGAGATGCACGGTGGGAAGAGAAGAAGCCAGAAACACTGATGGATATGGAGGGAGTCATCTCAGTGCAGACAAAACTTGGCAGACAATGTATAAACATACGAGCAGTAAGAAAAGAAAACTACAAAAAACATTTAATTATTTGTGTTATACTTACATAAACATGCAGAATGCAAAAATCCATGCTTGATATAAAAAAGTAAATAAATAACTTTATGCTTGAAGTTCTGGTGTGAACAAAACCACAGACAAAAGCTGAGAGACAGGTGGAGAGTTAAGAGACAAACAAAGACGTCTCACCTGACGTCCATGGACTGGACGCCGTCAGACAGCTCGTCCACGAAGCTCTTGTTCTCCAGAGGTCCCAGCATGATGACGGGGGCTTCAGCTGGAGTCGGGGCATCCTCCTCTGGGGGGACTGCAGCCTCCGGCCTCATGTCAGATGCTGTCAACACAAAGCAGCGTTTAAAGTTTACGTACTCTGGCAAATTCAGTGGTAAATATTAGAATAGAGGGGCTGTAGGCCTGATCCAAGATGTAAAGAACTGATCAGTCATTTAATGACCACTGAGCCACTTTGGATCATAGAGTTCAAGGAATGCTGCAGTATACTTGGTGATCTGCCTTCACACCACCAGGAGGCGCTGTTCTCCAGCCTGTATAACACTGCTGAGTCACACTGCAGCTGAGACTCCTCTAATTATACAGAAAACTAATTATGCTGGAGAATGGTGAGTCAATAAGTCTTGGAGCGAATAACGGGAGGAAATAAATAAACAAACTAAATCAAATTGTCATGGTACAGGAGGTGGAGTCATCAGGCAGATGATGAGCTGTATTTAACATTCACCTGCAGCACCAGACAGAGGCTCCACTTCATTCTTCCGTGTCCTCTTCATGATCTCCTCAATTCTCTGTGAAAACACACACTTTGTGTTGAATTCTTTCAATCCTTTACGATGGTACAATAACAATGAAACAGACATATTATGTGAAGAAGATGTGTGATACCTTCTTCCTCTGCAGCCTCTCCTGCTCCTCCTGGATGTGCAGCAGCTCTCTTTCCTGCCTCTTCCTCTCTGCCTCTTTCTGGGCTCGCAGGAAGGCCTCCTCCCTCTAAGAAAAACACCCAGCAACAACCAGTCAGTCACATCCTCTTTCAGTGCTTCACTCTTTCTTTAAAAGTAGAGCCGCGTTGTAGTCAGGGTCTGAAATTAGCACCCCATCACACACTGAATGCAGGTAAATCGTTGACGGGTAGTGGCGGGTAATATTATCAGGCCATCGGCCACTTTGGCAGGCAGGGAAAATGCTACAGATGGGAGAAGAGAATCAGTTCTAGTTGTCCGATTTCTTGGTCTATCTCATGCCTCGGTAGCTACCGATTCCTCTTACTGATGTTTCCACAGTTACAATGAGAATGCGCATACGAGTATATGTTTCAGTCTGATTGGGAACGGAGACCCCACATAAGAAGGTGAGGTTTGAATCCAGCTTGGGGCTCTTCTGTGTGGAGTTTGCATGTTCTCCCCGTGTTGCGTGGGTTTTCTTCAGGTTCTCCGACATCTTCCCACAGTCCAAGGACATGAGGTTAATTGTCCCGTAGGTGTGAATGTGAGGGTGAATGGTTGTCTGTCTCTTGTGTCAGCTCGGTGATGGACTGGCGACCTGTCCAGGGTGAACCCCGCCTTCGCCCACTGTCAGCTGGGATCGGCTCCAGCTCCCTGTAGTTTCATCCTGGATTTGGTGTTTGCTGGTTGTGTTGCTGTTAACGCTTTTTCCAAAAGGTAAAATGAAGAAATGAAAGACCCTGACAATGGATACTCGCTACGTAAATCATGGTTTCTGGTGTCAGATTCAACAAAACAGTAAATATCAGAATTATCATAAACTTGACATCAGCTGCAACCACAAGTAATAACTTCTGAGATACTCTGAAGACACATGAGCAGACAATACTTGAGCAACGTTACATGAATAAATCTATTATATAACACTTATGTAAGCTGACCTCTCTGTCCAGCTGCTCCTGCATGTCCTTCCATCTCTGCTCCTTCTGCCGTCTCTCCTCGTCCTCCCGGTTCCTCCTCTCCTCCTCCCGCCTCGCCCTCTCCTCCTCGGCCTGCAGCGCAGCTCTCTCCTGCCTCTCTCTCGCCTCCTGCTGCCTCCTTTGCTCCTCCTCAGCCCTCAGCCTGGACGAACACATGCAGATTTGAGCTGTGCAGGACACCATACAACGCTAGCACAAACTAAAGAAAACTATCTTTTTTTTTTCAACAATTCGTTTACTAAGATTTTCCAATTTTTCACAATTAGATATACAATGCAATGAAAATGTCCTTAATGGAAAAGACAAGAGAAAAAATATATATAAATGAACAAAGAAATAAATTTTAAAAACAATAAATAAATAATTGAAATATAAATAAATAAAAAATCAAATATAAATACAAAAGAAAACAATATGTCTCATATGTCTAAAACGGTAAATTGTTATAGTTTTATTGTGTAAATTAACACTTTAATTTGAGATTTCTCCCAGATTGTTCACTGAAATGCTGGAAAATGCAGCTAATTGGGGGCGGCAGTAGCTCAGTCTGTAGGGAGTTGGCTTGGGAACCGGAGGGTCACCGGTTCAAGTCCCGACATGGACCAAAAACTGAGTGTGAACTGGTAGCTGGAGAGGTGCCAGTTTACCTCTTGGGCACTGCCGAGGTGCCCCTGAGCAAGGCACCAAACCCCCAACTGCTCGGGGCGCTTGTCAGGAGCAGCCCCCTCACTCTGACATCTCTCCATTAATGCATGTATGTGTGTTTCAGGTCTGCATGTACCATGTATAAGTTTAACAGAGTGTAAATTGAATTTCCCCATTGTGGGACTAATAAAGGTAGATCTTCTTCTTCTTCTTCTTAAAGAGACAATTTCCTGTTGGATTTGTGTGTCACATCTCAACTATACAATCATGATACGGTATATACTAATACCTCAATATGACTAGTTTATAAATAAATAAATAAATCTGTCTTTACAATAACAATAATAATAATAATAATAATAATAATAATAATAATAATAATAATGTTATTTCAACAGGTTATTATAGTATCCTGATACAGTATATACTAATACCTCAATATGATTCATTTATAAATAAAGAAATAAATCTGTCTCTAGAATAACAACAATAATAAAATAATAATAATAATAATACAATATTTGGTTATTTTAACAGGTTATTGTGGTATCATGATATAGTATATACTAATATCTCGATAATTTGTTTATAAATAAATAATGACGTACAGTATATTAGGGTTGCAACAAACACCTGTTTTTATTATCAATTAATCTGTCAATTATTTTCTCAATTTAATAATAATAATTTAAAAAAACTGATGTCTTCGATGATCTTTTTGTCTAACTAAAAATCCAAGATCCAAAGATTTCCATTTAGAAAAAATACAAATAATTCAACAAATCCTGCTGAAGCTCAGGAATGACTTCATTATTCTCATCAGAATAATCGGCGATGAATGTAAATGTAAAACTACTCCCACCTCTCCTCCTCCTGCCGTTGTCTCTCCTCCTGCTCCTTCTGTATTCGGGCCAGACGTCGTCTCTCTGCCAGCAGTCTGGACGCCTCCTCGGCATCCGTCGTCCCACCGACACTCCGGCCCGTGGGAGTCCCCGGAGACTCTGCGGCGTGGAGACAAAGATGGGGGAGCAGAGAGTTGGTGCAGTATGACTTAAAAAGTAAACGTGTCTGGACAAAACTTTCTGGAGGCAGAATGAGACGTGAAGAGGACTAAAAGTGTAAAATTCAGACAAGTTTTGTAAAGCTCAATACATAACAAAGAGTCGTTGATTTATCTACTCTCCAAAACAAGTGTTTTCTGGTGAAAAAACACCATCTTAGCGTGGACAGACGTTCAAAAAAAGATAGAGAGAGATGACTAGCTCGGCTGAAGACAAGCCTTACGTAGTCTGCTGTGGGCTACATTTTGGTCTTTGTCGTGACTCAAAAACTCACATCCATAGAAAAGTTTGGTCACATTTTGAACTGAAGCATCTGCAGATTAATTCCACATCTGATATGTTATGATCCTCTGAAGTCTTACACAATATGAGATGGGGAGATCTCTAAACTAAAGGCACTTTTCTAGTTGGATTATATTTGAACAGCACCCGCAGGCCCTTGTCTTGCCAGGGGCTGCCATTGTTGTTTGTTCATCTCACACACCCCTACACCAAACCCATAGCTGTAGTAGCTTGACATCACGAGAATCCAGGTACCGTGGAAACTGGGTCGTAACATATGGCTAACACTATGACAAACATTTAGAGATTTTATTTAGGCAGCATATTGAGCTAATTCTCTTGTTTTTTTGCAGTCTTGAGTTAATCATTTATTCCTTTCAACGGTCTGCAGCTGAATTTTCCTCCATTACAGTGAATGCGTGTGCAGCTATGCAGCTGTGCCTTTACCTGCGTTCAGTTCTCTGCTGGTGGATTTGGGGATCTTTTTCTCCGAGTTCTCAGATTTGGTTGATTTTCTCTCCAGGGTGCTGTGACCTTTGACCTCTGCGTGACCCCTGTCGTCGGTGCCGGGAGTGGTGGCCCTCTGCCGGAGCGGGGAGGGGGGGTACTGACCAGGGGAGCAGGGTGACTGGGCGCGACTCCTGTTCGACCTCACCCTGAAAACCAGCGAAACCACATCAGGTCACCTGGACTAGGCTGTAATCCAGGTGAGGTGTGTGTACATGTGTGTTTCATACCGTTTCGGCGTGGCGGGGCCCTTGCTGTTGGCCCTGAAGGAAGAACTACGGGCCGGTGTGTTTGGAGTCTCCCCCTGCAAGTCACATTTACAAATATTACTGTGAAAACAACCGGAGCACACATTATAAACAGGCAGTCAACCGTAACATGAAGCATTTTATAAAACATTTGTTCTTTTGTTAGAAACTGACAACCAGACTGACAACTGAAAGAGACAAAGATCCCTCAAATCAAAATCGAAGAAATCACTGTCATCGGTAAAAGAAACTAGAAGCTGAGTGTTAAAATGTGTGCAGATTTGAACAGGAACACTATCTTCTTTCTCCGCCTCCCATCTTCCTAACTGGACACAATGCGATCGAGCCAACATCAGATCAAAACATGTACGCAAAGTTTGACGCTCCTCCATCCTATTTTCACTGGTCAAAATCAACGCCGACAGTAGCTGACAGTTAATCAGTATCACCCTCTCTTGAGAGTGACATCACTAGGAGTACATGTGGACTATATTTTGCGCTCCATTCGCCAGAGTTCGCTCAGTCGTATGTTAAGAAGAGGTGTCATTCCCCACTGCTACAAAGAAAAGTAAAAGCTACCTAGATAACTAAAGCAACCACACTTTACAGCCCCAATGACAAGTGTTGTCACCATAACAACTAAAAACAATCACAATTTTCTTTTGTACCAGTCAAATGACCTCAGAAAACAGTTCATTGTCTACTGCACTACTGTTCATTTTCTATGGTTTAACCACAGCTGTAATATCTCATTTCCAAAATAAAACAACAAGGTTTGTGGGAAATGTGGTCTTATTTTGAAGAAACAAAAGCAACCAGGCACCTCATGTGTACATATACTGTATCGACATGTCTCTAAGAAAAAGCACAGCAAACAAAATGTCTCACATATGCCTGTGTCTTGAACAGCTCACTGTTATTGAGGTTGTAGGTGTCTAGTTCTACGTGTGTGAGAGGGCTGACCGTGGGTGTTTTGGCTCTGGACGTCTCTTCGGAGAGTCCAGCGATGCTCCTGCGGTTGGAGGAACTTCGGTACGGTCTGTGGTTGTTGGGGGAAGCTGTTCGTTGGGACACAAAAGACACTGATGGGTCACAAAAACGAAAACATACACACACCACACACACACACACACACACACACACACACACACACACACACACACACACACACACACACACACACACACACACACACACACAATGACAATGACACAGAAAATCAGAAACTCACAGTGAATAAAAATGACAATACAAATAAAATATTTACAACAAATTCCTTTTCTTGTAATCCTAACAGAGACAGATGTATTAGTAGCTGTAGCGACCAGCGTATGATAAGAAGTGAAAGTCAGTTTGATCCATTGCTACGTCAGTGCCCAGCAGCAGAGATATGCCTCCACCATTTTGGACTGAAAGAGGCTACTGGATGCCAGTAAAACGTCCACCTACAAAGTGCTGTTCAAAAGGAAAACAACATTATTCATTTTCTATTATCATATATTTAATGTCTCTACTGAAATGGCCTGTTTTGAACAATAAAAATCTCATAAATATGCATACTATTATATCTATTTAGTTATCTATTTATTAAACTTTTTGTCCGGCTGCTTCCCAGAAGAGCATAAAGTGAGCGATGGACATAAATGGAAGCTAGAAAAATCCAGCGGACAGATTTTGAGAACAATCTCAATTTCATGTCAAGAATCCAAAATGGAGTCCAGCAGACCTCAGACTATGGATGGAGGAGAGGTTGTATCCTGTGCTTTTGCCCCGCTTTAGGGCTGGACTGGGACATAAAATCAGCCCTGGCATTTTGGCTCAGATGCCCATGCAGCTGAATGTCCTAGCACCCATGGGTGCTGAGGCGTGACTTGGGGGTGGACGGTCAGAAGACCAGCTGAGGATGAGTGCAGGGGACTGGGCTTCACTCACTCACTGAAGGTCCCTTTAGACAATGCAACGACAGCACCACTGTGGTCTGAAACACATTATATCTCACAGCTAGCGCTGTGACAGCTTTTCGGTGCATCAAGGAAAACTCAACATGAGGCGCTGCACACTGTGGCGAAAGCAGCTTCAACACGAGCTCAAACTGCACTGTGTCGCGAGCTCGGACTGCTCTCCTCTACTGGCACAGAGCCCAAAAGGGGGAGGTTTAAAGATAAAATTGGGTGGGCCAGGCCAGGCCAGTGTTTACCTGTTAGGGTTAGAAAGAAACAAAGAAACGTCGGCAGTCCAGAAGGCATGGTACGCAAGATGTCCAGTCCAGCCCTGCATGGTAGTAAATAACCTACAACTCCATTAAATCCTGTTGATGTCATGCTACTAGCTCTGCTAGCTGCTGGCTCTGCTAGCTACTGGCTCTGCTAGCTAGTGGCTCTGCTAGCTAGTGGCTCTGCTAGCTACTAGCTCTGCTAGCTACTGGCTCTGCTAGCTAGTGGCTCTGCTAGCTGCTAGCTCTGCTAGCTACTGGCTCTGCTAGCTACTGGCCGATAGCCGGATGTTTGGGAACAGACGTTAATCCAGGCTGACAGCAGACAGCCCATGGGGGGATTAGAAGATAATAACAGTGATGAATTACAGCCAATAGATCATTATTACAGCCTCATCCAGCTAGCAGGAAGCTGGTAGAACCAGATATGTGATATGAGCGAGCAGGGTGGTACAGTCCAATGGGTCTGATGTTCTGGATTCAGCCGTTTGTTCATTTTTCTACTTTTAAGACTTAATGATTTAAATAAGGATATTTAAGTGTTCCCACTGTCAAGTTGCTTCACCTCAAAATAAATTATCCTCTAATTTACAGACGTCTCTTTATACGTCCATGGAGTCATAGGTGTTTACAGTCCACAATGGCTGGTGGCTGGTAAAAAAAACACCTGCTTGCTTCTATATTCTTTGTTAATACTGCATTTATATGGTACATTTCAAGAAATATTCTTATTTATACTCTTCTTTTACATTTAACACACATAAGAGATCCAACCTCTCAGCATTTTTAAATTTTTTTTTCACTTTACTCATTTACACTGTGGTTGACACATATTTGTTATATTGCTATCGTTTGCATTACTCTACACATATTCTGTTATATATTGTACTGCTATATTTCTGCCGTAAATCAATAAAGTATTTCTGATGTGAACGCTCTCTCTTACCTCTCTCTGGTGAATGGAGGGCGGCTGAAGAGTTGGAGAGCTGTTTGTTGATTGGCTGATCCATCCCGGGTGGGGACAGGAAGTCACCCACTGATTAAAAAAACATAAAAACACAAAATCACTGAGCGTAGACACACACGACACTGAATCAAAGTACCATCTGCTGCTGCATCGAAGGAGGATGTAAATGTCACGTTCAATAAAATGCCCCGATCCCAACAACAAACACTCATCACACGACAAACACGAAACTGCCGGCTCGCACAGAAAATAATCCAGCTGATCAATAAGCCACACAGGCTGCTGAATAAATTAACCTTGGAGATGGAGAGGCAGAAATGAAGCTGCAGAACAGAGAGCAACCTGCTTCCTCATGACATGGAGGATGATGGTACAGAGGCAACTGGAGGAGAACGTTTCCTACAGCACCTGAAGGCACCTTGACAACATCCACCTGCACACTAACCTCACTACTCTGAGTTCACGTCATGTCACATCAGAAATGATAGTTCTGCAGTCCTGTATTTCATATTTTCTAACAAAAATAGTCCAGACATTTTGGGATTTATTTGGGAGCTTTAGATGGGCAGATCAACACCGCTCATATCAGGCAGCAGTCCTTTTATCTCAGCACAAACGATTATAAAACAAGATTTAACAGGTTAATTAGTGAGATTTAGGATGGTTTTGCTACTTTAGGACAAGCTAGCTGTTTGTGCTGTGCTAAGCTAAGCTAACCAGCTGTTGGCAATATTTTTTACTTCACTACATGCTTTACTTTTTTATATTTTATATTCCATTATGTATTTTAGTGTGTCTAATCGCCAGTGAGGTAAATGGAAAAGACATTACATTATTCATGAAGAATAGAGAAAACGTATATTTGCCAATGAGATCAGGCTTTAAAGATTAATTAGATTTGAGAGTTTGATGCTCATTTTCTCAGTTGTGTTGCTGTTATTTGATTTTCATCTGGAAAAATTGTGTTTTGTTTTGCCTCTTTAAGTATTTTATGTCATTAATGTTTGTCCAGGAAGTACAGATGAAAACAGTTTTTGACAGCTTTTTGACATCAGCTGGCAGTTACCATATATAAGATGTTTTGGCTTCACTTTTGTCCAGTGTGAGGAAGAAGAACACACACATACTATATATATGTATATATACAGTATGTATACACATATAAAAATGCAGCAGTTCAGCAAAAGTGCAAAAAAAAAAAAAAAATGGATTTCTGCAGCAGACTGGAAATGTCTGCTGGATGTAGTGTGTGTGTAGGTGGGGTCTAATAAGTTTCACAGATAGCTACAGGGTGACTGTCTGGTATGATGTGTGGTGTCTGTGTGTGTGCATACAGGGTATAGACTGGGCTCCTGGTGAGAATGATATGGATGCATCACTAAACACAGCCCTGGGCCAGGAAGACAGGAAGTGGAGCAGCCCTTTGTTGTGATAAGGGTGGGGGAGTGCATGTGTGTTTGTGCATGGCGAGGGCTCCAAACAGACGCTCATTAGCCTCACAGGGGAAGTGGAAACACTAGAGCTATACTGAAATGGCATTTTTTTTGCATTTAAAGTGACTATTGAGGTTTTCAAATGAATGTTTGTTGTCATATTTTATGATTTTAAAAGTATAAAAACACTAATCCACATAAGTTCCCATGCTATGAAATGTAATGATTTGGTTTATTATAAAATAATGCAAATAATGTCAGCCAAATCAATGTCAGTCCCAGATGGTGTACAAAGGTTTTTTTCACTACAGGAGAGCAAATATGATCTGATCTGTAAGTTTACTGTATAAAACGCTAAAACAGGTATTAAAAGGATATGTATTTCTGTTGTTGGGGGTTTTTGGTTTTCAAAAGAATGGTCTGCAAAGCTATTTTTGAGGGTTACAAGTGTGAATGGTTTTTCAGTTCTGTTTGTTTTTTATTTCTTGAGGGACGCTTAATTTGATAAGTATATAGGTTAGGCATATATAAGCATTTTTCTTCTGCCTATTCAGTCACTACTTAATACAAAGACTGTTGACTTTGACTTTAATACTGATTGTACTGTTCATACTTGACCCTGACCATAAAAATATGCTTAAGGAACAGATGTAGCTGTAATTATCCCAGCTATAACAACTAGCAATTGTTCTCTTGTCATGCTGTGATTGTCTCCAAGTAAACACATTATTGGGGAAACTGGCAGCATCTTCCCCAGCCACTCAGTCTTATGTCTACAAATTTTACACCAGTAGGGTTGAACAAGAGGACAGTCTCTAATACAAGGTATTATTAATGTATGCATTATTGTATTTTATTTATTTATTATTTCAAGATATTACTCTATTTTTGTTAGGGATTATCGTCCATGTTGTGCTCTTTTTACATGGCTCTCCTTTATCCTGTAGCCATTAAATTTTAAACGTCTCACTTGATGTTAACTTGTCTTGTACCAACCCATTCAAAATCAATAAAAGTCTGAATTGTGGAAAAAAATGCATTATTGTGGTTATTTAAATGTAATTTATGGTGGTTTTAGATTGCTGCTAGACCGCTCCATTAATACAGGTGCCTTCCTTTGTATGTGGCAGTGAAATGTTATTTTTTAAAGGCTAAACATCAACAAATATGGATTGAATCAGAATATTTTGTTGGATAAACACGAGGGCTGTTAACACTGCTGAATGTTTCAATGCGGGGGGGCGACTTAGTTTTCAGCATTTATTACACTGAAAATCATTCCAAACAGCATATTATTAAGAAAATGATGTTATATATAGGAGTCTTTGAACCGTACAGGACTGAATGTTTAGGGTAGTAATGTTTCCATTAACAAAACTTAACATTTAACTTAACATTAACTCTTCCATTTCCTTCTTTGGTTCATGCAGCTTTGTAAAAACTCCTCTCTGCTTTAGTATCTCAGCTAGCAGCCCCTCGGCTGTCCTCTCCTTCTCATCTCCAGACAGCTTTCTGTTTTTTTCTGCATATTTTGTCTCAAAGTGAAGGTTTTAGTTGTTTTCTTTGAATACAGCCACATGTTTGTTATAAATTCAGCTCAGCTATCGATCAGCCCAAACCCAACATCTCTGCATCTGTGTGACTGCAGAGGACTGCAGATAGGAACCATTGTAGTTGAGATTAGGGAGGAGAAGCCTGTAGTTACCCAGAAAACCTTTGGCTGCATCTCTATGCAAAGATGTGTGCTGTGAAGTGTGTAAGTAAAGCATGTTTTGGCATTTACTCCAAAAAACAAGTAAATATATGAAGATAAAGACGACTATAAACAACACAGCAATGAACTGATCAGCAGATACAGTAAACACACTTCAGGACGATAAAGCAGGTGATGTGACGGTACAAAAACGTCCACACACATGCGACACAGAGGAACAGCTGTAGGTGAGATAGCAGAGCTCCTGGTGGTGGTTGGGGGGGGTTGAATGGTGGATGAGCGTGGCACACAGAGTGATGTGGTCAGTACCGTTACGGGATTGTCTGGCGTTGGAAGCAGCAGGAAGCTCATTGGGCTGAATGGAGCCAATGGCATGGCAGGGCGGGGTCTTAGGGTTACCTGGGCAGCACGTGAAGCAGAGCGGAGAAAGCAAAGCGTTACACACACACTCACACACTCGTACACCTGCGTCACTGACACACCAACAGGTAACGGTAAAACACACATACACAACAGTATGACACGCTCTACACAAGATTCCCAGCAGGAAGTGACACATCAAAACCTTGTTACGCCGAGAGGTGGAACACCATGCAGTAAAGCTATGAGTAAAACAAAGCTGCCTTCAAAAGGAACTTGCACGACATGCTCGGCATTGAAGTCACTTAGGTTATGAGAAAACTGTTGCTGAGTGACAGCCAATAACGAGATGTGGCTAGATGAAAAGTCAACACAGTCCACAAACACCATGAAGGTCTGCACCAAACTGCATCCAACAGTTCTGCAGACATTCCTCTCTGAACCAGCCTCATGGTGGTGGCAGAGGAAAGGTTACAGAATCACCAAAATCATCCTCTGGGAACCATGAACATCACACAATATTCAGGAAATCAGTCCAGTTGCTTTTGAACTCAGTCTGGACCAAAGTGGTGGAACAACCATGCTGCTAGTGTGGCAGAAAAAAGGCCTGTCGCTAGTAAGTCTGTTTTTAATACAGGCTTGGTTCTCTTTTCTCTTTGGTTTTTGACCGCATCAGCACTCCTCCCTCCTTCATTCCTTCAACCGCATTCTTGAAAAGGTCGGCATAGTGATGTTTGCTCATATCCAAAAACCTGCTGATATCCAAGTCTTTCATAATGTTTAACAGTAGGTGTGTTTCTCCTTGGGGAAACCATCTCTGCAAACTGTCAGCTAGGTCGTTTGTGTACAACATACAGAGCTGAGTGTAAACAGGCAAGAGGCCTTGTGTCGCAAACTGCCTTAAAAACCCAGACTGACACTCATATTCTGAATATGTGTCAAATGCATGATCCTAAAACCTGAATAATATCAGCATATCCCACATGTCTTAATCAGAAAGGCTCCATTCAGAATATCCAAACACAATATGCTGTTTACATGAGCTGTATTAAATTCACTGTACTGTCATATTCACAGTAATAGTCAAATATTAGTGTGCATGCAAGCACAGCTATGTTTAGGCCTTATTGTGAATGGATTAGATTAAGACGTGGGATATTCTGATATTCAGGTTTTAGGAGCATTCTTTGGACAGTTTGCGGCTTATGGCCTCTTGCCTGTTTACATCATCAGAGTGTGTTCTCGTGCATAGCCATAAAAAGCTCAAAGAAAGCAGTTTTGGAAAACTTGAAGAATGGCAACAGCGAGGGTTCAACACCATGGGCGCAACATGACTGCAGTTTAAGTTATTTAAAGGGCAAAGCTGTAGGACATATGTCAAGGGGGCCTTTCACGTTATTTGTATGCACATGTAAGCTGCATGTAAATAGGAATATTAGTGGAATATTCATCTTCATTAGCCATGTTAACAGCTTGTCTTTTGCAGAATAAGGGCAAAAAATGGTGCATGTGAACATAGTGAGTGTTTGGTTGCTTAGCATGTTTCCTGTTTGCATTATTAGCGTGCTGACGTAGCCTGTTATAGCTGGTTGATTTATAGCCAGGAAGGCCAGATTATTGTTGGCCGATCAATCGCCTCCATAAAAAGAACATAAAGCATGTGAACAGGAAATGAGACAAAAACCACGAGTGCTGCCATGATGATGAACGTCAAAATAAACTGAGAAAAAGCAGCTTTTATCAGATTTTCAAGTGGGCTGCATTCAACCAGAGAAATACGCAGCACGCACACACACAGACACACACTTTAGTGAGTGTCTGTCCTTTAATCGAGTGGAGCTGTAAGATGAGATGCTGCTGTTTCTGCTGCAGTGAGCATTCTGCTGGGCCTCACAGATCCCAGACCAGCTTCTCTGCCAGCCAGCCGGGCCGGAGCCAGAAGAGCTGCTGGGTGGACCCTGATCCCGGGTCAGTGCCAGGACGGCTGAGCTGATGGGGTACTGTGAATAATTGATGGCGTTATGAATGCACTGCAGGATGTAGAGCCAAGTCGGTGGCGCTCTGACGGCGGAGATATCTCAGAGAAGATGAGGACGATATGATACGAAATAAAGAGATAAAGTAAGAGATGGATGCTGGCACAGTAATCATGTCGCACTCCGTCTGTGTTTATGTCAGCGGCCTTGGTGCGTTCAAGGTTAGATGTGTAACTCTTCTGGGAATTGGAGCTGCCTCCCAGCTCGGAAATAAAACAACAGAGCAATAACACGCATACAAACACACACCTGTAGCACATTTACAAGTCAGAACCATCAACTACCAGTTAGAAAGCACAGCTTGAGTGTGTGTGATTACACACAGATGGTAAACACACAGCCTCAACCCTGATGAGGTTTACAGACAAAGCGCTGAGCAGCTCCTGCATTGCAGCCTCCACACCCTTTTCCATCCTCTGTCCTGCTCCTTTCTTTACCTCCACCACTTTATCCTCCTCACACCCGCTCTTCCTCCTCTGCTTTGTCGTCCCCACCCTTTCATCCCACCATCCCCCCCACCGACCTCCAGACCTCCTACCCAAACACCTCTCCACCCAGCCCCCCATCAGTATTCACCCGTATGCTCTCTCCCATTCTGCATCTCAAACCAACCCTCCGCTGACATCATCCACTCTCTCCATCACCTCACCTCCTGTCATACTCACCCTCCACTCCATCAGGCGGTCCTCCCCATGTCCAGCGTTTAGGCCTGTTATCCAGGTGGTCCCGAGCCTCCCCTCCTCCTCCTCCACCTCCACCTCCTCCTCCTCCTCGTCTCTCGGCGCCTCCGGCTCTCCGGCGTACCAGGGCCTCCAGCCTCTCCTGCTCGTTGCGTTCAGAAACAGGGAAGAACAGACACTCTCTCACCGAGCCATCGCTACGGCGACGGGTGCCCGGCGATGCGCACGGAGACGGCTGCGCCATGGTTACCGCATGCAGGAGCCTCGCCCCTCCGCCCTCTTCACACTCGTCTGTTTCTATGTCTGCCGGCGGTCACCAGCGCTCGATCGCTGGCTCGTCTGTCACTCAGTGATACATAAAACAGCAGCACTGCTCCCTCTCTCTCTCTCTCTCTCTCTCTGTCTGCCTCTCCCTCTAGGTAACACCGACTCCCTCCCGATCTCCTCTGCTACCTCACATATTGCTCACCCCACCCTCTCTCTCTCTCTCTCTCTCTCTCTCTCTCTCTCTCTCTCTCTCTCTCTCTCTCTCTCTCTCTCTCTCTCTCTCTCTCTACCTCCCTCCCTCTCTGAGTCTATTTCAAAGAGCAGTTTAGTCAGACGGGAAGGGACAAAATGCATCCCATCACCTCCCCCACACACATGCATGAACACAGACTGACTGGGTGGACTGGATATTGATACTGGTCACATTGGTTTTATCTCCAGTTCTCCTTCACTCTTTCTGCCTTCTTCTGCCTCCACACACAGTACAATTACCGTAAAATGTACACTTACTTCATAAAAATAAATAGAAATCACAGGAGAACAACAACACTTGAGATATGATATGATTCAAATGATTTTTTTCTTTTCTATCAAGATGAGAAATAATAAAATATAGATTTTCTCATCTTATTATTGCGTGTTATTATATTCCAGTATTTTTCCTCAGTGAATAAACTAACTCACCTATTAATCTTAAAAGGCAAATATTAATTTAAGATACTGTCTAATATCCATACACAGAATTACATTTAAAGATTTTGTGAGTTGTTATAGGGTTTCTGCAGGGTTGACAGACTTAAATTTAAGGCCTACCACTTAAAATGAAATTGAACATCTGTGTCATGATCATACTAGTAAAAGTATAAATTATAAAGGAAGACCAGTCGGATGATGGTATGAATATCCATGATGATATGGACTAGAATTCCTTATCACATTTTTTCAGTAATTCTCAGCAGCATATAACAATAATTATTAATGATATAATTGATTAAATTAATGCAACCTGGACCTGGATTACCATCAGAAAATAAACTGATAGATTAACCAGTGAAAAAATATTTATTTATATTAATTTTAGCATGCAAGAGAAAATATTTTTAAATTATATTTAGGACTTTTAATACCTTCTAAAGCCTTTTTCATTATTATTATTATTATTATTATTATATTGCTGGATATTGATTGATTAGTGTGTAAATATCTGATTGCCTTGAGAGGTGAAATGTCAGGTATGTCAAGTCTTTTTGCTATTAATGAAACATCTGTCATGAATAGTTGTGATATATATATATATATATATATATATATATATATATATATATATATATATATATATATATATATATATATATATATATATATATATATATATATATATATATATATATATATATATATATATAAATAAAATGCTCCACCTCAGCATTGTAAAGGGGGTTTGCTGAAGGTGCATGCAGAGTCACGCACAAACTGCAGGAGGGAGGAGAGACGACGGGAGGAGGGGTTCAGAGTCGAGAGGAGGGAATTAAAAAGAGACAGCAGAAATGTAAGATGGGGGGATGGTGGAAAGACGTACAGATATACTGTAGATATGGATCAGAGAGGAAAAGCAGAATGGATAAGCAGGCATTTGCAATTTATCTGCACAAAAAATGTGAATTGAGAAGTTTGTGATATTTAAGTTGTGATTTATTCTATTTATGAGGGGCGGTGCAGCACATAAAGTAACATAAATTATAAAATGTGAGTTAAGTCATAACGGACTGAAAGTCATCTGACGTATCAGACATCTGCTCCAATTGAACGCCTGACACAAAACAGCATTAATTACAGATATAAACCAGAAACCAAGTGAGCAGTGTGACAACTAGCGATGACCAGTACGTCAGAACATTTAGACAAGAAATCAATCAATCAACCGATCAATCTCCCAGCAGGCTCGATATTAACGCTTGCTTGTGTTTGGACAAGCGGGATGCTTCATGCAGTTGTCCTGTTTGAAAAAAATAGATATGATCTTGATTAGGGATGCCAATTGTTATGCTCTGTAAAAATATGTGGTCAAGAGATCTGCATTAATGCTTTCTGTCGACAAATCTGTGTTGGAAAGACGCACTAATGACGTAAGCTGTGGGTGGGTTATCATGACGTGTTCAAATGTAATCTACAGTACGTATAAATCCTCTCCATTATCTTTTGGACTCATTTATGTCTCCAACACCTGAGCTAAGATTCAGACAGGTGGAGCGGTTGTTCATTCTGTAAATATTATATTGGAAAATGTAGTTTTTGACAAGAATCTTAAAATAATACAGCTATTTGAAGGAGATGTTTTCACAGCAATATAAAATACGTAGATTGAATGAAGTACGTTTTATGATCAGCAAAGTAAAATTGCTGTTTCTGTCAATGGAGTCTGGTGGCTTTGAGGAGAGCATATTAATTATATGATTTGCACATTAATAAATTATAATAATTGCCCAAAATCCCTGTTGATTTTATAGATTGTTTAATACATGGACAAGTAAGTTTGGCTATTCTTTTTAAAAATTTCCATAGAAAACATTTTAAATTAAAGAAAACCTGCTTTAAATTAAACTATTATGGGAGATAATCTAGAGCTAAGATGATTGATTTGATTCATCGATTTCTTGGTTTTTGTTATTTTTCAAGCAGAAATGATAAGTATTTGCTGCCTTTCTTTGTTAATGTCATATCAATTCATATTTTAATTTCTGTCTTTGGGTTTTGGACTGTTGATTGAACAAAATAAGTTGTGAACAGTGTGACAGCTACAGATAACCTGTACACTGAAACACTTAGACAAGAAATCAATTAACCAATAAATCCTCCAGCAAATATGATCAACAGCCAAAAGGAGCTGACTGTTTTAAACACGACCCTCTGCTGATTTATAATCTTTAAATGTGTTACTACAATTTTTTTTAATTGCATAGAAAACGATTTAAATTAAAGAAAAGATGCTGTAAATTAAACTATTTTGTGATAATTATTTTATTCATCAATTAATTGATCAAGAGATGACTAATTAGCTACTAATTTGCTCATGTTTTTTGTCATTTTTCAAGCAGAAATGTCAAGTATTTGCTGCTTTTCTTTGTTAATATCTTATCTTATTTTTAAATTTCACAGGCAACAATTAATGGATTAATCCTGGAAATAATCAGCAAATTAATCAATAATGAAATTAATAATTAGCTGGCAGTATACAGTATACAGAGTAATATACTGAAATACACAGAAGTTCATGGAAGTGTATCTGCTGTGGAGCGAATGAATATTAAACTACAATCATTTTACATTTTAAAGCCATTTATTAGCTCTGGGACCTTGTCATTCATAATGTTTTTGTTTTTCAAAGAACAGAAAAACTCTGCTCAGCTCTAAGAAAGCGATCACCTTTAGTGCCGTAAAAGTTCACAATAAATTAACATTTAGCATAACATGTTTTCTCCATTGAAGCGCATTGATCGTGTGGATGTCTTTTGCTTGTCAGAGGTGAAATATGTCACGGCGCTGCGAGCATCGACTGTCTGTTCCAGTAAACGGCACGATAGGCTGACGGTGATGTCATTGCCCCATGAGGCTGACCAATCATTATGTCATTAAGTTATGCATATGAGTGAGTGGGGGAGGGGCCTGTTAGCATGCAAACAGAGCCTTTAAATCAATAAAGACAGTGACCCCCCCTCTGAGTGGTGAGCTCTCTGTGGATCAGGCTGTCACTAACCGAGGGCTTGTTAACCCTTTATGTGCTGCTCAGTGTTTCACTAATAATTTATATTCTGGGCCGAGCCGACAGGGTCGTCACACAAACATCAGATAATTTATGTTGGATTATAATGGTAATAATAATAATATGAGTCAATGGTTCTCAGCCAAGTGATGCCCACTCATGACTCACGTAGCGTGCTGAGTTTTATTCATGCTGCATTATTTCCAGAGAAAAAGACACCAACAGTGAACAGAAAAATCTCATATTGCAACAAAATCACCTCTGATGGCGTTTCATTTGCGCTGTAAATGGAAAGAAATCGACACAATCAATCAATTAGATGGAGAAAACACAGACAGCTTCAATATCTGATTTTAATGTTAATTTAGCCTTTTATTGTAAGCATTTACTGCACTAAATGTTATTGCTTTCTTGCAGTTTTCTCGTTTTAGGTGCAGTTTTTAATTTTATAGTCTATAAAATGTAAAAACACTATAAATCTCAAGGTCCCAGAGCTCTAGGTGATGACAAATTATTTGTTTTGTCATCTGAATAATCCAAACATATACCGATATTCAGTATACTTCAATATAAATGAGAAGAAAGCAGTAACTCTTCACACTGGAAACCACTGTAACCAGAGCATTTCTTTTTGATTGATAAATGACTTTAAATTATTTCTGTTGCTCTTTTAATTATTGATTAATCTGCTGAGCATATCCTCGATTAATCAGTGAATGGTTTTGTCAATTGTGACGTTTTCAAATGTCCTGTTTTGAGATATTTAAGTAACAATCGTTTGATAAAGAAAGGCAGTAAATCATTGATGTTTGATTGAACAATGACTGAAACAATTACTAACAACAGTCGCTAATTAATCTTCTCTTGATCAATGAATTTACAGCATCTTTACTTTAAAATACTTTCAATGCAGTTTTTTTTTTTTAAACGAATTGCAGTTATATTTAAAGATTATAAATCAGCAGAGGGTTCATGTTTAAAACAGTCAGCTCCTTTAGGCTGTTGATTTTATTTGCTGGGGGATTTATTGGCTAATTGAGTAATTGATTTCTTGGGTAAATGTTTCGGTGTACAGGTCATCTGTAGTTGTCACACTACTCATTTGGCTTCTGGTTTTTATTTGTAATTAATGCTGTTTTGTGTCAGGCGTTTAATCTTAGCAGGTGATGCGTCAGATGTAATTTACTCCATTATGCCACATATTATAAATACTTAAATCATAGTGTAAATCACAAATACTAGCACAAAACAAAACACAAAGAACTGCACAATTTTGTGCAGAGAAACTGCAAATGCCTGCTCATCCATCCTGCTTCTCTCTCTATATCTCTATCTACAGTATATCTGCAGCTCTCACAAAATCATCCCTGATGCCGTTTCATTTCCAAATAAACACGACCCTGTTTTTACGTGTCAAGTCTAATTTCTTCTGTTTTCTGTGTGTGAAGTTGTTGTCTGTGTTGAACTGTTGTCGATGTGAGGCGAGGTTAAACTCACTGCCTTTAAGTCTACTGCAGAAAACCAGCCAAACATTTCATGTTTCAGTTGAATGCACACAATTGGTCGGCTGACAGAAAGTCATTAGAGTTTCTGCATTAATCACTTGCTATTCCCTTAAACTCGGATTCAGCCCGACAACAGCAGGAAACACACTGACTCGGTTATGGATCGACACAGTTAACTCAACAGCAGAGGGCTCAAAGAGAGGAAAAATGAGAAAAGAGAGTGATGGCCGGCGGAAAGGACGATCTGGTTTCTTAGTTTAAGGTTGTGGATGTGAATGACAGAGTGATGAAGACGTAAGATGAAGATGTAGCAGACACACAGATAAACATAACATGGTGTTTGGAGGTGATGCATTCCTCATTTTTACTGAGGTGTCAATTTAGGCTTTGGGTGATGATTCAGTGTCATTTATCTGTCTATCATAAGCATATTGTCTGATCATAACATGTTATCTTTAATCAATAAATTCAAACTAATTGTGATTAAAAATTAACACAATTTAAGATTTGGATTTACATTTTTTGTATTTTATGTGATTTCTTTCAAACATAACGTGTTGGTTTGTTGTAGTGGGCTCCACGTCATACTAGCTTGTTGTGAAGGAGGTCCAAAGTTACGCTCAATTTTTGTGAGGAAAAACTGGCCATATTCAAAGGCCTCTGACCTCTGACCTCCAGATGTGTGGATGTAAATGGGTTCTCTGGGTCCCCACCAGTCTCCCCTTTACAGACATGCCCACTTTATGATAGTCCCAGTCAGTCTGGATCAAGTCCTAGTCAAGTCAGCACTCTGACACACTGACAGCTGTTGTTGTCTGTTGGGCTGCAGTTTGCCATGTTCTGATTGGAGCAGATTGTTGATGCTAAAGTCAGAACCTGGGAGGGTTTCTGGACAATATCTGGCATTGATTAGTGTTGTTAGATTTACAATAATAAATGTATACATACATTTACATAAAGCAGCATATTTGTCCACTTCCAGTATTGAATAATTAAAAAATCTCCCTATAAGGTACATTTTGAACATACAAAAAGTGTGTGACTAATTTGCAATTGACCGTGATTAATAATCATGCGATTAAATATTTTAATTGACTGACAGCCCTACTAAGAATATTAATATCGTTATGATTGTTAAATTGATATGCAGCAGCAAAAGCAACAAACAGATATCACTGTTTACTTCATTTAGAAGGAGGTCTGCGCAACGTATGTGTTATTCTAACATGCTTATGCTTCCTGTTGAAATTATGACTCTTGTTTATTGTTTCTAGTTTATCTGTTCTCATCAATATTTCATTAGTATTTAAGCTTTCTTTGTTTTAGGTTAGGGGTTGAAGAGGGTTTGAATATTAACGGTTATCCTGTTTTCTCACTTCTTCTAATGTGCAGTAAATGCATCATTAGTGTGCTGCGACCTCTGACCTTCTCTGCTTCTTGCTGCTGCCGCCTCTTCTCCCCGGCTGCTGCACGGCGCTGCTGCTCCTTCCTTTTCTGCACCTCCATCTTCCTCCCTCGCTCCTCGGCGCAGCGGTTCAGCTGCTGCTGCACACGGCGCTCCTTGTCCTGCAGCGCCGCCAACATCTCTGAACACACGAGTGCCAGGAGGAGGGAAGTAACTACATTTACTCAGATACTTCAATATCAATATCACTTAGAGACACTGGTGCTTTTTTAGTATTTCTACAATAGCTGTGTGTCTGCCTAACAACAGCTTAACAACAGCTATTGTCTGACAAACAGTGTGTGTGTTTGTGCAACATTAGCAGATGTTAGCTGCTAGCATTGCTGGTGGCTTCGTTCTCGCTGTAGTGTCACTTCAGCTAGTTTCTGACAGACTGTGTGTGTGTGTGTGTGTGTGTGTGTGTGTGTGTGTGTGTCTGTGTGTGTGGTGGTGAGTGTGTGTTTGTTGGTGGTGTTATAGCTGTGAACGTAGCTGTAGCAGACAGTGTGTGTTCAGTTTATTTGTCGGTGAATAAATGCTACGAGGCTACAAGCTACAACTCCTCAGCTGGAAGTCCAGAGCCAACTTCCTGGATCTCTCTCTTAAGGTGGACTCTTAAGGTGGACCAGCTTTTCTCCTTAAATTGACGAGATGCTCCTCTGAGTTTTTCCTCAGCTTTTTAATTCATTAATTTTTCTTTTAACTATTTAGCTGAAAGTGTTAATCGGTTAAAATGCTCAATGGCAGTTATTGGTTAATTATTAACACTCCTGATGCAAATACACATTACTTTTTCTAAAGCAAACATTTAAATGACTAGTGATAGTGTATTTTTCCACTGTGGTGTCGTAAAGGATCTGAATACTTCCTCCTCCTCAAGCGAGTACACACTCACCCACCATACTGTGTGTTAGTGACAGATGAACAGGGCCGACCACACAGAGCTCCACCAGCTGGAGTTACTCTTCACACCTCCTGTCTTCTCTTTTGTTAAATGCAGCTCAGAGCCTTCAGACAGGTGAGAGAAAAATGAAGAGCTGCCTGCAGGTCGTACACACTGTATGCTTTAAATTCAGGGGAGGAAGTATTAAGATCCTTTACTTCAGTTAAAGTACTGATGTTCTTTCTGGAATAATATTACTTCCACATTAATGTATATGTTGCATTTTACTGCTGTAGATGTTTATATCTCCTTTATACACCAATCAGCCATAACATTATGGCTGTGAAGTGAATAACATTGATTATCTCGTTACAATGGCACCTGGCAGTGGGGGGGCATATTAGGCAGCAAGTGAGCATCTAGTCCTTGAAGTTGATGTGTTGGAAGCAGAAAAAAAAGGGCAAGTGAAAGGATGCGAGCGACTTTGACAAGGACCAAACTATGATGGCTAGACGACTGGGTCAGAGCTTCTCCAGAACTGCAGCTCTTGTGGGATGTTCCAGGTCTGCAGTGGTGAGGACCTAGCAGAGGTGGTCCAAGGAAGGAAAACCGATGAACCAGTAACAGGGTCATGGACGACCAAGGCTCACTGATTCACGTGGGAGTCAAGGCTGACCCATGTTGTCTGTTCCAATAGAAGAGCTACTGGAGCTCAAACTGCAGAAAAAAGTTAATGCTGGTTCTGATAGAAAGGTGTCAGAACACACAGTGCATCACAGTTTGTTGCATATGAGGCTGCGTAGCTGCAGACTGGTCAGGGTGCCCATACTGACCCATGTCCACCGCAAAATGCCTACAATGGGCATCAGAACTGGACCACGGAGCAATGGAAGAAGGTGGCCTGGTCTGATGAATCATGTTTTCTTTTAAATCACGTGGATGGACAGGTGTGTCGTTTACCTGGTGAAGACGTGGCACCAGGATGCACTATGGGAAGAAGGTAAGCCAGCGGAGGCTGTGTGAACACTGCGAAGATGGTTCAAGAACGGTTTGAGGAACACACCAATGAGTTTGAGATAACGATGCATTTTCCAGTAGGAATGGACGATCAATACTGTGGTATCAATACTTCGATCATGTTTTTTTGAAACTATTTTTGCCATTTTTTAGGACTAAAAAGTTGCATAAATCAGGCTATGAATGATATATGAACAAGTCCCTCTGTAGAAACCTTCAGAATATAGAGGACTGTAACTGGAAAGCTTTGTGTAGGTAAGTGTTACTGAAGTGGAGATTTTGAGAAAACAGCCTTTAAAAATATGGATTGTGAAATTTCATACATTTTGAAGACACTACAGATGAATAGGGCAAAACATTTAACTAATAGATATCAACTGTTTATTATTTACGTTAAGACAATTATTTTTTTTGTATTACAAATTTTCTGAAATATGCTTCAATTTGCAAATGAGCCCTTATCTAATGATAAATTTTGGTGAATTAAGAGAAATCTGCAGATACAAACAGACAAATAAACTCTGAAATGTGTATTCTAGATGTTTTCTTTCCACTAATCTGAAAGACAACACTTTATGGAAGCACAATAGCCTAAAATTTCAAAATTGAGAAGTGCACCCGGGGTGTCTCGCCAATATAAATTTTCTCACGACTTCAGGCATTAAAACGTACTGTAAAAACATTGTGATAAAACATAGAAAGATCATAAATATAAGACAATTAGGAATGGACCCAGATGTAATTCAAACACTATGTGCACTTGCAGCATTGGCATTTTCGTCATCTTGATTATAAAGATAACAGCAGCAAATAATCAAAGAGTGTAACGTGATCAGAAGTTTTACCTGCAGGGTTGCTGTGACTGGATGGTGATCGAGCAGGAGATGCATTTCTACTGGTGATCAGCGGTGCAGGAGGAGGGGCCAACGCTGTGATTTTGGGAGAAAACAGTCAGACATGATTCATGCGACGCTGCCCAAGAGGCAAACACAAGCTGAAAATGCAAAGCTGTGAGCGGCGAATGTGACTCCTGCGTTTGTCAGTGGCGTCCGAATACAGTAAATCTCATGTCACCATATCGCC
Organism: Pterois miles; assembly: GCA_947000775.1. NCBI lineage: Eukaryota > Metazoa > Chordata > Actinopteri > Perciformes > Scorpaenidae > Pterois > Pterois miles. The sequence continues at coordinate 3,301,479 of CAMQGK010000028.1, forward strand.
TTTTGGGGTCAAGGGTCAGAGTGAGCTGTCAATGCAGGACCCCTGAGTGTGACCCTCAGCCTTCCTGTAACGTACGGTCATGACAGCACAAACACACCAGCGACGGCTGCAGACGTCCTCCCAACACACACACACAGTTATTATTAGATATGCAAATACATGCAAATCTGAGCTAAGTCTCAAGTGATTCATCTTCGCTCAGAATTACATCACATGCAAAAAAATAAACCAGCTGAATCACATGTTTTTTTTAAAGCCATTTGCTGCTTTCAGCTCAGACATGTGACATAAGAAGCTGCTGCATTAATTACATGGCTGATTAAGGAGCATCCTGAGGAACACACTAAACAGGGTTTAAATGAGCACATAAAATGTTGGATATTTAAAAAATCATTTGAATCCACAATACGTTTCCCTTTAAGAAAATATTATAAAATGAACTCACCAGGCATCCCTAATTTATACATACAGTATAGAAGGCAGCAATGACATATATTCTGGCATGCACTGCAGATTTAAATGTTTTTCAAAGGCTGCAAGATGCAAATATTTAAAAACCTGCTAGATGCTTTTCCATTTCAGTGGTGACATAAAGTACAAAGCACTGCATGACATTAAGGAGTGTTATCAGGAACATTGGTAGCCTAGAGGCTAGCCTCCCATAAACTAGCTAGGTGCCTGCATCTGTGCACAAGTCAATTAAACACCCATTCCTCTACAGTTAATGTGAATAAACGAACCGTATAAACGAGAGAGCATGTTTTCCTCACCTGTCATTTCAGGGCAGCTCGGAGCCACTTCAGTCATTTCAAACGTGGAGGATTATGTTCATGAGAGGGACCTGACAGGAGCCAGAGAGCCGCTGAAAGCCACACAGGAGACCGCCGGTGCAACACAATGACTCAGGGAAAAGACGGAGGAAAATATGATGCTGTGAGTGGGGAGCCTGTGGTGGAGAGGCGGGGAGGGGAGGAGGAGGAGGACCGTATGCCTCGGAGCCTCAGAGCTAGCATAAACGTCTATCTGAGACGGTGTAGCTACGATCCCGTGTTCACTAAACTCCTTTAAATCCGCCATATTTAAACGTTCAGTAAATGGCGGTAAGGACACGTTCGGGTCTACTTTCTCTCTACCTTTAAAAAGTACCCTTCAACACCAACACACACTAAAAGAAACAGTATTCATACGGGGGTGTAAACATCTAGCCATTTTCCTTTTTAAAAGTAGTTTACTTACGGTGGATAAATTAAAAATTAATTTGTTCATGTGTTTCGTTGGTCCTGTCAGTTTTGGCTGTCGACAAACAAACCTGCCAACCGCGTCACTCACAGTTCCCAAATTTACATATTAATGCGCAAAACCCCCCACTCATAACTCACACGCCATTATGCGTCGCATAGCAACTAGTTGCTGAAGAACTAGTTAGCATGGCGGAGGAATTTGAGTAAAATCACAATTAAAACTGCTGCATTCACAGCCTATCTGTTCATATTTCTACATGTTTTTGTTTATATTTTTTCTGTTTGTCACAGATTTTAAAAGAGGAGATTTAAACAGAATTACTGTCAACATAATAATAATGATGAAAACAGTTTTATGTTATGTCTTTTGTTTTCAATATAAAGGTGTGCTGACGCTGTTTTTGAGCAGCCTGAACGCCTCTCTCTCTCTCTCTCTCTCTCGCTCTCTCACGTGCCTTGATTTGGCGCCGCTCCTTTGGCTCGTGTCGGAGCGCACGTGCCAGTTCACAAGCGAGCCCCAGCGGCGGAATTACGTCATAGTGACACAAACCGAGGCAGCATGTTGACGCACAATATGGGTCACCGTGGATGTATAATTATAATTATTATTATTATGTAATATTAGGTTTACTGAGCCATGTCAGACGAAGCTCTAAAAATAACAGCACGTTTACTATTATTATTGGAAATATGCATGAAAACAATCACATAGTGTACCTGTCTCTAACATGATATGTTGTTCAAACACACTATAAATTACAACTGCTAGCCAGTTAGGAGTAAATATTCATATCATTTACTTATATAAAAGTATAAATATCAATCTATAAAAATACTCCATTACAAGTAAAATATCTGCATTGAAAATATGACTTTAACAAAAGTACATGTCTCAGGAAAATGTACTTAGTATCAACGCTCAATGCAGAAAAATACCCCCTTTGAGTGTTCATTTTTTTTTTTGTATTTTTTCCTTAAAGCCTCCTCCCACCCAACCAAAAAAAAAACAAAGTTAGACTAAATTTATAAATTAAATAATAATTAATAATAAAAAGCACACAAATTATATAGATATTTAATATTTAAATTAAATCAATTTTATCTATATATATATATAGTATGTATATTAGTGCATTTAGTTCTTGTAACTGTTATGGTGAAGCATTATTTTGAACTATTTTTACCTGGTTATTTTAATTATGGATTAATCTTAATTGATTAATTAATCTTGAATTGAATCAAAGGCAACTGGACTTCGATTTGTCTCTGAAGACGTTTCGCCCCTTATCCAAGTGGCTTCATCAGTTCGAACGCTACAGTCTGACTAGTCCCCACTAGTCTGACAGACTAGTCCAGTTGCCTTCGATTCAATTTTTGCTAGAATTTTCTCAATTACTTTATTGTTTGGTTTGTAAAATTTATGATAATAGTGAGAGATGAGGTCACAATTAGTGACACCTTCAGAAGTCTTTTGTCCTGCCGACAGTCCAAACCTCAACATTATTCAGTTTAAGGTCATAGATGAGGAAAACCAACCAATCTGTTCAATCAATCAGTTATCAGAACAGTTTGGTTTAAGCTTTTGGGTTGTTTCATATTCCACAAAGCATCATATTTTCAAAGTTCTTCATATGTTTTGTAAATAAAATCTTACACTGTACAGTAAGCACAGCTGTCAGATTATTTATCGTGAAGTAATATGTAAAATATATCCAGATTAAACGTAGTGGAGTAGATGAAGAAAGTGTCACAAACTGGAAATAAACCTCCATAAAACTTCACTACTTCACGTTGAATAGAGAGAAAGTAGGCCTAATAACAAAAACTGTGCAGTTTCGGCATTGTAATATTTTGGATTAAAACCTATAAAAATGCATGTTTTGGAAACAATTTTAAATCTAAAAAGTCGTTTTCACAGCATTATAGTTGACGAGAAAGCCAAAGCACGCAGAAACAAATACACCAGACGGGTCAGGGGTCAGGGGTCAGGCTCGGCTGCAGAGCGGTGGCCCTGGTGGAGCTGGAGGGGATACAGCGCTTTGCTCAAGGACACGTGAGCTAATAATGTTTTCCCTCTAAAGACAGAAATAGTATCAGGACAGACATACTGTGCCCCGTCGACAACCACCAGCCCCCGATGCTCCGAAGGGCACGGGGCCACTTCTACTTTAGGTCAATCTCGCCACCTTCAGACCGGCACAGGAAGTGCGTGACGCGCTCCAAAAATCACTGCCAGGTCAGTGGAGTTAAGATCTTTATTGGAAACCCAGCCTTCAAACATCATAGTACATTTTTATTAATTCAGAGTTACAACAACAACAGCGACAGGCCCCATCTGGTGTAGAGCAGCGGTTCCCAAACTGAGGTGCTGGGAGAAGGAAAATAAACTCCTGTATATTTGATTTTCTAGAGGTTCAGAGGATGGGTAAGAGCGATCTGAGGCTGTGGAAAGGTTTGGAAACCGCTGGTCTAGAGAGACTGTGACAGTGTGTTGAAGCCAGAGTGAGCAGCGAAGAGTTCAACATGGAAACACAAACACAGAAACACAAATAAGGGAAACAATAGAAAAATACATTTTGATTCTTCTTTTAAATTTCAGGGGAGACGGGTCACCTTCATGGTTCAATCCAAAATCAGCAAATAGTTTGTGGAATATGACGTTAACAAGAAGATACAGATCCAGATGTAATTAGCGTTCTTCTGTTGTTAGGAAACAGCTTTCAGACCGCCTCACAGGCTACAATGATACAGACTGCCAAGGGAAAAACACAAAATGGTTTATCTTTTTATTGACGAATCCAGAGATTCTGTACTTGTTGCTAAATTCCACATAGTGTGAAATCAATATAAATACATTTTTTTTAAAAAGATGATGCATTTGGTGCGAGATATTCTGCAGTCATGGTATCAACGTGAGCCTCGTAAGTGTTTCATGGATAATAAAGGAAGAAGAAAAAGAAAACCTCTGTGAATGAGTTGGAAAATCTGTCTTTTTTTAATGTTAGAAGTAAAAAGGGCGAAAATCTAGCAATGCATCCAGATATTCAGCCTATCCGTGATGCTGGTGATCAGCCTACTCTTGATTCTCCAATGCAGACGGTCTGTGTCATCATTCAGTAACCAGGCAGCCTGCTGCATCGCCCTCCAGTCACTACGAGTGATAACTCAGACAGTTGTACTAAAGCAGCATCTCATGTTCATTCATGTTAACGATAAACTCAAATACTGGTGTCCTTCCTTCCCCCATTACATGAAATGCACTTCTCAAAAACAACAAAGACGTCTACTGATGGTTAACAAACTGGAATAAATTGAAACGTATTAATAAACTGTATTGGATTGGCATAGGCTGATCTTAATAAAAATAATTATCGGTGTGGTGTTTCGGCTCAAAATATTCCAATCGGAGCATCTCTAGTAAAATCCCACCTTCTCCCTCCAGTAGCAGGTCTTTAGATCTGGAAAGAGACAGAAAACACAATTACTTCAACTTTTGTTCTGCAAAGGGATTCTAATTCTGAAAAATGATAACCGATAACCGACGACCTCGTTAACCGATCATTAACCGTTAACCAACATTCGTGCCTCAAATGCAGCGGTGCTCCAGCTGCAGTATATGAGCACAACAGACAACTGAGTCAACACTTCACCATCAGGAAAGTTACTGGAGCAGCCACGGTGCTGCGTTCACTGTCTCCAGTTCACCATCAGGAGAGTGACTGGAGCAGCCACGGTGCTGCGTTCACTGTCTCCAGTTCACCATCAGGAGAGTTACTGGAGCAGCCACGGTGCTGCGTTCACTGTCTCCAGTTCACCATCAGGAGAGTTACTGTAGCAGCCACGGTGCTGCGTTCACTGTCTACAGTTCACTATCAGGAGAGTTACTGGAGCAGCCACGGTGCTGCGTTCACTGTCTCCAGTTCACCATCAGGAGAGTTACTGGAGCAGCCACGGTGCTGCGTTCACTGTCTACAGTTCACTATCAGGAGAGTTACTGGTAGCAGCCACGGTGCTGCGTTCACTGTCTCCAGTTCACCATCAGGAAAGTTACTGGAGCAGCCACGGTGCTGCGTTCAGTGTCGTGGACATGCGACTACATTTAGTTTAGTTTAGCAGGTTGTCAGCTGTGTGTCTGCTCAGATTAACGATAGTGATTGTCTGACAAACACTGTGTGTGTTTGTGCTACGTTAGCAGCTTAACAGCCAACTTCCTGTATCTGTGCTGGATTTCTCTTAAGTTAATTTCTCAAAGTATGGTATATTAAAAAAAACTACTTAGGTGTTACAGTAGCAATAATATTGAACAGAGACAGGAAAGGTTCATAATAAAATAGGAGAAGCTTACATCATCAATGTCATCATCGTCATCGCCAATGTCATCAAACTGGATCTCATCATCGTCTCCGGGCCCAAAGGTGTCTGTCTCGTTGATTTTGGCTACGAGAAAGATGATGGAGGAGGAAGTGTTAGAAAAGAAATACTACACTTGTTGGTGAAGCAGAAAAACATAACGTTTCTACTGCACTGAGATGAACGGACAACTGAAAAGGACATGATATATTAAAGACTGCATGTTAGATGTAAACAAGATGTCATCAAGGTCTGGACGGTGAGTATTATTTCACCTTCCTGAAAGGGTAAATTATGCAAGAATCCAGCAGCTGTTGAGCAGCCTTTCAACCACAGATATATCCACCCAGCGCTATAAATAAAACCCTGGACTTATTTCACTACAGCGATGTTGTTTTAACTCACCGTGCTCTGGCAGCTCTCCGTACGCTTTCAAACTGCGAGCCTCGTCTGCGTTGTACTTGAGGATGACATCAGCTTTGTTGTCCTGAAACAGAAGAACGTCTGAGTGTTTTAGTGTTGGAGGCAAATACATGAGAGTAAAACTATTGAAAAGGTGGGTCAGCTGAAGATAATTATACCAAAACACTGGTACAAGATCGGGGTCAAAAATGTATAAATATACACAATTATGTATGAAATGATATCCCTTAATATATACAACAAGACAGTGAACAAAAAAGGATGTATGTTTAATCTACATTTGGGCTGAATGATAAATTGCATTTGCGATAATATCGCAACATGATAAAAACGCGATTTACGCAAAGGCTGCGATTACACTCTGGTCACATGACGGGTGAGAGTAGAGCAGTCAGAGGAAGCATCAGCGTGGCCCGTTACGCTGTACCTTCAGCTGCTGTCCAACGGCCTCAGGCCTCATACTCATACTGAGTAGACTTTAGTGTCAATGAGGAACAGGACGTCAGCTGTGTGGAACTATTTTGGCTTTAACAAAGATGCTGTGCAGCGTCACATATTGTGCAAAACCTGCATTGCTACCGTTGCTACCTCACAGGTCAACACTACTAATCTGTACCAGCACTTAAAAAAACACCACAAAGCCATGAACAATAGTAACATGGCTAAAATGCCGATCGCCCTCGTGTCAAATGAGCCAAACACCACCGACAGGGATCACTGACTGAAATGTTTGAAAGCGTAACTCCATATGAACGTACTTGACTCGAGCTAATGGCGATCCTATTATACACTAAATAAAACCTTGGAAGGGATTAACAGAATTTTAAATAGTGATCTAGAAGTAACTGGAAACCAGTGGAGGGTTAATAAAAATGGAGGGCAGCATGTTGCTCTATTTTGTACCAGCTTTAGAGGAATTACTGTTTTCTTTTACTGAATGCTTCATACAGAGTTACAATAATCAGTAAATGGGAGAAAAGAGAGCATGAGTAATACTCCAGGTCTGCACCACACAGAAATTTTGGAGACTGATAAAATTAGAAATGCCATCTTGCGGTTGTACGCCTCTGACAACCAGTCAAGTGTCAGTTTACATTCATGTCTGTTAGACATTTGTATCATGTGCTAATTTGTCATCATGAGCATATAAATTCTTGAGTTATTGCCAAAAACATGTTGGACGTTTGTGCCAAATTTGAAGAAATTCGCTCCAGGTCTTCCTGATACATCCCAGTCACAAGAATGGACCGGATATACGTAACCTGAAAACATAATGCCTATAATATAGCATATACTTAACGTGATATTAATGTTTTTAGGAGTATAAAATACATTTTGCTGCTGCCTCCTTTGACAGCAGTACATTGCTTTGATTCTGTGTTGGTACTTCGTACTCCATCTACTGTAGGTAATACAATAACTACTGGAGCAGCTGCATTTTGTGTCAACTGAAGATGATTTAGAGCTTTTTTAAATTTTTTTTTTGGACTGAATGCTTAATATAGAGAGTTACAACGATCAAGACAGGGTGAAAGAAAAGCACAAATAACTTTCTCCAGGTCAGCATCAGAGAGAAGTGGTTTGTATTAACTGGATTAACTGGAAAAATGAGCCTAAATATCTACTTCTACTTGGTTTTAAAAGTCAAAAATAAGTGTGTAGCCTTGCAGTTTTGTGTATAATGGGATCAGTTATTGGTGAACTTCAGTTAGTAACTATTCCTTCTTCCTTCAGAGCACAAAAACTCTTACAAAGCTGGATGCTACAGAACTGTTGCTGCTTATTTATCTTGAAGACCTGTGAGGGTCAGCACAGCGTTAACAGTCTGGTCTGGGCAGCGTGTGAGCGGCAAACACACCTGGTAATCTCTCAGTCCGACCAGGATGATGTCCGACGTGTTAATCCACACCTAGAGGGAAACAAAACACAGAGAGTAGAGATTATCCTTGTGTCATACAGCAACACGCCACACACACAGAGAGAACACGCCGACTCAGCATTACGTCCGGGGTTCCCTGTGTGTGCTGGTCGAGGGGGGAAGGTGCGAGAGGACGGTCGGGAACATTCCTACCTTTTTCCGGAGTTTTCCTCTGATGTGGCAAAGCCGCTTGGTTCCATCGAAGCACATGGCCTCCAAACGTCCGTTCCCCAGCATTTTAATCACCTGAGCATATTCTGGAAGACACAAGAGAGCAGGCGAGGGTTAATCCAAGGTGATAAAGGACACCGATCGGGACATTAACCACGCTCTGATGCAGATGTTACTGTTCTACTAATGCATCATATCTCCTCACAGATAGAAAAAAATGAGATGAGAAATATATGAAATAATACACATATATATATATATGAAATAATACACACACACACACACACACACACACACACACACACACACACACACACACACACATATATATAGTTAACAAGGTTTCCTGCTTCATTTGGAATAACTCTACTCAAATCTGCTAATGTCTGAGATTATTAGATATTTTTGACATATAATGTGTGTGTATCACAGACATATTTAATGACAAAGGTGATTGTTTAAACTGCATTTATGTTCTACTTTTACAACCTCTGCTAACCAATTACCTAGGAAACCCTCTTGTTTATGAGAATAAAACTGAATTTCCCCACTGTGGGACTAATAAAGGAATATCTTTCTTTCTTTATTTCTTTCTATAAATATTAATAAGTCAACACTACAGTTTACAGACATTTTTTACCAAATTATCCTGAGATGAAATATAATTTGATAAAAACAAAGTGCAGGGTGAAGGCAAAAAGAGCAGAGGGATGGAAACAGGAGGCCTCAGTATCGCTGGTGTCTCAATAGGAAGGTTCTGCTGTTATAGTTGTACAAACAAAGGTCAGTAAAGAAAGAGGAGAGTTTTTACATTAAACAAACAGAAAACAGCATAAGCCTGGTCTTTGAACACTTTTATTTTTACATGTCTGTTAAGGGTGGGAATCACCATCTTATTGCTATTTTAAACATTTTGTAATATGCTGAGTATTGTGATTTATTACCTTTTATCAACTGCAAATTATGCAGCTTGTCAACACCTGTTATTTAATAAAATACAGTTTTCACTCATTTTCATTCACACATCTCGAAGTCGAAGGGACCCCTTTGAAAAAAGCCATACCAGTTTTTCCCACACCAAATTTTAGCGTAATTTACAATTCATCCAGAAAAGCTAACATGACATGGTTGGTACCAATCGATTCCTTCAATTTTCAGCAATATAATATTGCCATGCAAAGTATTGCGGTAGTATGCCGAGTTCCGATGATCGATTTTCCCTCCACCCCTAATATTTATTCACATGACCAGGGTTTACCTGACCTTTATAAGGCTTAGGTGCAACACCCAAGCGTTTTTTCCGTTTTATTTTTAACCTTTTTGGGTGTTGTTTATTTATTATCTGATCTAGCTTTTTCTTTTTTACTGTACAAAGATATGGTAATAATAATCAGAGCTGCAACGATTAATCAATTAGTTTTCAACTATTAAGTCAATTGCCAACAATTATTAATAATAATAGTCATAACTCCTTCTCCAAACTAGATGGTGTGCATTAAGAAAGCATTGTCTCCTCCACACACCGGGCTCACCTCCACATCAGCAGAGCCTCCTCCACACACCGGGCTCACCTCCACACCAGCGGAGCCTCCTCCACACACTGGGCTCACCTCCTCACACTGGGCTCACCTCCACACCAGCAGAGCCTCCTCCACACACTGGGCTCACCTCCACACCAGCAGAGCCTCCTCCACACACCAGGCTCACCTCCACACCAGCGGAGCCTCCTCCACACACTGGGCTCACCTCCACACCAGCAGAGCCTCCTCCACACACCAGGCTCACCTCCACACCAGCGGAGCCTCCTCCACACACTGGGCTCACCTCCACACCAGCAGAGCCTCCTCCACACACTGGGCTCACCTCCACACCAGCAGCGCCTCCTTCACACACTGGGCTCACCTCCTCACACTGGGCTCACCTCCATACCAGCAGAGCCTCCTCCACACACTGGGCTCACCTCCACACCAGCAGAGCCTCCTTCACACACTGGGCTCACCTCCACACCAGCAGAGCCTCCTTCACACACTGGGCTCACCTCCTCACACTGGGCTCACCTCCACACCAGCAGAGCCTCCTTCACACACTGGGCTCACCTCCACACCAGCAGGGATTCTGGCAGCGCTGAGCACTGCAGTCGAAGCTCTGAACACTTCTGACTGCAGGCTGACACCACCATCTAGTGAGGCGCTCAGTGACAATGTCGAAAAATCCTTCACTTTAAGCATCACTGCTAATCCAAACACAAGCTTTATATTGTGCAGATTAAGTTAGTTTTTGACTCAGAACCCTTTATGGTAGATAGCTAAATCTGCAGGTTATGTTTTATTATTTATTTGATTTTTCTGAGGCTCTTATAAATTAAATAAATAACTCTTCCTAACAGCATTTTGCTTGATAAATGACTGAAACAAACCATAATTTTCAATATCAATTAGTGTGCCAACATCTCAATTATTAACTAGGGTTGTCAAAGTTAACACGCTAATAATGCAAATTCATTTTAATGCCACTAATTTCATTAACACATTGACATGACTTGCTATTTTTTAGGTTGTAATGGCTCAGTTTTCTCAGATACAGGTATCATATGAAACTAGAAAACCTTATGAGTCTATTGGTACCAACCATGTTATGCTAGCTTGTCATGAAGGGGGACAAATAAGGGTCCAAACTTACGCCACATTTTGGTGAGAAAAACACTGTCATGTCCCTTCTCAAAGGGGTCTGTTGACCTCTGACCTCCAGATGTGTGAATGTAAATGGGTTCTCTGCGTCCCCACCAGTCTCCTTTACAGACATGCCCACTTTCTGATAGTCCCAGTCAGTCTGGATCAAGTCATAGTCAAGTCAGCACTCTGACACCCTGACAGCTGTTGTTGCCCATTGGGCTGCAGTTTGCCATGTTCTGATTGGAGCAGATTTTTGATGCTAAAGTCAGAACCTGGGAGGGTTTCTGGACAATATCACTGATTTGTGTTGTTAAGGGATTTCCAATAAATGAATGAATGAATGAATAAAAAAAATAAAAAATAAATAAAAGCAGCATATTTGCACACTCCCATGTTGACAAGAGTATCAAATAATTGATAAATCTCCCTTTAAGGTACATTTTGAACAGATCGCGATTAACTATAGATCATCATGCCACTAATTGCAATTAAATATTTTAATCAATTGACAGCCCTAATATTAATCAATTAATTTCCCAAAGCTGGCATATTTAAATTGCGTGTTTTGTGTGACCAACAGCCCAAAAAAAACACACAGATATTCAGGTTACTGTCATAGAAGAAAACCAGAACACACTTACCACACTCATTTTTTTTTCCCCCTTTTTCTTAAAAATTGATGATTAGATTATTAATGAATTATTAAAAATATGCCAACATTTTTTCTGCTGATTGACGGAGCATTGATGCGCTACCCAAATGTGAAGACTGTCCTGCTTTTCACAGTTTTTCACTGATGTAAATTTCAGAGCTGAGTTATTTTATTTACCAATAAGCTGAAAGCAGCAACCCTGCCTACAGCAGTGCAATACAGAGCAGAACGGGAAAAAAAAATAGAAAGCTGAAGTTCATGGGGTTTGTTCTTCTAAAGGTAAATGTGTATGTATGAGAATATTTTTTCTGGACATACAATCATGTATAGATTTCTTTTTTTAAATAATGTAAATTCTGCTTCTATGCAGCTGTTAACTGTGAGCATGAATGTGAATAAACTCAAGCATGAATACCACAGTGACTTCAGTTACTGAAGTTGACCCCATTTGACCCATTCAGATGCTAACAGATTTACCGTGTTCCCTCATTTGGCTTTAGAGTACAACAAAGCTCACACCCTCCAGCGAACAGATGATGTTTAGTCAGCCATCTTTGGTGCAACTTTACAGGCAGCAGTTAACGCCCGAATCACACGAAAACTCAACCAGAACCAGTACTCACCCTGTCCATCCTCTTTGAAGACCAGCTCTCTCTTCTCGGACTCATTCTCGTTCTTTCCACGTCGACGATTCTTTCCTCCTTTACCTATGAACGCAGACAGAAAGATATCAATTAATGTCCATGTTTTTATGAGTTATATTCACAGAGTTAGCAAACTGTTAATGCTTTAGTTCCAGTTTAGTCTCGCTGAGACAACATACTTCCTCCACTGATAATCAGCCAGTCAGTAATGGTGGAATGTAAACTAAGTACATTTACTCAAGTACTCTGCTTTAGTACAAAGCAGTACTTGTCCTTTGCTTTAGTCTTTTACATCCCATTTATACTACATTTATACAGTATGGTGTTAGTACTTTTACTAACGTACAGGATCTGAATACCTCCTCTACCTCCATCACTGCATAGTTGTTACTTCCAACATGTGTTTTAAAGCATTACATCACCTTTTTTTCCCCATAATTATTATTAAAAGCTGTTCAATAATATTTCTTTACCTTTTTACTGAAACAATTTTAAACACACAAAATAAAAACATCACAACGATAAAAGAGCATACAGCAGTGGAAATGTTTCTATTGGTGACTTGAACATTACAGGTAAATAGCAATAAATACATGAATAAAAACGAAAAAGCTAGAATTTTATTTCTACAATTGGATGAAAAACCTGAAAACATGATAAAACACAAGAAAATACATCTGTTCATAGCTCACAAAATTTTATCCAACAATGTGACTTATTAATACAGACTGAGATACATTTAATATTGCTTATAAACCTTACATAACAACTATAACCCCAAAACACATTTTCCCAATTATTATTATTATTATTATTATTATTTTTCCAATAATTTATATCATACATAACGTCACTAGTATAACATGCGGGATACTTTCTTTAACATTAAATACTTAAAATAAATTTTACCTGGTTATACTTACATACTTATAGTGTAACATTTCCAATGCAGTACATTAACTTGTGATAGAGTATTTTTACAGTGTGGTGTTATTACTGCAGTAAACGATCTGAACACTAAAGAAGACAAGGAATGGCAAGAACAGTAGCTAATGTTTAAGTTAGCTGCTAAGGTTAGTTCGCTAATCTAAGTGGCATTCTAGAGAGGCTGCGTTCAAATTATATCTTAAGACGAGTTAAATAAAAGGTAAAAAGGTTACCTGGCGTTATTAGGGATTCGTTTAAGTGAAATAAAGGTAGTAGATGTCACGGGCCACACCGGGGTGGGGTTTAACCAGCAACTAGCTAGTTAGCTGTGTCAGCTAGCAAAGATATTAGACTGCCAAGTAAGTTAGCTATTAGCTGGCTAGCAGGCACAAAGTGTTTAATAACTTTAATTAGCCATAACTAACGTCATTATTATCAGAGCCGAATTCACGTTTAATGAGTAAGTTCCACGCAGATATACCTGACTGCTGAGTAAAGGACTCTTAATTCGTGTCAATACAAGGTGTATAAAAAATTAATAAAAAGATCAGAGTTGCTAACTAGCGTTAGCTCGTCGGTGTCACGTTTTCACTGCGTGTGTCTTCACGGCGGGCTCGACAGACAATTAACATCAGTAAAACACACATCCTCTGTCTCTTACCTTTATTTTTGGGCATATTCTTTCACGCCTCGATCACGTTAATCCCGCTCGGTAGAAACGACTCACGGTTAAACAGAATACCTGTGTACAAACAGTCAGGTCTAATTTGACTGAACGGTACGAGAAACTAGCTAGCCACCGCTGATTCGCTCCGCCGGTTTGCGCATGCGCCTGCAAAGCCATTCAAAACCGCAGAGCTTTATTACTAAAGGTGATTGTTACAGAGACAATAGCCTGCCGTTTTATATTTGTATTTGAATAATAATTAATAATAACAAAAACAACAACAACAACAATAATCGTCATCATCATCATTTAAGGGATTTTTGTATTCTTCTATTATGTTAAAAAGTTAAAAAGTAAGGTCTTAAAGGGCTTTTATATAAGAAAGATACTAATTATGAACTATACTTAACCTAAGGTTCACTTTCACATACGTGAATTTATGTATATAAAACGTTTTAATGATGAATTAATGTGTCCGTTGCTTTAATGTTGCAGCTGCTAAAGGTGCTCATTTAATTCATTTATATACTGCTGGGTAGTTTAATCTATAATAATACATAATCATTTAGTAGTTGATTATATTTTGTAGTAAGGTTATTAGGGTAGAAGCCCCGGAAACTTCCCATTGGAAGAAAGCTTTTTGTGACCATTAAAAAAAAGGTATATGTAAATTATAGTAACAAGAAAGCTGCTTGCATTATAGTAACAATTAATAGTATTATACGAATAATTTTAATTTACAATTATTTTTTTCTAGGCATATACAGTATATATACACACAAACACACACCTAGGCCTATTTAACATAAAATGCTGCTGTGTGTATGTACTACTCACTGATATTTTGTTATTTCGATTGTTTAAAAGTTATAATGCAGGAAACAAACAAAGTGTCTGCAACTGACTTTTCTGGGGTATGCTAGTAAATAAGTCATCAAATACATGCAGAGGAGTAAAAATAACAATATTTGCCTGAATGATGTGGTGGACTTGAAGTGTAAAGTAGCTTAAACTGGGGCTGGAACTACTGGAGTGAAATGCCTGAAAGCTGTAGTTAAGTAGAGTACACCGTTTACAGTAGTACTGCAGTACCCAGACTCAGCGTGGCGCTGTACCCTTCCGCGCCAGCAGGGGGCGAACGGCGCTCCGACGCGCTGTTGATGGTTTATTAACCCAGAGAGAAGTAGACATTTTGGGGGCGCTGAGCATGGAGCTGAGCCACTGATCGAGACCACCTCCTGCAGCGAGTAAAGCTCAACTATCTCCCGTTTCTCAACATTTGCATGTGCGTTTCAACTCTTTGTTGTTACCGAGAAATAGCCAAGTGGTGTAAAGTTAAAGAAGTTGAACATTTGCATCTGGAAACTTGTAGTCAACGTTAGCTGCCTCGTTGCTAAGCTAGCTGCAGTTCTGTTTCCAGCTAAGCAGCTCGAAGAGGTTTGGCTGTGATGTCTGACTTCAGCAGCTGGATCCTGGTGAGTGAACATTTCATTTCAGTACATTAAATACACGTTTAGCTTCTCTCTGCACTGAAAATAAAGTCCTGTTATAACAGGAGGGTTTACCATGTAGCAGTGGTAGAATGTATCCAAGTAAGTACAAATTTGAAGTACTTAGTACTTTACTTGAGTCTTTTGTTTTCATGCTACTCTCTACTTCATCTCAGAGGTTAATAGTGTACTTTTTACTCCATTACATTTATCTCTAGCTTTAGTTACTTGACAGATTCTGAGTGTGTATACAAAATCTAATCTGCTAATTTACTATATTGTGCAGTTTTGAGGTATTTCACTTGAGTACTTGCATTTTAAGCTACTTAATACTTCAAATGTACTACATCTCAGAGGCAAATATTGTAGTTTTTACTCCATTACACATATTTGATAACTTATTTGCAAGTGACTTTGCAGACTTAGGTTATTAATACAAATTTTAATCAACTAATTTACATTTATTGTACAATTTAGAGGTTATTCAAGCATATCCATTTTAAGTTACTGTATACTTCAGATCCACTACATTTTACATCAGTGCATGAGGAATAAAAATTTAGTGATAGAATATATACTGAAACAGTCACAGTTTTAATACTTCAACTACATAATGGTAACTGGCTTTACTGGTTATACTATACATACTTTTAGAAGGAATGTTTTCAGTGTAGGAGTTTAACTGTAATGGAGTATTTTACAGTGATTAGTACTTTTACTAGCCTAGTAAAGGATCTGAATACTTCCGCCAACGCTGTATATTAGGTTAGTTATTTTCAACAGGTGTTTTCAAGCATTATATCATCTGTTTTCCATAAATATTTCTAATAAAAGCCTGTTGGATGTTCTTTATTTCCTCTTAACATCACAACAATAACAGAACATAAATTAAAAAAAGCAACGATTTTCTTAGTTTTATAATGACATGAAAAACCTGAAAACACTACACAACACCAACAAAATATCTGTTCATAGCTCACTTTTTTTCCAAAACAATGTGACTTAACAACAAACTGAGGTACAAGTTAAACTAAATTTGGTTGTAAACTTTACACAACTTAATATTGCAACCCACAAAACACTTGTATGTATTATATTTCCAATCATTTACAAAACTGAGAAAACAGCGGCGTACCATGGGAAACATGTAGGGCTGTTAATAATTATCAGTTAATATGCTGATTATTAAATAGTAAATTAGTTATTTGGTATGAAAAGTATCAGAAAATAGTGAAAAATGCTCATCACAGTTTGCCAAAGCCCAAACAGACATCTTCATATTGCTTGTGTGATTTTATTTTGCCCTATTTGTGTAAACTTCATTAAATTGATTATCAACAAAATAGTTGCCAAATAATTTTCTGTTGATCAACTAATCATTTCAACTCCTTTAAAATACCTTAGTCTCTTTAAAACTTATTTTTAAACGATAATAATCTTTATTCTGTCGACTCTGGTGCCTGAAAACATAAAAATAATCTCTTTTTTTTTTTTCGGGTTTAGCCGGTGGTCAAAGGTGGGCCTGCAGGAAAAGCGACGCCGTCCTCAGTCGTGTCAGGAAATAGGAACTGGGACGGCGCCGGTGGGATGGACCAGATAACGGTAGTGAGAATAGACGACACACACATCGCCGAGGAGCAGTCTCATGTCGGCGGGAAGGTTAAAGGCGCCGCAGAGTGCTATGAGGTGGAGGAGGTTGTTGGCGATGAAGATGAAGATGGCGTTTACGTCATCGAGTATTCAAATCCTGAAGAGGAGGGCGCGAGCTACCAGTTCAAGATGGCCATGGACCGATCGTTGCCGGCCAAAAGGCCGAAGCTCAAACATCCTGTGATGAGAGACAACGCCAGAGCTTCGTTACCGGTGGTGTCCAAACTGTACAGACCGCCGAGGCCGCGACTCGAGGAGAAGCAGAAGAGGAAGCTGATAGGAGAAGAGGAGGTGAAGAGGGAGGCGGTTGTGAGCAATAAGTGTGTGTTGGAGCTTGGTGAGGACTACGGCGATGTGATGGCGATGAACTCAAGCTCAGGTAAAGGAGAGCTGATGTGCACGCTGTGCCCGCCGCCCGGCAGGTTCTTCAAGAGAGCCGCCGGTTTGGCCGTACATTTAAAACACATGCACTTCCTGGAGGCGAATAAGACGTTCTTCTGCACGACGTGCCAGCAGTCGGTTCGCACTCAGATCGAGCTGGACGCCCACACGAAACGGCACGCCAACCAGGGCGCCGTGTTCACCTGTCTCCTCTGCTCGGCGGAGACGGAAAACAAAGCAGAGAAGACGGGGTACAGAGGGTCCAAGCTGGGTCTGAAGAAACACCTGGAGAAGGAGCACCCGGGCGTCATCCCTCGCTGCAGCATCTGTAATAAAGGCTTCGCGTCGCTCACGTCGTACCTGGCCGATCAGTTCAGGCACGTCGGCGTGTCGCCCTACTACTGCGCTCAGTGTCAGATCTATGAAATGACTGAGCGAGGTCTGAGTGTCCACAACAAGAACCACGACAAGAAGAAGAGGCAGCAGCAGCTGCAGGAGTCTGATGAAAACCACCTGTCGACGTTCGGAGTCCCCGCCAACGCCGACAACTCCGCCACAGACGACTCCGACTTCTGACGCGCTTCCTGATGTTCCCCTCAGTGTTTGTAGACTAAAGCAGCACGAACTCAGTGACCTCCTCTGTGTCAGACCTGTCTGACAATTATGCATCTTTGACTGGTTTGAACTGAACTTTGGACTAAACTTTTTTTTTTTTTGTTTCAGAATTTGCTTCAGGTTGTTGGTAACTTGTGCAAATTGGTGGAGTCGTCTGCCTTTAAGCCTCATCGGCGTCACGTGTGGAGGAAATACAGTTTTGGCAACATTGGTCTCACTGGGAATTGAAGGAAAATTACATTTTTTTTTCATAACCTGGGTCTTTTTTCAGCTTCATTTAAAGAAATAGTTTGACATTTTGGGATCTATGCCTATTCACCTTCTTACTGAGAGTCAGATGAGAAGATCAATACCACTCTCGATACTTCCTGTCATTCTGCTCATGAGATAAAATTCCTGTTATGGTCTTTTGTTTCATTGACAAACAGTCCAAAACTTAAAGCTATTCAGTTTATTATAATGTTGAACAGCAAAATTAAAGCTGAAACCAGAGAATGTTTTGGTGGTTTTGGTTGAAAAATGACCGAAAATGATGAATTGAATATCACACTAGTTGCTAATTTTGCGCTCTTAAGTAAATAAGACCCAGGTTGTAAAAGAAGGCAGTAGTTCTTCTTCATTAGTGTTTGAGCCGGTGCATGTGTGTAAATACTGTATATTCTGTATTACTCCAGAGTTATTCCAGCTACAGTAGAAGAGAGTAAATGTAAAGTGATGTTTACCTGCAGGCAGCAGTCGGTTTAAAGTCTGATTTTCACAACATTTTACACTAAAACTTCCTGTATGCAGCCCTTTTCTTTATGTTTTTGATTGATCGGCTGCCGGTTTCTTCTCATAGAGGGGAAAGTAAAAGATGATTACCAGCCTCCATTCTGTTCACATGACGCTGCAGGTGGTGGAAAAAGAAAAATGGACGCCCATGTAAAGAGCAAATCCACAACATGAAAAATTGAGTTCTTTGTTTTACTGCTGACGTGTCTTTTTTATCTGTTTTATGATGTGTTCACACTAAAGTGCACTTTTTGCACGGCGCGATTACATACAAAGTCAACGCAAAAAGGCGGATAGACGCGCCGACGTAGACGGTTTCTCCTCCTGTCCTCACTGACGTCCTGACGTTGTTGAATCAGAAATGGAGCAAATAAATCTTGATTGTTCATCATATCTGTACAGAGACCAGACCAAACTCTGTGTAGAAACCACGGAGCAGCTGCATAGCCTGGTATGATCCAACCAAACTCCATTCAGAAAACAAGCATTTTAAAAGCTGTTTGCTTGTCGTCTTGCAGACAGAAATGACAAAGTATCAGGTCAGATTTTTACAGATCAGCATCATTATGATCCGTTTATTGATATTAAATCCCATCAGTCCGTTTATTTTAGGTTCATACCTCAGTAGTGACGTGTGGCTGCTAGATCCAGTCAGTGTGATGGTGCTGGATGTAAATCCAGCTCACTGCCGGGTGATGTTATGAACCCAGACACAACGGCGTTTGGTTTTCCACAACATGTACAAAGCAGCAACAGTGGTTATTTCTTCCATGGTTGATGGCGGAAAGAAAAGTTGATGTTGGCGTCTATTGCGGTCCAACTCCTTCGAGTGAAGCTTGGTGTGAACGCAGCATGAGGCAGCACATCCTCTCAGGCAGCTATGAAAATGAACTTTGGGTGGGTAATCCATCACAGTGAACACGCAGCCTTCGGTGCTGTAGGCTTTTTAGACAAAGGGAGATGAAAGGTTAATCATACGGCAGCTGATCTGCTGGCGTGGTGCGTTCAAAGCTCAGACATTTGAGACCTCACGGCAACCCGTTCACTGCAAGAAGCAAGTAAACTCACAGCATCCATCTGTGTTTATTTTTAAAGCACCATAACGTGAAATTGATGCTTTTGTGCAGTCAGCCCTCAGATGTTTGAAGCTTTTTATCATAAAAAAAACATGGATTTTCTAATGAGTCCTCAGTTTCAACTGCAGGGACACAAAGATCATTTAAGATAGAAAAGTAAATGTTCATTGTGATGGATGAACTATCTCAAACCTTTTTTTGCCGTAAAGTTCACAGTTAAATTGGACAGAAAATAAAATAACAGTATGATCCAGTTTTTTTCTTGAGGTTGTTGAAACTGGTCTGGAGCTTTTGACCTGTATCACATGGTCTTCTTAAGCAGATGCTCAGTTGTCAAGAGACGTCAAAGTGTGCAGAAAAACCTAAAGTTTAGCTTTGACGATTAATTGAAGACCATGCGATGTCATCAAAAGCTCCAGAGCAGAACTGCTACTAAACTGTCTGAGATTGTTTTGTCAAATCCCCAAATTTAATCCATTAAAGCCTGATGTGGAAAACTTACTGAGAGAGAGAGATTTAGAAAATGATCATAATTATTTAGCTCAAAAAAGCAAATATTATCTACATTTACAGTTAATCATGTTTAAAGATCATTTAAGTTGTTTATGAAGTACAAATACCAAAAGTCAACTTAAGAAATGATCCCCAAAAATAACAGATTAAATACTAGTTTGAGTGCAGTTTCTCTCAAATAGAGCCGTGTCTCCCCAACGTTTGGCCGGTGACCCCTTCAAACATTATTATCTAAAAATTTATTAGCATCTTCCCATCGTCAAGGGATTTTTTTTTTCTCATATAGTTTCATTTGAATGATTTTTAGAGGAGGTGAAAGTACCCAAGACACAAAAACTAGACAAAAGAAACCAAAAATAAACAGTTTCGTGTAACAAATATATATTTTTCTTTGTTATCCCTTATTGGATTAGATTATTAGATTTTAATTTAGGCTGTATTCGGGGTCCCGGCTTGTAGATTTGGACCCTCATTGATGATGTTTTCACTGAAATTTGCATCATGTTAACAGATAAATACAGTTTAAATTAAAACGTGAAACCACGTTTAAGCTCAATGTTGATTTAAAAACTCACCGATTTAAAACAAACAAATTGTATGTTGATGGTTTGATGCGTTTATGGATTAAAACTGTATTTTTGCAATCAGTGGGATAAAATGTTTTATTTTAGAGGTAGTTAAAGAATAAAATGTTTTAAGGGTAAAACAAGTATAAAGAAAGGTGCTAAAAATCACCAAAATATCAACTAAGTTTGGTGCAGAAACTGTTTTTATTAAACATTTAGAAATAAGTTTTTTTTATTTTTGAAAATTAAAATGTTTGGAATGAAAATTTCTACTGTGCATTTCTGTTTTTTTATTCTTTGCTGTATTGATTTAATTTTGCGACATTATCTGTGTTTCATTTTTTAATTTTCTGACATCATTAAAGGGAAATACCACTGATTTTTTTTAGTGTCTTATTTTATTCACCATAAAACAGTTGGTGAGTTTTCATCTGTCAGTATTTAGGTCTGATACCCAACACTGAGTATCAATAAAATATATTAATACCATTATAAAACAAAAATACTGAGGTTATGACTCATACAGGTTTTTTTAAATAAATACGTAAATTTAATAATTTATTAATAAAGAAATAAATCTATAACTTTTTATATAACTTAATATAAATAATAGAAAAAGTGTCAGTGTGTGATGTGATACTCAACATTGAGTATCAAACCTCTTAATATAATTTATAAATACTAGTATAATATATAAAAGTTGATGTTATGACTCATGCAGGGTTTTTTTTAGACCAGATAATACATAAATTTAATAACGAATAATAAATTTAAAAATACATGAAAGAAAATTAAAAGTTAATATGTTAGTTAATTTATGTTATATATTTATATATAATAAATATATACAATTAACTTTATAAGTTAAAGTTGTTTATACTAAATAATACATACATTCAATAAATAATAAATAAATCTAAAATAATTAAAAATAAATGCAAGAAATAAATTAATCTAAAAGTTAATGTAAATAAACAGGAAAATTAAATAGAAGCGTAGATAGGGGAATTTATACAAAAGAAAATAAAGAAGTAAATTAAAATAGAAATATCAATTTATGTTGTATTTTATCTATTTTTTAAAAAATACTGGTACATTTAATTATTTTCTCCATAGTCTTCTAGATCTTATGTTTGATAAAGAAACTCAACACCTCATAATGACAAACTGGATTCTAGAAGAAGAAAAACCTGAAATATCAAGGTTAACATGATAATAACTCATTAATGTAAATTTGTTTTAACGCCACTAATTTCTTTAACGCATCTTGTGATTTTTAGGTTGTAATGGCTCAGTTTTAAATCTAGACTGAAGATCCTGGTCTCATCTGAAACAATTAAACCTGATGGATCCATCAGTACCAACCAGGTCAGACTACTACTACTACTGCTGCTACTACTACTACTCTCTACTACATACTGGTCTCATCTGAAACTAGAGAACCTGATGGATCCATCAGTACCAACCAGGTCACACTACTACTACTACTACTACTACTACTACTACTACTACTCTCCATCCTGGTCTCATCTGAAACAATTAAACCTGATGGATCCATCAGTACCAACCAGGTCAGACTACTACTACTACTGCTACTACTACTACTACTACATACTGGTCTCATCTGAAACTAGAGAACCTGATGGATCCATCAGTACCCAACCAGGTCAGACTACTACTACTACTACTACTACTACTACTACTACATACTGGTCTCATCTGAAACTAGAGAACCTGATGGATCCATCGGTACCAACCAGGTCAGACGACTACTACTACTACTACTACTACTACTACTACTACTACTACATCCTGGTCTCATCTGAAACTAGAGAACCTGATGGATCCATCAGTACCAACCAGGTCAGACTACTACTACTAATACTACTACTACTACATCCTGGTCTCATCTGAAACTAGAGAACCTGATGGATCCATCAGTACCAACCAGGTCAGACTACTACTACTACTACTACTACTACTACTACTACTACTACTACATCCTGGTCTCATCTGAAACTAGAGAACCTGATGGATCCATCAGTACCAACCAGGTCAGACTACTACTACTACTACTACTACTACTACTACTACTACTACATCCTGGTCTCATCTGAAACTAGAGAACCTGATGGATCCATCGGTACCAACCAGGTCAGACGACTACTACTACTACTACTACTACTACTACTACTACATCCTGGTCTCATCTGAAACTAGAGAACCTGATGGATCCATCGGTACCAACCCGGTCAGACTACTACTACTACTACTACTACTGCTACTACTACATACTGGTCTCATCTGAAACTAGAGAACCTGATGGATCCATCGGTACCAACCAGGTCAGACTACTACTACTACTACTACTACTACTACTACATCCTGGTCTCATCTGAAACTAGAGAACCTAATGGATCCATCAGTACCAACCAGGTCAGACTACTACTACTACTACTACTACTACTACATACTGGTCTCATCTGAAACTAGAGAACCTGATGGATCCATCAGTACCAACCAGGTCAGACTACTACTACTACTACTACTACTACTACTACTACTACTACTACTACTACTACTACATCCTGGTCTCATCTGAAACTAGAGAACCTGATGGATCCATCAGTACCAACCAGGTCAGACTACTACTACTACTACTACTACTACTACTACTACTACTACATCCCGGTCTCATCTGAAACTAGAGAACCTGATGGATCCATCAGTACCAACCAGGTCAGACTACTACTACTAATACTACTACTACTACTACTGCTACTACATCCTGGTCTCATCTGAAACTAGAGAACCTGATGGATCCATCAGTACCAACCAGGTCAGACTACTACTACTACTACTACTACTACTACTACTACTACTACTACATCCTGGTCTCATCTGAAACTAGAGAACCTAATGGATCCATCAGTACCAACCAGGTCAGACTACTACTACTACTACTACTACTACTACTACATACTGGTCTCATCTGAAACTAGAGAACCTGATGGATCCATCAGTACCAACCAGGTCAGACTACAACTACTACTACTACTACTACTACTACTACTACTACTACATCCTGGTCTCATCTGAAACTAGAGAACCTGATGGATCCATCAGTACCAACCAGGTCAGACTAGCTGATAGTGAATGACGTTAAATCAGGCTCCAAACTATCATGGTTATTTTCAAAGGGGTCCGTTGACCTCTGACCTCCAGATGTGTGGATGTAAATGGGTTCTCTGGGTCCCCACCAGTCTCCCCTTTACAGACATGCCCACTTTCTGATAGTCCCAGTCAGTCTGGATCAAGTCCTAGTCAAGTCAGCACTCTGACACACTGACAGCTGTTGTTGCCTGTTGGGCTGCAGTTTGTCATGTTCTGATTGGAGCAGATTGTTGATGCTAAAGTCAGAACCTGGGAGGGTTTCTGGACAATATCTGCCATTGATTAGTGTTGTTATTGATTTACAATAATAAATATGTTCATATATTTACATCAAACAGCATATTTGTCCGTTTCCATGTTGATAAGAGGATTAAATACTTGACAAATCTCCATTTAAGGAACAGTTTGAACAGGTAAATTATGAGATGAATCTTGAGTAACTGTGGACAACATGGGAATATCTTATCGATTGACAGCCGTGCAGCAGTATCAAGTATTCAGACCTTAATTCAGCACTCGGTTGAAGCACCTTTGGCAGAAGTTACAGCCTTGAGTGCTCTTGGGTTTCCACAAGCTTTGCACATCTGGATTTGGGGATTTTCTGCCATCCTTCTCTTCAGCTCCTCGACTGGGTTCAGGTCCGGATCCTGGTCCTCCCTCCAGTCAGTCCCTGCTGCTGAAAACCACAGCATGATGCTGCCACCAGCGTGCTTCACGGTAGAGATGAGTGTTTCCTCCAGACTTCTTTGAGAAATGAGAGCAAACGGCTCAAATCTTTGTTTCATCGTCTAGTTTCTCAGTCTGAGTCCTTCAGCTGCTCTCGTGTATTATTTTACTGAGGAGACGCCACGAAGTCGGGATCGGTGGCGCAGTGATGGTTGAAAGTTTCTGCTGTCATACAGGACCTCAGGTGTGCTTCTCCTAATCAGGTCCTAATCAGTTGAATTGACCACAGCTGGACTCTGATCAAGGTGTAGAAACTTCTCAGAGATGATCAAGAGAAACTGGAGCCACCTGAGCTGAAAACGTTTTCTTTTTAATACATTTACAAAAAAGTATTTTCTCATTTTAAGGTATTGAGTGCAGAGTAATGAGGGGAAATACTGTAACTTTAAAGGTACAGTGCATAGGATTTGATGACCTCTAGTATTTTAATTAATAAAGTAATTTTACATGTAAAAATGGCAGAAAATTCTGTTTTCAGCCTGTAAAATGTGGAGATTTCCTGCTTTTCCCTTTTTTCATCATACAGCTACAACATAAGAAAATATGAAAATGCAGTGTAAGTACAGTTTTGAAGTACTTGTACTTCACCTGAGTATTTTCTGCTTCTTTATACTTCTACTCCAGAGGGAAATACTGTACTTTTTACTTTATTTTAAAACTTAAGTTAATGTCTAATTTGCAGATTCAAATTATTAAAACATAATATAATCAACTACTAAATGATGATGTATTATTATTGATTAAACTACCAGTAGTATATTTATTTAAATTAAAAGTAGCTCCACCTTTACCAGCTGCAGCATTAAAGTGATGAACACATAAATGCATCAATAACTATAATACAATGTTATTTTGCATGAGTACTATTAATTTTGGTACTTAAAGTATATTTTGATGAAACTGTGAAGTTTTTTGCAAAAACAACAGTAAATCTTGATTTAATTGGTCATACGATTGGAGGAAATGTTCACAATTTGGGTGAATTTGCTCTTTAAAAACAAAGTAATGCATCATTAATTATAATACAATATATTATTCTGCATATCTGTGTATTATTATTACTTTTATATTATCTTGTGGTGAATTTTGTTCAAAAAAACAAGAATAAAAACTTTGATTATTTGGTCATACGACCAGAGAAAACGTTCACAGTTTGGGTGAATTTGCCCTTTAACATCGACACGTCTGTGAACCGTAAAGCAACCAGAGTCGGCATGCGTCATCAGCTGATTATCTTTTTTATTATTTTTAATAGAAAGTCCAACTCTCACTGCAGGTACAAAGACAGGGAGCTGGCGTAGCAGCAGGGCTGAATGCTGACAGGATCAGATAGGTGAGGAAGAGGAGGAGGAAGATAAAGACAGAAGAAGAAAGCTATTCCCCAGTTCATAATTACAGAAAAAAAAAAAACTTTTACATTCCTCTTTCCCAGAGCTGCATATCGATAGTATTTCATATTATATATAACACAAAGAAGATCTCAGAGCAGTAAAAGTAGTATCCCTTTATGTTGACGGACGTTCAGACGACCACAGGGAGGAAGCAGTTTTCAATCATTCGCACCGACGTTACAGTATTTCTGGAGGACGCAGGACAGAGATTTAGTTTTTGTTTAGCGCTCGCTGATTGTCTTCAGGCTGCTCAGGTAGAATCAGGTGAGAGGAGCAGAGGCACACGAACAGGTACAGCTTCATTTTAATAACCTGGCCAGATTAACTGCATTTTCAAATTGTAATTAAAGGGCCAGTTCACCAAAAACTAGATTTTATAGTCAGTAATTTAAAGTAGTAATAATAAAAGTTACGCAGAGAGAAGTCATTTCAGTTGAAGGGAAAATAGAAACTGTTGATTAAGTTAATTAACCAGCTGTGAAATATGTCAACACGCGAGAACACAACTCAACATAAATGTTAAATGAAATTTAGAAGAATTCATATTTACTTGCTTTTAGAGCCGTCACAGTTAACGCTGTAACAACGCAAATTTGTCTTAACGCAAATAATTTCTTTAATGCAATAACGAGGTCGTCATACTAGCTTGTCATGAAAGAGGTTCAACAAACTTACACTAAATCTTGGGTCCCTTGACCTCTGACCTCAAGCTATGTGAATGAAAATGGGTTCTATGGATACGCACCAGTCTCCCCTTGAATAACATGTCATTGTTTTCTGTTGTTCATTGATTTCCAATAACAAATATATACATACAGTAGCCATGGAAAATTAGCATGTGTGCCACGGGAAGTTAGCACTGCGTGTCACAGGAAGTTAGCATGTGTACCACAGGAAGTTAGCATGTGCTCCACAGGAAGTTAGAAGTTAGTATGTGTGCCACAGGAAGTCAGCATGTGCGCCATGGAAAGTTAGCATGGGTGCCACAGGAAGTTAGCATGTGCGCTACAGGAAGTTAGCCTGTGCACCATTGGAAGTTAGCATGTGTACCACAGGAAGTTAGCATGTGTTCCACAGGAAGTTAGCATGGTAACCTGGTTTTTAGATATCAGACTTCACATCGAGGCAAAAGGAAGTGAATTCAGTTTTGTTGAGATGTTTGAAAAATGATAACAGAAACTTCTGTCTTTCTTCTGTCAAAAAGAAAAAAAATCAGTAAAGTCTGTTATTTTGATTCATTTCATCCTAACTTCCATTCATGTGCATTATTTTGGTGTAATGATAAACTGAACTGTGTGCTCGCCTTAGACAAGTTTTATCTAACTTCCACCATACTGAACAGGAAGGAAACAGTTTTATAACATGTAAAATGATCCCAGACTACTGAAAGACACTGTTGCATTATGGGGAATGTAGTATCCAGTGTTTTATAAGGGACTAAAAGTCAGGATGCTTTGACCTCTGCTGATTGTGCCCAAACTTGCGTTAATAAATCAGTTTTAAGAGGAGAAATATTGGCGAACTAACCCTTTAATTTCTCCACTAATGAACCTCTGAGATGGCGTACACACCATTTTTGAGGCCTGAACACAGCTGGGATGTTTTTAAACGCACCAAGGTGTACAGATGTTCCGATACCATTTTTTCCGATTACCGATTCCAATATCTGAACTTGTATCAGCTGGTATTGAGTACTGATCCAATACCAACATGATAAAAATAGATTGTTATAATTATTATCATTTAACTGCTTGTTGGGTTTTCCACTGTGAATTATTGTCAAATGACTGACATTTCCCTGCTCTAACTGTTCACTATCGTTACTTGTCAAACTACCTGCAATCAGTTCTTCTTTCGCTGCTCTAAAACAGTAGATTTAGTGGCAGTAGTTTCAGTGGAAGCCATGATACCTCCAGGGCCACAGCAGGAGAGTTACTGTAGCAGCCATGGTGCTGCGTTCACTGTCTCCAGTTCACCGTCAGGAGAGTTACTGTAGCAGCCATGGTGCTGCATTCACTGTCTCCAGTTCACCATCAGGAGAGTTACTGTAGCAGCCACGGTGCTGCGTTCACTGTCTCCAGTTCACCGTCAGGAGAGTTACTGTAGCAGCCACGGTGCTGCATTCACTGTCTCCAGTTCACCGTCAGGAGAGTTACTGTAGCAGCCACGGTGCTGCGTTCACTGTCCTGAGTTCCCAGTTCACTGTTGCCGGTGGCTTCGTTCTCGCTGTAGAGTAACTTCAGCTAGTTTCCGACAGACCGTGTGTGTGTGTGTGTGTGTGTGTGTTTGTTGGTGGTGTTATAGCTGTGAACGTAGCTGTAGCAGACAGTGTGTGTTCAGTTTATTTGTCGGTGAATAAATGCTACGACGCTACAAGCTACAACTCCTCAGCTGGAAGTCCAGAGCCAACTTCCTGGATCTCTTAAGGTGGACCAGCTTTTCTCCTTAAAGTGACGAGACGCTCCTCTGCGTTTTTTCAGCTTTTTAATTAATTATTCATATTTATGTTACCTGTTTAACTGATAGTATTAATCAATTAAAATGGCAGTTATTGGTTGAATGTTTAATTACCAACATCCTTAGTATCGGAACAACTCTATCCAGGTGAATGTGTTTTTCTTTCCGCTACACTTGGAGTTTAAAGGGTTTTGTGCATGTGGTAGAGATGATGCCTAAGGAAGAGTTTGACTTTATTACTGTTTTAAAACTAAATATTTAGAACAAACAAGCGACAAGAGACGAAATGGATCGATCAGGTTTTGAAACTCTTCTGCAGGTCTGATAAACGCCTCCTCGTGTCTTCATCACTCACACCTGTGTGCTTATTTGATTGTATGTACATCTCTATCCTCCTGGACATTATATAAAAATGCATTGTTTTGATTCATAGAAACCTGAGTTGCTCGTACATGTATATATATTTACAGTTCAGCTCCCCGTCTGCTGCACATAGAGACGATCGGTCGGCTCGTACAGAAGAAGGTCACATCCGGGTTCAAGTCTTCTTGTTTGTGGAAGCTCTCTCACCTCTCGTATACCCAGCAGCCTGTCAGGTGACCAGGTCACCTGGTTTCCAGGTAAAACGAGCACATCGTCGGCCAAAAATGAGATCCCTCAAGAACAGTGAGCCCACGTTCTCTTTGTGCAAATGTCACCCGTCTCCTCCAGTTAAAGCTGCTTTCATAGCCTCAAAAATGTAAATTTACTGGTGCGCCTTAAAGCTGCACAAGGCACAAAAAAATGCACCAAAATTACTGTTTTATAAGCCTGAAAGATGTTTTAGATTCTCACTGGTTTTACCAGAGGTGGAAAGTAATGCATACAAGCTTGAGGTACTTGAACTTTACTTGTGCATTTCCATTTCTGCAACTCTACTTCATTTTATAGGGATGCACCATCAATTCAACTCTATGTTTAAACACTAAATATACTGGACTTTTAATTCCTGTTCATTTTGACCAATTTGTTGATGCATTAAAAAGCTTTATACTTCATATAATAATATGATATCTCTGTTACCTGGGAATTTTTTCACCAAGTTGCTGGTGTACGATATGTTATTTAACAATAAATAACAACTCGGTACATTTATATCCATGTAGTTATTGATTACCGTACATGTTGTTTTGAGTTTAAGCAGTAAGATAAGGTAATATCAATAGCTCAAAAAAAATAAACTATAATGTATCATCATAGACTAAACTACCCAGAAAGTGATACTTACACATTTATAATTATAATCCAGTAGAGGTCATTCTGCATAATTTACATATGGTACTTTAAATGTATTTCATGCACCCTCAGGGAGATGCTGCACTCGGGTCATTACCCTGAAGGTGTAATATGTCAAGGTTTATTTCTCAACAATGACCCAAGATATTCGCAGGTTTGAATCCAGCTGGGATCGTTTCCAGCCCCCCCGTGACCCCAAACAGGATAAGCGGTTGCTTGTAGCAGCGTATTTCTACACTGTAGTATTGCTATTTCTACACTGTAGTATTGCTACTTTTACTTTATAGTAAAAGATCTGAGTGCTTTTTCCACCACTGTTTTTTGCATAACTGTATTTCAGCCCACAGGTTCAACACTGGTGACAACACAAAGTGCCGAATTAGAGAGTAAAAGATGTTAAATGCACAACAAAGAAATCCAAGCCTCTTGTTGTCACCAGAGGGCGCCACAAACTGCATAAACAGTTGCCTTGTGCAGCTTTAAAACCAAAAAAAAAAAAAAGGCAGAATCTGTTTTAGTTTTGTTCATCTATGTGCTCAGATTGTAATTTTCTGACTTGAGTTTCAATGAGAGACAACAGGTTGGAAACAAATGACTTAATCAGTTACTTCTTTCACACTTCAGGTGAAAATATGTGTAAACCACAGGAGGAATCTATACAGCTCAAGGTCCCGACACACCAAGCCGACTGTCGGACAGTTTGGGGCCGTCGGTGAGCGTCTGTCGGTCTTGTTTTTGCGGTTTGTCCCACACCGTCGGCTCTAGTCTGCCCGTGTCGGAGGGTTTTTTAGAATCGGCAGTGGTGCCTGTCTGTGATTGGTTGTTCAGCTTAAACGAATCAGTGTGTGGGAAAAGAAACGGATGTGAGGAAAGCAAGCCAACGAGTAAAGTCATCGTCATCTCACCTGATCGTTCTGACACACAGATATTTTCATGACATGAACATCTGGACTGAAGCTAAGTGGTGAGAGATGTGAGAATGGTCGTCAAACGTCGCTCTGTTTCATGTACGTATCATAACAACGGCTTGAATATCCGCCGTCCTCTGTCTCGCTGTTTCCCTTTTTGAATAAACAAAAAAACTCCACCTGCTAGTATGGTGTTATTTCATCTCACGCAGGCGTCGTTGGCCGTCGGCTGTCGTCTTTGCGGTGTGTTCAAATGTAACTTGTCGGGGAAGACAAAGGTGACCTGAGGCGACGCAGTAGTCGGCCTTCATCGCTGCTAGCTCTCTGGTGTCAGCTTGGTGTATCTGGGCCTTAAAGGAAAGTCTTCTCCTCATCAAACCCCCTGACTTTTATCAGTTTTATCCTGCACGTTTATGCAAAACCTGTTGGGACAAAAGCTTCATTTCATTCCCAAAATGAATTCAAGTTTTTGACACAGACTGCCAGATTCATGAGCTAAATGTTGTTGTTCATCTGCAGGCTGAGACTATTTTCTTTTGTATTTACTGGATTACAGAAAGTCTCTCTGTGTGCGTGAGATGTAGAAAATAAACTTTCAGAACAAAATCAAGCTCCTTTATCCCAAAAACATCAAGTCAGAACTTAAATTTCCTGTCTTGATTTTTTCCAAAAGTAACATTTTGAGGCCAAAGCTGCTCTAAATACCAACATCGACTCTGACTTTCTACCCTTCTCTGCAGACGCCACGATCTCAGAGGCTACTTGAGGTTTAAATACAGGATCTACAGCTACGCAGAACCATGACAACAGTATAATAACAATGATCCTAGCTCTTTAAATGCATACATTAGATTACCTTGCTCCTATGTTTCCCCACTTGAAGTAAATAAATACAGAACTTTTATTTTCCTGACCCGCTCTGCTCGGTCTCCGGGTCTGCCAGGCGGCGCTGATTATCCGAAGCAAAGATAGGAATGGGTTTTCAGTACAGCTCAGCCCGGCTGTTGATCAGCGACGCTGAAACTGAGAGCCAATCAGAAGAGTCCGTTAAGGTGCAGGACAGAGGGCGGGGATGGATGGTAGGGTGGAGCGGTGGTCTCTGTGTTCCTATTTGGCGTTAGCGGTTCCTGGGTCGATCAGTATTCTGTCCCCCCGGACCGGACCAGACAGAGGAGGAGGAGGGAGGGGTCCGGCGGAGGTCAGATCGAGGTCAGAGTTGAGGGAAGGAGGGCAGCGAGGTTAAAGGTCACAGAGCGGTGGAGGTGATCTTCTTCATCCCCCTCCGCTGGGCCAGAGTGGAGCAGCCCACCGACTCCAGGACCGGGGGGAAGTTCCTGTTGAGGGCCGAGTAGGTGGCCGCCATCGCACCCTGCAGGGACGACATGCAGAAAGTATTGATCCAATCATCAATTATTATTTGAAACAATTTTTTTTATGAAATGAGCAATTTCAACATGTCTTTTATTGACTGTTTTGATTAATACCTGATGACGTAGCATGATGATGGTATGACATCCTTATTAACATTAAAATGCTCTTATGAACTATTTCACATAAAATGTTAAGCTTATATTCTTTTAGGTCTGATGATTTTCTTTTGGTAATATATAAGTTGTAGTGGTTCAGTTTTACAAATAGAGAAGTTACTGGTATCATATGAAACTAGAAAACCTAAAGAATCCATACCAACCATATTTCTGCATACTGGGGTCCATATAAACAGTGTTGAATCCCATAAACTGGGTCTCACTGTAAAGCTGAGACTCTTGTGGATCCAATAACTCAACTGTATTCATGTGTGATGATGTTAGTCCTCATAGGAGCCAATTCATTGATCACTGTATAAAATGACCTGTGGTGACCTCTAGGATAATCACAGCCTCATGAAACTTTACAGCCACAAACTAGAGACCAAGAGCATTCAGAGGATGGATGGCTTTCCTAGCTAGACTGACATTTATAATATATGTGGCAGTTGCCATACATGGTCACATTTTAGGGTAAATACGTTTGCGCGTTGACAAGAGAGGAGCTGACTTTAACATCCAGAACAGCAACGGATGTATTAACTGTGTGATCTGCTCTGAAGTGAATCTAAAAGGTTTTTATTGTTTGAGACAAAAACCTAAAGCACAAATTGTTCCTCCTCTTCTGCACAAACGCTTCACACTTTCATTGTGAAATCATTTTTCATTTGAGATCTGTTTCCTGTGTGAACTGGCATTTAGTCAGCAGCATGCAAATGTATTGTTTTATAATAATCTGATTCATGTATTTGCAGACGAGCTGACAGGTCAGAGACAAAGTTTGTGTGCGTTTGAGTCACCTTGACCAGGTGTGGTGCGTCCTGCCTGTTGAGGGTGTATTTGGGCAGCTGGTCTCGGTGCATCACCCAGGGGTGTCCGAGGACCTGACCTGCCGTCAGCCGCTGGTGAGGGTCGACGTGCAGCATCTTGGACACCAGGTCCTGAGAGGGGTCAGAGGTCACACGTGATGAGCTCAGGGGTGAATGCCAACAGAAATCATCCTCTGGGGAAAGCACAGTAAATATTTCCAGCAGAAGTTAATGAAAATCCAGTCCAGACTAACTTAAAGACCATCTGACTTCTTTTCTGTTTTTTTCCAAATTGAAATGTCCACTCAGCCGTTAGCAAAAAGCAGTGACGCAGGTCACCACTGTACGCTAATCAATAAGGTTATGAATAACACTATGACGTTAAGCACTAGCTGAGTCAACGCTAGCTCTGCTAAGCTTTAAAATAACTGAAAGGTTAATTTGGATTTTTTGAAGTGATGTTGTTTGTATACTCCTGTGTTCTGAGAGGTAAAATAACAGTTTTTAATGGTGGCTTTTAAGAGAGCGATGAAAAGGCTTCAGTTCCCCGTCAGAAAGGACTGTGACTGAACTAATGTGGCGTCCACAGCACTACATTCTTGAGCTTCTTGCCTCCTTCTCAAAACTGGGAACGCCAACCGCCATCTAAGTTACTGTATTAATACACTGAATATAAGGATGTATATCATGCACAAACCTGCATCAGATCACGAAGGTAAAAGTTTTTAGAAGGGCTTGAAGGGACAACAGCATTTTGACAATAAAACATACTTTGACTAGAATATTAATATTAGGATCTGAATACATCAGGAACACCACTGGGAAGATACAGAATGGTATAAAAACCTAAAAACAAACAAAAATAATGGACCCACCCTTTAAGGAGGAAAAAGAAACTGCATCGGATTTCCCTGTCATCTCCAAACACATCAGTATCTATATCTAAACGGTTTGTTTTTATGCTTCATTTTGTGTTAGTTGCGAGTGCCGGCGTCCACACCTTGGCCTCGACAGAGACAGAGTTCCAGTATCCTCCAGTGAGTGAGAACTTCCCGCTGCCGATACGAGCCAAAATCTCCTCCGGCGTGTCCTCGGGACCGTTAGCAAAGGGAGTGAAACTGGAGACAAAAGGAAAGAGAGGGATGAGATGGAGAAAGTATTCAGATTTAGAAACGCAGAGATTATTTTAACCTCTCTGCAGCACCGCAGCGTTTCGGTTTTGTTTTTTCACTTACTAGACTGATCCGAGGTAAGACCGTCTCAGAGAGGTAATATCTGATGTTCGTGCTTTAAAAGCAATGTAAATTAAAATGTGTTTACCCTGTTAGCATTGTGTAGAGCAGGACTCCGAGACTCCAGATGTCACAGGCTGCATCATAACCCTGCTTCTTCAACACCTGCCACAAACACAGAAAACCTTCAGTTTCATGATAACAATCTGTGCTTCAGTTCATACATATAAACATCTGTTCTCACAATGCTGTCACAAACATGACTGTTTGTGTAGTTTATCTCTGTCGTGCATACATGACTAGACAGTGTGCATATTGTTGGTATGTTTCCCCACAGTTCATTCACTAACAAACAGAAAATGGTAACAGAAAACCCTGAAACACAAAGAGGAGTGAAAACAGGTGAAGAGAGATGTCATAATGATGGGAGACGGCGTGAAGACGCCGTACCTCGGGTGCCACAAAGTTGGCGGTGTAACATGGCGTCATGAGCAGCCCGTTCTCTGCTCTCAGCTGTTTGGCGAAACCAAAGTCGCAGATCCTGATGGACTCGGCGTTCCCGCTCTCGTCCACGTAGAGGATGTTACTGGGCTTCAGGTCTCTGTGCACCACCTGCAAACACAACAGGAGAGGGGAATTCAGGCCATGAACGCTTCCTTCAAATCAGCACTTTAAGATATTTATGCAAAATCCATAGGTCTGCTCAACCTAAACCAAGTTCACAGCATCCAGGACTTTATTCCACAAAGAAGAAACACAGACGTAGTCACACATATACAGTAAAATACAACAGAAACAGACACAAAGCAAGCAGACACCTGTCAGTACAATAATAATACCATGTGGAAGAAATATGTACATTTGCTTGTAATTTTGTGTACATAAAAACACAGAGCAACAACCCCTGTGAAAGGGTCATCAATAAAAATGTTACATAAGATAAAGAAATTACTTACTTAAGAACAAAATTACTTACTTAACAAAATTATTTACCTATGAATCTAAGACGAATTTTAAGTGAGAACTTAAGTAAAAACATAAGTAAACAAAATGTAAGTAAATATGAACAGACATAAGAAGAAAGAAAGTAAGTAAGAATGTAAGTAAGTAAGAACAAAAGTAAGTAAGAACAAAAGTAAGTAAGCAAGAATAAAAGTAAGTGAGAATGTGAGTAAGAACTTAAATAAGAACGAGTACGTAAGAACAAGTAAACGTAAGAACATAAGTAAAAATTTTAGTTAGTAAGAACGTGAGTAAGAAAGTAAGTAAGAATATAAGTAAAAATGTAAGTAAGAACATCAGTAAGTTGCTACCTGATTAAATCTTGCACAAAATATAAATTTCCATACTTGCTCTCTTCAAAAACATTTTATCTGTCCATCTTTTCTCCCTTACCTTAAAATCCCCTTTCACTTGAGATACACTGAAATGCGTCGAACAGTAAAAGATTTGCAGTTTGTTTGCTGAGCAGTGAAAACACAGACGTACCCCCTGCACATGCAGGTACTCCACCGTCTTGGTGATGGTGTAGAGAACGGCGCTGGCTTCCCTCTCAGAGAAAAACTTCTGTCGGAGGATTTTGTCCAGCAGCTCGCCTCCCTTCATCAGCTCCATCACCAAGAACACCGACTTGCCGTCGTCGTACACCTACGACGTGGAAACACAACACCACCAGCAACGCTTTAGTCACACTGTTGTTCTGTGAAGTAATTTATTCAGTCGGTTTACTCATTCAAACTATTCTACATGTCACAGTTTCAGCCCTGCTAATGTTAGATATTAGTTCCATCTAATACAACATGCAGTGAGACGATTATAGATCCAACTGATAGTTTTCTAGTCAACCAATTACAATGAAGACTAATCCAAAGACTAGAAAATGAAAGTGAGTAAGTATGCAAGTATGCACCTAAATAAGCATGGAAGTAAGTAAGAATGACAGTGAGTGAGCAAGACTGGGAGTACGTAACAATGAATGTAAGTCAGTAAGCAAGTAAGCAAGTATGTAAGTAAGAATGAAAGTAGGTAAGTAAGCAAGAATAGAAGTAAGTAAGTAAGTAAGTAAGTAAGTAAGTATGTAAGTAAGAATGAAAGTAGGTAAGTAAGCAAGAATGTAAGTAAGTAAGTAAGTAAGTATGTAAGTAAGAATGAAAGTAGGTAAGTAAGCAAGAATGTAAGTAAGTAAGTAAGTATAAGTAAAAACATAAGTAAGTAAGAATGAAAGTAAGTAAGTAAGCAAGACTGAAAGTAAGTAAGAAATGAATGTAAGTAAGTAAGTATAAGTAAAAAAATAAGTAAGTAAGAATGAAAGTAAGTATAAACCTAGGTAAGTAAAGCTACAAATAAGAACGTAAGAAGAATGTAAGTATGTAAGTAGGAATGTAACTAAAAACACAAATAAGAACATAAGTAAAAATGTAAGTAAGGAACAATGTAAGTAAGAATGTAAGTAAGTAAGTAACTAAGTAAGTAAGTAAGTAAGTAAGCATGTGAGTAATAACAAGAGTAAAATATTCTCTGGTTTCAGCTTCTCAAAAGTGAAGATTTGCAGTTTTTTGTCGTCCAATATTTGAATGTTTTTAGGTTTGCAACTTAGTCGGATAAAATCTTTGTGGGCTTTAACATGTTATATAGATTGAACAGCAGATTAATCAATAATGAATACAATCATTAGTTGAAGCCCGAGGTATACTGTAAAACTACAAAACTGTATACTAGATAACAAAACTAAACCCAGACTAGAATACTACGTACATAATTACTACTTCTAACCAGCACTTTATTTATAATCTTAAGGGCTGAATCATCTCTGTAAGAAAAAAGCATGAATGCAGATATATTCGTCTTTAGCTACTGGAAGTGATTCAAGTGAGGGAATTTTCACCCAGCAGCAAGACAATATTTTTAACTCCAACAATTAAGAGTGAGTCATGAAACCATTCGCATCAGAGTGGGAATTTTATTTATTTTTGTCCAGCAGCTACACGGCCAGATTCAGGTTGACCGAGTGGTAAGAAAATGACCCCAACTGAGTCACTCTGCATAGCAGATAAACACCTACAATTAAAACAACCGTCGGTGATTTTCAGAATAAAATATCTGCTCTGAAAGTGTGTTTTTCCTTTTAAAGGTCATAATAAAGGCATCGTGATTGCATGTATTTCCTCAGAGGGGACAGCGTTTCCAACAGCTTCCTCAAAGCCAAAGTTGACTGTGACTCACGTCTTTGAGGGTGATGATGTTGGGATGCTGTCCGTATCTCAGCAGGATCTCCACCTCCTCCGTCGGGTCTCTCTTGGCCTTGTTGATGATCTGTAGCAGCGGACAAACAGTGTTTACAGCGTAGGAAAAGCTGAGCGTACGGCGGCCGATGTGCCGATGTCGTGTTTTACCTTGACGGCGTACTCCATGCCGGTGCCTTTGTGGATGCTGCGCTTGCAGATGGAGTAGGACCCGACGCCGATGTCCTCTTTGATCTCGTAGGTGTCTGAGAACTGGGATGTGCTTCGGTGGAGCTGCTGCATGCAAAGACACAAACGCCAACACAAATATTACTAATAATAATCATCCATTAAAGGGTTAAGACAGTCCTGGATGCATCCCTTTGTCTGAGATACAACTACTACTAACTACTTTATTTATTTGTTATTTATCGGTTATTTATTTGTGCTTTAGAATGAAACCACTGTGAAACAGTCAGAAAATAATGTTTTTCCATTCACAGCCACTTCATTTACACAGGTACTTCATTTAGATCCTGGTCCCTGAGGTCAAAACAAAATTAGTGCCTCAAAAGGTTCCTAGTTGTGGGGGAAAGTTCCTGTACTTTCAGAAAGTACTACCCCCAACCGGGGCCTTTTTGGGGGTAAATTGTGCCCAAAATGTAATTCAGACCCTGGTCCTTGTGGTCACAACACAACACGTTCCTCAAAAGGTTCCTAGAGAAGAGTTCCTGTACTTTCAGAAAGTACTACCACCCAACCAGGGCCTTTTTGGGGGGTAAAATGTGCCCAGATTCACACCCTGGTCCCTGAGGTCAAAACAAAATGAGTTCCTTAAAAAGTTCGTAGTTCTGGGGCAGAGTTACCCTACTGTGCACTGCGACTCATCATCAGTGATATAATCTGGGGTCATCATTTCTGGTCTGTTAACTTCAGACAGTTTTGCTCAGGTGACCCAGAACCAGACTTGAGTCCCAGCAGCAGGGATCAATCTGTCTGATCCACTGATCCACTCTAAAGGCTTTTTCAGCAGCCTCAGACGTCTTAATGGAAACAACCACTTAGTCCTCGCTTGTCCTTGAAGCCTTTTATGAAGCCTTTATAAATTTGTGCATTTGACTGCTGCACTTTGTGCTGACAATACTTTCACTTCACTATTTGACTCAAACATTTAAGGTACACGTTGTCCTTTCTGTATTTATATACTGTATCTACACATGGATACAGAACACGATTTTGTATTTTGGAGATTTTCAGATTTTTTTGCAGCTAACTGAGGTTTCACTCTATAAATCAGATTATTTTTGCCTCTGTGTTGTGTTAAATTATAGTGTGCATGTATGTTTGTACCTGTACAGTAGTGTTGGGTACTGGCTGTGTGTCCTCTTCTGTTATGGCCACAAAACTGAATCCTCTGAACAGCTGATGGGCGTTGGCACTGGGAGGAACCCCTGGAGAGTCTGAGACACAAACACAGACACAGCTGCTGAACCTCACAGCGGGTTTTATTCAGGATGTAGTTCAGCTCGGTGGTGTGTGAAGGAGAAGAGGAAGAGGAAGAGGAAGAGGAGGACGAGTGACAGTCTGTACCTCTGGGTGTTTTAGCTGTGAACTCTGGATCAAAATAGAAAGTGTCGTCAGGTCGTCCTGCAGCCGGTTTGAAGGGAGGAGAGATCTCTTTGCGGAAGAGTTTCTACAGGGAAGACGAAACATTCAAAGTTAATATCTAAACGCTTCTTTGAAGGACATCTCTCATCTTGTTGAGCACAATACTAATAAAGTTTATTAAACGGAGACACTGACGTTCCAGTCGATGGTGCTGAAGAACTGATGCCTCTTGATCTCCTCCACACCGTCTGGTCCAGCTCCTGCAAACAAACATCAGGCGTCAGTCCACCGTTTTATCGAAAATAACTAACAAACAGGAGGAAATAAAACATTTTGAGCGGCAGACTGATTCACATTTGGAGTATTTGTGGCAACAGGGCATACTTTTTTTCTGCATATTTTTTATGTGAGGGTTTCTTAACAATATTTGTTTTGGGTAGTTAATTATTTTCCAATAATAAATATAGACATACATTTACATAAAGCAGCATATTTGTCCACTCCCATATTGATAAGAGTATTAAATACCTGACAAATCTACCTTTAAGGTGCATTTTGATCAAATAAAAAAACGTGTGATTAATTTGCGATTAATCACCATTAAATATTTTAATCGATTGAGAGCTCTAATTATATTATCCGCAGTATATAATGTTGTTATAATTCAAAATCACTTGATTTTTGAGCACATTTTTACAATTTTCTGGCATTCTTTAAACCCAATGAATACATTAAGTTGAAAAATAATCAGAATAAAAAACAGATAAGATAAAAAAATGCGCGATTAATTTGCGGTTAATCGCGATTAAATATTGTTGATTTACCTGCCCCTCTTTCATGTGTAGTTTATTTGAACTACCTGGACATTTGGACATTAGAAATGAAGCATATCTGGACATACATGTATTTTTTTATTGTTTGTACACATTGGCTCTGAAAGTTTAAAGCCAAATCAAAGGTTTTACCTAATCTGTTGGCAGGGTTGCGTTTGAAAAGGTTCCTGAGGAGACTCTGAGCTTCTGAACTCAGAAACTGTGGCATTCCCAGCTTGGCCCTGTGGACACAAACACACAAAAGAGGGTGTTGATATAAAAGTAAAAAAAATAACTGCAGAGAGATTCAGCTCTCCGTATTGTATGTCAAGCTGAAAGTATGTGAAAGACTAGACGTCAGTGTGCCAGACAGGAAACGCAGTCAGCGCTCTGCAGCGAGTCGCCTCAGCAGTTTTCATTGAGAGTGAAAAAGAGACGACGGAGGGAGCAGGACGGGTTAATATTTCCACTGAATTATTTTATTATTTTTTCACTCTTTCACCTCTCATCCCTCGCTTCTCCTCCCACCTAGTATCTGAGTCCATCCTGTCCTCCTCTTCATCCTGTTCTTCCTCCTGAGTGCTGCACTTTATCAGCTCTAATATAAACCCCGTGGAGGGAGGAGGAGGAGGGGAGTCTCCTCTCGGATGGACAGGAAGCTCTAATAAAAGCCGCTGGGTGGTGGATATGACAGTATAAAGTGTCTTACTTAAGGATCATGGTCATCGTCTCTTTCCGGTCACTGCCTTGAAACGGCAGCGATCCCGTCAGCATCTCGTACTGAGAGAAACAACAACAACAAACATGTCCACGGTCAAAGATTTGTACTTTTTCCAACAACAACCACTACTGCTTAGAAGTAAAATGGATGTTAATTACAGCTTTTTGTTGTTGTTTTAGGGAACGTTAACTCAGTGTATATACACACAACAATTACACCTTTCCTTTTAGGAAAAGTATTGTTAACCTTTTATTTTATCCTTTACTGTCTATGTTATTTTTATTCTTATTCACTTAGATAGTTAATATCACGATTGCTATATATTTTATTCTTATTTATATTTTATTTATTTATGTTTTTATTTTTGACAAAGACTTTATTACTTAATATTTCTTATCACTATTACGATCTCCTTTATGTATAGAGGTAATTACCTATGTACATTTACCTGTCCGGAAATGGGCAATGAAACTTCAAAACTGAACTGCTGGTCCACATATGCGTATATCTCAAATCTTTAACCTTTATCAGTTTTATTTAGGTTCAACTTTAACAAAAGAAAGTTTAAAAATAGTAATTTCTAAGAATAAACCTTTATTATACTGTCTTGGCTGTGAAGTTGCACAGTTAATTTGAAACTGCTGCGAGTGTTTGAGACTACGTTTTTTATCATCTGCTGTGTTTTAATTTCATTCTGTTTCTTTGTTAAATAAGTGAAATATGTGACGTTATGCTCCTTTTCCTTGGATGACTGAAAAAGCATGACTACATGATTTACTGTTAGTTAAAGTAATTTAATTATTATTGTTGTCTACTTGTATGCGTGAAATGTATGCAAACTTTTATAAACAAAAAGAATTAAATTAAAAATATATTATTAATTTACTAGATGTACATTTCTTTTAGATATGTTTGTATTGTTATTCTATTTTTATTATCCCTTTTCATTGAAGTTTGGATATACTTCACATATACAATAATAATTAAACAATGCACTAAAACAAAAAATTGACGCTCAAAGAACTAAAAAGTTTTGTCGCATATATTATATACTTGCTACAGTATGTAGTTAAATGTTTTCCACAATACTTGGAGATGATTTAACAAGAGCTTATTATATATTTTTAGACAGTATGTTTCTTTGAACAGCATTATAATATTACACCAGACGCTACTCTGCTCTGCTCTGACTGTTGATATACAGTAATAGGATTAATTTGACTGCTGTGTTATTTAAGATTTAGGTTATTAGCAAACTGATGTCGCACACAAACTTGACAACTTCCTGTGAACCAGCAGCGCGACCACAACAACGAGCGGCGTCCTCTCACCATGAGCACGCCGTACGACCACCAGTCGGCGCTGTGCGTGTGTCCTCGCCGGTTCACCACCTCGGGAGCCATGTACTCCACCGTCCCACAGAAGGAGAAGGCCTTGTTCTCCTGGACTGCCGGCTCCTTACTGAGGCCAAAGTCTGAACGCACACAAAGGAATCAGGAGGCGATAAGATCAGTGTTTACAGCGGCGTGATGGAGCAGGAAGAGGAAACACCAGTGGTGTTTTAAAATTAAACATTTTTACACAAAAAACATATGAAAGCTTATAAAATATGATTTTTTAAATAACCTGAGCTCCCCAACAGTTTACATAAGTATAGCTGAAATGATTAGTCAATTAAATGTTTAGTCAACTGAGAAAAAATGAATTATATCATCACGTTCCTGCTTCTCAGATGTGAAGATTTACTGCTTTTCCTTCTAATAATATTAATAATGTTAATGTGTAGTAGTACTACTACTTAGTCTGGACTAAACAGTTATTGTTAATGTATTACTTTGGTCATTGTGAGGAACATTTCTCACTATTTTCACTATTTTTAATAATTATTAGTTCAAAATGAGCTCCAGCGCAACCAACAGTAAAATCCTGCTTTTACATTTAATACATATAATATAATAGTAGAACAATCACAGTTTTAAAATCACAGTTTTAATAAGAAAAGAATAGAGAAATAAACAAGTTTTGGTAAATACAGTAAATAAGGGGTGAAATGCAAAAATATAAATAAATAAATGCAAAAATCTATAAATACATACATTTAAAAGAAAAATATAAAATAAATAAAAAATAAATTAATAAAAAATAATAAAAAATGCTAAAAATACTAAATAAATTCAAAATAAATAAATACATTTTTAAAATAATAAAAATAAATTCATAAATAAATAAAACTGAAAAAACAGAAGAGTAAAATAATTAGAGAATTAATACAAAGAAAAAAAAATTGAAACTGATATATGAATTTAGGTCACATAACTGCTACTTGCCTAATCCTAACCCTTACCCTCACCTCAACCTAAACTTAACCCTAAACCAAGTCCTAACCCTAAAATATAATGTTTTACGTCATGGGGACGTGCATTTTGTCCCCAAAAGGAAGGCAAGTCGCCACAATGAGACTGTGTACAAAACATGTAGTAATACACACACACACACACACACACACACACACACACACACTAATGTAATATTACGCACCGGTCAGCTTGATGTGTCCCTCTTCATCAAGCAGGATGCTGAAATAACAGAGATAAAAGCTTTTTATGTATTCTGAAGGAAATGTCTGCAGGCAAACATATATAATGCAGCATAACTGTGTGTGTGTGTGTGTGTGTGTGTGTCTGTGTGTGTGTGTGTGCGTGTGTGTGCGCGGCCTACTTCTCTGGCTTCAGGTCTCTGTAAATGATGCCGAAGCCGTGAAGGTGATCGAGGGCCAGAGCGAGCTCTGCCAGGTAGAACTTCACGTCCTCCTCTGTGAACATCACCTGCAACACACCAGCCAACCTTCAGTATTTACTGCATTCATGTTCTGTTTTAGTCACCATGGTAGTCGCACAATGGTGGACATTTTAAACAAGACGACAAACTTCACAACAACAATGAGCTCCGTCAACTTTACGGAAACCTGAATGTGCGAAAAGTGGATGGATGGTAGCTTGAAAAAAGGAGGAAGTAAAAAATCCTGCAACTTCTGCAGCAGACAGCATCTTGATTAATTGCTTTGAAAGCAAAAGTCTTTTAAAGACACGATGAGATTATATATTTTCCATGTGTTAATTGTGATATCCTGGTAGTGTATCTGCCGTAAAGTGGCGGCTGATGACAACGTAATCCCTCAATACGGAACCAGTTTCAGAAATTGTCGCTGCTATTAGTCATTATGCCCAAATCACACCAGAGCAGCAGCGAAGTGCAGCTTGTGTTGAGTGATGTCTATGAAAAGCTGCAGCAGCTGCTCCCGAGCTCAGCGAGCTGTGGACGTTTGGTTCTGCAGCGAAGTGCGGCCAAAATAAAGGTGGGAAAAGTTTAACTTTTAGCGGGCGAAGTGCAGCCAAAGAGATCCTGTGACTCCTGAGATGTGCTGACCTGTGTTACAGAGACTGTCTTCCCACCTGAAACACATGAACACTGCTAAGAGACACGCAGAAATGTGGCAATTAGCACTTCGCCGCTGCCAAGTATGAATTCAATCTTCAACAAAAAAAACATGGGGAAATGGGGTTGAAAAATATTGAAGGTGACAGGGTGAAATGGGGAGCCAGAGGGGACGACACGCAGCAAAGGGCCCCAGGCTGGACCCGAACCGGGGGCCGCTTGCCTCGATACATGGGGTGCCTGCTCCACCAGGTGAGCCACGACGGCGCCCCAGATTTAACACCTTTTTCCCCTTATCCCCTTTTATTGAATTAAATTTGGGACTATTTA
This sequence comes from Pterois miles, assembly GCA_947000775.1. Lineage (NCBI taxonomy): Eukaryota > Metazoa > Chordata > Actinopteri > Perciformes > Scorpaenidae > Pterois > Pterois miles. The sequence goes on from CAMQGK010000028.1 coordinate 3,345,831, forward strand.
CTCATATCTTGCTCTGCACTGTAACTGCAGTCTCCTGTTTTATCTTCAGCCTTATCTGATTCCTCCTATTATTTCTGTCTTTTCTTTTTATACGTCAAGCACTCTGAAGTGCCTTTTTGTTGATATACAAATAAACTTGCCTTGCCTCTGTCAGTTTGCAGTTGTAAATTGAAAGTGTTTTCTCACAGTGAGAACACACACACACACAACAGACCGCTGATATCGGCCAGATGTTTGATGTCACTAAGTGTTTTCTGATGGCAAGACAGAAAAAGGTGTATTGTGTGAGTATTACGTACTGGAGAAGGGCTGTGTGACGTATTTAAAATTCAATGAAATTAGAGAAGAAAATCAAATTTCCTGTGAGAGATAATATTAATTAACTGCTTGATATATACATGAGGATTTCATTGATTTTCCTCTTATTTTCGCTCACACAATGACTGTTTTTCATGTAAATAAAGTAAACCCTAAAGGCCTCTCCTTGTGTATAAACCGGAGTGGCATCACTTCTGAAGAGGAGTTACCTCCTTGGAGAGACGGGTGAAGAGATCTCCTCCTCTGAGGAAGTCCAGGATCAGGTAGACCTTCCCCTCCGTCTGGAAGGCTGCGGGAGGAAACGAGTGAGATAAGATCTGAGAAGTTTCCAATGCAAGGCCTGTTGCCTGCTAAAAGAGGAACAAAGAGTCCTGATTGGCCGGTGCAGTGCTGGTGACTCATCACGGATGGCCTGTTATTGGTTGACTCACCGTAGTGCAGTTTGACGATGAAGGGATGGTTGACCTCCACCAGGATGTCTCTCTCCATTTTCGTCCTGACCCGGTCACGTACTGGAAACACACACAGAGTGGAAAAACACATAAATCACCAGATAAAGCGCTCAGTGAAGAAAATAAAACAGACTTCTTTATTAGGTTTTCCTATTTTTTGGTTGGAGAAACTCCCAGATGAGTAACTGAACCACAAGGAGAGAGGAAGAAAATCAGCAACAAGAGTTTAAAAAGAGAAACAACCAAATATTGAGTCAGAGAGGAGAGAAAGAAGCACACACAATAAAGGAGCATGTTGTATGTTTTTCCACCACCAGATGGAGTTTGACTTGTGTTGAACGTCTTCAACTCTTCAGCTCTTTGCATCTCTGTCTGGTCTCATGTGAATGTGTGAAATTCCAGTTTGGGTGATGACGATGCAAAAGAAACAAAACACACACTTGTGAACAGTTCACTATCTGAAAAAGTAAGGTCATGCTGCGGTCATAGAAAACTCTGCTGTGTATTACATCAGCCACCAGTCAGCGATCAATAAGTTTTGGCTTCATTGTTGGGGAGCTGTTATGCCTGACATGAGACATCCTTATAATATAATGCAATGTAATGTAATAAAATATATGCTGTACAATAAAAAGTCCTCCTCCATTTTAGTGATCTTCAACACGACTACTGTAATCACTATTACATTCAATTTCAGACACTTATCAATATCATATTAATGAGAGCAATTAAATTAAATTATGAGGCAAATCGTATTAAATACCTCTGTATCTAAAGTTAACCTCACCTGTGGCTGCTACAGTAACTCTCCTGATGGTGAACTGGAGACAGTGAACGCAGCACCGTGGCTGCTACAGTAACTCTCCTGACGGTGAACTGGAGACAGTGAACGCAGCAGCGTGGCTGCTACAGTAACTCTCCTGATGGTGAACTGGAGACAGTGAACGCAGCACCGTGGCTGCTACAGTAACTCTCCTGACGGTGAACTGGAGACAGTGAACGCAGCAGCGTGGCTGCTACAGTAACTCTCCTGACGGTGAACTGGAGACAGTGAACGCAGCAGCGTGGCTGCTACAGTAACTCTCCTGATTGTGAACTGGAGACAGTGAACGCAGCAGCGTGGCTGCTACAGTAACTCTCCTGACGGTGAACTGGAGACAGTGAACGCAGCACCGTGGCTGCTACAGTAACTCTCCTGACGGTGAACTGGAGACAGTGAACGCAGCACCGTGGCTGCTACAGTAACTCTCCTGATGGTGAACTGGAGACAGTGAACGCAGCAGCGTGGCTGCTACAGTAACTCTCCTGACGGTGAACTGGAGACAGTGAACGAGCACCGTGGTGTAAGTAACTCTCCGGGGGAGAGACAGTGAACGCAGCAGCCGTGGCTGCTACAGTAACTCTCCTGATGGTGAACTGGAGACAGTGAACGCAGCAGCGTGGCTGCTACAGTAACTCTCCTGACGGTGAACTGGAGACAGTGAACGCAGCACCGTGGCTGCTACAGTAACTCTCCTGATGGTGAACTGGAGACAGTGAACGCAGCACCGTGGCTGCTACAGTAACTCTCCTGATGGTGAACTGGAGACTCAGTTGTCTGTTGTGTTGGTTATTGGTTAAGAGACTTTTTCAAAATTAGCATCCCCACTGTGGATAAGAACCAGTTTTATTTTAATGTCCCTAAAATCAATGATTAATCGTGATGAATAATCGTTATTATCATACTGGCCATAATGGTGCAGCCTTTTTGTAAATCAGGAGGGAATAGTGCACTAGCTGAGGTCTATTTTCAGTGGCAGATTAATACGTGGTCCTCTAGTGAGTATTAGTGGCAGCAGGACGGTGTATGTATGTGGCATTGAGTCAGAATAAACTACAGTGTGTGTGTTCATGGTGACGAAGAACATGTCACCCAGTGGCTCATTGATTTGGTTATTGATTCATTGGAGCTCTATGGCACAGATGAGATGTCAGGCTTTGATAAACACACAATACATCAGATACATTCACTGCTGGTTCTCATTTTGTTGAAAAACGATTGGGATTTTTGCGAAGATCTGGACCAGACTACGTTTTCTTAAATCTGTAGAATATGATGTGCAGGTCAGGACATCTCTGCAGCATGACAATATTAATTTTAAAAATGGTATTTTGATACACATTTCACCTTTAATAAATACTGCAATTTTCTCCTTATCCTGTGTTTTGAAAATTGCAGTAGGCCATATTACAATTTCGATAAAATTATGATTAATCGTGGACCCCCAGCCCAAGACGGTTTGTACCTTTCAGTGTAGCTTTCTTCACAACTTTCATGGCGTACAGCTGACCGGCGTCTGGCCCTACGATCTTCCTCACCAGAAACACCTAAACACACAAAACAATCAATCGCTTATGAATTTATTTATGTCATATACGTGTGTGTGAAGAAAGTAGTGTGCTGTGTGGATGCTCAGTGGTGTATCAGAGAATGTGTGTGTGTGAGTAGCCTCCTTTTATGCTAGGTCACACTTTTGTAGATTAACATAAACATAAACACACATGGAGCCCAAGCTGGAGGCTAATTTTCATTCATAAAGTCGATGATACTGAGTGGGAGTGTGGAGGGCCCTCAGACCTGCCGTCTCCACGGCAACGGGCTCTCAAAAACACCGGCACAAGGAAAACATTACGGGGAATTGAGTGGAAATGAAACCCACGTTTACACACACTAAAGGCCCAATCACGCACAAGCACCGACAGCAGGTAAAAACACACACACCTTGCCGAAGGAGCCTTGTCCCAGGACTTTACGGATCTCGAACTGTTGCGGGTCGGCTTTCTCTGATCCCTCCTTCACGTGATGAGTGATGTTGATCTCTTTGATGGGCACATCATCCTGTAACACACAACAATAGTGTCGAGATCATTATTATGGCCTGAAACTCACATTTTTTAAACTACAAATGGTGGACTAAATCTATGATACTAGTGAACCCTCACATTGGTCTCAGCTATCGGTCTGAAGACAATTTAGGCCAATATTTCTGGGGTTTCGGTGTAGCCAGCAGATATCCGGACCAAGACTTCCTCTTAAGTGTGCCGGTTATTGTTTACAGTCTAACAACTTGAGACACGAGAGATGGAGCTGGGAGTTCAGAGACAACGTCAACGACTGGATTGTATCTGGTTTCAATTAGGGCTGTCAATCAATTAAAATATCTGATCACAATTAAGAATGATTGTCCATAGTTAACTGTGATTAATCGCAAATGAATCACATCTGTTATCTGTTTAAATTGTACTTTAAAGGGAGATGTGGCAAGAATTTAAGACTCTTATCAACATGGGAGTGGACAAATATGCTGCTTTATGAAAATGTATGTATATATTTATTATTAGAAACCAATTAAGAACACAAATGATGAGAAATATTGTCCAGAAACCATCACAGGTACTGCAATAAACATAAAAATATATGCTCACAACATGGCAAACTGCAGCCCAAAACTGCATGTGATTATCATAAAGTGGGCATGTCGGTAGAGGGGAGACTGGTGGGTATCCATAGATTCACATATCTGGAGGTCAGAGGTCAAGGGACCCCTTTGAGAATGGACATGCAAGTTTTTCCTCACCAACATTTGGCAGCGTTATTTTGCCTCCAGTACACCACCAGTATCTTCACTCTAGCTTTAAAACTGAGCCCGCTACAGCCTAAAAATCACAAGCTGTGTTATTGTGTTAAAGAAAGTAGTGATGTTAAACTAATTTCTGTTAACGTGTTATCATCGTGTTAACTATGATAGCAAAATAATTATGGCTTGTTTTACATGTAACCTAAGTTGAAGTAGTTTTCTTATTTTGCCCAGTGAGTGTGTGCATTGTGAAAAGCACTGTATTTTATGACTGCACCTGCCAGTGGGCCATCAAGATAACGTGGACAATATAATATGTTAATACAAGAGAGACTTCATATTCTCTGAAATTAGGTGGAAAAAATGTGCGTACTGTATATCAGTCACAGCATCAGCAAACGGCCAAAATGAGCTGGAAAATATCGACATATTGGATTAATTAAAAATACAATATCATTTATCCCTTCGACAAACGGACAAACAGAAGCCAAAATACTTCCAAAATCTTGCCCCGTTGCCTCTAGACTAACCAGCTGATCTGTTTATAGATTACCCGGTTGGTAATCTGGTCTAAAATTTCACTGCATTGATATTTCCCTTCATTAGCACTAATACGTACGCATGTAAAGAATCATTTGAGCACCTCATGAATGTAAAAATCACTTTGTGCTTTTTAATTCATCAATAAATGGAGACTTTAAACGGAGATTTTTTTTAGCCTCAATAGACCAGAATGCATTGCAGGCAATGAGCCACAAGACTCCACAAACAACAACAAACAGCTAGTTCAAGAATCGTCTCTGGGGTGTGTTTTTAAAATGAAAGGCATTGTGGGACATGCAGTTTATAAAGCGGCAGGTGAGTCCCAAACACGGCATCCTAAAGAGAAGCAGTGTTAGCACGTTGTCCTTTCGTCCAGTCCTCCTTGCATCGCAATGAATCACACAACAGGTTGAGCAGGGTTCCCGAATGTTCGTCATCCGCTCAGTGGGACACAAAACACACTCAAAATGGGACACACACACACACACACGGATGCACAGTTGTCATGGAGCCACCCCCGATACCTGCTTCCCGCTGTAGCTGAGTGACTAATGACACCATACTGTGTGACTGTACTCAGTGACACCATCCCTCCTTCAAACTTTCTCTAAAGCCTGCTGGCTTCTCGCTTTGTGTACTCAGGATATATATGCAATAAACCAAACCGGTAAACACATCCAGACTACAATGCCCATCATCCTCTCTGCTCTGTGCATCCTCTTTTCCCTGTCTTACGTTTTTCCTCTCACTTCTGTCGCTTCACTCTCCCCTCCCTTCGTACCTGTAATTCCCAGGTGGGTGACCCACCGGTGGCCGGGTGTCCCAGTGCATTGTGGGTCCTGTAGTTCAGACTGCGGCCGAGGCTCTGTGGCGCTAACATGCTCCTGTACATCGACTGCGAGGCTGCAGGATGGAGCCAGCGCCGGGCGAACACTTCTCTCTCCTCCTCTCTTACTCTGTCTACCTCTCTCTCCCTCAGAGACATCCTCCCTCCCTCCCTTATTCCCTCCCTTCCTCCCTCGTTCCCTCCTACTTTCTCGCTTTTTCTATCTTTATTTGAACCATTCTCACCTCCCCTCTGTGGTTTGCACCTCTCTTTCTTCTTCTCTCCCTCTCGTCCTCTTGAAAAAAGGTCATAGACTGAGGTAGGAAAGGGTGCAGCCATGTGTGCAAATATTCAGATACCTTACTTAAGTAAAAGGAATACGTCACTACAAAATATCAGCAAATGTAGGAAGCAGATAAAGATGAAGATAGTTCAGAGGTTTTGAAATAGGGTTGTATGAGGTAGTGATCCATAATCAGTGTACAACCTACAGTAGATGACGGTCAGCACGCCTCCTGTTTGGAGAAAACATCTATATCATATGGTAGGCACCTAAAAAATCTATAGTAGTTTAAGTGTACTTTATAGTTAGAATATTTTCACATTTACTTTGCCGTCAGACAGCCCTTTTCAACGGGGAAGCAAAGCCATCATAAGCTATGCTCTCACCAAACCCACCAGACTCCACTGAAAAAAATATTCATTTTACCTCTCAGACCACAGGAGTCGCTGGTCTACTGCTGCCTCGATGGGTGAATCTGAACTAAGCCTTTAAAACAACAAACAGACCACAAAGCTCCGCAATACACCTTATGTCTCTATTCAATCATTATTCTACTCTTAAAGCTCGTATAAGGGCACCAAATTAGATTAAAATACACAACAAAGCACCACAATACACCTCAGTCACTATTATATGACGACTCCACTCTTAAAGTACTTACATGAGTATGTCATACAACCCCACTTCAAACATCCAAATTATCCCTTTACAGCACTGAAAGTAAAAGTAGTTATTGTGCAGAAGGACCCTTTAAGTGCACTATATTATTACACAGCACAAAGGGGCCATTCTATAAAACATATATTATATTGGATTATTGTTGCGTCATAACGGGATGGAGGTCACTTCATTTCCTGTCGGCCTCTTCACGAAACACACCATTAATGAAATCTTTCTCTATATGTACATGGGATTAAAAGGAACAGTATTACCCTCTGAAATATAGTAGAGTATAAAGTAGCAGAAAATGAAAATACTTCAGCACAGTTTAAGTTTCCAAATCCTCTCAGCTGGTGCTGGTTGACAAACTTTTTGGTGCCGAACAAAACGTGTCCTTAAAAGTATTGAGTTGGTTCATGATCAGATTTAAATTGCAATTTTCACCAATTTTATGCTGTACTTTGTTGGGGCAAGTGTTAAAAACAGTTGCGAGCTTTGGGTCTTTTGTGCAAAAACAAGCTCATATGTCTTCATGTAAGGTATCAAAACAGCCTTACTCTTATACTCTGAGACACACATATGCACACAAAGATGCGATTCACACTGCATGTCATCAACGCTGCTGAGTACGAAACATCACACCGCCGTATGTAAATGAGATTCCTCCACCAGGGCCGAGCGCCACAAAACAAACGGAGCAGGGATGCTGCTGACCGTCTGAGAAAATAGATGGTGAAATGTTTGAAAAGATGAGGAGGTTAGGAATGATGAGTTTTCTGGTGTTTGCGTCTGAGTCAGACCACAGATGGAGGATCAGAGCCGAAGCGACAGGATGCTAATGTAGCACCTCTTAATCACACGGATTAAAACTGCAGGCCCTGCACCTGTGCTCTGAACACACATGCATGTACGCAAAATAACACATGCATACACACCTGTATGCACCCCCACACACTCTTTACCTGCCTCTCTAACCTGTCATTAGCGTTTATTTCCATCTCCATTATGCACGGTCTACATTGAAACACAAACATGCACAGCTTCCACCTCGACTCTTCTGCTGATAAATAAAGTACATTTTGTCTCATATACTAAACGAAATCAGTACAACGTCACTGATGGTAAATTTAAGCTGTTTATCTAAACAAAACTGTCATATTGAATCCTGGTGGTGAGCTTTGGATTGGACAGAAAATACAAAACACAACGATAAGCAGCTGAGCCTCTAGGTTTATTCTCGATCTCAGAAAGCCTTAAATTCAGGCTCCGTTCTGACGCTCGTTTCTACAGATGGTAATTTCAAAAATGTTCTTACCCGATAACCGACCCTCGTTAACTGATTATTAACCGTTAACCGACAAGATTTGTTCCTCTCATGCAGCGATGCACCAGCTGCAGTATATGAGCCCAACAGACAACTGAGACAACAGTTCACCGTCAGGAGAGTTACTGTAGCAGCCACAGTGCTGCGTTCACTGTCTCCAGTTCACGGTCAGGAGAGTTACTGTAGCAGCCACAGTGCTGCGTTCATTGTCTCCAGTTCACGGTCAGGAGAGTTACTGTAGCAGCCACAGTGCTGCGTTCACTGTCTCCAGTTCACCATCAGGAGAGTTACTGTAGCAGCCACAGTGCTACGTTCACTGTCTCCAGTTCACCATCAGGAGAGTTACTGTAGCAGCCACGGTGCTGCATTCACTGTTTCCAGTTCACAGTCAGGAGTTACTGTAGCAGCCACAGCGCTGCATTCACTGTCTCCAGTTCACCAGAGGAGGTCAGGAGAGTTACTGTGGTCACTATTTTAACCAAACTTCCTCTGAATTGCAGTTTGAAATTTCAATTAATTGCGCTCTATTTTGAATGCAGGACTTTTACTTGTACAAAGGACACAGTATCTTAAGATTAGGGTATTTATACTTTTACTTAGATAAAGAATCTGAATAGTACCTCCACCACTGTATTTTGTTAATATCACCCAGTCCAACCCAGTATAGCAGTGTCTGCTTGATGGTGAATATCTTAGGACACGTCATGTTGGAAAGGATGAGGGTAGAGGTAATATGAAACTCTCCTCACTGCCCACACACACACACACACACACACACACACACACACACACACACACACACCATATCTATTTCACAAATACACAAGCGTGTTGTCACCTCAGTGTTTACGGTACTTTTCTATGATTCATATGTTCATATGTCCCCAGATTTAAAAAAGAATGTTTAAATTATTCATTAATTTACTGGCAACTATTTAATAAATTAATTTATTATTTTTCACTCAAACACATTTCATGGTTCTAGCTTCACAAATGTGAAGATTTGCGGCTATTCCTTTTAATTATTTTAATACTTTTGCACAATTTTTTGCTTTTTTCTATTTTACACGTACAGTGTGAGCGCTCAGGTCGTGGCTGACGGTCGGACCGTACAGTGTAAGCACATAAATTGTGAGCTTTGGCTTCGCAAACAATCAAGTCATAGAGGATGTTACACAACATTTGTAAAATCGTACAGCGTATACCCCACTTAACACACCTCCTGGTCACAGAAAAACATAATGACAGGATGGCAGAAGCTACCACCAAATTTTTAAACCGTTCCAACAGCAAAATCCAGAAAATGGTGTTAGCCATATGGCCCGAAACTCCAGATATATCTACCTCATTATGTCTGAAGTATAAGTGTATACTCAGACTGCCATGAGACCAGTAAAACCAGTTGGAACTACTGTTTAAGTCGACAAAAATAAGATGCACGCATGGACAAACTAGCTGGCAGTGACCCCAGCAGCTCCACTAACACTCATGACTACTCACAGTCCTACTGGGGTGTTCTGGTCCACAACAGCCTAAAACTGTCCCCCCATTTTTCCTGGTGTGCTCCCAGCGGCCGTCATCAAAGGTCTGGGCCGGTCGTTGGCGGCTGCCATCCGTCCCGGCGAGCAGCAGAAGGCGACGGAGCGCCTTCAGTCGGCTCCTCAGTGCCCTGACGAGGCCGGCGACGGCGCACATACACTTGGTGGGATTGACCTCCGCCGTGCGGCGTGTCATCACTAAGTGAGCTGGAGGAGCTGGGAGGTTGGAGTAGCTGTGGCAACAGCGTGGCAGCGAATGACTTGGACTGGGACGGGCAAGCAAGTGTGAGTCAGTGTGAGGGGATACCCAGAGGGGGGGGGGGGGGGGGGGGGGGGGGGGGGGCAGATCCAAATTGGGATGGGAAGCGGGATGTCCCCCCCACCCCCGTCTCCACTAACATGCAGCTGTAACCTTCCACCCAGTGTTTCCATCAGGTGTCCTGGAGGTCCCCGCTCACTCCACAGTCACATAACTCACCGACCAATGACTAAAAACCACGAGGAGAAGAACTCCCACTTCTATTTTCACACATTCACACTCACTCAATCACATTTTCACAACTTTAAACATGCAAATCAATTAATCTGAGACCCAATCTGTCAACTGACTGTGAAAGCAGTGAAAACAACGACGCATTGTTTTCTCTTGGTGCAAAAGAACACTGATTTAAGGTGTGAAATTACAAATAATTTCAATTTTCAATTAATCTATTGATTATTTTATTGATTATAACAACATTATATACCGTATATAATATAATTGGGGCTGTCAGTCAATTAAAATATTGAATCATGATTAATCATGATTGTCCATAGTTAATCGCAAATTAATCACAAAGGGAGATAAAGGTAGGTTTGTCAACAATTTAATCCTCTTATCAACATGAGAGTGGGCAAATATGCTGCTTTATGTAAATGTATGTATATATTTATTATTGTAAATCAATAGCAACACTAATCAATGACAGATATTGTCCAGAAACCCTCCCAGGTTCTGACTTTAGCATCAACAATCTGCTCCAATCAGAACATGGCAAACTGCAGCCCAACAGGCAACAACAGCTGTCAGTGTGTCAGAGTGCTGACTTGACTAGGACTTGATCCAGACTGACTGGGACTATCAGAAAGTGGGCATGTCTGTAAAGGGGAGACTGGTGGGGACCCAGAGAACCCATCTACATCCACACATCTGGAGGTCAGAGGTCAACGGACACGTTTGGAAACGGAGATGACAGTTTTTACTCATCAACATTCAGCAGCGTTATTGAGCCTCCTTCACTCCTTCGATGGATTCTTCAGGTTTTCTAGTTTCACATGATACCAGTATCTTCACCCCATCTTTACAACTGAACCGTTACCACCTAAAAATCTTAAGTTGATGAATTTGGTGGCGTTTCCTCACAGAAAGCAAAAAGTGAGCAAATACTCACAGTAACCACTGCTACAGTAACTCTCCTGACGGTGAACTGGAGACAGTGAATGCAGCACTGTGGCTGCTACAGTAACTCTCCTGATGGTGAGCTGAGACAGTGAACGCAGCACCGTGGCTGCTACAGTAACTCTCCTGATGGTGAACTGAGACAGTGAACGCAGCACCATGGCTGCTACAGTAACTCTCCTGATGGTGAACTGGAGACAGTGAACGTGCAGTCCAACACACTGGAGCAGTCCAACACCCTAGAACAGTCCAACACACTGGAACAGTCCAACACACTAGAACAGTCCAACACCCTAAAAAAGTCCAAAACACTAGAGCAGTCCAACACCCTAGAACAGTCCAACACACCGGAACAGTCCAACACCCTAGAACAGTCCAACACACCGGAACAGTCCAACACCCTAGAAAGTCCAACACACTAAGAGTCCAACACCTAAAAGTCAACACACTGAGAGTCAACACACTGAGAGAAAAAAAAAAAACAGTCCAACACACTGGAACAATCCAACACACTGGAACAGTCCATCCAAACACTGGAACAGTCCAGTCCAACACACCGGAACAGTCCAGTCCAACACACCGGAACAGTCCAACACACTGGAACAATCCAACACACTGGAACAGTCCAAAACAGACACAATGAGAACAACTCGCCAACCAAAATCCTCCACCTGTCACAACACCCCCCCCCCCCCCCCCCCCACCCCACCCCCACCCCCACCCCCTCACACACACAAAAACACAATGTACACAATGCCAGTGTGGACCGTCAACAGTATGCATGACATTTCTTGGATTACCTCCACCTGTTTGTCGCCTTCCGTGAGAGTGTACTGGTTTCCACCTACACACCAGTGAGGACAAAAGACAAGGTGGAACCGAGTCAAAGGTATAGATATCGACGAATAATATGACCACCACAAGTTTATGGTGAATTTATTTGTTAAAGCTTGGTGCTCGTAGACTTGACGAGACAGAGAAATATCACCAACTCTGCAGCTCTACTGAGCATTTTCATGTCCACAGAACTGTGGCTGCTACAGTAACTCTCCTGATGGTGAACTGGAGACAGTGAACGCATCACCGTGGCTGCTACAGTAGCTCTCCTGATGGTGAACTGGAGACAGTGAACGCATCATCGTGGCTGCTACAGTAACTCTCCTGATGGTGAACTGGAGACAGTGCACGAATCACCGTGGCTGCTACAGTAACTCTCCTGATGGTGAACTGGAGACAGTGAATGCCTCACCATGGCTGCTACAGTAACTCTCCTGACAGTGAACTGGATACAGTGAATGCATCACCGTGGCTGCTACAGTATCTCTCCTGACGGTGAACTGGAGACACTGAATGCATCACCGTGGTTGCTACAGTTACTCTCCTGACGGTGAACTGGAGACAATGAACGCATCACCGTGGCTGCTACAGTTACTCTCCTGACGGTGATCAGTTGACTCAAAATTAACATCCCCATAATATATTATATCCGATTGTTGTGAGGTATTCTGCTCCCAAGTAACAAAAAAAACAAATCAATTATTGTGACTTTATGTGAGAAAAGACACCAAAAATGTTCACTGCTTCATGCTAACGTATGTTATGTTTTGAAAAATGAAGACCGCTGAAGGTTGTTTTTTTAATTATTCCTCTGCTGTGTAGTGACGTTTAGCTTTCCCATCACCATTTCCTGACTATGGAAAAAAAATTGTGATTTTACAAATTTAATCAGCAATTGATTCCATTGTTATCGTCACAGTTTCATGTAGGGCTGCAACTAATAATTATTTTCATTATCACTTAATCTGCCGATTATATTCTGGAGTAATCCATTAATTGTTTGGTCAGAAAATTGTGAAAAATGTCCATTCCAGTCCAATGTCTTTCAATGTCTTGTTTTGTCACCTTTATTACACTTTAATATGATATCAAACAGAGAAAAGCTGTACTTAAGAGGCTGAAAACAGCATTTTCTGCCACTTACGTATTACAAATTACTAAATAGTTGGCGACTATTGTTCTGTCGATTGACTAATTGATGAATGGACTACTTGTTGGAGCTCTAGAGTTATTCAAGTGATTTATTAAAGTTATTTATTGTCATATGCACAACATTTACTGAGCAGCAGCTGATGGCAGTGACAATATCAAGCTTCCTCCAACAATGCTCAGTAAATATGTATTAAAAAAAGAAAATTTCAGACACAAAATAATGCGTGTGTGTGTGTGTGTGTGTGTGTGTGTGTGTGTGTGTGTGTGCGTGTGACAGGAAATGAGAGAAAAGTGACGCCACCATATTTCGAGCGTCACTTGTACATCCCCTATTAACTCTGCTAATAAAAATAGATTGCAAGCGGGACTTTGGTAATAACACCAACCAGACTGTGCTTATAGTCTTAGTCCTATAGTGTGCGGGTGTGTGTGTGTGTGTGTGTGTGTGTGTGTGTGTGTGTGTGTGTGTGTGTGTAAAGCTTCTCCATGGCAGCAGCTCTCATGGACTGAGTGAGCGGGATGCCATTGCAGACAATCTGCACCCCCCCCCCCCCCCAAGCCCGTTACGCAATCAAATTAACAGGCCGGATGGTCAGTACACACATATCCATACAGTACACTTATCACACACACACACACACACACACACACACACACACACACACACACACACACACACACACACACACATATGCGTACACACACAGGATTTGTCAGGTTAGAGGCATAAAGTGTATTTCCGCTGGCCTTGCCGGAGGCTCAAGTAACACACAAAAACACAGCTGACAGTCACCTGTCAAAGATCAGTCGGTTCATCTGTAAAACCTTTATCAAACCTTATAAAAACTATTTAAAATCATCTGTTTAGCATTTCAAACTCTCTACGCACACACTAGATAAATGTTAGTGTATGACACACACAAGCACAGGCAGAGCTGGGTTCTTGAACTGTGGCAGCCAACATGACCGAACAGAAGAAAAGAGCTCCATCTACAGAAACTGAAACAGCATCAACAGGGAGAAGACGTCACGCTGTCTGACTGTGACAGGTGATCTCTGGGAAATGTAGTGCAGCAGAGATACTGATAACTTCTCATTCAGGAGAAAACTGTTAATAACTAGCACTGTCGTCTAAGAATAACCAGACACGTTGGTCTTTTCCTGTTGAGCACTGTGGCTGCTACAGTAACTCTCCGGACAGTGAACTGGAAACAGTGAACGCAGCACTGCGGCTGCTACAGTAACTCTCCTGACGGTGAACTGGAGACAGTGATTGCAGCACCGCGGCTAAGGTAACTTTCCTGACAGTGAACTGGAGACAGTGAACGCAGCACCATGGCTGCTAAAGTAACTTTCCTGACAGTGAACCGGAGACAGTGAATGCAGCACTGTGGCTGCTAAAGGAACTGTCCTGACAGTGAACTGGAGACAGTGAATGCAGCACCGTGGCTGCTACAGTGACGTTCCTGACAGTGAACTGGAGACAGTGAACGCAGCACAGTGGCTGCTACAGTAACTTGCAAAACAAAACACTGGTCTACGACTTGAAAGTCTTGGGTTTGCTGAACTTAAAATAAGTACTCAAACTAAGTAAAATGTACACACAGAAACAATGTACAGAAACAACATATGGAAAAAACGTACAGAAACAATGTATGGAAACCACGTACGTGAACAACGGACAGGAACAACGTACGGAAACAATGTACGAAAACAATGTAACGTCAGTACGGTAAACATAACTATCGCTACAAAACACTGCACCTTCATGGAGGCGTGTAATATTCACGTCTCAGCGACGCAAAGTACCGACACGCTTTCATGGACAGTCGTACTTTACCGTGAGACCGGGCTGACTAAACACAGAGAAACTGTATATAAAGCTGATCTTCAGTACTGCTGCCAGCTCTTTATCTTCTCATTACTTCATACTTCGGATTTATACACAAGTTAAGTCATGGATTTATCTTTATTTCCAGGTGTAAGGTGGGTGGAAATCTGGATACAGAACGAAGGAAATAAGAGAGAGAAAAGACAAAGCATTTAATCTGAAATACAACAGACCAAAAAGAGACGGAGAAAATAAACATGTAGAAGAAAGACGTAGGAGGATAAGTGATGGAGAAGAGAGAGGCGGATATGGCCGAACTTTATAGTACATTAAGTATAGATGAGGAGGAGCAGAGGGAGGACATCATCATTTATTCAAAAGCTGGCAAGACAAGATCCTCAATCACAGCACACACACACACACACAGTATACAGCAGCAGATGACGGTGTGTGTGTCCTTTCCTTCGCTAACTGATCTACCAAGAGATGCTCAGAGGAGAAGATCCAGATCAAATAGATTCAGAGAGGTGGGAGGATTTCTGGCGAGACTGACAGTTTCAAAGCTTCATCAGTGCATAAAAATCAATGAGAAAATATCTGTTTTTAAGTCGGTACATGTGGACATAAAGAAAACAAGCTTAAAACTCTGCTGTGTGCAGATAAAGGAGCCTTAAAACTAGAGGTTACACCTGATAAAACATTCAGCAGTTTACATCAGGTTCTGGGGAAGTTTTGTGTGATTATGGCATTTAATTATGAGTTTTTTTCTCCAAATGCAGCAACAAAAACATCTCAGTTTTAGAGTGATGGAAGAAGTACTCAGATCCTTTACTAAGTATAAGTAGAGATACTCCCTTGTCCCTTGACCTCTGACCTCCAGATGTGTGGATGTAAATGGGTTCTCTGGGTCCCCACCAGTCTCCCCTCTACAGACATGCCCACTTTATGATAGTCCCAGTCAGTCTGGATCAAGTCATAGTCAAGTCAGCACTCTGACACACTGACAGCTGTTGTTGCCTGTTGGGCTGCAGTTTGTCATGTTCTGATTGGAGCAGATTGTTGATGCTAAAGTCAGAACCTGGGAGGGTTTCTGGACAATATCTGTCATTGATTAGTGTTGTTAATGGATTTCCAATAATAAATATATACATATATTTGCATAGAGCAGCATATTTGTCCACTTTCAAATCTCCCATTAAAGAACATTTAACTATTTTACCTGATTGACGGTCCAAAACAGTGACCTTTAACCTTTGTTATTCACACCAAATGTGAATTTAAAGTGAGGAAAATGAGGAAAATGAAAATGACTTCTTCTTCTTCTTCTTCTTCTTCTTAACAACTCTGTATGAGATGAAGCAACAGACAGAAATAGAGAGAGAGAGACATTAACAGTGAGTGATGGGGAGAGAGGGGGGAGCATGAGGATGAAGGGGGACATCACTGAGTCTGAAAACTTTGTCGCCATGCCAACAGCGTTACCATGGTAATCTCTCCATACACACACACACACACACACACACACACACACACATACCCACACATCTGCTGGACAGTAGAGTCACTGTCTCGGCTCATCCGTCCGTCCGTCCGTCCATCCGTCTCTCTCTCTCTCTCTCTCTCTCTCTCTCTCTCTCTCTCTCTCTCTCCCTCTCTCTCCCTCTCTCTCCTTCATTAGAGGAAATCAAAACTTTTCATCTGTTGCCAGTCGAGTCTCTCTGATTAGGACGAGGGAGCCTCTTAATTACATCACACAAACACACATAGAATCAGAGGTACTGTAGCAGCCACGGTGCTGCGTTCACTGTCTCCACTTCACCGTCAGGATAGTTACTGTAGCAGCCACGGTGCTGCGTTCACTGTCTCCACTTCACCGTCAGGATAGTTACTGTAGCAGCCACGGTGCTGCGTTCACTGTCTCCACTTCACCGTCAGGAGAGTTACTGTAGCAGCCACGGTGCTGCGTTCACTGTCTCCACTTCACCGTCAGGATAGTTACTGTAGCAGCCACGGTGCTGCGTTCACTGTCTCCACTTCACCGTCAGGAGAGTTACTGTAGCAGCCACGGTGCTGCGTTCACTGCCTCCAGCTCACCATCAGGAGAGTTACTGTAGCGGCCACGGTGCTGCGTTCACTGTCTCCAGTTCACCGTCAGGAGAGTTACTGTAGCAGCCACGGTGCTGCGTTCACTGTCTCCACTTCACCGTCAGGATAGTTACTGTAGCAGCCACGGTGCTGTGTTCACTGCCTCCACCGGGGGTCTGGGGGCCAGGGGGCTGGGTTCCCTTCCTCCATTCACCGTCAGGAGAGTTACTGTAGCAGCCACGGTGCTGCGTTCACTGTCTCCACTTCACCGTCAGGATAGTTACTGTAGCAGCCACGGTGCTGTGTTCACTGCCTCCACTTCACCGTCAGGAGAGTTACTGTAGCAGCCACGGTGCTGCGTTCACTGTCTCCACTTCACCGTCAGGATAGTTACTGTAGCAGCCACGGTGCTGCGTTCACTGCCTCCAGTTCACCATCAGGAGAGTTACTGTAGCAGCCACGGTGCTGCGTTCACTGTCTCCACTTCACCGTCAGGAGAGTTACTGTAGTAGCCACGGTGCTGCGTTCACTGCCTCCAGCTCACTGTCAGGAGAGTTACATGAGATTCATTGTTTTTTTCCTGTGGCATCAAATTGGGTACGGAGAATTGTGGAAATTCACTGGTACTGGTATCGACTACTAGATTTCTGGTATTGTGACATCCCTAGTATAAAGAGTCAATTTTTCCAAGTTAAAACTTTCAAATTGTCACATCATCTATCTAATCCACAGCCCAAAACTTCAACATGTATAATGTACTATGATAAAAGACCAAATAAACAGCAAATATTCACATTTGAGACGCCACAAAGTCTTAATTTTTTATGTTTTTGCTTCAGAAAACAGTCAAAATAGTTGCAGATACATTTTCTGTCCATCAACAAACAGATTTAAGTGACTGATTAGTCCAACTCTGCCATTACTTACTCTACCCTGGGAGATTTACCATATTATCTAAACAGTTTCCAGGGCGGTGTGTAACGTGTTTGGTTTTATTAAAACAGACCCTGAACATACAGAGCAACACATAAATGTCAACTAGTAGCATTTCTGAAGTGCTAAAAATGTCAATAAAGCCGATAGCATGCAAAAGCAGAAAACAGGTGAGGGCTTAAAGGGTTAAAACAGGATTATTTTACTCTATTGCCAAAGCAAAGTTACATGTCTGCTCACAACACCCTGCTAGACCTGAAGCACACACACAGACTCTAAAAACAATACAAACAGATGGAGACTATGAGAAAGCCAGAGAGACAGAGAGGGTGAATCACAACCAACCCAACAAAACCACCAGCGACAGCCACGACAATCTGTAAAAACAGTCTGCATCTCTGCATGGTGTGTGTGTGTGTGTGTGTGTGTGTGTGTGTGTGTGTGTGTGTGTGTGTGTGTGTGTGTGTGTGTGTGTGTTGACCGTACCTGAAACGGCCGGTTCATGATGTGAAATAAAAGTGTCTTCATGGCGCTCCTCTCCTGTCAAAACGCCGTCACAGTAACTGACGGACTTATTCCAGCACCCAGTGCAGAGGGAAACACACACACACACACACACACACACACACACACACACACACACACACAGACAGAGAGAGAGAGAGAGAGAGAGAGAGAGAGAGAGAGAGAGAGAGAGAGGAAGGCCCTCCAGCTGTTCATCATGGCGATTAAAGCATGTCCTGTCATTGTTTCCCTAGCAACAACATCTGCACAGGAAGGCACACATCTGTCCTTGAAGCCCCCCCCCCCCCCCACTAACATATGTCACTGTTGGGACAGGCAGGAAAGCACATGACAAAACTTCTCCCTCTGTCATGTGAAGCATCATATATTATAAATACTGTTTATGAGCAGGGAGCCGTGTGGTGCTGTGATTTCCCACTGGTCTGTTAATGCATCATCTGTGTCATCAACACAACATATGTGTGATATGTGATAAAAATGATCACAACTAAACAAAACATGGGGAGAGGAGAGGAGGAAAGGAGAGAAGGAGAGGAGCGGAGGAGAGAGGAGAGACAGGGAGGGAGAGGAAAGGAGAGAGGAGGAGAGGAGAGGAGAGAGGAGAGGAGAAACGAGGTACAGGAAGTGAAGGGAGGAGGAGAAGATAGGCAGCAAAGGAAAGGAAAGCGGAGGGGAGAGGAGGAATCTAGAGGAAAAGAAAGGAAACAAAACAAAAGGTCATGATCAATCAGAGGAGACAGGAAAGTATAAATACAAGTGAGTGCTGATCCTGAGACAAGAGGGAAGACCAGAGTGTCTGACATGAGATTCCACAGGAGTCAGAGAGGAGGCGGAGGAGGAGGAGGAGGGGGAGAGGAGGGGGGGGGGGGCGAGAGGAGGAGGAGAGAGGAGGAGGAGGAGGAGGAGGACGAGGAGGAGGACGAGAGGAGGAGGACGAGAGGAGGAGGACGAGGAGAGAGGAGTCAGAGAGGAGGGGGAGGACGAGAGGAGGAGGAGTCAGAGGAGGAGGAGGACGAGAGGACGAGGAGGAGGTCGAGAGGAGGAGGAGGACGAGGACGAGGATGGAGGAGGAGGAGGAGGACGAGGACGAGAGGAGGAGGAGGAGGAGGAGGAGGAGGAGAGGAGTAGAGGAGTAGGACGAGGAGGAGAGGAGTCAGAGAGGAGGAGGACGAGGACGAGAGGAGGAGGAGGAGGAGGACGAGGACGAGAGGAGGAGGAGGAGAGGAGTCAGAGAGGAGGAGGAGGAGGAGATGGAAAAGGGACGAGACTGGTTTTGAGTATCTGTATCAAATTCCAGCTGGGGTCAGGTAGACGCTCCTCTCCTTCGTTCCTCTCATTACCATAAAGGGAAACTCCTCATCAGTCCATCCCTCTTCCTCCTCCTGCTCCTCCTCCAGCTCCTCCGCCTCCCTTATGGGCCGAGGAAAAGTCCCTGACCGACTTTCTGTCTCTGCAGACACATGTTCACATGTGAGGTTTATTAATAGTTTGCTGTTTCGGGGTCAGTTTCCGTTGTGTTTTACTGCTTCTATCACATTAGGTGTTAATCATTCTTCTTTCATCTTCTCTCTGCATCTTTCCTGATTGATTTCTGATGTCAAGACTACAACAGCAGGAAAAACAAATACCTCTGAGAGTTACGTTGGAGGATAAGAAGCCTAATGTACATATTATAATATCCTATATACTGGTACATTTATTTTGGTAATGTCGATATAAAAAATGGGTCCCGGTGCAAAAAAAATGATGGTAATTGCTGCTCTAATTAGACCAAAAGTAAGAAAGTATTATTATAAGTAGTATTAAATAGTTGACAAATCTCCCTTTAAGGCACATTTCAGTATTTTTAAGAGAAAAAAGTCTAAATTCTCTGATTGCAGCTTATTAAATGTGAATATCTTTTGGTTTCTTTACTCTTTGAGTTGTGGACAAAACAAGACATTTGAGGACAAACAACTAATCTTTTAATCTAGAGAGCATTGCTAACGCATGAAAAGTGCTAAATAAATAAAAATATTATTTATCTCATCTATAATGTGGGCTTTTGTCCATATTTTAACCTTTTATATACTAACTTAACTGATAAATAAAAAAATAGATGAACTGATGATGAAAATAGATGTTATTAGTAATAGTTTGACTGAAGATGAAAGCTAAGAAGTAAATGCATGAGGGTCCTCATGAGTAACAATATACGAGGATAACAAGTGTATCTTTGTGTGTGTGTGTGTGTGTGTGTGTGTGTTTTGTGTGTGTGTGTGTGTGTGTGTGTGTGTCTGTTGTTGTTGTTGTTGCTCTATGACTGGTTTGTTCCTGGAGAGAGCTGCATTCAGGATAAGTGGCGCCGGGTTACACAGATTACATCATCACCCCTATGTCCTCACAATGGCAATACCCACAATGCCTCGTTCACAACAGAGACAGAGGCCCAGAGCTGTCTCCACACACACACACACACACACACACACACACACACACACACACACACACACAGTCGTGTTTCCATGACTTTTGAGGACATTACATTGACTTAGATTCATTTCCTGGAGACTTAACCTTACCCTAAGTGTAACTGTTACTTGCCTACTCCTAACCCTTACCCTTCCCTCAATCTAAGCCTAAGCTTATCCTAACCCTAAACCAAGTCCTAACCCTAAAATATAATGTTTTACATTATGGGGACATGCATTTTGTCCCCAAAAGGGAGGTAAGGCCCTACAATGAGACTATGTAAACAGATTCATGTCCTCACAACATATAGTAATACACGCCCACACACAAGCACAAACACACATTCCCTCCCTCACGTTATGCCTCTTCCTATCAATCAATATTTTCTCTTTCGCTCTCTCTCTCTCTCTCTTTCTGTATCCATCAATAGCCACTCTAGCCAGCGTGGGTGGGGCGGTGGTTTCCATTTTAGGTGTTTAGGCCTGAACGCACACACTTCCTCCCTCCCTCCCTCTCAACACACACACACACACACACACACACACACACACAAAAGCTAAAATAATCTTTAAGTCAAAATAAAAATGATGTCATCAGGATTTGTTAAAGGTACAAAGTGACGATTCACAGTTTGCTAGATTTGTGTTAAATTAGTTGAATTTTGAATGGAGTTTGGTGTCAGTCTTTTCTGACATGTACAGTACGCTGACAGCTGTAGAGCCATGCAGTTCTCCATTATGCTGATGACAGCTGTGTGGCTTCACCCTCAGTAACATATTTATAAGATTACAACAATACTAAGAGTCTCCAGATAAATTCAGCACACAGGAGCTGAAATGATCTTTAAGCCAAAAAACATACATAAACAAGAGTTATTAAAGGTATGAAGTGACATTTCACAGATGGCTAGATCTGTGTTAATTTTGTTGAATTTTGAATGGAGTTTGGTGTCAGCCTTTTCTGACATATAGGCTGATAGCTGGTAGAGCCATGCAGTTCTCCACTATGCTGGTGACTGATGTACTAATCTCCATTTAAAATACAACTGAAAATACTTTACTTTGCCTTCCCTTTGGTGGATTCACCCTCAGTAAAATATTTAGAAGATTAAATTAATACTAAGAGTCTGCAGATGAATTCAGCACACACATGGGAGCTGAAACACAGTCATACAGGACTGCTGAACACAAACACTATAATAAATCCTTTCTTTACGAAATGTCGACTAAAAAAACATCCCAAATACCCACCTTCTGTTTTTCTGCCCCTGTCTGGACATTGACACACACACACACACACACACACACACACACACACACACACACACACACACACACACACACACAATAACAGGGTCTACAGCTTCCTGCTCTAAGTTCAGAGGTCGCCACCGTCTAAACCGCGAGTAGCTGATTCGTTTCCGAGGAATGTCTCGTCTATCTGATCCCTCACACACACCTGAGCATGTTGAATAAGAGGGTAGAGTGCCATGTGTTTGTGTGTGTGGGCGTTTAAAAGACGCCAGTGAAAGTCAGTCCAGATGGCCGGAGAAGATTAAACACCATCTGCCAGCGACCGCTACGTGCACACACACATATACACACAGAGGATGATTTATTGAAACTGAGAAATGACTTCTCTAATAAGGAAATTCATTACATTCCCACATTTGTGACTAAGGTCTTGTTCTTTGGGGAATGTTGAATAATTTAGTCTTCCCTTAGTAATCTGTCAGAAGAAATAGGCTCAAAGGGGAAATGAGGGTCTACATGTTGTGTCAGACTTTGGGCTAACACAAACCTTAGCCTGGGCTAACACAAACAGACAGGCTAAAAGTTGTAGCTGTTTTTACTGACCTGGACCAGTTGTAAACGTGATACGCCTGCTCTGAACTTATGATACGATTAGGGGTGGGGAGAAAAACAGATTCACTTACGTATCGCGACTTTTTGATGAGAGAATTGACATATTTGCTTCATTTGAGTCTATGTGGAGGTAGAAGGAAGTTACCGCTTTTATTGTTGTAGTCTGAGTAACATGACGTCATAGCCGTTATGTATCCGTCACCCAAAACAAACCTCAGTGAGCCGAAACAAGAAAGTATTAAAGGGTGGAGGGTGGGCGTGGATCCGACCTCCACCCTCCATGTTAAATCCAGCCTGGTAAACACTACACACCCAGTAAAGGAGGGAAACACTTTGGAAAAGCAGAGCTAGACATCACGGCTAAAGCTGCACGCTAACTCCATCACGGACGGGAAACGTCATCGTACGGCGGTAACGTGCGGTCCGGCCGGCCGTCGCTCTCGTCTCCGTGGTCCGACGGGCCGACGCTACGACTGTAGAGCGCCATATACTGACATTTATGTTAAATGCATTCAAACGGCCCCAATGGAGCTGACCATGGATGGATAAAGAGAATGGAGCTGACGGAGAGCGTTAATTCATTAAAAGAAGTGCAAAGAACGGCACTGAAGGCGATGCTTTCGCTTTCAGTTAGTTCTGCCTTTTGTTAGTTTGATTTACAGATGGTTCGTCCAATCACCCACCAAGTATTTCTTTGAAGTGCCTGCCCTTCTCCAAACACTTTCCAATGATGGTTTCTCCAACGGTTCTGTGTAACAAACCACCTGACAGGGTCGGGTTACCTAACCGCTGGCGGCCAACTCATCCGACTATAATTATACTGAACAATAACATTCATGCTCAACAAACCAACCCTGGGTTAATTAAAATAAAACAAAAGCTGCACTTGTAATTTTGATAAGTCTGACAAGTACCTGACGGCAGCATAATGTTAAATCTGTTCGACTGACTCATTCACTGTTTCAAAAGTCACAGAATAAAAAGGCAACATGGACCCTGAGAGACGTTTATGGACTCAGCCTGCCTAACGCATCTTTTCTTGCTGCAGGACTTTTTTAGGTCGACCAGCGATCAGCGCTTCCTCCAGATGTTCAGCTCGTCCTGATGTTGTACAAACGGACGACTCAGTCGGGCTCAAACACATCACATGTGACGCTCTCCTTGACTCATCATACTGTACAACAGCTTATACTTCACCTGGATGGATGAGCTCACTACTCACTGGTCTGCCACTTTGTTTTGTTAACCTGGACAAATGTGGCCGCTGTTCACTAAATCCTGAAAATAATATGTCAATTAATCAATTACTGGGTTTCCTCCAGGACAGTGGTCAGCGAAGGGGAGATCCTGATGCATCTACTCTCTTTATCAAAGTAGTTACAGGACAGTGATTCAGACTATCGCCTCACTCATTCAGTATGTGACCTTTGCTGTGTGGATTAGGCTAATATTGCATGTCATAAAAATAATTTAATATATACACATAATTTATTTCAGCCGTTTATTTGTGGAGCAAAAGCTCAGAAAAATCAACCACGTAATTGGTGCTCGGTGTGAAAGTATTCATGACAAAAATCAGCAGTTTGAAAAAATACTGCTGACTGAATATTGAGCTGATACTGACTCAGACAGTTAGATCAGGTACCAAGTTACTGGTGTGCGAGTCATTATTTTAATAATGAATAAAAATTCTGTTAATTTTGAAGATTTTTAACCAATTTACTTTGTGTGATTATTATTTTATAATTAATAAAAATTTTAATTTTGAAGATTTTTAACCAATTTACTGGTGTAAAATTAATTATTTTAATAATAAATAAAAAATCGGTTAATTTTGAAGATTTTTAACCAATTTACTTGTGTGTGATTCATTATTTTCATAAGGGATAAAAATTCTGTTAATTTTGAAGATTTTTAACCAATTTACTGGTGTAAAATTAATTATTTTAATAATAAATAAAAAATCGGTTAATTTTGAAGATTTTTAACCAATTTACTGGTGTGTGATTCATTATTTTCATAATGAATAAAAATTCTGTTAATTTTTTAAGATTTTTAACCAATTTACTGGTGTAAAATTAATTATTTTAATAATAAGTAAAAAATTTGGTTAATTTTGAAGATTTTTAACCAAGTTACTTGTGTGTGACTCATTATTTTCATAATGAATAAAAATTCTGTTAATTTTTTTAAGATTTTTAACCAATTTACTGGTGTAAATTTAATTATTTTAATAATAAGTAAAAAAATTGGTTAATTTTGAAGATTTTTAACCAAGTTACTGGTTTATAATTAACTATTTTAAAAATCAATAATAATTCTGTTATTTTTTAAAGATTTTTTTTTATCAAGTTGCTGGTGTATGAATGTGTTATTTATAATATATATAATATAATATTTTACTAATGAATAAAAAAAGCTGTTAATTAGTTAGTTAAAGTTCCTGGTGTATGATTAATTATTTCAAAAATTAAATTTGTATAAATACATTTAAAAAATTGCATTTATTTATTACATTTTGTTTTAGAAAGTTAAGAAAACAATGTTTAAGTTTAAAATGATGACTTCAATATAGTTTTCCAGTCCCTTCCACACAGTGAGGCACACAGATTATTAATTAAACACTGGTATACCTGGATACCTACAGATCAGGTGTCTGTATCCATATTGTGACTTAAAAAGTGGGATCGGCACATCTCTACATCTCTATTTACATAATTCATCTTTTAAGGAATAAAACACAGCCAAACGGCGCTGAACTCCTGGCAAACAACATGATCGTAGAAAGTCTGACTGACGCAGACCTTCACTGTTTAGTATGAATGAAACCGCGAGCAGTGAATGAGTGACCTCATCCGTCTGTTTTACACACACACACACACACACACACACACACACACA
Source organism: Pterois miles (assembly GCA_947000775.1). Lineage (NCBI taxonomy): Eukaryota > Metazoa > Chordata > Actinopteri > Perciformes > Scorpaenidae > Pterois > Pterois miles. Next base: position 3,371,410 of record CAMQGK010000028.1, read on the forward strand.
CACACACACACACACACACACACACACACACACACACACACACACACACACACACACACACACACACACACACACACAGAGAGAGAGAGCAGCAGCAGATGGCAGCAGATGTTAGTTGGTCCCTCGGAGAGCAGCGATGTTCATAACGCTGTCTGGAAACCATTTTATGCCTCGCTGGGGGCATCTGTGTGTCTGTCTCTGTGTGTGTTGTGTGTGTGTGTGTGTGTGTGTGTGTGTGTGTGAGAGAGAGAGAGTGTGATGAGCAGTGCAGTCATCAGTGTGTGAAGTGACTGTATTGCCATCTTGCAATTATATCCGAACAGGCGATGATTATGATGTGTGTGTCATTGTGTGTGTGAGCATCAGACTCTATTGGGACGGTGTTATGACGGAGGTGTCTGAGTGTGTGTGAGGGTTTGATAATGGCTGAGTGAGTGTGTCTGTGAATGAGTGCTGAGGTGTGTGTGTGTGCTGTTGTACTTCTATCTTTGTATTGGACTAGTTTGAGTCAAAGTGAGGACATCTTTGAGGATTTAGACTTAAAGGTGAAGGTTTTCACATCAGAGACCGGGCCTGGATCCGAGGACACGTGACCCCAAAGACAAGTTTGTTAGATTAGTGTGAACGTACCACACAATAATTATATTATATGTACAGTATATAATTCCCAATAGTCCAGTTATGTCAAAGTAAAAGTCTAAATACAAACATATTCAGTTTGCAGCTGAAATTATATTAATATTTGGCCAGTTTTGCTTGACAAAAATGACAAAAACGTACCATTCGATTATCAACGTAGTAGTAAATGTTTGTGACGATCATGAACTGAAATGCCAAAGATGGTCTTCACCATCAAATGTATATAAGAAGTGGAAAAGTTGCCATGATGTCTCCCATCGGACAACCGTTTTAAAGCCTAGAGTTCGGCGTTTTGGTCGACGCCATCTTATTTTTTTGCAACCAGAAGTAACACGAGAGGGTGGAGATGAGTACAACCGAACGATGAATCTTTAGGAAACGCAGACAATTCCCAGACTGGACAACGCCGTGGTAGCGTCCTGTCAATCATAAGGTAGCCCCGCCCTAAAGCATCCCCCCCTAATAAGTACTTTACTAAATCAATCATGCTGTATTGGAGAAGACGTGAAGAAGATTGATCACATTATGTCCGGTGTAATCGGTAGCAGCGGTGTTGTCATGAGTTTAATGACAATTTTCCAATTTCCTCACCGTCACATCCCTAATGACCAGAGGAGTCGCCCCCTGCTGGCTGTCAGAGAGAATGCAGGTTTAAGGCGCTTCAACATTGACTTCACTTCTCAGACACTAGTCCTCACATGTTTAGTCCCAGACTCAAGGCAACGTGACACAGAGAGAAGGCTGCCTCATTACCCCAATTTAACCTGACACACACACACACACACACACACACACACACACACACACACACACACACACACACACACACACAGTTGAGCCAATGGGAAAGTCAAACTCACTCATTAACAGCTTTGTAATATATTCATCGTCACACACACACACACACACAATGTGACGTTCAGACTGTTTTCACATCTAGCTTCTTTGCCTTAGAGCTTGTATGTGTATGTATGTGTTTATGTCAGGGTTTGTGTGTGTGTGTGTGTGTGTGTGTGTGTGTGTGTGTGTGTGTGTGTGTGTGTGTGTGTGTGTGTGTGTGTGTGTGTGCTGCAGACTCTGGAGACTGAAGTAATGAGCTCTCAGCTCTTCTCAGACAGCAGATCCATTAACCATCTCCTCTGCATTTAAAAATCGATGCTTGCAGCTGCATTGCCTCCCCGCCTCGGCTGCCGAACACACACACACACACACACACACACACACACACACACACACACACACACACACACACACACACACACACACACACACACACACACACACACACACACAGTCTGAAACTAGGAAGACCCTTTGCTCACAGTGGAGTTGGCTCTTGGTTTCTTGATACGCTGTGCGCTCTACACCAGTGATTTCCAGGCCACTAACATTAAAATAAACAATCACAAAAGGATAGAAAATAACATGAAAACAAATCAGGAAGAATATAGTATAGTAGATAGATATAGTAGCACCAGTACGCACCAATGCATATTAGACAATGGTAGAAAATGTGTGAAGAGGATACAGGAGACAGGATTAGATGGAGGCAACTGATTCGCTGTGGCGACCCCTGAAGGGAAAAGCCGAAAGGAGAAGAAGAAGAAAAGTACCATCTCTGATGCTTGGCCCTGATTATTCAGCTATTGTGTTATTTGTTTGTTGGGTAGGTATTCAGAGTAGGGATGTCACGGTGAACAAATTTTCTACTGATTAATAAACTTGTGACAACCCCGGTGTTACCGATTACATCAGACATTTTACAAGAAAAGACGATGGATAATATCTGTAGAGCGATCAATTCGATTTTTAACCGCCGGTGGCCTCACTAACTGTATGGTTCCCTTATAGCATTAAGTTTAAATCAGAAATATTACCAAATACGTGCTTTTGCACTCTTGCTTTGATAGCAGTTCCTCTGCCATCATCTTAACTACCGTTGGAAGTCAGATAGCGTTAATCGGTTAAATATGACAGCACAACAACGGCACCACTGCTATCTGTTAATAGCTACCCGTTAATACTTGCACTACGCTGTGGCGGCTTTGCTGCGATGCACAGCGAGCGCAGCTCAAACCACATCACAGTGTCGCCAGCAGCTCTCCTCCACCGGGAAAAGACTTTTGGTGTAGCTCTGTCACCGTCCAGGTGGAAACAGTCAGGCTTATAGATGCCTACTGGGCCAGAAACAGGTTAAGATAACGAAAAGGGAAAAAAATAAAAAATGATCATAAATAAGGAGAAATGCAGGAGAATAGTGACCCTGAGAGGAACCAGGAGAGGGCGATGAAAAACATCCGGGAATATTAAAGCACTCCTCCAGAGTCCAAGCTTGCCAGGTTTTGTAGAAACATCTGAGCGGTTCCTTTTACAGTTTTCTAAACACAACGACATGTACTATAGCGAGTTTGCTCCTCTAATCATGAATGAGTTAATTAAAGCATCTATAGCTGCCTCCAGAGATATGGTCATATAAAAATTTACCACTTTTTATTACAAAATCAGGATAAAGTTTGGAACCAGGACAGAAAACGAGGCCGAAGATGACGCTTATGATGCAGGCTGAAGGAAAGTAGGTTTACCTAAAGAGTAACTAACATCTAATAAGAAAATAACACATCACAAATACATGATGGTATCAAGAGAGGAGGGAACTGAGGGAGGGTTTTTTTCTGGCTCAACGATGACTCATAACTTTAATAGTGAGCCACACAATGCTTTCACTTTCATACCAGCAATTATCCTGCAGGAGTAGGCGTCTCAAACAGATGATATATCATCTGAGAAGAGCTTTGTGTGAATGCATAAACACACAAGGTCGCACATGTGTGTGAATGTACAAATGACCGGAAGGGCTGTTTGCTCGTCAATAACAGCGAGTCAATCTCAGGGCTGCATAACTGTAGCTGACACTCAAACACACACAGAAAGCTGCCATCACTGAGTGTTACGCTGTTGTCAGTACAAACAGCGCTCGCCGTGTTTACAACTGAAGCTTGCGAAATGTCAGGCAAGACGAGCAGAAACCTCCAAACACAATCTGGAGCTGCGTCTCTTTTTGAAAAGAACATTACAGTATGAACCAGGAGAGAACGGAGGAGGAGGAGGAGGAGGTTGGACTTACGTTGCAGGCGGCCGTCGAGTCGTCATCGCCCACCGAGTCCTCAGGATCGTTGTGTGCATCCTGTAACCACACACACAAAGAGGTGACGCATTAACACACACCTGATACACAGCGGTGACATGATAATAAGCTGCCTGTGTGAACGTCACTGCTGCAGGTTGAAACACGTTCACCTGAGCTGCTGTGATAACTGAAAACGCCTCACTGCAAATACTCACCATGCAGACAGATCACACGCACATCAGAGAAGGATTTGTGACTTTTATTTGTGCTGTAAAATGCGTATTATAGTCATGTAATAGTGTGATTAGGAGCAAGAAAACTTCTGAGTAGGGCTGTCAAAGTTAATGTGAAAATAATGCAAAATCATTTTAACACCACTAATTTCTTTAACACATTAACACAACTTCTAATTGCAAGGAGTGAAGATAATGGTGTCAGCAAAAGAGGCGAAATAACTTATAACACTACATTTTTTGGTCCTACATTCACATATCTGGAGGTCAGAGGCCAGAGGACCCCTTTGGAAACGGACATGCCAGTTTCTCCTCGCCATAATTTCACGGAAGTTTGGAGCGTTATTTAACCTCCTTCACGATAAGCTAGTATGACCTGGTCACAGGCCGGTATCGTCAGTCTAGCTTTAAAAATGAACTACAACATCTGAAAGATCGACTGTGAATGAATTAGTGTCACAAATGGTTGGATGGTTTTTCCTGCTCCACACCATCGTTATTGTAGTGGCCTTAAAAAAAATCCACTATTGGTTGAAATCTGCTTTATTCCAGTCAAACCTTAAAGAAGACAGTGTACTTTGTAATATAGTTATCATTAAACAATGCATAGCAATCAGCCCTTCTATACTAGATCAGGACTGTAAAGAGACTCACTCTCTGGTCCCATCAAGGACATCAGCTGCCTACATTCCTGGCTTGTTTTCATTTTGTGCAGCCGAGCATTCAGGGGTGAAGCGAGCACTCAATGAGTATGAATCTTTTATTTTGAAAACCGCTCTCGTCATCTCCCTCCCGCTCCCTGTGACGGAGGAATCAACCAGAGTTCAAATATAAAAAAAGCCCCCAGACGGTCACAGCGTGAGGTTCATCAGGCAGGGCCACCAAAACTCCCACCGCCTCTACCTCGTCTCCTCGGCCAAAAGGAAAAAAACAAAAACAAAAACAGCAGATATGAATTGGCATTACGTAAGGCAGATTAGCAGCCTGTCTGCTTTCCTGCTGGAACAACAGCTGTGATTCAGACACTGATAGCACTGATACTGCTGCCTGACAAAAACAATAATAACAATAAAAGCGATTACGGTGATTATTTACTTTGCCGGTAAAAACAGCGCCGGGAGGATAAGCCTGAAATCTGGAGGGGGAGTGGAGGAAATGGATGGCAGACAGGATGACTGATGGATTATGATTAGAAAGAGGGAGAAAAAGATGGAAGGTGACAGAGGACAGGGTCATAGATGGAGAGGAAGAAGGGAAAAACTCTGTTTTGTCTCCAAGTGAAGGACTGCAGAGTCTGATGAGTAAAACCTGTCTGTCTCTGATGACCTAAAGAAACCCCGTCACCCGAGACATACTTTTAAACTCTTCACTTTTTTTGTGTTTTTTACGTCCGAAGGATTTCATCAAGGGACAAATCTTTGGTTATGAGCGAACCCAGTGTTTCAGTGACAACTGTTATTGATAATCTAAGTTTTGGAACTAAAGTTCACATGATGCGGGAGCTATGGGGGATGTAACCAGGAAGTAATACTGTAATGTTGCCATGGAGTCAGTTAGTTGGCTGTAAGTACCAACTCGATGCTGTATTCACACCTTCTGTATAATAAACAAACAGGAATGGCAGGACAGCGAAACAAAACGTGCATGACGATATGTAGCTGCGGTGATGGAATAAAATAAATAAAATCTTTTGGTGTCTACAGTTTTATGTAATTATTCTAGTAATACATGTAGCTGTGAAATGTAAAATCTACTTAACTTTGTCCTTGTGTGAGGGAGCAAATTTACATCCAGTTGTAAATTCAATGAGTCAGTCCATTCAAATATTTAACCGTGTTTAATCACATGATGCCCTGCGATGGACTGGCGACCTGTCCAGGGTGAACCCCGCCTTCGCCCAATGCCAGCTGGAATCGGCTCCAGCCCCCCCGCGACCCCGAACGGGACAAGCGGTTGACGATGGATGGATGGATAATCACGATTGTCCATTGATAATCACAAATGAACCACACATTTTTATTTGTTCAAAATGCACCTTAAAGGGAGATTTGTCAAGTATTTAATACTCTTATCGACATGGGAGTGGACAAATATGCAGCTTTACGCAAATGCATGCACATATTTATTATTGGAAAACAATTAACAACACAAACAATGACAGATATCATCCAGAAAACCCTCCCAGGTTCTGACTTTAGCATCAACAATCTGCTCCAATCAGAACATGACAAACTGCAGCCCAACAGACAACAACAGCTGTCAGTGTGTCAGAGTGCTGACTTGACTAGGACTTGATCCAGAGTGACTGGGACTATCATAAAGTGGGCATGTCTGTAAAGGGGAGACTGGTGGGGACCCATCAGGTTTTCTAGATTTATATGATACCATCTTCACTCTAGCTTTAAAACTGAGTAGTAGATGTAAGTGCAATAAAAACTGTGTAAAGCCAAGACATGTTATAATTACACCAATCAATCAATCATTCAATCTGTTCACTCATCCACCGCCGCTTTGTTTACTCAAGCACAGCTCACAAGTTATTTAGCAGAGTCGTGAATGACTTTACTTCCCTCTAGTAAGCAGATCAGTGGTTGTGTTCAGGGAGTTTATTGTGAAGGGCAGAACGGTAGCAGTGTGGTGATGCTCTGTTATTGACAAGGGTCCAGACTTTGCTGTAAACAATACTGTTGCTGCTCTAGAAACAAGGTGTCCAAGTTATATTTAAAATATATGCATAGCTAATATGCACTCTCCAACATTTGTTTATTTATCGCAAGTCATACTGTCATCGCAACACTGAATGTTATCCCACTTTCCTCATATCGTGCAGGCCTAGGCAGCATTATGTCTGCAGCAGCGACAGTCAAAACCTGTACTGGAAGCTGAAACCGACCGCCTTGTCATTTCTACCTGATATTAACACATCTGGATACTTTATCTGGATAATGACATCGGATCACACGCATTTTGCATTTACAGCCAATATTAATAAGCATTATCATTATCTTGAGTCTGCCAGTATTGTAACGTGATACCAACACTCAAACAAATCTGCAGAGCTGGCAAACACAGTGCATCCCAGGTCAAGAGCAGAGATGCTGCAGGATGGGCTCTCGGCTACTTATGTGTTTTGCAGAGGAACTGCTCATATGTGGTTTGCTGCTGAGGTTGAGGGATGCAGAGTTTGTCAAATGTCTAATTGAGACACTGAACAGACATAAAAAGGTTATTTTCTTGTTGTACTGTGAGAGAAGGACATTAAATCATATCTACAACCTTGTATTTTAACTATAATAGATGCTTCCTGGGATGTAAAAAAAAAAAAAAAGTCAGTTCCCAGGATAAACTCAGAGAAGCAATTTCATATTCATGCAGTATTAGTGTTTATCGGATGCAACTTAATCTGCAAGAATCAAATTAAACTTGAGAGTCGAATTGGGAGATTGATGCCAATATTCAGCCTTAGTGGAGGCAGAAAAACACAGCACAGTCTGCGGATTATCCAGAGTAGCCAGAAAATTATTTCTGGAAGGAGAATTAGTTTCTCGTTTCTCTGACCTAGATCTGCAACTGACAATTATGTCCATTATCATACTATTTGCCACATACTTTGTTGATTAATTTATTAATATTTTGGTCGATAAAACGTCAGACATTTTTCACAAGCAACAGCCCAACAGATCAGTTTATCTGGACAAAGAAGAGAAAGGAAATCTTCACATTTGAGATGCTTAAATTGACAAATTTGTTGGATTGGTGTTGTTGCTTGAAAAATGAAACGCAATTAATTGATTATTAAAATTTTGCAGTTTTATTTTCTGTCGATTAAAATAAATGATTAATCCATCAGTAAAAAAAAATGTTTCAGCCCGTTGTATGGGTGGCAGAAGCTCAGCCTCAAAGAAGCAAAAAAAAAGTGGTTGTGTAATTACAAGTTATTGGTTAATTCAATTAAATTTGTTTTTTGTTTTTCCTCTCTAATCAGGCATTTTTATCTCTTCAAAATGTACCTTAAAGGAGAATTTGTCAAGTATTTAATATATATAATATCAACATGGGAGTGGGAAATATGCTGCTTTATGCAGATGTATGTATATATGTTTCATTAGAAATCAATTCACAACACAAAACAATGACAAATTTTGTCCAGAAACCCTCACGAGTACTGCATTTAGCATAAAATATATGCTCAAATCATAACATGACAAACTGACGTGGTTGGTACTGGTACCAGTATCTTCACTCGAGCTTTAAAACTGAGCCGCTACAACTTAGAAATCACACGTTGCATCAATATGTTAAAGAAATTAGTGGAGTTTAAAACAAATTCGCATTATCATTGTGTTATTATGGCATTATCATTGCGTTATATTGCGTTAACATTGCATTATTTGATCCTGTTATCATTATGTTATCATTGCGTTATCGTTACATTTGGCACTATTATTTCGTCATTGCATTATCACATTATCATTGCATGATTATTGCATTATCGTTGCATTATAACATCATTAACATCGCATTATATCATCGCGTTTTCATCGTGTTATTATTGCATTATCATTGTGTTATCATGTTATTGCGTTATCATTATGTTATCATTGCCTTATCGTTGCATTATCATCACATTGTCAATGCGTTATTGTGTTATCATTGCGTTATCATCATGATATCATCACATTATTAATGCATCATCATATTGCATTATCATCGCGTTATCATTGCATGGCATTATTATATCGCATTATCATGGCCTTATTATATCGCGTTATGATTGCGTTATCATTGTATTATAGTGTGTTATCATCACATTATTATGGTGTGTTATCTCCACATTATCACTGCATTATTTTTGCGTTATTTTCGTGTTATTTCACATTAACTTTAACAGCCCTGTATTGCCAGCAGCCCTGTATCCTGATACGTATCGTATCGGCAGTTTCTTGCCAATCCACAGCTCTACGAGCTGCAGCCCTAAATTTATCCTTTTCTGTCCAGCTTTTCTATAATGTACTTTCTTTGTATAGTAAGAAAACACTGAAGCCTGCAGTGTTTAGGTTCATTGCTGCAGCCATCTTGATCTACTCATCTACTTCAGCAGATAAGTGTGGCCTCTCTGCTCTTCGTGTGCATACTGAGTGATCTTGTCTTCAGGGCAAAAATCCTACAGAAGCATCTCTTCTTCATTCCACAGCTTCACCACTCACTGCTTTTCTGTTCTTTTAGTTTAGTAGTAGGAAAAAATAGCATCTTAAGACACATCGCTGCACATCAAAAGACTCTGAGGTGTTACGCAGGGGTCAAAGGTCAGCTTTGATGAGCAGACCGTCAGCAGCTACCTGTCTGGTTGCAAAGCGACCTGAAAAGCTGGAAAACCTGGTGAGGGCCAGGTACGAAGCTGAAGCTGGCTCAGTGACTCAGTGCATTTTTGCATTTCAGCGTGAATCAGGTTTGACTATTCACAATATTCAGACTGACACACACACACACACACACACACACACACACACACACACTTCTCCATGCAGCCCTTGTGACACCTCATACAGGAAGTGGACACACACATATAGACGGAGGCTCTTCCTGAATCGTGCAGGCGCAGTGGCACCGCCTCCTGCTCTTTATCAAGATTCAAAAACTTGTAGGAAGGAAGAAGTGGGGAAAAAACCTGTTTTCTGTTTCTACGGTGTCTCCATTTTTTAAAAACAATCCCACACTTGGCATCTATTTCTTTTTGTTTTACACCAAGAAATAAATCAAAACCACCACAAAGGCTTTCACACACTGGCCTGCTTCATTCTGCATCTACAATCCCTACAAACATCCCAAAGGGACTCCCAGTGACACTCGGTAGTACTGAACGCTGGTTATGTGTTCACCAAGTGTTTTTTTTTTTTTAGCATATTTTAATCTAAGTTGCCATCCTTATAGCAGCCTTAAGAGTAGAAGAGTTATTTAATAGTGACTTTAAGGTGTATTTATGATGCTTTTAGTGTATTTTAATCTAATTTGGCATCCCTATGAAAGCTTTAAGTGTAGAATGCAAATCTAATAGTGACATTAAGGTGTATTATTGTGCTTTTTAGTGTATTTTAATCTAATTTGGTATCCCCATAGCAGCATTAAGAGTAGAATAATTATGTAACAGTGACTTTAAGGTGAATAATGGTACTTTTTAAGCATATTTTAATGTATTTTAATCCAACTTGGCATCCCTGTGAAAGCTTTAAGTGTAGAATGCAAATTGGGGGGGCAGTAGCTCAGTCTGTAGGGAGTTGGCTTGGGAACGGGGGGTCACGGTTAAGTCCGAAATGGGAAAAAAAGGAAAAAAAGGGGAGGGGGGGGGGGGAAATTACCCTTTGGGGGATCGGGGGGGCCCCGGGAAGGGACAAAACCCCCAACCGCGGGGGCTTGTAGAAGCAGCCCCCTCACTCTGAAATCTCTCCAATTGTTGCATGTATATGGACCTGTTTGTGAATGTGTGTGTATAAGTTAACAGGGTGAAAAAATGGAATTCCCCTAGGGGGGGAAAAAAAGGAAAATCATCTTCTTCTTCTTCTTCTTCAAATCTAATAGTGACATTAAGGTGTATTATTGTGCTTTTGTTGCAGATTTTAATCTAATTAGGCATCCCTACAGGAGATTTAAGAGAGGTGTCATTATCTAATAGTGACTTTAAGGTGTATTACGGTACTTGTTAGTGTATCTGAATGTAATTTGGCATCCCTATAACAGCTTTAATCTAATAGTGACATTAAGGTGCATTATTGTGCTTTTTAAATATATTTTAATCTAATTTAGCATCCCTATTGGAGCTTTAAGAGTGCAGTGTAATTATCTAATAGTGACTTTGAGGTGTGCTTGTTAGTGTATTTGAATGCAATTTGGCATCCCTGTAGCAGCTTTAAGAGGGGAGTAATTATCCAATTGTGACTTTAAGGTGTATTACGGTGCTTGTTAGTGTATCTGAATGTAATTTGGCATCCTTGTGGCAGCTTTAAGAGTAGATTAATTATCTAATAGTAACTTTAAGGTCTATTGTGGTGCTCATTAGTGTATTTGAATGTAATTTGGCATCCCTATAGGAGCTTTCAGAGAGGCATAATTATCCAACAGTGACTTTACGGAGTATTATGGTGCTCATTAGTGTATTTGAATGTAATTTGGCATCTCTGTAACAGCTTTCAGAATAGAGTACCTATCTAATAGTACCTTTAAGGTGTATTGTGGTGCTCATTAGTGTGTTTGAATGTGATTTGGCATCCCGACAGGAGCTTTAAGAGTGATCACCCAGCAGTGTGTGGCGGTGTAGAGGTGTAGTGAGGTGTACTGCAGTGCTTCCTGTGACATCCTGTGTGGTGTATTTCTACACTAGCTGTCTAGTACAGGGCTGCAGCCCAACAGAAAGTCAGTGAAGTGTCAGTCAGTTTGACAAGAGGACAAACCAGGCTGTTCTGATGAGTGGCTCACCTCCCCAGTCGTCCCCCCCAGAGGCATCTTCTGCCAGGGATCCACCAGCTGAGCCAGAGGCATCTTCTCCTCCTCGTCCTTCTACTTTTCTTCTCTTTAATTCCTCTTTTCTGCCCCGGTTCGTCGTCCCTTCCTCGGTCGACACTTTCAGTCCACCCGGCTTGCCTCCTCTTTCCTTCCTTCTTTCTTTCTGTCTGTCTTTTTTTAAAGGGGGTGTTTTTAAGCTAGTTCCTGTTTCCTCCACCCCTCCTGTGTGGAACCGAACCGCCCGCGGAGCTCCACCGAACGACCGAGCCGAGCCGAGCCGAGACGAGCGAACACCTTTTAATTCCGGATCTGCCGCGGCGCTGAGACCGCCCCTTCCTCCGGAGAGACAAACATGTGAAAAAGCAGCGAGGAGGGAGGAGGACGCCCTGTTTGGGAACTGATTGACTCAACACACACACACACACACACACACACACACACACACACACACACACACACACACACACACACACACTGTTATCTCTCTATCTGCCCCCCCACCCCCTCTCTCTCTCACTTCCGTTGTTTCCCAATATGGCGGCCGGTGTCGGCTTACCTGTCCGTCAGCCGGCTGCGTCACGCGGCGTCACGTGAGGAGGCGGCTTCCTGAGAGTATATGACTATAGACTTTATGAATACACACATATAACACGATCAGCTCCTCAGTCACAATTTAATGAAAATAAGAACAAATATACATTAATTTTTATTTAATTTAAGCCACAGAATGTTATATCAAATAAAATTAAATACACCTTAAAGTCACTGTTAGATGATCAGTCTACTCTTTAAGCTGTTATAGAGACGCCAAATTACAATAAAATACAATGAAAGAGCGCCATAATTCACCTTAAAGTCATAATTAGATGTTTGGAATAGTCTTAAAGCTGCTATAGGGACGATGAATTAAATTAAAATCCACTATAAAGCAGCAAAATACATTCTAAAGTCACTGTTAGATGATTATTCTACTCTTAATGCTGCTATAGCGATGCCAGATTAGATGAAAATACACTATAAAGCATCATAATTCACCTTGAAATCACTATTAGATGATTACTCCACTCTTAAAGCTGTTATAGGGATGCCAAATTAGATTGAAATTCATTATAAAGCATCATAGTTTACGTTTAAGTCACAATTAGATAATTAATATACTTTTAATGCTCCAAAAGGGGTGCTAAATCAGATTAAAATATACTTTAAGGCACCATAATTCACCTTAAAGTAAATATTAGATCATTATTCGTCTCTTAATGCTGCTGTAGGGATGCCAAACTAAATAACCTCCATTTCTGTTACTTAAAAATAAGTATTTTTTAACCAACAACTCAAAGACATTCAGTTTACTGTCATTGAGGAGGAAAGAAACCTGAAAATATTCACATTTCAGAAGCTGAAATCAGACTTTTAGACTCCTTTTCTTATAAAATCACTAAAACTGATGAATCGATTATCACAATAGTCGACAAGTGGTGAGTCGTTGCTGAGGATGTGGATGCACAGCTCTTTATTTTTACTCAGCAACTCTTGTTTCCTGATGTTACAGCTGTTTTTGAGTGTGTGATGCTTTTTCATGAGCTGCCAGTAAAGTTTGATTAAATCACTTCATTGATGAGCAGCAGCTCAGCTCTGATGTTTGGTCGTCAGCACTGAAATAACACAGGTTGATTTTTTTTACAGCCTGCTTGTGACATCTAGTGGTAAAAGGTGGTATTCAGCTCCTTTATTTAAAAAAACACCATCCATCCATGTCAACCGCTTATCCCGTTAGGGGTGGGGGGGGGGGAGGACCCAGTGGATAGGGGGAAGGAGGGGAACCCGGAAGGTGCAGTCATCGAGGGAAAAGAGAAGAAAAAAAAAGAAGAAAAACAATAAAATCAAAATCAAACCAAGGGAAATTAAAGAATAAATAACCAAAAAAATGGGGGGGAGGAAGGAAGGAGAGACAGAAGGGGAGAAAAAAAAAAAATCAGGAAATTGGAATCGAACCTGCGACCCTCTTGCTGTGAGGCGACAGCGCTAACCAGTACACCACCGTGCAGCCCTATTTAAAAAAATGAATTATTAAATTAAAAGTATGCAAGTATGATCAGGAAAATACAGTTATCCAAACAAAAAGTTGCTTTTGCTATTTCAATTATTTTATTTGTATTATTTTTTTATTTATTTATTTTATTTTAATAACAGCTCCTCATTATTTAATGTATTGCATATTTAAGTTATTTAATATCCCTTTTGATTGTTCTTTTTTTTTCTATTGTAAGATGATAAAATGTTTTCTGTTCATATCTGATCATCATAATATGATTTTTTGGTTCTTCAGTTTCTGCTCTTTAAATCCTATTTTTACTTCATACATCTGAAAGCTGTAGCTGCAGGTTAAATTGCAGAATCATAAAATAAAATGCCTATTTATGACTTTAAACTCCATAACTTACATCACAAAGTATATGAATTAGTTTGACCTGCTTAGTATTTAGGTTCTTTACTGCAGTAAAAGTACTAATACCACACTATAGCAATGACAGTACTGCACTGAAAATGCTCCTTCAGTAAAAGTATGTGAAACTCAGTAAAAAGTAGTTTAAGCATTAAACTGTGACTGTTGTACTAGTCTGTGTTCAATCATTAAATCAATAATAATTATTTCTATTATGGATTAATCCGCTGATTAGTTTCTCAATGAAAATATTTGTACATATTTCTTAAATTCTCACTCTTTATTTTGTATTTTAGGACTTAATTATATCGTTGCATTATAACATCATTAACATCGCATTATATCATCGCGTTTTCATCGTGTTATTATTGCATTATCATTGTGTTATCATGTTATTGAGTTATCATTATGTTATCATTGCCTTATCGTTGCATTATCATCACATTATCAATGCGTTGTTGTGTTATCATTGCGTTATCATCATGATATCATCACATTATTAATGCATTATATCGCATTATCATGGCCTTATTATATCGCGTTATGATTGCGTTATCGTGTTATTATAGAGTGTTATCACATTATTATGGTGTGTTATCTCCACATTATCACTGCATTATTTTTGCGTTATTTTCGTGTTATTTCACATTAACTTTAACAGCCCTGTATTGCCAGCAGCCCTGTATCCTGATACGTATCGTATCGGCAGTTTCTTGCCAATCCACAGCTCTACGAGCTGCAGCCCTAAATTTATCCTTTTCTGTCCAGCTTTTCTGTAATGTACTTTCTTTGTATAGTAAGAAAACACTGAAGCCTGCAGTGTTTAGGTTCATTGCTGCAGCCATCTTGATCTACTCATCTACTTCAGCAGATAAGTGTGGCCTCTCTGCTCTTGGTGTGCACACTGAGTGATCTTGTCTTCAGGGCAAAAATCCTACAGAAGCATCTCTTCTTCATTCCACAGCTTCACCACTCACTGCTTTTCTGTTCTTTTAGTCTAGTAGTAGGAAAAAATAGCATCTTAAGACACATCGCTGCACATCAAAAGACTCTGAGGTGTTACGCAGGGGTCAAAGGTCAGCTTTGATGAGCAGACCGTCAGCAGCTACCTGTCTGGTTGCAAAGCGACCTGAGAAAAAGTTGCGTTGGAAAAGCTGGCGAGCAGTTACGAGCTTGTTATCGAGGCCAGGCAGAACAAGAGAAGCTGGTTCAGTGACTCAGTGCATTTTTGCGTTTCAGCGTGAATCAGGTTTGACTATTCACAATATTCAGACTGACACACACACACACACGATGATTAGATGATTATTCTACTCTTAATGTTGCTATAGCGACGCCAGATTAGATGGAAATACACTATAAAGCACCATAAAACACCTTAAAGTCACTACTGGATAATTATTATACTCTTAATGCTGTTGATGCCAGATTACATTAAAATATATTGAAAGAGCATCATAATTCTATAACTATAGGGTAATTATTCTACTCTTAACGCTGAAATAGGTGCACCAGATTAGATTAAAATATACCCTAAAGCACCATAATTCACCTTAAAGTCACTATAGGTAATTATTCTACTTTAAGGATAAAGGAAGAAGAATAAAATACAAGCACCATAATTCCTAAAGCACTATTAGGAATTATTCACCAACGCCGGCACCAGATAGATTAAAATATACCCTAAAGCACCATAATTCACCTTAAAGTCACTATTAGGTAATTATTCTACTCTTAACGCTGCTATAGGTGCACCAGATTAGATTAAAATATACCCTAAAGCACCATAATTCACCTTAAAGTCATTATTAGGTAATTATTCTACTCTTAACGCTGCTATAGATGCACCAGATTAGATTAAAATATACCCTAAAGCACCATAATTCACCTTAAAGTCATTATTAGGTAATTATTCTACTCTTAACGCTGCTATAGGTGCACCAGATTAGATTAAAATATACCCTAAAGCACCATAATTCACCTTAAAGTCATTATTAGGTAATTATTCTGACCTGTGTTATTTCAGTGCTGACAACCAAACATCAGAGCTGAGCTGCTGCTCATCAATGAAGTGTTGTTAATCAAACTTTACTGGCAGCTCATGAAAAAGCATCACACACTCAAAAACAGCTGTAACATCAGGAAACAAGAGTTGCTGTGTAAAAATAAAACGTATGAATGTACAGAGCTGTGCATCCACATCCTCAGCAACGACTCACCACTTGTCGACTATTGTGATAATCGATTCATCAGTTTTAGTGATTTTATAAGAAAAAGAGTCTAAAAGTCTGATTTCAGCTTCTGAAATGTGAATATTTTCAGGTTTCTTTCCTCCTCAATGACAGTAAACTGAATATCTTTGAGTTGTGGACATCAAGACATTTGAGGACGACGTCTTGGGCTTTGATCCACATTTTGTCACCTTTTTCTGACATTTAAAAAAATTAACAGATTAATCGATAGTGAAAACAATGGTTAGTTTAATTATATACGTATAATAGTTGCCAGTTTATCAACTAATTGATTAATCATTTTTGTTGTACTCTGCTGAAGAGTTTAATTTACAACAAAACATTTTTACAAGCTCTTGATTTGTTTTTTTATGCAATAATCTTAATTAGTAAAGTAACTGAAGCTGTCAGATACACAGCTGAGTAGAAGTAGAAAATACTTGCACTTGACACTAAAAATACACACAATATTTATAGTCACGCTTTCTTTATGCATTTATTTTATAGCCAGTCTCTCAGTTCGACAGTCAAGTAAAGCTTCATCTGTAAAGAACAGAAAGGTGTGAAACGAGGAACAGGAAATCCCGTCAATGCTGCAGCTGTTTTTCCACACAGACACTAAAGCTCCAGGATTTTAGTGCATCTTCACATGAAGAAGTCACATAATTATCCAGACTACAGACGAAAATGTGTGCAGATAAACTGTAAAATAATACATTAGTGCATCCATCTTCCACAGAGAAGCAGAACGATTCTCTTCAAACTTTCTTTGACTTTTCTTTGATCAACAACTTTGGGTCTCCGATCGCAGTCAGCTGGGTCGAGGTTTTCTGGAGATCCAGTCCTCCAGAGGAGCCGGATGGAAAAGTGAAGCAGCTGGTAAAATGTGGACATGCTGGTTGGTGGTTTCCTGTAAGTCACTCCGGATAAAACCTTTAAGTTTCAGGCTTTGATGCACCGATCAACAGTCATCTAAATATTCACAAAAACTTACAATAAATACATATACAAATATTCACCTTATAAGTACTCAGATATTTAGGAGTACTATATTACAACTAAAAGTTCTGCATTCAAAATTTTACAGCGTCTAATCAAGTACTTAAAGTAAAAGTACTTGATTAGGCAGAATGTCCCATTTCAGAATAATATACACATTATTGGATTAAAATTATTGTTTTGACAATATATTGTGTAGCTTATTCTGTGATAATATATTTGTTTTGTTCATAATATTTTGTAATATTACACGGCTTTGTTGATTACTCGATTCGGATTGGTCACTCATGACAGCAGACCAGAGCAGTTGCCATGTAGAGCGGATAATAAATAAATAAATAAACCCCTTCGGGTTCCCCCACAACAATGAGCCGCTAGCTGTACGTTATCCCTTATTTATTAATCTGAATCTGTTAAGTGACTGAATTGATCTAATAATTGTAGCAGAGTTAAGAAGTGCAATATTTCCCTCTGAAATGTATTGAAGGATAAAGTAGTAGTAAGTAAAATAACTAGAAATTGTCCTTAAAGGAACAGTGCGTAACAAGTCGGGGGATCTATTAGAAGAAATGTAAAATAATATTCATAATTACATTTTTGTTAGCGTGTAATCACCTGAAACTAAGAGCTGCTGTGTTTTTGTTAGCTTGGAATGAGTCTTTCATATCTACACAGCGAGCATTTCAGGTTTTTACGTTACCTGAAGGCGAGTTCTGACACGCTTATAAAACTGCAGTAACGTGAGTGTTACTGTAGTAGTAGTAGTACTGCCAGCCTCTGTGTGACTTCTCCTAAAGGAGTGTTGTTGTTGTTGTTGTTGTTGTTGTAATGGTGTGGACGGCCTCGGGTGGGAACTCAGCTGATTGCAATCTGCATCCAAACCACGAGACGCCAACAAATCCTTCACACTGTACCTTTAAGTTCAGCGCCGGAGTACATTCACCTTATCCTGTTGGAGATTTCCACCATGCTGACACAAACATACTGAATCCTTTCCTGCAGTCGCTTAAAAACAGTTTCAACGAAAAACAGAAACCTGAAAAGTTAGAAGACTCAACAAGAGATTGAATGCGTCGAGAAAAAGTGACATTACAATAATGGTAGGCGCTTGTTTCTTTTAGGGATGCACCGAATGTGGAGCCGATGTACTCAATGTTTATATTATGTATTATGTTTATATTATATAGACTGTGGATTTCTGTTTGAGTTTTGATGAAACATTTAAAAGGTTTACACTTTAATTGTAATTCCTGTTAATTTTTAAAGATTTTGTACCAAGTTACTGGTGTACGACTTTATTTTAACAATAAACCATTCAGTAAATTTATACCTATGTATTTATCGTTACGTTATAAAGTTAGGAAAGTAATGTTTAAGACAAGCCTGATGTTGCCGTACACATAAAAGACTGACGTCGCTTCCTCACAGTGACGCGTTCACCTTTTTAATTAAACAGCGTGTATAGCTATCGGGATTGAAAAAGCCGGATCGGTGCATTCCTTTTTTCTTTGGAGGGAAAAAAGTGTTTCAGACAGTTTCACGAAGTGGAATCCCAGTTTTCTGCATATTTAACAGCTAGAAATGCAACTAAAAAGTTGAAGGATTTAAAAGAGACGGGCGGGGGGGAAGGAATCTAAGTATTGTGCGTATAATATGCAGCCCTGAAACATTTAAAAGTACACAACACAAAGAGACGTACTAGAACATACAAAGAAAAAAATCTTTCTATATACATATAAAACTAGAAATAAATAACACTATGATGGCAGAGGGTGTCGGTGAAGTTGAAGGGGCTTCGTCCAGCGCTGGGTGGAGGGTCGCTGGGTCTCTGTTTATGTACAGTATGTGGAGTGTAACAGTCTAGCTGACAGACCTGAGTTTGACCCAGGGGTTTGTCCCGCGGACCTCCAGCGGCGAGTCGTTACTAAATATGTGGTTGCACAGCTCCTCCAGCGGCGGCTCTGGATCCGACGTCGCAAACTGAGCCGCCTCCTCCACCTCCTTACGGATCGCAATGTCGATTTCCTGACGGGACAGAGCAGAGATCGCCTTAATTCATGCAGCTGCATATAGACGGAGGTGAGAGTATTTCATTTACCCTTATTTGGACAGAGGACGAGGTAGCTGTTCACACTTTAAAAGCCCTCTTATTCCAGGCTCCATAAATCCAACAGGCCAGGCTCAGTTTTATAGCTAGAGTGAAGATACCGGTATCATATGAAACTACAAAACCTGATGAATCCATCAGTGCTAACCAGGTCAGGCTAGGTTGAAGCAAAGGAAGTTAAATAACGCTCCCAAGTGACATGGGTGTGAGCCGATAAAATCTATCCGGGAGAACAGATACTCCCTTTTGGTACAGTTTCATTACAGCCTGCTCAAAAACCAAAACATTTAAAAGCAAGATGATGCATTTCTTTTGAAATGAAAGCAACGTTAATGAATGTTTAAGATCTGCCAAAACTGGATTTAAGATATTTCCTGATATTTTAAGACATTTTTGGGGCCTTAAATTCAGGTTATTGGATTTTAGACTTTTTTTTTTGACTTTCAAAGACCCTGCATGAACCCTGTAATAATAATAATAATAATAATAATAATAAGAATAACTATATATAACAAGAAAGAAAACACTCTGGGAGAAAACTATCTCAAACTCATTTACACACTGTTGATCAGACTATTTCAAAGTAATCTTATCAATCGTAATAATTGGGGTTTCAGCTGGCTGAGCTTGTTAGAGAATCAACTAATAACTAGTAGATCGGTCGTTCCAGAGGTGGTAGTAGTAGTAGTAGTAGTAGTAGTAGTAGTAGTAGTAGTAGTAGTAGTAGTAGCAGTAGTAGTAGCAGTAGTAGCAGTAGTAGCAGTAGTAGCAGTAGTAGTAGTAGTAGTAGTAGCAGTAGTAGTAGCAGCAGTAGTTCAGTACAAGGCTCTACATTTTGACCCACAAAAACAAAACAACGAGGTCAGACTAAATATTTAAGTGTGTGGTTCAACGTTTCCATTTAGGTCAGGTTTCCTCCAGCTTTACTTAACATGACTGTTTCTCACCAAACTCATTTTGTTTTAGTTTTCTTGAGAAATACGTCGGGGATTTCAGACCAGAAATGACGATGCAAACAGTTTCCACATGTGTAAGCTAAAACTTTTAGTGGTGACCTAAATGTTAACGTTTTCCGGTTTTAAACATCACACAATGCAGATTATGCAAGTAGATGTATAAATTAGGGGTTTCAAATCAATATGTGAAATATGTAAACAAAGTCAATACTCAGCTTGTGAGTTTTTTATTTTTTGCACCAGCAGATTTCTACTTCCTGTCTGCCAGAACACCAATGAATGCACATCACATAAATTAGTTCATATTTGAGCACAGAATGGCAAATACTGAAGGCCCAGCTGTTTCAGAGCTTAAAAACAGCTGTTTGTTTGTTTTCTTGTGTGTTTTGTTAAAATAATAAATGGACAATAATGCCACCAAAAACTTACAACAATTACGTGGCTGGTGAGTGAAGTACATCTGGCAACCACTTGCATATTTTACCATCATTTGGCAGGTGCCGACTGTAATGCTGAGGTTTCAGTGGGGGAAGGATAAAAGATGACGATACTCAAAGTTCTCACTCCAAGTGCATAATTATAATTATCTTATCTTACTAGATCATTTTACACCTTACTGCTATCGCACTGGATGCATGCACATGTTTAAAGGCCATACTTTTATACTTCCTGACTTTTAGATCTGAAGGCCTTTATTACACAGCTGTGTTGCTTACTCAATTCTGATTGGTCAATCACAGCATTTTAAGGTCTGTTATTTCTCTACAACAGACATCAACAAATCACATTGTGGGCTGAGTTGCACCTTATTTATGAACAGCAACTAGAGGTAAGATCGGGCCTAAAAAATCCAGCCCGACCCGACCCAGGCCCGTGGGTATTAAAGCCCGACCTGGCCCGAGCCCAATCAATTAACTTGATTTGCAGGCCCGAGCCCGAAACAAACCCGAAATTTTATATTTTACTTGTGAGGACACAGGAGGAGGATTTCGAAATTCGGGCCGGGTCGGGGTTGGGCTCGGGCTCGGGCTCGGGCTAAAGATCTTACCTCTAACAGCAACACAGAGGCTCTGAACTCTGAACCAAGATGCCAAACCACATTACTCCTTCCCACCTCGACAAAGGCAGCACAGACCAGATCCACTTCATCCCTTCTTCCCTTTCACAATAAAAGCCCTAAACATAAAATATCTGCAGCAATGTTGGTGCTTTTGATAACCGACTCTTTGTTCAGCGTACTTTTGTAGTAATGTAGTGCTCTTGTGACTTGAGAATTTTGCCAGGGGATAAATCAAGATTCTATCCATCTTTTCATCCATGAACGGTATACAAAGAGTTATATGATGAATGTGAATGTTTATTTATATTTCCATATTTCATTTAAGCTGATCACATATGCAGATACAGGGGTTAAGCTGGTGTGTGTTTAGTGTTCCTTGCCGTTAAGACTGTGGCTCTTTGCGACTCTAGGGAGTTGTGTGTGCGCGTTGTATTGCGTTTTGTGCGCTCACCTTGAACTCCTCCACAGACGCCATGTTGTTGCTGAGCATGCGATCTTTCAGCATGGTGATTGGGTCACTCTTACTGCGCACTTCCTGGATCTCTTCACGAGTGCGGTAACTGCAGGAAGATACAGCACAGAGTCAGAACAAACTGACTGAAACCTCCCTGCTGGGACGTTAACAGGAAGTTACTCAACAAATAATGTGGGCAGTTTAATATTTGACTTTAAATTAAAAATACAGGACACAAATGTGCATGCAGTGCTAAAATTCATCAAGATATAAAAGACAGACAGCAGACATGGATGACATTTATTCTACTAATATCCAATTTTTACACTAATACACTTAAAAATATCAATATAACAGGCTCCATAGCTCAGTGGTTAGAGCACTGGTCTTGTAAACCAGGGGTCGCGAGTTCGATCCTCGCTGGGGCCTGCCTGAATTTCCCTCTGGGGAAAGGTTCATCTTATCTTATCTTATAACACGGTCAAATATAATAATTAAAAAACATACAAATTCAGAAAGCACACCAAAGCTTAGAAACTGTCCTGGAAAGGATGTTTCACTGTACTAACTTACTCTGCATCCATTTTTTTTTTTTTTTTTTTTAACATTGTGATAATATCTGATCTGATAATATCACCTGACAGCAATATGAAAAAGACAGTAATTAATGAATAAAGACAAAAACAATGCTGGATCCATTTTCCATTATTTATCATATACCTCGCTTTATGCTGATTTATTCTGTTATACATTATAATAAACCTATATAAACCTATTTTTCCATTATATATTATGATACACTTTACTAGTATACTGTACTATATTTGATATTATATTCCATCTTGTGTTATACTGCTGCATATTATTACCTTTCACCTTTCATATCCCATACTACGTCATAACTTTACAACGTATCTTAATACAGTGCATTTACACTGATTTTTTGCACTACTTTCACTTTAACTTGTTATTTTTGTCTCAAATCCTCTTGGATGGTTCCATTTTTATATTAGTTGTTTTATTTACCTTTTATTCTGGATTTATTTACCTTCTCTATTTATCTGTACTTATTTCTCTTTGTGCTGCTGCAACAGCCAAATCCCACCACTGGGGATCAGTAAAGGCTCATCTTAAATTATTATTCATTTCAATGTATTTGTTTCCTGAACTTCAAGTTGTTCCAGCTGTAGCTGGACTAGTTATTAATACCAACTGTTAACAGTCAGGGTCTTGTTATTTGAGGAAATGAAGGACTGGTAGGTAATTAGTTAATAACAGGAGAGAGGAATAATTGTTCTTTTCTCACTTGAACCAGAGTCTAAGTTGAAAGAAATATAACAGGATAAAGTCACTGTGCTCAGTCAGTCTGGAGAAACTGGTAGATTTGTCTCTCTGTAGGACACTGATTTATATTATTTTAAAACCATGAGCTTTGTCTTTTACCTGGACCTGTCCAATCAAAGTGTTTAAGACCTGAACCTGATTCAACTTTCTGTGAAATAACACTGAAGTTTGTTCTCAAGTCAACACAGGATACCCAAATGATTTCACTGGAGCTGGTCAAAGTCTGGCGTAACAAGCAGAGTCAATGTGACCGTCCCGGTTCAACTGTATGTCTGGTCCTTATATCAGGTGATTTTTTTTAAAAACATCCCTGGAGCAGCTCTAAGACAAAGCATAGCCTCAGTGTACATGAACCTAATCAAATAAGCTAGTGTTGAATGCTCGAAACAGGGAAGCACATGAGCAGATATCCATTTGCCGTTCTATCATTATGTGCAGACATCTCTCAGTGATCACCCGTGCAGGCCGTTACATACACTACATGCCTGTCCATTATTCTGTAATATAACACAGAGGTTTATCTAAACTGAATAAACAGTGCACAAACGAATGTATTAATTGGGATTTTATGTGAAAGACCAACACAAAGAAGCACATAACTGTGAACCGGAAGGAAAATGATTCTTGGTTTATGTGATTTTTTACACATAAAAATCTGATAAGTGTGGCGTACAAATCTATTCAGCTCTTCTGAGTCAGTGCCACGGCTCGTTGGTCTAGGGGTATGATTCTCGCTTAGGGTGCGAGAGGTCCCGGGTTCAAATCCCGGACGAGCCCTTTTTTGTGGGCGGCAGTAGCTCAGTCTGTAGGGAGTTGGCTTGGGAATCGGAGGGTCACCGGTTCAAGTCCCGACATGGACCAAGAACTGAGTGTGAACTGGTAGCTGGAGAGGTGCCAGTTTACCTCTTGGGCACTGCCGAGGTGCCCCTGAGCAAGGCACCAAACCCCCAACTGCTCGGGGCGCTTGTCAGGAGCAGCCCCATCACTCTGACATCTCTCCATTGATGCATGTATATAGGTCCTGTTTGTGCATGTATGTATTTCAGGTCTGTGTGTACTGTGTGAACAAAAAAATTAACATCAGAGTGTAAAAATTGAATTTCCCCTCGTGGGACTAATAAAGGTTGTTGTTGTTGTTCTTCTTCTTCTACTTTGCTGAACCACCTTTCACTGCATTTACAGCTGCAAGTCTTTTGGGGTAGGTCTCTAAAGGTTTTGCACATCTAGAGGCTGCAATTTTTTTCCCCATTCTTCTTTGCAAAATTCGTTGTCCTGCTGGAAGGTGAACCTCCGCCCCCGTCTCAAGTCTTTTGCAGCCTCTAACAGGTTTTCTTCCAGGATTGCCTTGTATTTAGCTCCCTCCACCTTCCCATCAACTCTGACCAGCTTCCCTGTCCCCGCTGAAGAAAAGCATCCCCACCGCATGAAGCTGCCACCACCATGTTTCACGGTGGGGATGGTGTGTTCAGGTTGATGTGCAGAGTTCGGTTTCCACCACAAAAAGCGTTTTGAAACTTTTCAGTTTTTTATTTGTAAAAAAATCCTGAACACCACGAATCTTTTCCCTCCCACTTCACAGCTGTGAGCTACTTTGTGTTGGTCTGTCACATAAAATCCCAATAAAATACATACGTACATACATACATGAGTTTGTTCTTGTAATGTGACGTGTAATGAATACTTTTGCAAGGCACTGTATATTCAGCACACTTCTGTTACTGGTTAACACACTCTGTTTCTACTTAATACATTCCCCAAAAGTGTACCACAGACCCTGAGCCTGAGCTAGCGTCGACTGACTTACGACTCTCACCTGACGCCTGGGTCACTCATGCTGTGTCCATGGTAACGGTAGGTCTGCAGCTCCATTACAATGGGACCCTGAAACACACAGCAGGTCATTTCTCACAGCTGTCGGCCATCTTTACACACTGGATAAAATCTGTAGCAACATTTTATAATAACCAGCATTTATAGATGGTAAGTTGATAGTTAATTAAACATTATTATCGTTTCATTGTTTGTTATTAACTATTAGTAATGCTATAATATGTTATTTTTATATATATTTAACCAGGTGAACACAAAAACTCATAGCTGGTGTAATATGAAAGTTTATATATTGTATCATAGCTGATAAGAGATGATAAAATTGACATTAGTAAACTATTTATTAAGAGCTTATTGTTGCCCACATTATAATATTTTATATTAGTACTCATTAATAATTACCAAGTGATTGTTAAACCTTTAATTAATCATTTCTAAAACATCTAAAAACATTACAAAAATAGATGGACCAGAAACCAATTATTAATCATGGCCAAAGTATTAAGTGTCTCTAGTTAGTACTGTATCTGCCGCCTCGTCATCATCTCATCTCAGTCACAAAAATAAAGGTACTTGATGAGCATCTTTCGTCATAGTTTTTGTTAATGAAATTAACACAGCATGTAAATGTGTTCTGGTAGAAACCCTAAATACAAGTACGAACCTGAAAATTAGCATAATACGTATTCTCCAAGTCTGCTGTCTCGTTTATTTGAAATGTTTTTACGTTTTGCTGTTTGTTATTTGTGTTTTTATGTGGTGCCTTTATGAAACTTTTAAGCTGCCATCTTGGCCAGGATCCCCTTGCAAAAGAGTCATAATCACAATGGGATTTATTCTGGCTAAATAAACAAAAATAAATAAACACTTTTCATGCTTTTGCAGTGCTACAAAAGCTTTACTCAGACTGCCAACATTTAAAGAAACCGATAGTAAAGTATTCTGAGAGGTTGAGTTTCTGGGGAGATTCAGGATGTTTCAGCTTCACGATAAAAAACATGTAAATTAAGATGATTTGAGGGGGAAGATTCCTGGAAGTTTTGTCCAAACTAGAGAGAGAAAACAATAACTATTAACAAATACTTCATGACTAAGCTCTCCACCAGTTTGCTGTATTTCTGATTTGCATCTCTTGTTGTTTTCGTTGTTTCTCCTCACACAGAGCAGCTCAGCTCACCTTTCCCGACCTGCAGTGATCGGCAGCAAACTTGGTGGCCTCTCTGACACACAGGACGTCCATCCCATCCACCTACGAGGAAAGAAACAAGGTCAAAACAAGCAAAGACATTAATACCGTCTCCACAACAACATGAACAGCCTTTTGGTTCAGAATCAGCTGCTGGGACAGTTGTATTTTATTTTATTACAGGGTGCATCCATTATTTTTGAGTTTTTTGAGGTTTTTATATCATTCAATAGTGGTGTTTTTTATGTATTCAAATCACAACATTAGATTTTGGTTAAAGTATGTTTTAGTGTCAAAATGCTGTTTTTCCTTCAAGCCCTTCTAAAAAGGTTTTCCCACATGACCTGATGAAGACGCTGCTACATGTACAAACCTACATCACTGCTTTGGCAAACGACTGAGTGGACGTTTCTATTTGAAACAAAAGAAGAATTCAGGCGGACCTGCTCTTACATCAGATCAGCAACACGTCCTCCAGAGTCGACTCATGACGTGCCCCCTTATGGGGGGAACTAATCCCATGCCCCTCATAGACGGTAACAGAGTAAATAGAAGAAACTTCATCGTAGTAATGCTGGAGACAGTGACTAGCATGGCTAGCTAACGTTAGCTTGAGTGATCCAGTCATACATTAACGTTCTAGCACCATCAGCCTGTCATCTCCAACTACATCTCAGCCTATAGATCAGTTGGTTACTAACAGACAACACTGGGTCTAACGGGATTCAGTCAGACCTGTAGAGATGTCTGGATCAGTAATTTCAGCCACTGTGTTGGACGGGGGAAGACTGAAGGGACACGATCAACCTTCATCTTTTAAGGTATCATCAAGAGTCAGGTTCAGGTAAGATCAAAAAATAATTATAGACGTGTATAAAACATTTGGTTGTATAACAAGAGATGAATCAATACAAACTACAAACTAATGATGAATACTTTTCCCCAAAAGGGGGCGTGGCCTTGACTTTTTGTAAAGTACCCGTATGTGCCGGTCTGATGTATCCTACTGCAGATGTAGTTCCCCAAATCATTCCGACTAATTAATGACTGATTATTATGGTAGTAAAACAGTTAACAGTGCAGCCTTTTCAGCTCCTGAGGTGTCTGTTTGTGTGCAGTATCATACATGAGCATCAGACAGCTGTATGGATGCTCACACCTGCAACTGCCAGGACAAACTATCAGCGTTGTCCTGTTATAGTCTAGGTCCGTACAGGCTAACTGCAGCGTACGGCCAGGAGACACACTGCAGCTACCGCCCAGGACCATAATGTTGAATTAACCCTCCTGCTGTGTTTGTGTCTCACTCTGATTCCTGGGATGAAGTCTCCTCTCTTGTAGTAGTCGGTGCTGGCTGAAGCTCGCTCCACCGACGTCCCCATACCGTACTTGTTGTTCTCACAGATGAAGATGCACGGCAGCTTCCAAAGAGCAGCCATGTTGAATGACTCAAACAGCTGGCCCTGATTGGACCAGAGGGAACAGGAGTAAGGAATGGTTGAGCACACATTAATTCATTTGTTTTATGATATTCACCTGATTGGCTGCTCCATCTCCATAGAGAGCGACGCACACCTGATTGTTGCCCTGATATTGGCAGGCCAGAGCGATGCCAGCTCCCAGAGGAACCTGGACAATTCACAGCTGAGTCACATTTTACAGCAATCAAAATACTCTTAAGGGATAGTTCAGGTTGTTTATCTACAGTAGGTGGCGGTCAGTACGCTCCGAGTTTAAAGAAGCAGACAGGAGCAAAACAATGTACTGCTGTGAACGGAGACAAAAAAAATCAGTTCAAGTGTACACTAGCTGTAGAATATTTTCACCACTTCATTCATCAGACAGCCCTCTGACGGGGAACTGAAGCCGTCATCTCAGCCAGGGTATCTGCAGGTTTCAACAAGTCAAATCTGACTCCTTCAGCTGCTCACAAAGGGCTGTCTCACAGCAAGGTAAAGTGTTAAAAATATTGTAAATATAGCGTACACTTAAACTGATTTTTGCTGCTGCCTCCGTCCACAGCAGTACGTCGCTTTGTTCCTGTGCTGGTACTCCTGTCTGTTTCTCTAAACTCCATCTACTGTAGGTAAAACACTGATTATAGTGAAGTCCCATATCCACACGGGATGATAAACCACAACAAAACATGCTGAAGCTCTTTTTGCTCTTCTACAGATGTTTTTTTTCTGTGTTGTGTGCGTACCTGTGCTCCCACGATGCCGTTGCCTCCATAGAAATGTGGAGCGTACATGTGCATTGAACCTCCTTTTCCTTTGGCCACGCCGCCTTTACGACCTGAGCAGGAATGAAGATGATGAGGTGTATAAAAGGTGTGTAAAAAGGTACAATTCATCCACTCAGTTTCTGATTTTCTTCTCTCTCACCCGTGAGCTCAGCCAGGATCTCTTTGACAGAGATGCCGCGGGTGTACGTGTACCCGTGGGCTCGGTAGGCGGTGATCAGGTGATCAGAGGGGTTAATGGCGGCTTCGATGCCGACAGCACACGCTTCCTGTAGGAGAGGATGAACATCAGAACGGGCAGGTGGAAGAACCGGCATTCAGTTCAAAAAATAAAAACAAATAATGCACCTTTACTAATACAGGAAATAAAATAACCTGATTTCCACATGTATGAACTTGTTTTTTTTGTTCTTTTGTGTGTGTTAATCTTCACTGTCTTGTTACGAAAGGTACTTTTCTACTGTGTTGTATTTTTACTGTCTCTTAATATTACTGCCATATTTTCCAGATCTGAAAAATCCATAATTCCAGATCAGCACTTGATCTACAATAGTTTAAGTTTTGTTGTAATCGTTCTGTAAAGATTTGTTTTAATTTCAATATGCTTAATTTACAGAGCAACTACAATGCAAGTTATATAAATATTTCCATCTGTACATGAATAAAAAAAAAACTGTGCTGTTCTCACCTGTCCATCGTACAGGTGACAGAAGCCTCTGATGATCTTCTGTTTGTAGAGCTGATCAGCTTTGAGCTCCATGCGCCTCACGGTCTGCATGACGCGGTAATACTGCAGGCCCTGATCCCGAGTCAGCTCCGCCTTCAACGGAGGACCCTCGTCCAGACGGTGCACGTCGCATTTCTACTGGGACAGGACAGTCACAAGAAAAAAAAACCCATTAATTATAAAATAATAATAATAATAATAATAAAATATTGAAGTTGTGTAGATCATCTGAAAGCTGGAACCTGAAGATTAATTTGAGATGCAGCTCAGCACTGTGTCAAGTTGTTCTAGTCATAAATCAGGAATAAACATGAATTCATTATTTAAAATAAATAGTGAAAGTGTGTTTAAAACATTATGATAGAAGTATATGATGCCCATGCTCCTGCTCTATTATGTCTCATAAGTTTTTACAGCAGTTTTTGGATTGATACCATTTGTTACACAGATTTTCTGCTCAATTTAACCATATTTTATCTATTGAGAATAGATAAAAATAATCAATTATCCCTCCAAAATACCACATTAAGACACCAAGACCTTGAGGAACACCATAGAAAAGAAAAAGCTGTGATTTGGGATCAAAAACTTTTGACATTTGGAGATTTCTGCAAGAATTGCATTTTTTGAAAATGGACATGCCAATTTTCCCTCTCTAAAATTTAGCCCAACTTATTAGCATTATTTAGCCTCCTTCATGACATGCTATGACCTGGTTGGTCCCGATGGATTCATGAGGTTTACTAGTTTGATATCTGTAGATGTACTCTGGCCCTAAATATTAAAATATATGATAAAATATATTAAAATATAATATTAAATATTAAATATTTCATTAGTGTGATTGTTTTTTTTAAATGATTACAATAAATTTTGACTTTAAGACTTAAACGTGCTCGGGAGTTACTAGAAATGTTCGGATAACACAAGTCACAAATAAACCTATGCAGCCCCAATCGAAACTAATTCTACAAACACAATAATATTAATCATATATGTGTAGCCTGATCTTTATCTGCAACAGTGCAAAACACTGGGTTCAAACATGTACGTGATGCAGCTGAATTTGTAGCATTTCTGTTTTTGCACAAATTCAAAATGTGCATTAAAAACAACTTTCTGTGGTGTCGGGTCTGAGTTTTGCTTCAACCCACCTTGATGTCAAAGGTCGCCTGAGAGGTGAAGTCGGCGAAGGAGCGGGAAACCACGACTCTGGCACCCTGGTGACCATAAAACACAAATTTTAGTCATTAAAAAACACACAATCACCGACACATAGAGAACCACAAAGAAAGCAACACAAGTCTTCCACACAGACAGCGTGGAGGGCTGCCCTCCTCTTCACAGCAGGTGGGGGGTTAAGTGAGGCTAAGAGGAGCTGGGGATCAGGTTTGGGGGGTCTGGTGGTTCACCCTGGACTGGACTACTACAGCGGTCTGTGATGTGGGGAGGTCAGTAACAGGGTGAGAGAATCACACCAGCTGAATCTATCAAACATTATCAACCAACAACTGGTTGGTTCTGGGAAAATATAAATACACAAACATCATCAACATCTAGGTGTTTGTCATTACTGAACAACAAATTATTAAAATAGAAATTGGAGGTATCTGAGGTTACCTGTTATGATTAGGAAATATCTGCAGAACTGGGCATTATTTCAAACATTATTCAGTTGATTTCATAAGTTTCCCAGAAAGAACCAAACAAAAGACGAGTAAAGACCCAAGAACCAAGAACTGGGTGGTGCACTCTCAGACTTTATAGGATACAGCTGTGAGGATTTGCTGCTTTTCTCTGCTTTAAGTCTTTTTAAATTGAATATTTTGAAAATGTTCAAGCTCAAGGAAGTTGGGATAAATTTATGACTTTTGTAGATTAATTTATTCATAAAACTGGAATTATACAATTGCTAGTTTTACGGTAAATCCATTCAAAAATAAATGTGGGCTCTGAAAAAAGGGAGATTTTGTTTAAAAAGAGGAGATTTTTCATATTTGACATTGTCAATTAGTGATTTCATAGGTTTCCCAGAAAGAAAAAAAGAAGATGGAAAGACCCAGAACCAAGAAATGGGTGCCAATAGTTGTTTTTGATGACTTAAAGAAGTTAATTTCCTTTAAAATCTTAGTCTTAAAGCAGCCAGAGTGGCTTAAGTAAAGATTCCCACCCCTGTTAGTGATCGGGCAGACAAGGAGGATGCTACTATTGTTCTTACTGGTCCGTCTAGCTGGTCGGTCTGGGCGCTAACTAACTGTGCAGCAGACGCCCTAGTACTGACTGGTGGTGGTTTAGGTGGTTGCCGCTGGTTCTGTGCCAAGGCGGGCGCCGCCGGCGAGGTTACAATGACGTATTCTGACAGGTCAATCAGCAACTGGGGAGCACAGGAGCCAACCAATCAGACCAGAGCACAGCACAGCCAGAGGAGCTCTACAGAGGCTACAGGTGAGTACAGCAGCAGCTAAATGGAGAATGGACACACAGGATGACTTCTAGAGGCTAAATCAGCAGAAACACACATGGAGACTGGCTCCAGCCCAACAGTGTCTACAGCTGATATTGTCTCATTGGCACAACATTTTCATTTCCTTCAACACGGTACATTTTGCCACAACCGATGTATCTTGTTTTTTTTTTTGACATAAAATAACAAATAATGTGAAGTATTTAGAAGTATTTAATCCATATCATCATCAAAAAGTAAAACTAAATAAATTATATTCCATTTAGGGACGTTAATAATTAACCGTTTAACTGATAAATGACATTAAGCATTTTAACAGATTAACACTAATGGCTAAAGGGTTAAAATGATTATTAATAATTAATTAAAAAGCTGAGAAAAATCCAGCCATCATGGCTTTTACAGTAACTCTCCTGATGGTGAACTGGAGACAGTGAACGCAGCATCGAGGCTGCTACAGTAACTCTCCTGACGGTGAACTGGAGACAGTGAACGCAGCACCGTGGCTGCTACAGTAACCCTCCTGACGATGAACTGGAGACAGTGAACGCAGCACCGTGGCTGCTACAGTAACCCTCCTGACGGTGAACTGGAGACAGTGAACGCAGCATCGTGGCTGCTACAGTAACTCTCCTGATGGTGAACTGGAGATTCAGTTGTCTGTTGGGCTCATATACTGCAGCTGGCACACCGCTGCATACGAGGCCAAATCTTGTTGGTTAACAGTTAATAATCAGTTAACAAGGGTCGGTTATCGGTTAAGAATATTTAGAATCCCTAATTTCATTGTTTCTCTATCGAAATGGCCTGTTTGACTATAAAATAAAACATTTTCAATCCAAAAAAGCAGTGGCTGCTGTTGTCTCTTTGCTTCTATACTCTTAACACTGTAACGATTACTTGATTAATAAATCATTGAAAGTAGCTGATCAACAGTCTAATAATTTATTAATTGTTGTCAGATGTGATGTGTACCATCTGAATCAAAGTGTTGTCAATACATTTATGTGGACACCGGGTGAAGTGGTGGTGTTCTCACAGTAACTAAATAAATTAGGGCTGTAAAGTTAATGTGATCACACCTCAGCACAATATGCATTAACACAACCTGTAAACTATTTTTTTGATTATGACTTCTTATCAATGATTTTAAAAAACGGAAAATGAATAATTGAGAGATGTTAGTTTCCTGTCGAAGAGTAAATGTTGTGCCAATATGTGAAATATCGCTGGACAGCTTTCCGCCCAGATAACAAGATTTATCTGTTCTACCACAGAGCAGCAGATTATACTTCTAATAACATCATCATGCAGAAAATAAAAAACACAAGACTGAAATTTGGACATTATCAATTAAATCCAAACAGAATTAAAAAGGACAACCTAACACAGTGAATCAGTTTTGATTGATTACATTAAGAGGAACAATATAAGAGCTGTTTTATTTTCCTCATTCAGAAGCCCTTTAGAGGAGCTATACTATCACTGTTGAGGGAAGGAAACGTAGGACTGCCGGGCCTACAATCAAACACCAGCAGAGCAACGAGCTGCTTACCTCGGACACTGTTTGGGCTCCCTAGGGTTCAGGTGAAGGGGGGAATGGGGGGGAGGAGAGGAGGGAGAGAAGCAAGAAATAAATCAGGATTGTTGTGAGAAAGTGAGAGTGTGAAGAGGGAAGGTGGAAGGAGAGCGCAAGCAACACCAAGCTGTAAAAACAACAGTGTTCCTACAGTCACACAGTGCTTTAGGATCCACACCAAATAACAGAAGTACCTTCTTTCTTTTCATATTTGCATGATGTCCAGAGTTATAAAACCTCATTAGAGCTGAAGTCAAATTAATTCTGGACTGTAGGATCCCTGCTGCCACAGAAACACCACAACACAGAAACAACATGCTGTTGCCAGTGTTTGGCTTCAGCTATCTGAGTAAGCACAGTGAATACAGATGCATTGATGTGTTTTACCTGAAAACAATATCTTCTACTGACAGAACACAAAATACATTCAGATGTATTATTATAGGTTCATATTATGTTCTATACAGTAGTTAAAATGAACTCCAGCTTTACCAGCTGCAGCACTTAAGTGATGACCTCATGAACCCCTTAATTTATATATAAATATAATTTATATATATTAAGTACATAATATACAGTATAGTGTATTTCTACATTGCTAATGCTACTTTTAGTAAATAAATACAGAGCTATTACTTGTAACAGTAAGTCTACACTATGGTTTTACTACTTTTACTTGAGTATGTACATAAATGTAGGACTTTTACTTGCAACAGAGTATTTCTACACTGTGGCGTTACAAATTTAAAGTAAATCTATAAATGCCGACCTTTTACTTGTAACAGTATCTCTACACTAAGGTATTATTACTTTTACTTAAGCATTAAGCACTGCATTATTACTACGTCTACTTCAGTATTTCTACTCTCTGGTGTTATAAATTTACTTAGGTAAATATATAAATGCAGGACCTTTAGCTGTAACGGATTATGTCACCACTGTGGTATTACTACTTTTACTTAAGTAAAGTAAAACATATAAATACTTCTTCCTCCACTAATCAGAAGCAGAAGATAATTGAAACCAGATATTGGTCAGTATTGATCACATCGATGCATCTCAATCAGTGAAAGCTGCTTGAGAAGGGCAAACCACCACAGTCACAGACACACAGACTAATTCATCTTAAATTAACGTTAATTACCGATTAACTGAATCTTAAATTAACGTTAATTAAAGATGAACTGCAGAGACAGAAAAGAGAGAGACATGTCGGCGATAGCTCCTCGGTTTATCCGTGCTCTGTTTTAAATTACACGTTTAGTCATTCAATGAGCAAGCACAACTTAAACACATTATATCTGACCACAACATGCAAAAGTCAAAGGAATCAAACTAGCCGCTGTGGCTAATATGCTACACTGCTCACAAGGTCAGTCCCAAGCCAAACAAACCAGGCTAGCTAGCTGTTAGCATTAGCTCAGAAACGGCCCGCAGCTCGACGTTAACCGCCAAAACCACTCACCACATTCCTGCCAGTGATCCTACAAAGTGCGTTAGAGATAATGGTTAACATATTTTGCATGCTAATGAACGACGACCCGGTTCTGAAGGAATTAGAACAGCGGATGTTAGTCGCTGGTTTGCTGCTCTGCTGCTAACTCCGTGTTAGTGTCCGTGTGAGAAACCACTCCGGGTGAACAATGCCTGCACAGAACATTGGTTCCGCAGAGGTTTATATAGCTAACCGGAAATGCAATTTAAAACAAAAATAGCTTTTGTTATAAAACTGAAATATGAAAAATAGACAAAATATATATATAGATAAAAGGAAGTAATGCATGTCAATTTGCAACACATGGACATGGTTTACTTCATTGATTAATTCAAGTAACAAGTTTCAGGAAAGGCTTTTTTTTGTTCACAGAAAATTCAGCAGTTTTAACGAAAGTTTGAATTTCTTTAATAAAGCAGGACATTTTGAATTGTACCATAAAGTAAAATTGCTTGCCTGAAAATTATGAAAACCAAACTGCACTAGTAATACAAAGACAAATCATTACATATTAAGCATTGTCTTCAGGGGTTATTTCCTCAAATCGGACAAAAACTCCCTTTGAGGTTTATATAATATTCGCCCATCAGTGATCACTGGTATCAAACACAATAAAAGCAAAGAGGACCACTGAAAAGTCAAGATAAATAAGAATTTATTTATTGCATTTGAGTGCATACACAACTTGAAAAATGGTGCTTCCCTCTCCCCGCAGTCTGACACATTTAGAATAAAGCTTCCCATCCCAAATTAAAAAAGCAAAGACAAAGTTTTGTGCGTATAAGCGACAGTGAAATATAAAAATGTAACATAATGTGAAGCAATAATCAGCAATATACGACATGAGGTTATGACCAGGCCAGCAAACCTGCTTCATTTGACTGTTGAAGCTGTAAACGCTGACTGGTTGTTAAAATCACCTGGTAGTTGTAAGAGTCAATAAAATATGAATGAATAACAAAAAGAAGCTGTCTGTGTGTTGTACTGTAGCGGTCCTCTCTCCACTAACATGTAAACCACCAGAACAAATAAAATGGCCACCATGTAGGTTGTGTTTAGTTACCGAGGCATGATGTAAAAAGGATGTTTACTGTATTGAGTGCATTCATTCTTCTCAACTGACACACACGCACACATGCACACGCACGCACGCACGCACGCACGCACGCACGCACGCACACACGCACACACACACACACACACACACACACACACACACACACACACACACACACACACACACACACAGACAGATCTCGTTGGTCATATGCTGAAAGGCAGGCAGGCAGCAGACGTGGTGCGTTCAGGGCTCCACCACAGTCTGGTTAAAGTGTCTCTTCCCGTCCAGGTACAGCATCGACTCTGTCACACAAACAAAAAAAAACCCAGCATCAAATATTTCATATTATAAGATGATCTGACAACTTTCAACCTGCAAGAGGCAGAAGGTTTTGTCATCTTTTTACTTTTCTTTTCATAAAAAGAAATAAAAAATACGGTTAATCTGTTTCCTGAGAGCAAGAGCCCCAGTAGTTTTCACTGTTGTCTTTCTGTAGTGGAAGGATATAAGTCATGTTGTCCTTGGACAGTTAACTGCTTTAACTTGCTGTCAGACTGAAGCCGTTATCTATGCTCTCGTTAAAGCCACCAGACTCCATTGACAAAAACGGTAATTTTACCTCGCAGAACACAGGATCTGCTGGTTGTCTGCGTTATTGTGTAACTCTGGTGTTTTAAAGCAGTGGTTCCCAACCTTTTTCCTTTAGGGACCCCTTTTCTATCACTGACTAAACTGACTAAGTCACATATTTTATAGATATTTCATATCATATTCTATGCGCAACAATAACAGAACAGAACAACTGATAAACTGTACAATTATCCCAAATACGTGACACACAATAACTACAGGAAGTTTGGCAAAATGAGAGATTTTGGTGTGAATACTGCATCAGAAATGAGTTTTTTTTACTACCTTTTAATACAATTCTGTAAAATTTTTTGAATTTGAACAATCACAGACTAGAGCCGATGGTGTGGGACACACCGCAAATACTAGACCAACAGACGCTCACCCACGGCCGCAAACTGTCTGATGACCGACCGTCGGCTTGGTGTGTCAAGATCTTAAAGGTTGAGATCGGATTCACCAAAGTCACACAATAACACAAACAAACCGATCGAGGCAGAGGTAGACCAGAAACTCCTGTGTTCTGTGAGGTAAAATTACTGTATTTTTCAATGGAGTCTGGTGGCTTCGAAGAAAACAGAGATGACTGCTTCAGTTTCTGATCAGAAAGGGCTGTTTGACAGCGAGGTAAAGTGGTAAAAATATTCAAAATATAGTTTATTCCTATACCTTTCACAGCAGTACATTACTTTGCTTCAATGCTGATACTCCTCTGGATATGTACCTCATACTGCCCCACTTGACACAATCACAACTATACCTTTAATCTATAATAATATATCAGAAATTATTTGCTGATTAGATTTTGTATTATTAATCTGAATCTGCAAAGCTGATAAAGTTATCACATACTGTAAATGTGGTTTTCCTCTGGGATGTAATGGAGTAGAAGTATAAAGTAATAGGACATTAAAGTACCTCAAGATTGTACTCAAGTGCGTTGTACATTGTGTCCACCTGAGTGAGTGTGTGCTCACCTCCATACGTCATTGGAATGATGTTGGGGACGTCGCGGTCAGAAATGAAGGTGAAGTGGAAGACGTTGGTGGTGTTGTGCTGACGGGTCAGCGGATCAAACACCTCGCTGTGAACTCTGACCTGGATGTGCTTCCCCTGTGTGTAACACACCTGAAACACACACATACAAGATGCTGTTGGAACAAACGCTGGGACACAAAACACACACTTCAGCCTTCAGTGCGCCTCAAACAATCAAACCTGTGACGAGAGCAGCAGCAGGGAGCCGATCTCCACGGGTTTCTGGAAGAGGATGTCGTCAACGGCCACCAGACTGGGTCGGCAACCTCTGCAGCAGCACACACTCACACACTTTAACATCTAGCAGCAAAGCACCAGTCCACTGTAAACATGACGTTTGTTCTCTCACCCGTAGGAGCAGGCGTTGGCCCAGCCCAACTCGTAGGCTTTCCTCATCAGAAAACCTCCAAATATCCTGTTGAAGATGTTCCTCTCCTGGCCAAGAAAAACAGATATATTCCAGTTGAAACTCTTCAAACTATACAAGTATCTATATCTATATAATGTAGAGATTAAGGGAAAAAAACAAGGACATCAAAAAAATGGGGAAATTATGAGAAAGATAAATCTAGTTTCTGATTCAAATGTGGTGGATTTTAAGATAAACATAACAGACTGGTGTTTCCATCAGAAGAGTGAAGAAACAAAGCACTGTCAAAGTAAAAATAATGTTTGGATTTTCAGATATTTTTCTTTTTTTAGATTATTTTTTGGGCTTTTTGCTTTTTTCATATTGGCTAGAACAGCCGAAGAGAGACAGGAAAGGGGGAAACAGGGGACGACATGCAGCATACCAGAATTTCATACATTTTTCTATAAGGGAAAATAATGACGTGAGTTTATATCTGTATTTGGTGTCTCCTCTCACCTGAGGGTGGCAGATCTCCAGTCCTTTCAGTTTGGCATCTTCCATCCACACCGAGTTTGGAGGCAGGACTCTGCTGCGGAAACTGACCGTCCTGTAGCAGCAGAAGAAGACACAAAAAATGCACTGACGGTAAGATATTTAATACCTTAAAATAACACACAAAAAAGGAGTAACTTTTGTAATTGTACTGCAGCCTGAGCATGATCCTGCACGCTAGGACTGGGCAATAATTCAATACGATAATTTATCCAATCCTGATGAAATCATTAGATACACAATAACTTCCTTTAAAGTGATAATAACAAGCACATGCAAACTGAAATTTCGAAGAAAATCTGATGTGAAGTATTTTGAGGGTACATCATTTAAAGATTGTGGATTTGTTTTCATCACACGTTACATTACCACTCAGTTCAACGCGATTAACTAATGTGTAGCCTATATACTGTATGTGTTCGGGAAAAATTGTTAAAAGGGGGTTAGGAGTTAGGAGTCTGTATTTTTTGAGATGACATTCCACCCATGCAATGAGCCCTTCACAAGACTGAATGAGTGCAATATTTTGCCCCAGAAATGAAACTGAAGTTGAAAAAAAATCACAGTTGGCTGAAATTTCAAAAATTTTGGGCACCCTGGACGTCTAAACCACTAAAAGGAAGAACTAGACCACACTGTCAAGTTAAATAGTTTTCAAGTTTGGCTCTAGCAACGACAGCGCTTATGTTACCCCGACTACGGTATCGCAGGAGTATAAAAACTACGTTAGATTTAGTTCCCAAGATTCAGTCGTGCTCTGTCACCTCTGCAGACTTTTAGATTAACAAAGATTATAACTGACGCATGTGGAGGAGGATGGTTATACTCATGGTTCATAGTATCTCAGTCATACTTTGAGTCCAGCGTGTTGAGGAACAGACTGTGAACGATCTTCCTCTCCTCGTCGGTGGGCGCCACCTTCAGCAACGACGCGGTGCTCAGATCCACGCGGCGGGATTTATTAGCTGGAAAACACACACAATACAGAGACAAGAGGGACAACAAAGGTTGGCATAAAGAGGACAGAATTATCTCATCTTAACAAAGGTTGTGTCAGGATTTCATACCTTCTCCTTCCTGGAAAATCCTCTCCTCCTCTGGACCTTCAGGCTTCAGCGGATTTACAAAAGCTGCCCTGAAATCAAGACGAAGACACAAACACACAGCAACACAGAGGCGTCAAAATCACACGTATATTTAGCGACAGCTTTAGTTACTTTACAAATAAAGAGCATGTTTCGTTATAAATAAAACTGCCATTTATACAAGTATAACTAAACCAATCAGTCGACTGACAGAAAACAAATTATCAGTTTTTTACAATGTTTCATGCTTTTCCTTTTAATAATGTTAATGTATCAGTAATAATGTTGATACATACATACAAATTTGAGCTGTGGGTCACTGTGATCAACATTTCTCACTATTTTCACTATTTTTACAAACCACACAATCAATTCATGGAGAAAATAATCAGCCAACTGGCAGAGAATTTTGGCACATTTCACTTTGGTTGCTACCCACATAATCAGCTGTGCTGCTCATCCCACAAATACATGATCTTTACAAGTTATACATCATTGTGAAGGTAAATACACAGCCTTTCCAACCATGTCAAATACTATGACAATTAGCATTGGAACAGAGAAATAATCCACTCAACACTCATTTCCAAAGATTTTATAGAGTTTATATAAAACCTAAACATTACAGAAAAACTGAAATTAAACAAAAAGTAAATAGAAAACTTCAAACTAAAATAAAATAAAAATAATTGAAAACTCCCAGCTATTATAACCCTCAGACATAGTGAGAAGCTGTCACTCAGCGTCCTACCTCTTGTTTTCTGGATCCCGGGCCACCATGACAAATGTTGCATCCAGCACCGGGCAATAAGCTCCATTATGGTACTGAAAGTAGAGTCACATTATGTTATTTTATTATGTTGTTTATTGTGTACACACAACATCTGTCTGTCCTGGGAGAGGAATCCCTCCTCCGTTGCTCTCCCTGAAGTTTCTTCCATTTTTCCCTGTTTTTCTTTATCTGATGTGAAGGTCCTGAAAAAATACTACTAATAAAAAAATAATTAAAAAAAGTTTACAATTTAAAGAAAAAAGAAGAGCGTTTTGGGTAAAGATACCTTTTCCCCTCCCTCCAAATTTCCTTGAATTTAGTTTTCTGAAGCCTCATGGAGAAAGTGATTCTTTCCACAACAAATATTTCATAAATTACCAGTTCTCTAATGATGGGGTATCCAGTTTAAGCCATTTCTTAGACACTCAATATTCAAAATAATTATTTTGTTTTAATATTTGCAGATGCTGAAAGTAGACAAACAAGCAGGAGTTCGTCCCACTTAAAGCTGTTTGTCCCAAATACAGGAACTAATTCAGTACAAATCTTACACCAAAAATAATGGACATATGGACAGGACCAAAGCAGGTTATAGTGGTTCACTTCCTGGGAGCAGCTGCAAAAGACTGAATGATGAAACTTCTGAGCAGCTGCACTAAAATATCTACCAACAGTCTTCCAGCCAAACGCTCTCCATGAGGCTGAGCTTGATATCTAACCAAACTTCCTCTGGGATGCAGCTGTGAGTTTGCCCTTCCTATTTTGGTTTAATGTAGGTAGTATTTACTATTTTAGCCTCCTGAAGTCCTCTATATGATCTCGACAATGCTGTAAGCCTGAATCTGATCTACAGGCATATTTCCAGACCTTGTTCTCTTCTTATTTACCTTAATAGACCCATTTGTGTCTTGTGACCCATTACTTGTCTGATTAACTAATCAAAACTCATGAATGTTTTTTGTGTTCGTGTGTTTACCTGTGACATGTGCATCTTGGCTTCGATAGAGGTCTTTCCCACCCACGTCACATGACCTGTGAACTTGATGTCGCAGTCGGGATAGATGACGTGCTGCCTCATGTCTGCCGACAAACACAGCAACATGAAAAACTTTTAAAATGATGACATCCACAACCCAAACCTGACCATGTAAGGGTGCGTTCAGAACAAATGTGTTTGTGAAAATTTATTTGGACAGTTTGGGATAAATAACAGCAACTATAGAAACAGACACAAGATTTTATGGGTTGAAGGACATGATGTTGACTATCTAATAGCAAAATTAAAACTTTTCTCTTAGTTCACATCAAACAACCCGTAAACATGAGACACCCTTACCGATCTTATCCACCAGGGCGGTGACGATGGACAGAGGAGACTTCTTCATTGTCTTATTATAGGTGTGAGAGTACGAGATCAGGACTGAAGGACGAAGAAAGTTTGTTAGCATTTGGCTGCAGTCGATAAGTCAAAGAAATTGGTGTCCTAATGTCTTTTCCTAACCACATCTCCTTGACCTTTGCCTGAGCCTGAATACAACTACCTACTCAACCAGAAGAATTTACTACCTAGTGCCCAACAAAAACAGTCAGTGAAACATGAATTAAATGTAAATCAGCAGCTAACAACACAACATTTAGCCCGCTCTACATGAATGCAACGCAGCGCAATAAACACAGATGCTGTCATTTTAGGTTTGCCAATAGGCCGCCTGCAGGGTTAGGGTTAGGGTTAGGGTCCGGGTTAGGGTCAGGGTCAGGGTCAGGGTTAGGGTTAGGGTTAGGGTCAGGGTCAGGGTCAGGGTCAGGGTCAGGGTTAGGGTCAGGGTCAGGGTCAGGGTCAGGGTCAGGGTCAGGGTCAGGGTTAGGGTCAGGGTCAGGGTTAGGGTCAGGGTCAGGGTCAGGGTCAGGGTCAGGGTTAGGGTCAGGGTCAGGGTCAGGGTTAGGGTTAGGGTTAGGGTTGCATGTTCAGCGGGCTCATTACCGTTGTTGGAATACAGGCTACAGGCTACCAGTCACAGACGTTTATATGATAAATACTGAGCTATTGTTTGAGTTATGGTGAATATTTCTTCCTACTCCTTTTCGAATGTAACATTTATTTATGTTGATTTTGTGTTTGGTATATGTTTACTGTTCATTTTATCTTGTTATTGTTGTTTTTTACTTATTTGTTAAGTGAAACAGAATGGTTGTCGTTGTCATGAAAGAGATAATAAAGGAAGTATTGTTTGAAGGATTCAAACAGCTCTTATTATGGCTGCTACTGATATACTTCTAGATCATTTCACTCTGTTAGGAAGCTTCCTGAGAGAAACTTTTCTCCCACAGCCACTGACTGTGTTGAACTCTCTGTCGCATTATAATGGAAGTCGTTAAGTGTTATAGTGATACCTGCTAAACTGTCCAGGTCCTCCAGGATTCTACCGAACCTGAAGAGAAACACACATTAGAGGGAGGTGAGCTCTGGCTGATCTGTCCGGTAGGTAGGTAGGTAGGTAGGTGTGTGTGTGTGTGTGTGTGTGTGTGTGTGTGTGTGTGTGTGTGTGTGTGTGTGTGTGTGTGTGTGTGTGTGTGTGTGTGTGTGTGTGTGTGTGTACCTGACAGTGTTGTGGAAGGTCAGGTATTTCTCTCGGAGCTGTGGTTCGGAGCCCAGAGGCAGGTGAACCTCCAGGAAGCTGTCCTTCATCCTCTTGACTGGAAGGTCGTTTTGAGACTTTGCCAACATGGACGACAGCGACACGCGCTCCATCATGGCCTGCTGGTGGTCACTGCACACAAGAACATATTAATAAATAGTCAGTTGTATTTCTGTCATATTTTTATTGTATTCTTTTCTATGCTATATTTATGTTTCTTGACTTTTGCAGTATTTGCTGTTACAAACAGGTTTGGTTTGTCTGTTTGTCAGAAAGACTTTAAGCAATAGCCAGCGGTAGTTTTCAGACTCAATAACAATGACCTCTGTGACTGGAGATGACAGAAAACAACATAAATGTTAAGACGTTTTCTTGGTGCTTTGACACAGACGGTTCAGTACCTCCAGTTAGTGGATGCTCCCACGATTTCTCTCAGCCTGTTTCGTACTGAAAAACACAAAAAAACAATGAGATCTTCAGCGTATGTGAGTGAATGTCAGTGTGTTCAAGGCTATATGTGCTACACTGGGCCATACTGTCTCAGTAACAAACAATGAAGCTGCAACTCTTCTTCAATCTCATTTTATTTAATCATAACTTCTTTAAGCATGTTTTACTGCCAGTCATAATCAGCTGTGGTTTTATTGCTATATTATTATACTTGGGCTATGCATCTTCTCTAGTAGGCCTATAGTGTTTAACGCTAATAATACAAATATTATTTGTAGCCTATAGTGGGGTATCTTTCAGGTTTTAGGAGTCCAGTCAGGATGCTCTTATATATTATGCAGCAGGATAAAGAGAAACATTATGAATTTCTGCAGTGAATAAAAGATTCAAAGACATACTGGGTTTGGGGGCCCGACCCTAAGAAAATTTTTGACTTTAAACTATGCAATTTTACATAACTTTGGACCAATACTATCACTAGTTAAATGATTATTTTATTTACACATAACGTCTGAACAGAAAAGTTTCAGAAAACTTTTAAATAAGGTTTCATTAATTATATTTGTTCACAAATAAAAAAAAAAAAATTATGACAAAGTAATTATTTTAAGTCACGTTACGCCAAAAAATAAAATAAAAAAGCCACATTACTTCAAGGAATAAAATAAAAATGTCATGTTACATCAAGGAATAAAATTAAAAAATGATGGCACGCTTTCCGGTGAGTACCGGCCCACTTTGAGCGCTGCTTTAATGTCACCAAAAGGGCAAAATTTATTCCCCAGTCTTAAAGATCTTTAGTAAACATGTTTAAATGACCAACTCTTACAAACCGCAGAGTGATCTGATGAAGAATTAAACTGTAAAATGTCTGTAATTCTTGATGTTTGTGTGTGCAGCTCACAGAGGCCCAAACTGTGAGACAATATCATAAAACATCACAGAGGGAAGAAGCAGTTGAATGGAGAAATTATCATGTGGGAACCAGCTGTAACAAAACACTGAAGCTCAGACCAACAGAGGGAAGAAGAAGAAGGTTAGACGCCACCGTTGAAGGTCGCAGGGGAAGTTTAGCTCGACTGTGGAGCCGACATGAATGTG
The DNA here is from genome assembly GCA_947000775.1 of Pterois miles. Taxonomy (NCBI): domain Eukaryota; kingdom Metazoa; phylum Chordata; class Actinopteri; order Perciformes; family Scorpaenidae; genus Pterois; species Pterois miles. The sequence goes on from CAMQGK010000028.1 coordinate 3,415,699, forward strand.
AAATCCAGACCTAACAAAAGGCAGAACAGGTGCACAGTGACATGCTGCTGTCTGAGAAACAAGCAGTGCTTCAGGTCAAAGAGAGTTCAGTCAGTCGACATGCAGGAGAAATTAACGTGAAATTACAGCAAATCAGAAGAGGATCACTACAGGTAGGAGACACAGAAGTGATAGTTAGATAAGGTTTGTCTGGGTTTACCAACACACACCATTAGACACGTGTAAAAGTGGATTTCCTGTGGAGAAACAAACATGATTAAATGGTTGCAGGATGAGGCTGAATGTGTGGGGATTTCACACAGTCTAAACTAGGACTGGGAAATGTGACGTCATATATCGTCAAGCAACACGAAAATCTCATTTATATATATTTTCCTATAGGTTAGGCCTGTATTTATTCATTTTTTTTTCCTCTATAATTTAACATAATTTGACTGTTTGACATTTTGCACTCAAGTTTTTAAAATGAGAAAATACACAGTACTTTACAGAGGAGTATACACAAATAGGCTTTACCATGTGTGTATGTTATTTCATATAAATTATTTAGACATTTATTAATTACCAGAAAACATGCTATGTTGTGATATAAACTCAGAAAAAAATCTTTGGAAATCAGTGTTTGGTGGATTATTTATCTGTTGTTCCAATGTTAATTGTAATTGTATTTAGTGCTCAAGTGAAATTAGCCCAAATTTCAGGTCCAGGTGCACCCACATAATCAGCTGTGCTGCTTGTCCCATAAATGTATGATCCTTACAAGTTGGACATCACTGTGAAGGTAAATTAACAGGCTCTCCAACCATGTCAAATACAATTACAATTAGTATTGGAACAGAGAAATAATCCGCCAAACACTAACTTCAAAACTTTTTTTCAGCGTTTATATCACTATTGAGATATGAAATGACCTATAAAAGGAGAGACTTTACCCAGCCCTAGTCTAAGTATGTCATCATGCATTTCATTACATTAATTTAACAGACAACGAAGAGTTTTCGCCTCCACAGGAGCGAGAGCTGCAAAAGCTCCCTGTCATTAAACATTTTGAGCACAACCGCCTCAAAACTGACAACTAAAAGTGTGGTATCTGGGACAAAAATGCTCTTATCTAAAAATATGGCTGCACAATTAATCCAAATTTGATCAAAATCGCAATATGGCCCGATACAATTTTCAAACTGAAGAGGTAATATTTGTGAAAAGTAAAATATGTGTCAAAAACCATTTTAAATTAAATGTTGTCCTGGCCTACACATCATATTCTACAGACTTAGTAAGACCTCTTAGTTCAGTACAGATCGATGAAAAAAATCACTGGGAATAATGATGTAAAATTGTCATTCCCTCTAAAATCTACAATCATATCGTAATTGCAATATTAGTCAAAATAATCACAATTAGATATTTTATGTAAAAGTGACCTACAGGTGTTTCTGTGCCTGCTAATTAGACTGAACCGCCATTTATTTCATTTTCTATCTGACCTGCTGAGATAAGTCTGAGATGCGGGGAGCCAATCACAGGTCTAGAACCATGTCAGCACAGGTGATTAAATGCAAGTCAGACAGGAAGCGTGGTGGCCGTCTTACCTTCGGCCATGTCCGGCGCCCTGCCCTGCTTCGACACGCCCCCAGCGCAGAATGACCTTGTCGTCAAGGACGCAGCCGACCGCAGCAGCAGGAACCTGCAGCCCACATGAGGACATGATGTCACCAAACAAACCCCCAGACGACCCTAAAGCCAAGGGGTCCTGTTTCATCCACATACAGAATATCCTCCTCTTCTAATTATAACTGCCATCTGATCCCTCTTTAATCCTGCTGCTCCACAGCCAACAGCTGAGCAGACACAACGAGTCACTGCTAGCTGGCGATGCATGAAAATACTGTCACAGAGCTCCTAAACACTTCCAGAGATGAGTCCAAGCTTCAGAGTGAAACTAAACTCAGAGCAGCTCTGAATACAACACCATGTCAGATACTTTAAAAACCACCTGCTCCAGCCTGCTCCATCAGAAACACTACAGGAAAGTGACAAAGTCGTACATAATAAGGAGACAAAAAAGATTTCTAACTGATCTTTCCAACACTTATTTATTCTGTAGTGCTGATTTTCAAAATAGCTGCCAATAAAAAAACTTATAACTGATTTATCTGTACTTAGAGACGCACTCTCTACTTGTTATATACCATATCATACCGTCTTACACCATGTTATACTACATACTATGTTATATTATTGTTCTTTACTACATATTATATTATGTTATATCTTACAGTATGTTATACTATATACTATGTTATATAATTGCATTTTACTACATATTAAATTGTGTTATATCTTACACTGTGTTATACTATATACGATGTTATATTGTTGCCCTTTACTACATATTAAATTGTTATATCTTACGGTATGTTATACTATATAATGTACTATGTTATATTGCTGTACTATACTACATATTCTATAATGTTATGTCTTACACTATGTTATACGATATACTATGTTATACTGCATAGTATACTGTGGTATTTTGTTGTGCAATACTATATTAAGACTGTCCTAAGCTTTGGTGAGAAATATTTGAAGTTATTTGAAGCTTCGTGGTGCAGCGGAATGACATCTATCTATCTATCTATCTATCTATCTATCTATCAATCAATTTTTTGTAAGAACAAGTACAGTAAGTGATTTGGAAGTCAATTGCCATTTACCAATTAGGTCAGCCCTATATATACTATGTTATACTGTATATTACTAAACTAGTACATCTTATACTATGTCTCATATGTCACAGTAAATCATAATGTATATGTACTATATTACACTATATAATGATAATGCGTTACATTGAGTCTTACACAATATTCTATTATATTATAGCAGTCAAACACTAAATATTACTCAATCATATCATATATTAGTCTGGTGTCTGCTCTTGGATAGCTTCTAATTTCATCCTTATGTACCTTCTGGCATTTATTGCTATTACTTCTAATACTTATTTGTGTTTATTTCTGTCCTTGTGCTGCTACAACAAACACATTTCCCAACTAGAGATCAATAAAGGTTTATTTAATATTCTATTATCTTACATATTATTAGGTAATTTATAACAAAACCTATTCGGGGGCGGCAGTAGCTCAGTCTGTAGGGAGTTGGTTTGGGAACCGGTTCAAGTCCTGACATGGACCAAGAACTGAGTGTGAACTGGTTGCTGGAGAGGTGCCAGTTACCTCTTGGGCACTGCCGAGGTGCCCCTGAGCAAGGCACCAAACCCCCAACTGCTCGGGGCGCTTGTCAGGAGCAGCCCCCCTCACTCTGACATCTCTCCATTGTTGCATGTTTGTGCATGTGTGTGTTCAGGTCTACATGTACCGTGTATAAGTTAACAACAGAGTGAAAAAATTGAATTTCCCCTCGTGGGACTAATAAAGGACTATCTTCTTCTTCTTCTATTTAAAAGCTCTTCATATGTTTGTGTGTAAATATTATTCTGTAGAGCTGTGGTAACCCGTTACTTTCCACTACTCCATACACTTCTCCATAGTGGAAATACTAATAATGGTGTGTGGTGGTGATATTTTCTCTGGCAGTGGTTTGAACATGACACACCCTTTATGCATACAATGAATCCCTACCCTGTTTGAGCCTGGTAAGTTTCTCCCAAGTGGAGCTGATTTCTTTATTTAAATGGAGAGAAAGTATAAAACAGCTCTACAAATAAACACATCATTAACAGGACAGTTTACAGGGCTGTTCAGCATGCCTCCTAGCTTTCATCTGCCTGGCTTGTATATATGCTAACGGTTAGCAAATTCCAGGCAGCATCAGCACAACTTTATTAATCACACTGACCTCGGTGAGAGCATTGTAGTGTCGCCGGTGTCACCGTTAGAGGTTCAGGGGTCCAAACAAAGTCGGTGAGCTCGGTAAAAAGAGGGCTCAATCACGAGATTCCTCCTCAGGCTGCCGCGGTGCCAAGGTGCCAGGGAGGCAGTCAGAGAGGACCACAGGAACGACTTCCGTGTTGGCGTTAGGCCCCGCCCACTGCGTGATGACGCAAGACGCTACATGCGGGCGGTCCATGGACTTCCGCAATCTGTTTATTGATGTTTCCAAACAAAACAGATAAACAATACAGAAACCTTTGGTCAGTACAAAGGTGATAAAGCAAACATGCAGATAGTAAGATAAATAAATACAACAGAGAAATATTTAAAAATATACAAAACCAAAACAGGACAAACACAGCAGTGTACTGTACTGAGGTCACACAATATGTACATGAAGTGACAGATAATATGAACTTATTACAAAAAAATGTGAATCAAAGACTGTAATTCTAGTCTAGAAATGTGCATTAAAGACTATAGACTATAATCTAAAAATGTGCTTAAGGACTAATTATAATCTAAAAATCTGCATTAAAGACTATAAACTAGAATCTAAAAATATGCATTAAAGATCATAAGTTGTAATCTAAATATGTGCATTTAAGATTGTAATTATAATCTAAAAATGAAGACTGTGAATTATTATCTAAAAATCACAGATCACAGATTTTGTATTTAGCATAAAAGATCTGCTCCAATCAGAACATGGCAAACTGCAGCCCAACAGGCAACAGCAGCTGTCAGTGTGTCAGAGTGCTGACTTGACTATGACTTGATCCAGACTGACTGGGACTATCATAAAGTGGGCATGTCTGTAAAGGGGAGACTGGTGGGGACCCAGAGAACCCATTTACATCCACACATCTGGAGGTCAGAGGTCAAGGGACCCCTCTGAAAATGGACATGACAGTTAAGAAAGGATATTTAACCTCCCTCGCAAAAAGCTAGTATGACGTCACTAGTTTTAAACTGATAGTGCCGCAACCTCAAAAAAAGCAACTATGTTAATGCCTTAAAGAAATGAATGACGTTAAAAAAAATTTGCATCAATGCGTCAACTTTGACAGCCCTACTCTGAACCCAACATGGACGAGAAGTCCTTTAAGTTCTCAGAAAAATAGAAATAATTTGAACCAAACAATCTCCAAATGCTGAGGATGATTATGTGGTAGGATGAAAAGCTCCAGAGCAGCTTCAAAATGAGATGGTTTCACCTCCTTTGCAGACCCTGGACAGGCCTTTACACAGACCAAACCAATGTAGTTCAGCTTCACTTTTCTACGACTACTTAATTTTTGGAAAAATCAATCAAACCACACTGTGTGCAGAACTTGAGATTTGACTGGCTGATTTTAGATGAAATGAATTAACACACACCATCTACTACCAAGCGTGCCAAAGGATGAGACCACTCTGACGTGTGATCAGTTAATTTTATTGCACCAATACAAAGAATGAAATGTTAAAATAAGCATAAATGGTTCAGAGCGACACGCTGACAAAAGACAAAAAGCTTACTAAGATTGCTGACTACAAACAGAAACACGTTACTGTGATACATCATTCCTCTTTTTAAAAAGCTGAACTTCTTCGTCTGGCTGGAGAGGAGACGTAGAGAGGCCGACCGGTTGGTGAGCAGGCTGCTGCGATGCCGCCACCGAGAGTTTAAGTGGCAACAGCGTCAGATTCAATAACACGACTCGTCAAAAAAAGCAGCCAAACTCTTCGTCTCAGGTTAGGCGCTCAGGTCTCCTCCTCCTCCTCCTCCTCCTCCTCTTGGACCGCCTTCATTCCTCAGCTGGAGTGCCCATCTTGACGAGGCTGTTCTTTTCAAACCTGAAGAGCCTCCATCCTTCCTCCTCAGAGAGGTCTTCGGCGCCACGCCGCTTGTAGAACTGGATGGACGGCTCGTTGTTCTCCGCGACGACAAACAGCATACCGCTGCAGCGCGTCTTTAATGCCAGCTGGAAGAGAGACGAGAGCTAAAGTCACCTTTTCACTTCCATAAACTCAACTGGCAATTAAAGGTACTGTAGGTAACTTTTTACATGTAGAAACTGTTTTTTTAATGAAATGCAAATGAAAAATTTAAATAAATGAGGGGACAGGTTGTAACCTAACCTAAAAAATGAGACCTTTCTGCGTTTCCTCTATCAGCCTGTAGACTGATTTTAATGTGAATGAATGGAAGGACACCAGGTCCGTGTCCCAGTGGATGTGATGTTTGTTTTCTCTCTTCAGCTCAGCTGAAGAAATGGAGTCCGCAGATGCAAACAAACGTCCAGCCTCCACCACAACTCAGACTCCAACAGAAACTACCCAGAGGGACCAAAACCACAGTTATATCTAGTGACGCCCGGCTTGCAAAAAAGGAATGTGACCGGCGTCGGAGGAAAACTAGTGTTGTGGGAGTGTGTGTGCACGAGCGGCGGTGAAACGAGCGAACAGAGAACAGAAGAGTTAGTTTAGCTCTGAGAATATCAAGTGACTGTAAAGAGGCTCGGTCGTGTCTGCGTCGTGTGAGCATCAGCAACAGTAAATGTTGTAAATTTCCCCACTGTGGGACTAATAAAGGAATATCTTATCTTATCTTAACAGGACGCTGACTGTCGTCGACTTAGCGGCCACAGGTGTCGCTGTTAACAAGCAATTTGTGATCCCTACATTGAGTCCCTTTAACATTTAAAATATTTTCAGATATTTTAGAAGTATCCATTTCTACTACTGTAGTATTTGGAGTAGCTCCACAAGATTAAAAAATATATAGAGTTTTAGCTAGATGACAAACATATGTATCTATTTTTCTTGTTCAGTTTATTGTATTTTTTAATTATTTTTTTGTATGTTTTTCCACATTTATACTTATCATTTATTTTAAAATTTATTTATTTATTTTTTGTATTTATTTTATAAGTTTTTTTTTTTACTATTATTTTTGTATGTTTCTTACCAATCATTTATTTATTTTTAATGTTTTTTCTTTTTGTTTATCGGATTTTTTATTTTATTTTTTGTATGTTTTTCTTACTGTGCATTTATCTATTTTTATCTTTTTTTGTTCAATTTTAATATCTTATTAATTCATTTATTATATATTTAATTTAATTTTTTATGTTTCACATTGTTGTGTTTTATTTATATGTAAATGTAATGTATGTAGTGTGGCTCAAGCTCCAAACATACTAAATCTAACATTTCCCATAAAACATTCACTTTTTACTGTGGGGTAAACGGTAATGGTAAACTTGAAACTCCACACCACCAGCTAATAAAGACAATCTTTTGTTAAAAATGCAACACAAACTCTACAAATGGAGCTGATTTCTCTACTAAAATAAGCTCTTTGACAGCAAAATGAAACACAGGCTGAAAGATTTGGGTTGTTCTCGTTTCACTGGGTGTTCTTCATTAATTAATTAAGTCTATTTTTTCCTTTAAGAGGCCTCTTTCATTGCTGTAGGGATGCAGAACAGCTGACTTACAGCTCTGATCATTATGGGTGAGCTGCTGAGGCTCCACAGCAAATTAAAATACCAAAACGTTACCCAGTATTAGAAAAAAAAATATATTTACATTTATTTCCACTGAACTGTCAAAAAACACAGCTTGCTTCCAAACATTCAAGTTTTTTAACCTCCAAAGTGCTTTAAATTACTGGAATAATCACTTCAAATCAATACAGACACAAAGGTAAGTTCATACTCACTACTAATTTTGTGTTTTTAACTTTGTGAAATTTTAAAACTGCTTCATTTCCAACTTTTTCTGCTACAAATGAGTTTTTGCTTTCTAATTTTTATCTATCAACACTGGGAGATTTAAGTGTCTGACTTATTATTTCATGTTCCATTTATTTTATTTTTAACCACATTATTTTATTAATTTATTTATTTAATATTTTACTTCCACAAAGTCCAACTCTTTGATTTATTTAGGTCTTTGCGTTGGGCAATTCATCACTACGTGGCTGTTAAAAGCAGTTAAATTACTATTTTACAACTGTCAATGAGCACAACACCTGTTAGACTCTGAGGTCTGGAACCAGGCTAATAATGGTCCTGTTTGATCCTTTATTCTGTTGGGACATTAAGAGCTTCAGCTCAGTAAACGTACTCACATCACTGAGGTGGCGCAGGAGCTCCGAACCGATGCCCAGCCCTGGAAAGAGAAAAGAAAGAGAGCTTGTTAATACAGAAGCAGCTAGGAGGCTAATTAAATGTGAGCTGAGCTAGAGGACTTTTATTTTACCTCTGTACTCCTCCATCACGTAGAACTCCTCCAGGTAGAGCTGCTTGCCGATCCAGGGGTCGTAAGTGAAGTAGTACATGGCAAAACCCACCACCTTCGGATCTGCAGAGGCACAACGATGAAATAACTGAGTATCCTGCTGTGGTATACGTTCCTGTTTCTTTGTATACTGTAGTTATTATTATACTTATGTATAGTACATACACTAGAACTACCTGTGTTGACCTTCGTTAACGAGTCTCAAAGGTTTTAGAAGAAGAAGAAGACACACTATTGATCCCCTGAGGGGAAGTTCAATTTTTTCCACTCTGTTTTTTTTTTTTTTTTTTACACAAACAGGACCGACAGTATATACTTGCATTAACAAGAGATGTCAGAGCGAGGTGGCTGCCTCTGACAGGCGCCCCGAGCAGTTGGGGGTTTGGTGTCTTGCTCAAGGGCACCTTGGCACCAGCCAAGAAGCAAACTGGCATCTCTCCAGATACCAGTTCATGTGGGGACTTGACCCGGATCGCAAACCAGGTCCCTACAGTCTGAGCTACTGCCGCCCCCAGAGTTCATTACTTCTGCACAAATATTCAGCACAATTCATGTGTAAAGCCTAAATGTATTATAGTGCAAAGTATTTCATGTGCAGAGCTTTTGTGCTTTATGTTGTGTTTTATTTATATGTACATGTGACTTTCCCCACTGGGCAAAGTCTTGTGTTGGTTAACGTGTGCTGTAATTACTGGGAATGTGTTCGAGGTACATTTAATACAAAACTAGAATTAATACCTTGTGGTTGTATGCCTCCCCCGACCGTCAAATGTAATCACTTACATCACTTGTAATCATCATTTTGTTCTATTAGAAATTAGTGTGAAATTCATAATTTCATTTATGAAAGTCATAATTAGCATATGATTGAGTTATGGCCAAATATGTCACATTTCTTGACATTTTAAATTTGACTACAAAACTGTCATCTGTTCATCCTTGAGCCGAGTGGATATTTGTGCCTAATTTGAAGAAATCCACTCAAGGATTTCCTGAGTTGTCATCATTGAGCTGGGTGTTATGCTGGATCATTTTAACACTCTAGTGTACTCTTGCTAGTTTCTCCACCCTAGCTTTAACATGGTGAGCTGACTTGTGATGTAAACAAATAATTATCAGACTTCAACGTCTAGCATGTAGGACTGATCCCTATGTAGACGTAAACAGCTCATTCTAAGGTAATGAAAACACTTTTGATTCTTATTATCAGGTGATTGATTATACACTAAACTTATTAATATTATATTCCATGTCTGCCAATAGATCCCCCAAAATGTTACAAACTGGTCCTTTAAATTTGATTTTCTGATGCAAATTGAAGCCATATGTAGTGTTACTAAATTAAGCTTGATATATACTTTAGATCGGAGTCTGAACACCTGCAGACCAGCAGCTGCAGCAGGGCGTCTCAGACTTTAACAAACAAGCTACAACAGGCTTCACTTCTGATGATGTCTAGAGTTATTTTACAAAAACAGGAAGCACATGGTATCGCATTGAGGAAACTCAGGTTTCATTTCTGAAGATGTGAACACCCAAAACTCAAAGACACCTGACAGCAGTAACTAAATGTGCAGCGCTGAGTGCTGCCGAGCCAAACAACATGTCAGTTACTTTACTATTTCAGTTCACTTGATAATTAACAGCTGAGGTAACGTGATGTGTGTGCTTAGAGAGTTGTGCATGTTTTTGTTTTTATCAGAGGAGATGTGGTGGTTCTTGTTACCGTCACTGCTGTTCTCTCCTTGGATTTCAGCGATGACACAATGGTAAAACGGGGTGTCACCAAATCCGTCCTCAAGGAGTTCTACAAGGAAATAAAACCTTTAAGCAACAGACGAACACTATAATAATAATAGTAATTTGAGAATACAGATGGACGGAGATCAGCTCACCCTTTTCGGTCAGTATCACCTGGTTCTCCATCTCTTCGTACTTTGCAAGCTCCTGAGACGAGAGCGAAGGGAACATGTTCTGCTCAGTACTGACAAGATGCTACACCCAACTGATACTGAACCAATGTGAATCTGAAGGTTTAAAACACCTGATCATGATAAATCGGCCAACATTCGTTATTTAATATAAATACATAACATAAACACCACTTTGAATTTGTACATGTACGTTGTTTACATATATACTAGACCACACTGCCTTGCTGCTAGTAACCACACCTGCGTCACTTTACCTTAAAGTTTGTCTTTAACTGTGCTTGTAATAATAATAATAAACTTTAATAATTAATGTGATAATATTTAGAGCATTTTATAGTTTCATGACTTAGTTCCTGTAGACACTGGGAACATCTTAAACTCGAGCACATGTACCAGAAACAACTCAGTAAAGAATATAAAGGTATTTTTAATGTGCAATATTCTGTGTTTGTGTGATAAAGACCTTAATCTATAATCTAAGACATTTGTTTTACATATCTGACATATTGCCAACTGGCAAAACAGATATTTGATGAGTGATTATTCTCTTAAAGTAATTTATCAAGAAAAAAATGCCTCAACTTCTCAAATGTAATTCCTGCTTTTCTCTAGTTTATATCATTGTAAAGTTAATATGTTTTGTTAGACAAAAAACAAGGGCTTTAAACACTCCTCTTTGTTGTGATGGGTGTTTTTCTGACTTTTTCTGATATTTTACAGACTACAGCACTCAAAACAAGAGTGACACACTCATTAGTTGCACCCCTGGTTGTGTTATTACCGTCAGCTCAGTCGTTATAAACTGTAATAACGCTTCAGCAGCGTCAACCTTGATAAGAACATAAGCTGAAGGTAACACCGACCATATATGGAGAACCGGATTTGAGTCGCCTGGCTGTAAACAAAGCCCGCAGACACTAATCTCACACCCGGACATCCACCGGGTATTTTCCACGGACCACTTTGTCACCACCACACGGTGTGATTCACCGTTTTTAGCGGCGTCGTCTGACTTTGCATATCGCCGAAAGTTACAACAGAGTTCATGGTCAGGTCAAGGCTAACTTGCTGTTTAGCTAGTAGCGAGCTAGCTAGTTAAAACTGGGGGTAACCGTTATGTTCGGTATAATCTGGTTTTAATCATCATATTTCTGGTGTGTTCTGGTCCCAGGCCTACCTTCACCAGTCGTAATATATCGGACACGTCCCTGGGTTCAGCTTTTCGTAATTTATATTCCATTTTCTTCTTTTACTCTTTTTTCCTCTCGTTAGAAGTCCTCTGTATGTGAAGTGAAAGATCAGTTGTTTCTTCATTCGTTTCAGAGTGGCCCCACAATCAGCCTCTGGTCCGGACGGGCTGGTCGAGACAGGATCATCCAGTAGGTATCACCGGCGGCTTGGTCGCTGCCGTTCAACTATGAGATCCTTTGTTTACATCGCCATTTTTATACCCTGCTCCTGCCGCAACGTGATTGGGCAGTTTTCACAGCTCTCAGATTTCTGACGAATCAGCGACGCCTTCTGGCCATATTTTTAGCCAATCAGGGCACAAGGTATGCTCATGTGACGCGTCTGTGTTTTTTGTGTCATACGATCTGTTTTGACGGCGGAGGAAGGAATTAGGAAACGTATTTAACCTACTTAGAAACAGTGTTAGTACTTTAAGTATCTGTACTTAAGTCAAAGTAGTAATACCACATTCTAGAAATACTTACAAGCAAAAGTCCTACATTTGAAGTCTTACTCAAAAATAAAAGTATTAGAACCAAAATCAGGTTTATTTTGACAAGCAACCTTATAAAAAGAAGCATCCTTCAAGTTCATAATTTAAATTTAAATATACTTAAGCACAGTTCAAGTATTTTTCCAAGTATACTTTATGTAATAAGTATACTAATACCAATGTACTAGTAGTATACTTGTAAGTGTACTATGTCAATATTCTTGGGACTAAATTTGCCCACTTTTTAGTTTATTTAAGAATACTTTTCAGTATATCATATGCAAGTTGTATTTTGAACTACAACTATAATATGAACCATACTATGGGTGAACATATAGGTATATTGTTAGTTTACTTGTTACATACTTGTAGCATAAACTACTAGTTTAATAGTTTTCTTAACTGAACTTATTGTACTTTAAATATACTTATACTTTTCTGTATATTTTTCAGTATAAGCCAAGTACAGGCTACTTGGACTTTTCTGTATACTTAGAAAACACTTTCTGTAAACTTGTTGCTTATAAGACAAGTATACTGAAGTATAATTTTAACTTTTACTGAAATAGGTTCATAAAAAACAATCTGAAAGCATACTCTCTTATTGTTAAAACAAGTATACTAGTACCATATCTGAATACACTTCTTTTTTGTAAGGGTGTACATGGAATTTGACTCTGGTTTTATGCAGCTCCCTCAATGTACTAACACAGAATTAAAATAACAGCGAGGCCAAAACAATGACCAACAATAAAATAAAAGTACAATAATAAAAATAAATACAATGCCAAGTGTTCTGGCAGTTGTAAAGAATACAAATAATATAATGACATAAAAACTGGATGGATATACATGGACTAGATAATTATATACAATATGCACATGTGAGGATGCCTATATACTGTATGAACACATTTGCAGTGAATAATATGTGCATATTACAATAACTACATAAAGTGACAGATGATATGTACATACTACAAAAAAATGTGCATTAAAGACTATAAATTATAATCTAAAAATGTGCGTTAAAGACTATAAATTATAATCTAAAATGTAATAAATACTGTAAATTATAATCTAAAATAATAAATACTGTAAATTATAATCTAAAAATGTGCAATAAACACTGTAAATTGTAATCTAAAAATATGCATTAAAGACCAAATTATAATCTAAAAATCTGAATTTAAGACTGTAAGTTGTAATGTGCATTACCAGGTACAAGTACCTCAAAATTGTATTTAACTACAGTACTTGAGTAAATGTACTTATTTACATTCCACCACTGAATTTAGGTAACAATTCTATATAATAACATTACTAAATTTAAAGTAAATATTTTGCATTTTTCCTGGCCTCCAATAGTACAATTCTAGCAGCAAAATAAATAATGTGTACTCTACTTGTTGTAGAAGATACTATGTGCTTCTACTCCATATACATTAAGGTGTGTTGAACCCTAAGAGTACGTGCAGTAAACAGATTATATAGCTCATACTAGTAGTGGAGTTTTCCATGTACCTCTCACATATAGGTTAACTGAGGTTAGGCAGTATCACTATAACAACTTTATGCAATGGTAGTAAAAATCTTCAGACCTCAGACTTAAAGTGGTACTCCAGCAGAAACAATGTACAAAGTATTATACAGAATAAACAGCATTATACAGACTAAATATGGTATGTAGAATAAATAGTAAGGGGTGATGAATGACTTTATGTACTGCAAGGACTACAAATACTGCATATACTTTAAGCTATATGTGAGAGGTCCATGGAGAATTTCACTTGTGTTACTAGTATGGATGGGAAATATTCAACTATTTAATTATTGTTTGTACTGTTAGGGTTCAGCACACCTTAATTTGGTATTTTGGAGGGATTATTGATCATTTTTATCAATTCTTGAGTGGTTAAATTTAGCACTTAATCTGTGCAACAAATGGTATCAATCCAAAAACTGCTGCAACACCTTATGCGACGTAATAGAGTAGGGGTTCTCAAACCTTTTGGGGCCAGGGACCCCTAACAAGGACACCCTCATAATCTTAACACTGATTAAGCATATGTTTACTACCATTTGTACTCTTACTGTACATGACATTGGAACTATTTGTATTTGTATTTTTATACGTTGCCACTGATTTTGAGCTAAAGATGCTGCCAGTCATAAATATGTCAGAAGAGGTGAGGATGTTGTATTGAAGCCAAATGTTGAGCTGAGCCATGTTGGTTTTGAAAAAGCTGACTTTTCAGAATGAACTGGATCATTTTGTGATCCTGTGGTCTGGTCTTGTGGTGCCTGATTGGCAACTTTACTTTAGATAGTAAAGGCTGCTGACCCCTGTACCAGATGATGTGAGTTAGGGATTCATTTCATCTAAAATCAGTCGATCAAACCTCAGTTTGGTTTGATTCTTCCAGAAATGACGTCGTAGAAAAGTGAAGCTGAACTACATTGGTTTGGTCTGTGTAAAGGCCTGTCCAGGGTCTGCAAAGGAGGTGAAACCATCTCATTTTGAAGCTGCTTTGGAGCTTTTGATCCTACCACATAATCTTCCTCAGCAGATGGAAACTTTGGTTCAAATTATTTCCATTTTTTTCCGAGAACTTTAAGGACTTCTTGTTCATTTTGTCTTCAAAGTAGGGCTGTTGTGCAAATTTGTTTTAACGCCACTAATTTCTTTAAGGCATTAACACAACTGATCTTTCTGAGGTCATAGTGGGCTCAGTTTTAAATCTAGTGAAGATCACGTCATACTAACTTGAAGCGAGAAAGGTTAAACAACGGCCCAAACTTTCAATAAATTTTGGTGACTAATTCATTAATCGAGAAAGTAATGGACCGATTGATTGATAATTAGCTGCAGCCCTAGTTGAAACAGTAAAACCCTCATACAGTCTGGTGATAAAAATGGCTTCCAACACAGTTCCAATATTTCTAAAAAATGCTTTGAACAAGAGTAATAATAATGAGTTGAAATGCATCGTTTCAGTATTTCCTCACAACATCTGCAAACAAACAGCTATAGTAAAATGCAAAATTGTTTTTATGCCACTAATGTCTTTAACGCATTAACACAACTTGATATTTTGAGGAGAACAGGAGGTTAAAAAACACTCCAGCTAAATTATTGCGAGGAAAAACTGTCATGTCCATCTTTAAAGGGGTCCGTTGACCTCTGACCTCCAGATGTGTGAATGTAAATGGGTTCTCTGGGTCCCCACCAGTCTCCCCTTTACAGACATGCCCACTTTATGATAGTCCCAGTCAGTCTGGATCAAGTCATAGTCAAGTCAGCACTCTGACACACTGACAGCTGTTGTTGTCTGTTGGGCTGCAGTTTGTCATGTTCTGATTGGAGCAGATTGTTGATGCTAAAGTCAGAACCTGGGAGGGTTTCTGGCAATATCTGGTATTGATTAGTGTTGTTATTGATTTAAAATAATAAATATATACATACATTTACATAAAGCAGCATATTTGTCCACTCCTATGTTGATAAGTATTAAAAAGTTGACAATTCTCCCTTTAAGGTACATTTTGAACAGATAAAAAGTGTGATTAATCACAATTAACTACAGAAAATGATGTGATTAAATATTTTAATAGACTGACAGCCCTAATAATGAGTTTATAATATAAAACGGTCCACTTACTAGTTTGTTAGGGGCATGAATGCTCATTCTTGAGGTTAAAAAGGTTCATTGTTTGATGCTTCACTTAAAAACAAACACGTTCTCTGTTTTCAGCATCTGAGTATGTTTGAGCTCAGTGAAATGGTGATAGATTTGACTTTTACAGACTTTTAATTGTTAGTTGCAGCTGTGTTTTAAGGTAAAGCTATGAAACGATAAATGTGGCTCTTAAAAAGGTGATGTTTTATGTGATTTTTGTGTTAACTGATTTCCAATAATAAAAAATAATAATAAACATACATTTGCCTAAAGCAGCATATTTGACCACTCCCATGTTGATGAGAGTGTTAAAAACTTGACAAATCAGCCTTTAATGTACAGGGCAGACAGAGAGAGACAGAGAGAAATGACATTAAACAGGAGTATTCAGCATAAAGACACTGTAGACTCTTTTGTAACCTCAGCAGCATCCGTGTGTTTTTGAAGATCACATTCAACAGTGAACTATCTGTGGGGAAGCGCTGCCGGCGTTTTGTCAACCACAACCGGTGCAACAGGACCTGACCGCTACCACACACAATCATCAGCCTGAACAACACAAAACCTCCAGAGACTTCCTCCTACCATCGTCAGCCTGACAGGACAAAAAGCAGTTTACAGTGATGCAAGAGAGAGGAGCATTTTTACAGATCTGTAGAGTCACTTTGCTCTTTCAGGCGTCCCGTGTGTCTACTCTGTGTTTAAACTCATAATAAGCACATGAATGACTCAAATCAGTTCATCCTTGAGTCCAAGTGTTTGTTAACTATTCCCTCCAGGTGTTTCTGGAATCAGTCCAGTGACGACAAGTGTATAATTTCAAATGTCCATTGACACTGTTAAGACAAAATTTAAGACATCCATCCATCCATCCATCCATCCATCGACAACAGCTTATCCCGTTAGGGGTCGCTGGAGCCGACCCCAGCTGGCCTTGGGCGAAGGCGGGGTTCACCTTGGACAGGACGCCAGTCCATCGCAGGGCACATAGAGACAGACAACATATAGACAGACAACCATTCACGCTCACATCCACACCTACGGGCAATCAATTAGGAAAGAGTAATCAATTAACCTAAACTGCATGTCTTTGGACTGTGGGAGGAAGCCGGAGTACCCGGAGAAAACCCACGCTAACACGGGGAGAAGATGCAAACTCCACACAGAAGAGTCCCAAGCCGGATTCGAACCTGCGACCCTCTTGCTGTGAGGCCAGAGTGCTAACCACTGCAGCCCAAAACTTCAGACATGCATATTTTAAGTCACCTTTTGTTGCTCTTACTGGTTTATTATTGGTCTTACTGGTTTTAAGACGTTAGAATAATTAAACAAAGCTTCACATATTACTCAAAATATAAGCTAGTTTTCAGAGGATGTAAAGCAGTAGTACAGGTGCAGAGTACTGGAAACCAGTCCGTCCCAGTCCAGAACCTTTAAAGCAGATCTATCCTGTGATCAGGTGTCATGGTTATTAGATCTCAAGTCAGGTAAGGATTTTCAATATCTAATTTAAAGAGACCAGCATATAATTTATTAACTTTCTACAGCACCTAATTTGATTCTAGCTGCGTGGTTATGTATTTTACCTTGTTTAATGTCACTTTCTCTGCCACAATGACCTAATTCCCTAATTGACAACCTGTTCACATATTGGTAGTAAAAAATGATTTTAAAAAATAAGTAAAAATGTACATACAGTCCATTTAAGATCTGAGGAAGTTTCAAACAAGACTGCACACGACGTGGTGTTTTTTGCTCCTCTTGAATATGTGGTTGTGTTTTTCCAGACGGTTCCCTACTTCCAGTCAGGAAACAGCTGATGTGGCTCCTCAGCGGTTCATCTCATCCCACTTTAAAAGCTGTGTGGAAAAACTTCAACCAACTTCATCCAACAAATGCTTCTAATCAGCATTCCATGTTTTTTTCAAACCAACATAAAGTTGGAAGTATCCAAGAGCCGAGGAGCTGCATCATATCCTCCAAGCATTACATCCAAAGTTAAATGAAAGCCAGACAGAGGAAAGGAAATGACAGACTCTTATGCAACCTCAGCAGCAGTCACGTTTGTTTTTGAAGGTCTGTAGAGTCACTTTGCTCTTTCAGGTGTCCCGTGTGTCTGTTCTGTGTTTGAAATCATAATATATTATTCAGTTATGGCCAAAAACATGTTTTGTGAGGTCACAGTCACTGAGTCCAAGAGGCAAATCTCAAATGTCAAACATTCATTGACACTTAAAACTTAAAATATACATATTATAAATGGCCTTTGGTTGCTCTTATTGGTTTTAATATTTTAGTTTAGGCTGTCAGTCAATTCAAATATAAAATCATGATTAATAGCATGATGGTCCATAGTTAATCGCAACATGCTCAGCATGAACCTTAAAGGGAGATTTGTGGACAAATATGCTGCTTTATGCAAATGTATGTATATATTGATTATTATAAATCAATAACAACACAGATCAATGACAGATATTGTCCAGAAACCCTCCCAGGTTCTGACTTCAGCATCAACAATCTGCTCCAATCAGAACATGGCAAACTGCAGCCCAACAGGCAACAACAGCTGTCAGTGTGTCAGAGTGCTGACTTGACTAGGACTTGATCCAGACTGACTGGGACTATCAGAAAGTGGGCATGTCTGGAAGGAAGGAAAGGCGTCGCCTCAGTCAGATGCCATCTTTAATTACATGAAGCTCACACAATATATTATTAGACATGGACAAACACATTCAGATCATTAATTAATACAGATATTATTTGGCTCTTTACTGGAGCATTGTAGTACTATTAGCATCAAACTGCGACATCCGGGGGAATAAATATGTTGACGTATTTGAAACAGACACTAAAAAGTGAATTCACAAAGAATGGACTGGGGCTGCTGATAACAAAGATACTACAGCACAAACACCCATAAAGGTTTGACCTTTTCTTGTGGAGGGAGAGGGAAGACATCATTTGTTAATTTGTTTTTATAATAACCTAATTTTTCATTATTTTTTTTCTCATGTATTTTCAAACATGACATATAGGGGAGCTTTATTCATTAATGTTTCATGACAGAACTGTCATTGCATCCCAAATAAACTAGCTGGCCTTTGCCTGGCTACAACCACTGCTGCTACGATCACTGAAAGGTTAATAACTTCCCTGTAACTGTGTGTGGCTATCAGCGCTGATCTCTGTGAATTTTCCACCACATGTCTGCATATTACCTAATTTAAACACTGTATGTGCAAATAGCACAGGAGCCTGGAGATGCTCGTTGTTTGGCAGCTCAGTTCGGGGTTAGTTTATTTTTGTATTATTTGTGCAGGTTTAGCAGCAGCAAAAGCCACAGAATCCTTGTGTGAATTCACCCCCGAGTGAATGATCTTCCTGGAGATGTTATACTGTTGAAAGCTGCACTTGACACGATCACAGTGGACCAGAGAGAAGATGAAACATGAGGAGGATAAGGATGAAGAAGAAGAGGAAGAGGAGGAGGAGGAGGAGGAGCAGGACTAATCTAGATAACCAGACTATAGAAGAGGTGTTGGTGTTCAGGAATGACTCAAGAGGAGGCAGAAACACATGTAAACCTCCAGGTTTCTGTGGATACAGATCTTAAATAATGAAGTCTCGACTTGTGGAGTTCATCTACAGGAGTCGTACAGGTGTGTGTGAGTGTGTGTTACTGGAAGGTGAACGTCTCTCAGGATGGACAGGTGTGTGTGAGTGTGTGTTACTGGAAGGTGAAGTTTTAGGGTGGAGGGGGGTGTGTGTTACTGGAAGGTGAACGTCTCTCAGGATGGACAGGTGTGTGTGAGTGTGTGTTACTGGAAGGTGAACGTCTCTCAGGATGGACAGGTGTGTGTGAGTGTGTGTTACTGGAAGGTGAACGTCTCTCAGGATGGACAGGTGTGTGTGATGGACAGGTGTGGCGTGTTCTTGTTGTCTCAGCTGGTCGTGTTGTCGTTTTCTGTTCGCTCTTTCTTCTCCCAGAAAAAACAAAACCGAAAGTTAGGAAATCCCTTTCAATAAACCATTAACATCAATAATAATAATAAAACTTTACATATACTGTCTGGGACTCACCTTCTTTTTGCCAAACGGAGGCTCTTTCCAGAGAGTCGCCACGGTGACGCGGCCCTGCTGAGCCCAGGCGTACGCCGAGTCCCGACTCACCTGGTGGAAACACAAGAAAATATAGTTAGTGAAGCACAAACATCGAGGTGTTAAACATTCATAACCTGGGCTGAGCAGCATTTTTCAGAGCGCTCACACTTTTTGTGCCGGTGCTCCGAGAGCTTCTAGTTGAAAACTAGAAAACTGTTAGTTCATTTTACTGCTTTTAGGACTTAATGATTTAAATGAGGATATCTCAGTGTTCCTACTGGGAAGCTGATTCACCTCAAAACTAATGATCCTCTAATTTTATACGTCCATGGTGTGACAGCCTTGTCAGTGATTCTGTCCTGACCTGCCTGTTTGGCTCTTTCAGCCCCCTGGTTACCTGGCCTCACCTGCTGGGAGCAGATATCAGCAGGATAAATCCAAGATGGCCTCTCTCCACTGGGGCCTCGCTGGCTTCCAGTTTGGTTTGTTTGGTTGGCTTATACTCAGTTATCCTTCATGATATTTTAGTTTAGCAGTATAGTGACACAGCACTCATCACCCACATCTCTGCACGTTGGCTCTGTCGCCTCACAGCTAGAGGGTCGCAGGTTCAAATCCAGCTTGGGATCCTTCTATGTGGAGTTGCATGTTCTCCCCATGTTAATGTCCTCCAACGTCCAAAGACATGCAGGTTAACTGATGACTTTAAAAGTCTTGTAGGTGTGGATGTGAGTGTGAATGGTTGTCTGTCTCTATGTGCCCTGCGATGGACTGGTGACCTCTCCAGGGTGAACCCGCCTTCACCCAATGCCAGCTGGGATCGGCTCCAGCCCCCCCATGACCCCTGATGGATAAGCAGTTGAAGACGGATGGATGGATGTTGCTTATTTAAACTGTTACTGTGTGGACTTCTTTTCTTCTTCGTTATGCTCTTGAACAAGCTGGGCATGACAACAGACTGATCGCCGTTTTCAGTCCAAAATGGAGGCAGTGCTATTGCAGCGCCATCTAGTGGTAGAAAAGCACCATCTCTTTGCATCGATACTCTGTAGATGTAATCATTTCCAAAATCAACAACTTGTTTTTATCTAATGAACTATTCTGCCTCGGTCCATTTTTGTTTCCGTTTCGCCTCTCAAAAAGCACATTTTCACCATGGTGAAACGCTGTTTGGTGTCTCGCTTGCCGCCGCGCACACCGGGAGGCCCGCGGCTGTGTTAACAGACATTTGAAGCTTCATTTGAAAACCTCAATAAAAAAAGGATTCAGAATTGGTAAAGACCTTGGTTTCATCAAACGTCTTTTCAGAGAATTTCAGAGCAGTGTTTTTCTGCCACTGTGGGACTGATAAAGGATTATCTGGTCTTATCTGACTTGCAAACAAGAGGCTCAACGCCTCCTTTTAGCTTGTCAGTTCATGTGTGTTTCATCTCTGCATGTGTGGACAGCTGAAGTGTGATCACCTCAGGATGTGTCTGTCTCTCTGGGTAGAAATACAGTAAACAAAATGAGCCAGACATTAGTGGGAATCAGAAACACAGTTCACAGCCAGGACTTCCTGCAGGAAAGAACAACCCTTTCCTACCAGGAAACGAGTCAGAGATCAAACACTGATTTAACTCTACCTAATGCCTGAGACCTGCCTGGAAAGTTCTAACTTACGTGATGATGTCCGTCAGAGCTGATACCATATAGTTTACAGGGCCAGGGTGGGATTTTCCTGTTAAAATAACTCTCCCGGAATGAACTTTGTGGCGAACCTACCAAACAGGAATAATCTGGACCTAAAAAGAAAATGAAGTCGATGTACGCCACTGTAGCTGCTTTCACAGCTGCTTCCTGAGTATATTTCAGTACTGGGAGCAATATTAAATAAAAAGGTAAAGAGGTTTAAGTTTTTCCATCGTTATACGTCAGAGCAGAGCGTCCTGTGGTGTAATTATAGTCTAATGTGGACAAATGCACCGATTAGCCATAACATGATGACCACTGGCAGGTGAAGTGAATAACATGGCAGTGGGTGGATTATAGTAGAACATCTAGTCCTTGAAGTTGATGTGTTGGAGGCAGAAAAAATGGGCAAGTGAAAGGATGCGAGCGACTTTGACAAGGACCAAACTATGATGGTTAGACGACTGGGTCAGAGCTTCTCCAGAACTGCAGCTCTTGTGGGATGTTCCCGGTCTGCAGTGGTCAGGACCTAGCAGAGGTGGTCCAAGGAAGGAAAACCGATGAACCGGTAACAGGGTCATGGGCAGCCGAGGCTCACTGATGCACCTGGGAAGCGAAGGCTGACCCGTGTTGTCTGATCCAATAGAAGAGCTACTGGAGCTCGATAGAAAGGCGTCAGACCACACAGTGCATCACAGTTTGTTGCGTATGGTGACGACATGGCACCAGGATGCATTGTGGGAAGCAGGCCAGCTGGTGGAGGCAGTGTGAACACTGCAAAATGATTCAAGAACGGTTTGAGGAACACAACAACGAGTTTGAGGTGTTGATTTGGCCTCCAGATCTCAGTTCAATCAAGCGTCTGCGGGATGTGCTGGACCTCCTCATCATTAGGCAGGTGGTCATAATGTTATGGCTGATCAGTGTATAACAAACTGAAAAGGTCAAATTCAAAAATAGTGCATATAATAACTAGTTTTTAGCTTAACATTAACACTTACACTTAACATTTATCTTTACATCAACCCTTCCCTCTCCTCCTGTGGTTCCTCTCTGCTTTAGTATCGTAGCCAGCAGCCCCTCGCCTGTCCTCTCCTTCTCATCTCCAGACAGCTTTCTGGATTTTTCTGCAGGTTTTGTCTCAAAGTGACGGTTCTAGTTGTATTCTTTGAATTCAGACAGATGTCTGTTGCAAACTAAGCACACAGCTTTACCGCCAACCTCCGTGAAAAAAAACTTATCAGTCCACGAGTTATTATAGACGCCACCTCAGCAGGTGACGCTACTTCAAACATCACACACATCAATTTACATCAATGTCAAGTGTGACAGGAAGAAGCACACTAACAATACACCAGCATTTCAAAACAAAAGCTGTTTTCTTTACAGTTCTTTTAGCTTCGTAAGTAAAATTATGCGGTTTGTCTGGGACCTCCTGGGTCAGGCAGAACCATCACGAAGGCCGGTTCTGGCCCAGGTCTGTTATAGATACTTGTTGTAATCAGCTTCAGATGCATTAGGCTGAAGTGGAGCCTGACTTACATTAAGCCCAAGAAAACCAAGACAGACGACAATCTGATTAACATGGATCTTTGCAGAAACATAACAGCCATAATAGCCATAATTATTTAAACTCAAACACCTGTTTTCAATGCTGATAATATTCATGCGTGAACAACCATGAACACAGCCACATCACCATTTATAAAAGGGTGTGCAAACTTGTGCAACCACAGTATTTCCATTTGTTTGTTTTTCCACCTAAAAGATTTCAGTCTGTTTTTCAGTTGAATTGTTCAGGTTATAGGTCACATTAAAGCTCGAAATGATTTATCATGCACTCATCTTTTTACATCACATAAACCTGGCATTTTAACAGGGGTGTTTAGATTTTCTATGCATTGTACATAACAGGGAGGTTGCTTAACTCAACATGACAACCACACATTCAGATAAGATAAGATAAGATATTCCTTTATTAGTCCCACAGTGGGGAAATTCACAATTCCTTCTGTTCCTTCAGGTTCTGACAGGACAACAACACATCACATCACATCACATCCACCCAGTTTGTTTCATGCTGCACACGGGGCAGTAAAATCCTGGACTTATTGTATGCCAACTGCAAGGAGGCATACACATCATCCCCCCTCCCCCCTGGGAAGATCAGACCACGACCTGGTTCATCTCCAGCCTGTGTACAGACCCCTGGTACACAGAGAACCAGCCGTCTCCCGCACAGTGAGGACATGGTCCAAAGAAGCTGAGGAAGCTCTGCAGGACTGTTTCAGCACAACAGTGTGGGAGGAACTCTGGGACTCTCATGGGGAGGATATAGATGGACTGACGGGCTGCATCACGGACTACATAAACTTCTGTGTGGAAAACACCGTACCAACCAGGACGGTAAGGTGTTTTTCCAACAACAAACCCTGGATTAATCCTGATATAAAGGCCCTCCTTAAGGAGAAGAAGAGGGCCTTTAAATCAGGAAATAAGGAGGAGCTGAAGGCTGTTCAGAGGGATCTAAGGAGGAAAATCAGGGAGGGGAAGAACAGCTACAGGAGGAAGATGGAGGAACAGCTGCAGCAGAACAACATCAGTGGAGTCTGGAAAGGCTTAAAAACCATCTCAGGCCACAAGAAACCGGACCTCTGACACACAGCCCCCCTGCTCCAGTTTGTCCTTCACAACCCTTCAGGTGAAGAACCAGTTCAAGAGGATGAACTTGAGGAAGGCTACGGGTCCAGATGGCATTAGCTCCAGGCTCCTGAAGTCCTGTGCAGACCAGCTGTGTGGGACTTTTGGACATCTATTCAACCTGAGCCTGAAGCTGAGGAAGGTACAACAACTATGGAAGACATCCTGCGTGGTACCTGTGCCCAAGACCCCACACCCCAAGGACCCCAGCAGCTTCAGGCCGGTGGCATTAACATCCTACCTGATGAAGCGCCTGTCCCTGGAGCGCCTGGTCCTCCAACATCTCCGCCCTGTGGTGAGTCCATCCATGGACCCACTACAGTTTGCCTACCAACCTGGCATTGGGGTGGACGATGCCGTCATCTTCCTTGTGGACCGAGCTCTGTCTCACCTGGAGAAACCTGGCACCACTGTGAGGATCATGTTCTTTGATTTCTCCAGTGCTTTCAACACCATCCAGCCGACACTTCTGGGGGACAAACTGGAGACTGCAGGGGTAGATCAACATCTAACATCCTGGATACTGGACTACCTCACAAACCGCCCACAGTATGTGAGGACACAGGACTTCACCTCCGACACAGTGGTCTGCAGTGTGGGGGCCCCGCAGGGAACGGTTCTGGCTCCGTTCCTCTTCACGCTCTACACTGCAGACTTCTCCTACAATTCACCAACCTGTCACCTGCAGAAGTTCTCTGATGACTCTGCTATCGTCGGCCTCATCACTGATGGGGACGATGGGGAGTACAGAGAACTTTCCCAGGACTTCGTGGACTGGTGCCTGCGGAACCACCTCCAGATCAACACGGGGAAAACTAAAGAGCTGGTGGTGGATTTCCGCAGGCAAACTCATCCCCCTCCAACACCGGTGAACATCCAGGGATCAGACATTGAGATGGTGACATCTTATAAATACCTGGGTGTTCACCTGAACAATAAACTGGACTGGACAACAAACTCCTCTGCACTCCATAAGAAAGGCCAGAGCAGGCTGTATCTGCTCAGGAGACTGAGGTCTTTTGGAGTGCAGGGGACACTCCTGAAAACTTTTTATGACACCGTCGTGGCATCAGCCATATTTTATGGAGTAGTTTGCTGGGGCAGCAGCATCACAGCTGCAGACAGGAAGAGGCTGGATAAGATCATCAAAAGGGCCAGCTCTGTCCTGGGATGCTCTCTGGACTCAGTGCAGGTGGTGGGAGAGAGGAGGATGACGGCTAAGCTGTCATCCATGATGGAGAAGGACTCCCACCCCATGAAAGACACCATCAGAGCTCTGGAGAGCTCCTTCAGTGACAGGCTGCTACACCCTAAGTGTATGAAGGAGCGTTACAGAAGGTCCTTCCTGCCTGCAGCTGTTAGACTTCACAACCAGCACTGCTCCCAGTAAACCACAATCACAGTCACATTCACAACAAACTCACCGGACATACGTGCAATAAGGACTCATATGTACAATTATATCATCTGCTCAAATCATAGTAACTGGACAATTATTTATTGATATGATGGACATATTTCTGGCTTTACTTCTTCTATTATGTATATACTAATTTATTTTATTTGTATTAATACTGTTTTTAAGTCTATGCTTCTTGTCTTTTATTGCACTATCCACTTGCTGCTGTAATGTGTGAATTTCCCCACTGTGGGACTAATAAAGGAATATCTTATCTTATCTTATCTTATCTTATCTTATCATACCTTCAGTAATGACGCAGCCTGTTGAGGATAAAACATGGAGGCGCTCAGAGCCACGAGTCCAACTGGAAAAACCAGCTGCTTCACCCTGGAGCCTGAAACATAAAGACGTTCCAACAGTGTTTTATTGTATTTACTTTACCCACATTTTACTGATTTAATACCGAAGTTAGTCAGATTTATGTACTATACATGGAGCTTTTCACAGACATGAGTCACAAAGTGCAACATACAAGAAAGAAATCATATAAATGAGCAACGTGTTTAAGAAGTGCAAAAACTAAAAACACTATACGTAGTATAGAAAGAATATAAGAAGATAATATAAGAAAGAAATCAGAGATAAGAATATAAGAAAAGAAAATAAGAAAATAAATGTGTAAATATGAGGACTAAATAAAAGATCATACAAATAAATAAAAAATGTGTAAATATAAAGAGAAAAAAAGAATGAATAAATGTGTAAATATAAAGACAAATAAAATGTAATGTGTTTTAATTTATTTTCACATTAATTTGTTCATTTATTTATATTTTTTTCAAAAATATATTTTTACTTATTTTGCATATAAATCATTTTTCTGTATATTTTTTAAAATAAAAGTCATGGAGAAGGGGAAGGAGAAGAAGAAAGGAGGAAGAAGAGGAAGAGGAAGAGGTCTCTGTACTCCTCAGGTGAACAGACAGGTAGACGAGGGCGCCGGTCTGCCTCGCAGCATGGAAACGGCCTCTTTGCTCGACTGTCTTCTGTCAGAACGTCTGTATTTTATTAGGATATAACGTATTTATAGGCTACATATCTACAGACTATCAGACTGGGTTAGAGGCTAGAGGTCGACTGAACAGTTTCTCCCAGTTAAGACATCGTATTATGAGAAAATGTCGATTAATCGGTCGACCTCTAGACTAGGATCAGGAGGTGCATTATTACCATACTGTTGGAGATGAGTCTGTGATTTCATTCTGCTGCTTTGCACAGAACTGAAACCGGCCTGATCACTCACTCGCTCTAACCTTTTATTTTGATGTTAATAAAATGCACCCAAAGTCACAGATGTAGGCCATAACTACTGACATTCCTGTACTACTACTATGTCTGCTGTAGTATCAACGTGTTTACCATGTGTTTATATGCATATAGAGCAGGAAGTGAGCTCAGGGGTGAACAGACGTACTTAGAGCCACTTGTGATGGGATCACCAAGACGCATGTTAACGCCAGGTGTGAATACAGAGACATCAACATTCATCATTCTAACAATTACCCTCAACCTTTGGACTGTGGGAGGAACCTGAAAACGCACAGACGGGTCAAAGCTGGGTCAAAGCTGGGTCAAAGCCGGGCGCGAACCCAGAACCCTCTTGCTAACCACTGTACCACCTATTTTCCTGGCGGTGTGAGAGCCACTCTTATCGTCGACCGCTCCCTTATGGTTCTCCGAGTGTCTGATTTATCTTGCTCTGTGAGCTCAGTGAGTGCAAACACACAACGGTTACCTTTGGCCAGATAAAGCCCCAGGAAGCCAGAGAAGCCCACTGCTGCCACACTGGGGTAGAGGTCAGGAGGGGGGTCACTGAGGAACTGGTACACATCTAAAAACAATAAGGGAACAGAGAGTGAGAGAATATGGCTGACAGGATGTGAAAGAGTGTTTTCCAGAGTAGCACAGTTTGTTTTTTGCTCTCCAGGACATTTTCTGGACACTGCAGTGGCCTCTCCTGACCATAAGCCCAGCACATATTGCATTAAGTGACTTAAGACAACATGAGTTTTTCTCACCTGTGACTGTTGTTACAGAGGTGTTGATTGTGGGCTCCACAGTCTTGTATACATGCTGGGGTCCAAAGATCAACAGTTAACACAGAGAGAGACAGAAGAGCCGGTTACCCTCGTCTGATAACAGCCTTTTATTCAGGCTACTGAGCCTCAAGAGCTCATTTACAAAACAACTTTTCTCTTTATGTTGCACGATTATATCACAACGAATCATCCCACTATGTGCAGAACTGCTTGTTTGTTGCCTTCACAGGCTCCGATTCTAGGTTACACTAAGAGAGTGACTTAACTAAAGGTGATTAATACTCAGAATATCATTAACCACCTGAGACCATAAAAAATTGGGTGTGTTATATATGCTGTTATCTTACTGAACTGAACATGTTTAAAACATGTGCATGTCCGGGTTAATCATTTTAGGCTCTAGTGGCACCCACAATAAATATCATCTCTATATCATAAACACTGTGGAAAAAAAACAGTAAAGGAAAAAGGAAAGAGCTTTGTTTGGACATGTTTTTGTGGTGACTGACATCAGTCATCAGGCTGCAGCCGTCAGCTCACAAGGTTGCGCTTATCAAACAACCAGATATGTCAAGTCCTGTTAAGTCACATTTACAACAACCCAAACAGCACCAACAACAGCTAGACATGAAACTACCGGTAAGTCAAAACAGTATTTTTACACGACACTCACCTCAACTTTCTCCATTGCAGCTTGACCCGTTTGCTGTGAAAAAAAAAAAAGACAAAAAGTTGAAGTTTATTTACACAGCATCTTATCTTTCGCCCCTAAAGCAGAATAAAATAATATTTTAAAAGGAAGGAAGCCCAGGTATAGCAGAAGAGGATCAGCAGGGCTCAAACGGAGTACTCCAAGTTCAGCTGTGTGAAGAGAGTTTTGCTGGAAAAAACATATCCGGCTCTTCATTACTCCAGTTCAAAAGAGCCATTATACCAAATAGCAGAACGGCAAATTATTATTATTATACTGTATATTCTGGATGTGTCGCTTATTAATTCCTTTCTGGGAGGAGGTTCATTGAGTTTTTTAAAAATTACTCCTTAAGCTAGTGATTCTGTGTTTATGAGCCCTGCGCCTCTCATGTTGGATCTCTAGTCTGGCCCTGAAGTGCAGCTGGCAGGAAAGCCATCACCAGAAAGTGGCTAGAACCAGATATATCTACAGATCTACAGTGGATGACTGAACTGACATGATCTATATCTATATATATCTTCAGGATTGAAAGACTTACCTTTTCTGTTTGAATGCAACAGAGCAGGTTTTTGAAAAGACGGGAAGGTTGGACTGTGTCCATTATACATGTGCAGCCATCATTTGTTTAATAGGGTATCTGCAGGTTTCAACAAGTCAAATGTAGGACTTTTAAAGAAGTTTAAGACCACTATGGATGCAATTTAAGACCCATTTCACGCACATTTAAGACTACTATGATTTAAGACCTACTTCACGTCCATACAAGCCAGAAAGTACCAAGGATCTGAAACAGAACTGGAACATCAGTTTGGTCATTGCAGCTGTATGACTGATGCTTCGTTACTGAGTCCAGATCACCTCAGCTTTTAGTGGAGGTGGAGCTCCAAACGCTGTCTGGATATAGTTTTATTACAGCATGCTCAAAAAAACAAGACATTTAAAAGCAAGATGATGCATTTCTCTTGAAATGAAAGTAACATTAATGAATTTTTAAGACCTGCCAAAGTTGTATTTAAGACATTTCGTGAGATTTTTCAGACATTTTTTGAACTTGGATCCAGATTATTGATTATTAGACTTTTTTAGACCTTAACAACCCGCAGGAACCCTGCTTAAGGTGAACTGCTGTCTTCATCTTGTTTTTTATTCACTGTGGGCTGCACGGTGGTGCAGTGGTTAGCACTGTCGCCTCACAGCTAGATGGTTGCAGGTTGTGTGGAGTTTGCATGCTCACCCCGTGTTAGTGTGGGTTTTCTCCAGGTTCCTCCCACAGTCCAAAGACATGCAGTTTAGGTTAACTGATGACGAGCATGAATAGTTGTCTGTCTCTCTGTGTCAGCCTAGCGATGGACTTGTGGGCACACTCCAACATTGCGGTTCTCTTTATTAAGTTTGGGCTTTGGGTTTGTAGTTCATTGTCTATTTTTATACCTGTTTCTATTTACTTTATTGGTTACTTTACTGATCCAGTCTTTCCAATGCTAATATAGTGATTAATAAGTTGGAATGGACAAAAATAGCCTAAACAACATTGATCCATCTTCAGCCAACATCAAACTGATCAATGCACAGAATTTAGGTTTGGGGACATTCCAGTTACATTTCATTTTCATTTCAAATTAATCTGATATTTGCTACTGACTTTTGATGATTCATTAAATTTTCATTTTCAATTTATGCAGATAGCCTAGATGAGGAAGTAGGCTACGCGTGCTGCAGCAGCTTCTAAAACAACCATCAACTGATAAACTGTTGAAACTACAGTGCTTTCCTCTTTCTTCCTGGGACACAGGCAATCGCAAGTCAGCAGCCAGGAACAACTTGTCCACTTCTCAGTCGCCAAGACTAACAGACTAACAAGACGAACAAGGTACGAGGTACGAGTTCAAGACGTGCAAGATTTCCAAAAAAGAGACCGGATTCGAGACCAAGACTAGACTCAAGTACTCCAGCCCTGATTATTACCTTCTTCTATAGCTGTGTTGTACAGAGGGCTCGGATGGAAAAGGTTATTAAGACCAATAAGAACGACCACAGTTTTTCCGAACCTTGGTGTAACGCAGTAAAAAAAATTAAGAAATAATGTGTAACTTTCTCTCTGTGGTCAGAGGGTCAAATGCCTGATTTAATCTTTCCAACATGCTGCTTTGTTTAATGTTCCCTCAAAGTTCAGTATTAAAATAGTCAGTGCTTTCCTGTAGGCGTGAATATGATAAAAACCAGAAGAGTATTAAATCCTGCTGGATCGGAGAAGCAGAACATGTGGTACGAGCTTCATGTGATCTTCCCAGTACAGCAGATACATGTGACTTTCATATGCTACACCAAACTACATTTTAACCATTTTTAAGTTTGAACATATTCCTCAAACACTGTGACAACCACACAACAACGACAATAATGTAAAATGATGAAGAAGAGGGACCCCATGTGCCAAAGGCTGAAGTCGCTATCACTATCAATAAAAATGAGAGAAAACCCTCTCGAAAAAGAGAAAAAAACAATCAGCAAAGCTTGCTAGTGTCTCATATAGAAAAGAGTTATATTTTTGTTGGGTGTGTCTTCAACTGTGATAACAAACTGCATGCTTCAGCTAAAAAAACCCTGGCATCACAAAAACAAATCAAAATACAAATTAATACCACATATAATAATAACTCCTGGGCTTCACACACACAACTTGTCGCTCATGTGTGTCTCATTATTAAATGCAGCAGCTGCTTTGCTTTCTCAACTCATGTGATGGTATTTCCAGTGTCACAAGCTGACCAAAAACACTGACATTGCACGTCAGGAATGAAAACTGAAAAGTTGAACTGTGGGGGAGGAATGTAAGGAGTATGACATTTTCACAAAATCAGACTCTTGTAAGCCCAAATTTAAGTTTCAAAACAAGGTTTGACCTCAGATGGACAACGTTCAGCTACAACACAATCAGAAAGATGATTGGAAATTAATGTCTTTCTAATAGATTTCAAAGCTCTCTTTTGTTTGAACAGCTTATGTAACTATTCATGTCTGATTAAGGTTGGGAACTATTATGTTTAGGTGTGGCTCAGGTTGCAGCAAATAGAGATATGCTAAAGAAGCAGAAACTTCATCTTGACAGTGAATTCATGGCTGTTGGTAGGAATTCTGAAAAATATGTTCCTGCACAGTACAAACATAAGCGTTATGTTATTGTTAAATGTATTTTGTGACAGGAAGTGTAAGGTATGAACACACCTGGCACTGGTTCGTATATGGTTCTGCCAGTTTCCTCAGCGATGCGATGCCCTGCTCCAGCGGCCCGGCCTCGGGCTCCACATACCGAGGCTCTGCTTCAGGGCTGGAGTACAACGACGGCAGCTGAGACACACAACAACAGCAAAAAAGTGAGGCTCACGCCCAAGTCCAGTCGGGCCCTTAAACCCTCCGACTCTGTGATGGACTGAACTGATTTGAGTCACACTCACAGGTCAATGACCACCCTTCTGTAAGGTGTAGGGCATAAACACAGACGCCACTTCAGGATGAACTTACCTCCCTCTGGTAAGGACATAAATAAATAGCAGAAATAGCGGGAAAATTAGT
Organism: Pterois miles; assembly: GCA_947000775.1. Taxonomy (NCBI): domain Eukaryota; kingdom Metazoa; phylum Chordata; class Actinopteri; order Perciformes; family Scorpaenidae; genus Pterois; species Pterois miles. The sequence goes on from CAMQGK010000028.1 coordinate 3,447,468, forward strand.
TATGTTTTACTCCCATTCTAAAACAGATATAATAGCTATTAATTTAATACATTTAATAATATACAGTAATAATACATTTATTATTTATTAGTGATGAAAAGCAGCACACAGCTACCTCTCAAGCCTGAGGGCCCTATTTTAATAATTATATGCTATTTTAACATATAATTATTTAATAATGTTAATAAAAAATCAATAAATTTTTAGGCAAATTTTGGGGCAATTTGGCAGTAATTCCAAAGAAATTCCAAATAGGTTATTTACTAATTAGCAGCTAATTACCATTAAATTTGCTGACCTGTACAATGAAGTGTTACCATATATACAGTATATAAATAAATATAACAACTATAAAGAAGAAATATGGACAACAGTGTAAGTAATAATGTTGAAAAATAAGATCTATTTAAGAAAGTAAAAAGTGTAAAGAATAGTATAAATAAATAAGAATAGTTTTAGTATAAATAAATAAGAGTAGTAGTTTAAATGTACTGTATAAATAAATGCATGTTGATGCCAGATTAACTAATTTATTGCACAGTTTTCAAATATATTATTGTACTTTTAAATCAATATAACAGTCAATAATAATATTAATAATATTTGCTGTTTGCTTGCATTTTGAAAACCATCACATCAGTTAATTATTGTTCTTATATGACTTTGTACTTTTTGACTTTCTGACAGTATGTTTACTTGTAGAGGAGTATTTTTACAGTGTGGTACGAGTACTTTTACCTCAGTAAAGGATCTGAATACTTCTTCCACCGCTACTGAGGACAAGGTTTGACATGGCCTGGTCGTATCCCCCCCCAGCCCTGTCAGGTATTGACTCACCCACCTCATCGATGCTCAGAGCGGGCTGCAGGCTCTTCCTCTTCCCCTCACTGGCAGCCAGCACCGAGCCGCTCAGCAGGCCCGCCAGACCCGGGGCTGCGACGCACAGCGACACCTGGCGGCACACCGGCAGAACACACAAACTGGAAGTGGCGATGAAGCTAATAACCGTGTCTGTAATGGCTGTTAACACATTAGTTAATAATCAGACACTATATGAGCCAAATATTACACATATTCAGTGCCAAGTTAAATACAGAGCGGAAAGGAGGATTGGCTTTTTTTTAACGTTAACTGAGCTGTTAGCGACATTAGCTAGCAACATACTAACATTAGCTTTTCACTAATTTAGCAGTTTGACTCGTTTTTTGTGGTATTATTTCAGCGTGTAACACTATGAACCTACGCTCCACTACATGGCAGCCACTTCTTAACAAGTAAACAATGTTTCAAGTGATAAAAAAGATCATAAACGTTAAAAAAATGGTTACCAGTTTTACATATGACATTTCTCGTCCGTCCAGTAGACTTTCGCTTTTCTACGGCAAGCCGGAGGACTGACACACCAAAGGGCGCATGCGCGTGTTCTTCTTCTTCGTTGGGGTTTTATGGCGTTTGGAAAACAACTTTATGGTTCGTTACCGCCACCAATTGGTCTGGAGTGTAAATTAGGATAAAAAAAATAATACAATAAAATAAATCAAAATTAAATTAAACAAAAAAATAAAATAAAAAATAAATAAAATAAAATCTATACAATCTCTCTCTATATATACATACACATAGAGTCATATTCTCTCTATCATATTCATTCTCCAAATTCATTCTGAGATATTGGATCGAAAATAAGTAGCACTCCCCAGAACTTCTCTGTACGAGATCACTTAGATCATAGCCACTTCATTTCTTAAAGAGTCACGACCAGTTCCCTTCTCTCAGCATCATACATACTGTACATTATTACTTCACCCTCTATAATATAAATAGAGGAATTGATGTAATAAATTTAATAAATAAAATGCATATATGTGTAAAAAAATACATTTTATTGTTTATTTTTAAATCTCTGCATGGTCAGGCTCTCGCTTATAAGAGCATAAAAGTATTCCGATGCTTTAAGCAAAAAAACAGTGGAAAAGTATGTTTTGCATTCAAAATCTTCAGTAAAAAGCACAAAAGTATTCCTCAAAATATACTTTGAGTACTAAAAGTAAAAGTACTCCTTATGTAGATACTGCAAATTAATGTCATCTCTGTCATTACTGGTGTTTGAGCATTAGGCGATTCATTGATTGATCACCAGATATTTTCAGAATCGTTTCAGCCATTCATGAAACAAAAATGTCAACCATTCAGTGCATCATAAATGTGAGGATTTATCGCGTTTCTGTGTTTTATATCATTGTAGTTTTAAGTAGTTTATGGTAGAATATTCTAACAACTAATCAAGTCTAAAAAAAAGTCCAAAAAACAACAACAAATCACACAGATAAAAGCACTGGGCAGCCAGCTGAAAGTTGACCAATATGAACATTTATTTCTGGAAAGAAGTTACAAATCGTTTCCAAAGAGTTTCTACTCAGATTATAAGGTATGTTAATCTGATTTTACTTTCTTTTTCGGATACAGTCGTTGCAGCAAGGTATTTTTTTTTTTAAAACCTCTATTCTGTTTTCCTACTGACGGACTGAAGACTGGTGGACTAAAGGATGCTGCTCTATGACTGGATGTGCCATAAATCAGGACAGTAGTACTTTATCGGTTACACGTTTCTTCTTTAAACAGCAACATGAGAGGAAGAGGAGGAGCAGCGAGAGGACCGCAGGGTGGCAGATAGATGTTCATGATGTCAGCGACACATAAGAAACGTGGAGTTAAAGAGGCCTCTGACAGAGGGGTCAATGCCGTGTGACCACATGTGACACTTCTGTGGTTATTCTTCAGGTTTTGGAGTTGAAAATTAAAGGCGATCATGAAAAAAAGTGCAAAAACAGGAATATGAGATATTGAAAACAAATGGAAAGACGGAAGTTTGGGGTTTGAAATCGAGAATGTGAACCAATTTTAACGAAAAAAATGTTTGAAAACAGAAAAAAACGTTTTTAATTTAGGGGAAAAATACAGTTTGACAGCAAAAACTGTTTCTTTTATCTTAACTGTTCCTTAGTCTAATTTAGCTTCTGCTCACCAGGTTTTAATCGTCTTAGAAGGGAAACAAGTTTGTAAAATGACATGTGGCTTCAGTGTGATAGCTGCATATTAGAGAGACAACTAATGGTTGATTCATCAATAAGTAGATGGAAATAAAATTAACACAAATATTTTGATAATCTAATAATTGTTTCAAGTGAAAAAAACAAACATTTGCTGGTTCTAGCCTCTCTAATCTGAAGATTTTCTGCTTTTCGTTATTAGTGAATAATAGATCTGTTGGTCAGACAAAACGAGACATCTGAAGCAGGGCTGTCAAAGTTAACGTGATAATAAGCAAGTTTAGTCGCTTACTCTCATTTCAGGCACGCATGAACACAACTTGTGATTTTTAAGTTTTTATTGGGCTCCGTTTTAAACTGAGAGTGAAGATACTACTATCATATAAAAGGAGGTTAAATAACGCTCCAGCTAAATTTTGGTGTGGAAAACTGTCATATCCATGTTCAAAGGGGTCTGTTGACCTCTGACCTCCAGATGTGTGAATGTAAATGGGTTCTCTGGGTCCCCACCAGTCTCCCCTTTACAGACATGCCCACTTTCTGATAGTCCCAGTCAGTCTGGATCAAGTCATAGCCAAGTCAGCACACTGACAGCTGCTGTTGCCTGTTTTTTTTATGCTAAAGTCAGAACCTGAGAGGGTTTCTGGACAATATCAGTCATTGATTTCTGTTGTTAATTGATTTCCAATAATGGATATATACATACATTTTCATAAAGCAGCATATTTGTCCACTCCCATGTTCATAAGAGTATTAAATACTTGCCAGATCAACCTTTACGGTTCATTTTGAACAGATAAAAATGTGTAATTAATTATAATATTGACAGCCCTACTTTGGTTACTTTGGACTCTGGGAAATTATTTTTCACTAATTTTTAACTAAAGTCATTGATTAAGAAAAATATCATTAGTTGCAGCTCTACTGCATTTCCTGAAAACATAATTTTGCTGTCAAACGTTTTCCCCTGTTGAAAACACAGACGCATTATGAAGCCCGCAGAAAAACACACAACTTCTCGCTCCTGTGGAGGCGTTAACGTGTACATAAAATAAAGATCTCTACCAAGGCCGCCACGAAGCGTTGGAGACAAACCACAGTGGCATCACATGAACACTGTAAAGCTCAGGAGTCGAGAGGTTTGTGGGTGGACAGCAGGGAAGTCGCCGAGTAAAATAAGATGAAACCGGAGTGTTTTCATGTCGCATCCCTCAAAAACATGCTGTACACAAACAAGTTTGTATTTAAGAAACAATGAAAACCTGTAAATGTAACATTTGGTGAATGATAGTTTGCATACAGGAAAATGTAAAGTTGCTGGAGACGGGAAAAAAATGGACCCTCCTTTAAAACTAGCTGTTCTTCATCATTATGAATATTATATTCATATCATTAAGACCCAACTAAAGAGATTTAAAATACTTCTACTACTTGCTGATCTTATTATCTCGTCTTACACTGGAAGTGAGAGTATTCTCAGAGCTTCCATTCATCAGCCACATGCAGTGCTGCTGAGGTGGACGGGACAGACGGCCGAGGATGAAACAGGGAGAAGACGACAAAAGTAAAAACAACACGATTCATAATGAGATTCTTGTAATAAATAACCCTACAACTGTTACTGCATAGCTCGGTGAAAGCAGAAAATAACTTAATAGCTTAAATACACGGCTGACAGACTGAAGTGCATCAGTATGTGCTCTAGCCCTTTTCACAGTTGGCTCATGAAAACAAAGAATAAATATGTGGAAACACGGGGCTGGTAATGGAACCGGCTCGCTGGGCTGCTGAAGCTTTACAGTTCATATGACAACAGAAACTGGTGACAAGTCTGAAATTAACACAGCTGACTGCACAAAACAAAAAAATCAGCTTTGGTGAACATACTGGTAAAAATCATCTAAAAACACTGGCTGGTTTTGTTTGAGACTTTCAGCTGATCGTCCTTGTTGTACTGAGCTCTACTGCTTGTATACGAGCTTACACTCAACCTGGTTTTTGTATGTGACAAACATAAAATGTGTCAGATCAGTTTACAGGTAAATAAACAAAGGACCTCATGCAGGAATCAGCTGTATGAAGGGATTAAAGTGTATGAGCCATTTAAGGGAGCATTTTCAAAGGGGTCCCTTGACCTCTGACCTCCAGATATGTGCCATGCTATGACGTAAGCATATTTATATATGCTAAATGCAGTACCTGTGAGGGTTTCTGGACAATGTCATTTTTTGTGTTGTTAATTGATTTCCAATAATAAATATATACATATATTTGCGTATAACAGCAAATTTGTTCACTCCCATGTTGATGAATGAAGAGTATTAAATACTTAAAAAAAAATCTCCCTTTAAAAGGTACATTTTGAATGGATAAATAATTTGCGATTAATCCCGATTAACTATATTAATCAACTGACAGCCATAATAAAAAAACATTTGCACTTAAATGTGAGAAATGTGGAGCTTTATGGTGAACAACAGGTCTATTTTTTTTTCATTTAAGAGCCCAGTAATAAAATCAGAAAGAACAAAATCTCCGGCACTCGCAGATAAAGTCTCAGACTCATCGGTCTCATCTTCTACCTCTTATCCAGGTCGGGTCGTGGGGGCAGCAGCTCCAGCAGGGACCCCAATCTTCCCTCCCTGCCACATTAACCAGCTCTGACTGGGGGATCCCGAGGCATTCCCAGGCCAGTGTGGAGATACAATCTCTCCACCTAGTCCTGGGTCCTCCTTCTCTTACCTGGCTGAACACCTCCCTGGGGAGGCGTCCTACAGGGGGCATCCTTACCAGATGCCCAAACCACCTCAAATGGCTCCTTTCAACGCAAAGAAGCAACAGCTCTACTCCGAGTCCCTCACGGATGGCTGAGCCTCCTATCTCTAAGGGGGACGGCAGCCACCCTCCTGAGAAAACCTACTTCGGCCGCAATCTAGTTCTTTGGGTCCTGACCCAGCCGTCATGACCATCGGTGAGAGTAGGAACGAAGACTGACCAGTAGACAGAGAGCTTTGTCTTCCGGATCAACTCGCTCTTCGTCACAACGGTGCAGTAAAGCGACTGCAACACCGCTCCTCACGTTCCATCGTCCCCTCACTCGCCAACAAGACCCCGAGGTCCTTGAACTCCTTCACTTGGGGTAAAGACTCATTCCCTACCCGGAGCAGACAATCCACTGGTTTCCTGCTGAGAACCATGGCCTCAGATTTAGAGGTGCTGCGCCTCATCCCAGCAGCTTCACACTCGGCTGCATTCATTCCAGTGAGTGCTGGAGGTCGCAGACCGATGATGCAAACAGGATCACAGCAGAGACCCTCAGCACACCGATCTGCAAACCCTCCTCCCCACGACTACGCCTCAATACCTGTCCATGAATATCACGAACAGGATTGGTGACAAGGCACAACCCTAGCGGAGGCCAACCCTCAACGGAAATGACTCCGATTTACTGTCGAGAACCCAAACACGGCTCTCGCTTTGGGAGTACAGAGATTGGATGGCCCTGAGAAGTGACCCCCTCACCCCATACTCCCGCAGCACCTCCCACAGAATCCCCTGGGAGACCCGGTCATATGCCTTACACACAAAACATGTAGACTGGATGGGCGTATTCCCAGGCCCACTCCAGGATCCTTGCGAGAGTGAAGAGCTGGTCTGTTGTTCCACAGCCGGGACGAAATCCGCATTGTTCCTCTTCAATCTGAGGTTCGGCTATCGGCCGAACCCTCCTTTCCAGCACCCTGGAGTACACTTTACCAGGGAGGCTGAGTAGTGTGATACCCCTGTAATTGGCACATACTCTCTGGTCCCCCTTTTTGAACAGGGGGACCACCACCCTGGTCTGCCACTCTTTGGGCACTGTCCCGACTTGTACGCAATGTGGAAGGGACGTTCCTCAGATAAAGTGTCTTCTTTTATTATACAGGGCAAACACCCTACGCGTTTCAGCCAATAGCCTTCGTCTGCGTGATCAATCAAAACGTAGCGCCAGAGATTTTCTTCCTTCTGTTCATGCTGCTGACTGATATTTTTCAAGTTTTGGAGATGTGCTCGCTGTTATTTACTATTTCGTCCCCAGTAATAAAACTATCAAATCATATTTTAGTAGCATTTTGTGAGTTGATATAAATGTATTTGACTGTGTTGGATGGGAATGATCATCTCGTATTGATCACAGGCCCCTGAACTGAACTGAATCATACTGTGGTTTCATATCAAATATCTGAATTGAATTATTACCATATAGTGATGGAGCTTGTCATTTACAACCCTAAAACTAAATTTGTTTGCTCATTTCAAACGGCAAGACTTGAAGCTCTGCAGTGTGAAGGTCTTCTTTTTACTCTTTGGTAACGTTTTCGCGGAGCAGGCAGCCTTATATGGAAACAACAAGCGACTCTTCTGCTGAGTCAGATCGGGAACTCGCACGAGCAGTTTAGGATAAGAACCTGAAAATGTTCCTGCATGAGGTCTGATGTTTCTGAAACATTTTAACTAGCTGCATATTTCATGGTGTGTCCATTTCCAGTTACTCATCAGGCAAAAGGTTAATTTCAGACGCTGTTTGTAAATGTCTGTAACATTACAGCATGTTGTAATACTGCAGCTGCTTTGAAGTGCTGGTAAACTGTGCATTTACACCCAACAGCCACAATAAGAACCAGTAATAATAAAGTGCAGGGAATGTAGACGAGAGTGAGTGAACACTGCCAGTGACTAGACGGATACAGAAAGATCTTTCCTTCCTATGTATGTTACCTTAAAAATATGACGTCAAATGAAGAACAAGCCCTCATGTACCATGAGGTATGTATTTTCCTATCAATCTTGCGTTCAGCTCACACTTCTATTCAGAGGAAGGAGAGGGGGCACAGAGAGACACGGTGGTGTAATATGAACATGAGCACAGTATGCTGGATATCTGGGGGTAAAGAGAAGTAGGACTAAAAGCTGGAACGCACTGGAAGCGAATGTGTGCACGAGTAATCTGACAGCTGGTAGCGGATCGAAGCATTAGCAGCATCTGTCACAAGGGTCTGCTGCGTATATGTGGCTATAAAATTAGCTACACTACAGTATACTGCATATTGTGTTTATTTATACACCTGATTGTATGCTTTTAAATATGTCTTATTGGGCGTTTTTTGTTTGGAATAGCCTTTTACTAACCTAACCTCAATAACTTGATATACAGGATGTTTGTTTGCCTTTAAATAGATCAACATGTGCAGGCAGAGAACCCAAATTCAGACAGGAAGTGGTGAAATAAAACACATAAAATAAGGTCCCTTTGTAAATGCATGAATGTGACGCTTCCAGTGCGTTTCTGCAGTAAGCCTGACTGGACAGCCTAAATACAGTAGGTGAGTAGTAGAATAGGAAACATAAACCAGCAGAATTAAACCTTTTTTCTCCCCACAAATAATTTTCCTTAATTTTCTGAGAATTCTGAAAGCTGAACATGTGACGTCTCGCCGCGCCACGCTTCGACTGGCTTCGATAGGAACAGCAAACGTATGGCCCCGGCCATGTTTTCCTCACCTGAAGCGAAGGTGAGTGCTGGTCTCTGGTTTAAAAGCCTGCGTGTCAGACGAGTGTCCCACCTGTAAACACCTGATCTCCCAGCGGGACGCTTCAGTCCTTGAACAGTGCATTCCCATTTCTATAAAAAGGAGGCTTGTTGTGGAGCAGACCTCAGCTGCAGCGTCTCACGTGCTCTAGCACATACTCTGGGAAGTGCAGACTGCACACCTGTAGACCGTCCAGTTTGCAAGGCATCCTGGGATACTCGTCCTCCTTCCATTTGTTTTCATCGGGGTCGAAGGTGAGGATGGAGTCACTGTAGTGGCCGTTGTAACACAGGCCGCCCAGCACCATGATCTGCCTGTCCAACACTGCCACCCCGTGGCCGCTGCGCCCAATGGGCATGGAGGCGAGGATGGTCCACTCGTCGGTGTCCGGGTCGTACACCTCGGTGGACGGGCAGCCCTGCGACTCGAAAGAAGCCCGCAGGATCACGCACACTCCTCCGAATACGTACAGCTTCCCGTTGTGAGAGATCATCTTGTGGAAGCAACGGGCGTAGTTCATTTTGGATTTGTTCTCCCAGCAGCTGGCGTGGGTGCCGGGCAGCAGCGGGCCACGGCCGGCGCGTGTCCTGTGTGCGTCTGACCCGCCTGAACTGCCTCCTCCCCCACCTCCCGCCTCCCGCCCTGGATCGAAGACGCACACCTGTTTGGAGGTGGAGGAGGAGGTGATGCCGCCGGTGATGTACAGTTTCCCACTGAGGACTGTCCCCTCGTGACCGTACTTGTTTACAGGATACGGATCCACGAACTCCCAGCGGTCCTCTGTGATGTCATAGCGCTCTGTGGAATAGAAGGTCTCGTCTCGCGTGCGGCCCGCTACAGCGTAAATAAACTTGCCGATGACACCCACAGCAAACTCTGACCTGTAGACAACAAACACCATGAATGTGCATCGACAAATGAATAATTCATTATAATAAAGTCTGTGAGCATCTGCACAATCACCTTGAAATTAACATAATGTGACAAAGAAGGAGGGCAGTTCACATGAAACAACAACATTTTACAGGTCAGAGCATAAAATACGACAAACACCCAGAGCTTCGGGCTCCTCTAACCTGGGCACAGACATGTCAGCCATGCGTAGCCAGGAGTTCTGTCGAGGGTCGTAGCGGTAGACTTTGGAGGAGGCGTGAAACTCCCCGTCGGGCCCGAGTTCCTCGCCGCCCAACAGGAAGGCAAAGTTATTAACAATAGCCAGGCAGTCTGGTCGCAGTGGCACCTGAGGTCCCTCCAGCTCCCACCACACCTGACGGATTAAAGACACAGCGAACTGATTTCACATTATGCTAACAGATCAACAGTTGTGCTGTATTAAGAGTTTGGCTGGGATTGGTTTCAAATTAAAGGATTTATTTAAAGGAATAGTTCGGGTGTTTTAAAAAAATACACAATAACACGAACAATCTGCCCGATCGACGCAGCGGCAGACCAGCGACTCGTGTGTCCTGAGCGGTAAAGCCACTTTGTGCTCAGCGCTTTGAATGGGACCCTTCCTTCATATCTCCATGAGCTGTATTCTTATAATCAACAATTACACAATTATTCGACTCAAAATAAGTCTAAACTCAGACCTCCTATGTGTCCAGTTACAGTTTGGTTTAATTTAAAGAAGTTCAGTGATATGGATCGCTTTGCCACCTTATATTTTAAACTGGCCCCAGAACAATTTAAGAAAACTGTTAAAGGTTTGTTTTTTTTATCTCCCCAATGCTTTCCTTATGGATTATCTCTGTAGACTGCTCACTAATTACTTTTTATTTATGATCTAATAATATGAATCTTAATTATATTTCATCACTTTGTCTACTTGCATATATGGATGTCTGCTCGTGTGTTTAATATTGTGCTTTTCTTTTTTAATTCTTCTCTCTATACACTACACAATAGTTTGTTCTCTTTTTATAATTGATTAAGGTTAGCACTGGAGAGTGTCTTGATCAACCCCCTCTGAAAGTTTTTTGCATTGTTTATGTAATATTAACTTGTGCCTTTTTTATACATTTATACTGTTGTTTTGGTGAGAACATAGAGAAAAGCTTCAGTTCCCTGTTGTATCCCTAGACTGTATGGCTGTCTGACGGCATGGTAAACATAGTAAAAGTATAGTGTACAATTAAACTGACATTGATTTTTTTTCTTAGATGTCTAAAGTCAGTTTTTCTGCTGCTCCCATCGACAGCAGTACACAGCTTTTCTCTTGTGCTGGTAATCCAGCCTGTTTCTCCAAACTGGTGGCACCAACTGCCGTCTACTGTAGGTAATACACTGACTATGAATAAGTACCTCATACAGCCCCACCTCAAACCCCCTGAACTGTCCCATGCTGGTGCCAATATGATACCTGAGTTTCAGTACAAATACTAAACAGTCACATAAGCCGTTGTAGACAGACAAAGGAGCAGACACCTTAGGGCGTTGCAGCAGCAGGATCTTGCTGTTGACCATACTGTGACCGATCATTCCCCTGAAGACGGCGGTCTGCGGGCGGACGGAGCGGATGCGGTTGGAGCGCGTCTCCACCAGAGGCTGCTGGTTGACATCATGGAAGTAGCTGAGCGCCTGATCGACCTCCTGCCGCAGCTGTCGGGAGTAACGGTAAAACTCTGACGTCTTCACCTGCGATGAGGAAGAGGACAGAATATAACTAACAACTGTCAAGAAGGAGAAAATTAGTCAGAAAGCGGGACTCACCTTCTCAAAGATGTTGGCAGGAGTCATGAGGCAGAAGCGGATGGACTGCACAATGGTGTCGGTGTGCCTCCAGCGTCGCCGATCGTGCCGCAGCCACGACTGGACAGCTTCATACAGCTCGATTTCTGGGAAGCGACTCAGAGCGTCGCTGTTCAGGTACGCCTGGTTCAGAGAAAAAGGCTGTTTGGCATTACACAAGTAGATTTTTTAACTGTGAAATGTCCCGCTCAGTGTGCATCTTAGTCAGTTAATCCAACTATTCAGTGGAAAAAAACAACACCACAAACTCCAGACAGAGCTTGTGTTTGGTAATTCTAACTTTTCTGCATAAAGCATACAAACCACAACCGAACCTGCAGTCTCTCGAGGCTGAGGTAGGACAGGAAGTCGGGTCGGCTCATGAGGGGGACAAAGTTGTCGAGTAGGAAGTTGTCGAGCTGCTCCTGGACGCCTTCCACGCCCACGCTGAAGTCCTCCAGGAGGCGCATGACCTCGGCACAGTTCTCCAGACAGATCTTGGCCAGCAGGAAGGAGCAACAGAACTCCACCGCCTCCGTCAGCTGGACGTACATGGCTGCCTGCAGGGACAGGAAGTGAGAGGAGGAAAGCGTGGGTGTGTTTTATGATTGTCAAGATGTATAAAATGCTGCTTCTGGACAACTCGTGTCAGTTTTTCACTATGTTTCAAGAAGCAGTGCAGAAAGGGCATCAGTGGTGGTTGTGTGGTGTTACCTGTAGGATCTCTTGGACGGTGGGCATGCTGAGCTCCAGTGAGCCGTAGTACATGAATCGGAGGATGTGGCCGAATCCAGCGGCTGTCAGCCCCTTCATGTGGATCTTGTCCTGGTCCCTCTCCCTCATGTCTGCTGTGAACATGACCCGGAAGTAGTCGCTCTGGGTGGCCAGAAGCGCCTTGTGGGCCTGGAGGAGGATGGACACGCCGGGTGGATACACGTTTACAGAAGTGCAGCAATGTTGCACTTTTCTACTTCTGACTTTTTGCCTGTTCTCTTGTTTAATTGTTTCCACATCACCATAAACTATATATCCTGCATGGATATCTCACAAAACCTGGGCATTTCTGTGTGGTAGAAATTAGTCTTAGTTGGGAAAAACTGTCAGGTGGCTGTAAAATAAGACTGGTCTGATCTGGACTGATCAATCAAATTGTATTTTCAGAAACGATTTTGGCTTCAAACAATTATGAAAACAAGATAATCCAGATAAAACAATTATTGTGCCGCATTCTGTTTTGCAATGATGCTCTTATTTTGTGTTGTATTATAAATCCAGCACACCCTGCCTTTCCTATATAGCAGTGCCCTTTAGCCCATTTTCACTGAGCTGCTGACTGGAATGTGTTGAACATAGGTTACCACAATGTTGACTATATGTTAAGGAGTTTTCACTGGGTTGTGGCAGTGTGCATATATATATATATATATATATATATATATATATATATATATATATATATATATATATATATATATATATATATATATATATATATATATATAAAATAAAAGTTTAATAAATGGTGCTGATGACATTAAAGTCAATGAGTAATCATGTTGAGTAATCATGTTAAATAATCAGGATGTCAGTATAATAATGGTGATTATGATTTTTACCATGATCAAGCAGCCCCACTGTAACACAATAAAAAACATATTTTATTTTGATGGACAATAGTCAATTAAAGGCTCCTGCCTTGTATGGAGACCTTTTTCTGTGGGAATAAAAGATGTTTGTTATTTTAAAGCTGCCTTACATCATTTTTTACCAGCTTCAGAGTTTGCTGAGAAGATTTCCTACCATCCACTTAATTTATATCTTCAAATTTTGTGAGCAGATCTGTTCCCCAGAGATATCCATGCAGGACCGTGATTATCTAGCATATAGTCTAGAGGAACATGAGACATATTTCAAAGCAACATAGATTTTGAGCTTTATTTGAGTACCTGGAAGTGGTGCTCCTCTATCAACAGCGTGACATCCAGCAGCAGACGCTCCTCGTATAGCGCCCGGAAGCCCGACGACACACTCCCATCGTGCACCTGGGACAGGTACACCTCCACATCTGCCCCCGACATAACACACCTGGAGGCATGACGGGGAGCAAAAAGCAGGAGGTGGGGGACGGAGACAGGGTGAGGTATGAATCACAGAGTGTTAGAACAGATATAGAAGGCCACAGCACTGAACTTGGTTACCGCTGTCGGGTGCGAACATAAAGCAGGAATAAACTAAAATTAATTCAGAAATAAATTCAGCAGACAACACAGCGAGTCTCTCCAAGGTAAAGATTATGTTTGTGTATGTGCTGCTGAATAAAGTAAATCTGGGACTGGAAGGGCATTCAATAAGACGTTCAGCTTCATTAAAAGCTCAGCACTTCAGCTGCTGCATCCTAACAAGCAATTACTCTTTCAAATGTGTGTGTTTCTGCGTTTAGACACTGGGGAAATAAACTGCTACACTGCAACACAGAGGCTGGTAAAAATAAAGAGAAAGAAAGGAATTCCTGCATCATCATCCATTTTCGTCAGCATTTAAACACACAGTCGGGCATAAAGATATAAAGAGATAAAAAGTTATACACAAAGTTATACACAAAACTTCTGTTTAATTTTACTTTGTTTTTGCACACAAAAAAATAGAAAAAACACAGTCATTCATTAACAATGTAATGAAAACATACACAGACACACACACACACATAGCACACTCACCTCTGATTGGCCACGGGCATGTCAGAGGGGGTTGTCCGAGCCAATCAGAGGACAGTGCCCCTTGTGTCCAGTAGATGCTAACAATGTCCCTTTTCTGAGCGTCAATCACCTGGACGACAAAGCCAACACAACCGCCACATTAAAGCATGAACGTCTGCAAACTGGAATAACAAATAAAGCCAAACAAGGACTTCTGTGCATGTTAAAGGGACAGTGTGTAACCTGGCGGCATCTAGCAGTGAGGTTGTACATTGCATGTGTAGAGTATGTAGAAGAACTACAGAGGCCAGTTGGGATGATTTCCGGCTTTACCGGTTTCATTTTATGTCGACCGGTTGAACCGGTATTTGTTATTATGACATGTTTTGCTGAATTAAAAAGTAACCGACATCCGCAATGGGTGCTGAAGGCATCACAGCACCAAATCCATCTTATACTGCATTAGTAATAGGGAATGGGAGTTGAAGCAGTTGGGACCCGCCAACTTTTCTGGATCAATGTAAACTGTCATTATCCGTCAACGGTCTATTCATCTCTCAGTAGTTCATCATCAGGGATGTATAAAGTACCTGCAAAAGACAAATACTCATAGGAGTATAAGCTGACATGTTTTTATAATCAGCATCGTCCGATGTCTGAGCACACTAAGCCGATTAGCAAGCAGGCACATCTGCGGGCAGCCCAGTGTTGTTGCTGTAGAACACATGTCAAACTCAAGGCCTGCGGGACAAATTAGGTTCAGCACCTCATCTTATTTACGCAAAAACACAACCATTCTTACTTTCAGGTGATTATACACTAAAGAAAACACACTTGATAATAAAATGTTCTGTAAACGTTACACACTGTTCCTTTAAACATCTTTGGCAAAAAGTATGTGGACACCCTAACATTACATTCATGTGTGATTTTTAAACATCTCATGTGGAAGAGCGTCCACTGTCCACATACTTTTGGCCTCATTGTGTTCACTTCTCTTATTTCTTCACAAAACTGAAGCAAAATTAGTTTTAATTGCAGTGAAATTCATTATGGCTACTATTACTACCCAGTCTATTTCTTCAAATGATGTTATGAGATATACAGTACGTTAGTTGATGTCCTAATAAAGTCAGGGTGAGATGATTACTCCAGTTTAATACAACTTCATAGATTTGTACATCATTTTTATGAGTATTAATAACACCGTACTCAACAAAGTTCATTACTGAAGTCTGAAAACACAGACGTCAATAAACACGAGCAGTCAGGCGGGTTAGAGACAAACCTCCAGGTTCGACAAACAAACAAAGAGAGATGACACAGACAAAATATTAGTACAGTCACTCTCACTTTAGGTTTTACCTCCAAATAAAGTGGTTTAGATCATTTGGATAAACTGCTGGTTTGTTTACAGTCTGACTGCTTCACCTGTGTTCTCAAACCTACTTATGCCTTGAAATTGACTTCTATCATAACCATGACGGACAAAACTATGAAAAATAGTTGTAATAAATTAGAATTATCCAACAACCAATTTCACAGACAGAAAGTACTTTGTACTGGCAACTTGGCCATTGGAGCAGTTCATGAAAAGGGATATGAAGACATTAAATGTAGGAGGGAATATGAAAACAAACTCTGTGCTAATAGGGGTCAAACTGAAAGATAACTTTGGTATTTTCAACCTGTTTTCTCATGTTTTTGTGTCTAAGTGACTAACAGGGATGGAAATTTCTGAAACTCTTCCAGCATTGAGGGAGAACGCTGCAGCCGCTAAACAAGCTGTAATGTAATCATTGAAGGCAACCTGGTATCGTCAGTTAACATCCACTAGAAGTGTTTGTTTTTACCGCTGACGGGCTCAGATTGCTGTTAGAAGTGTCTGACAGCATTATAAAAAGAACCCTAAAGAAAAATGAAGCCTTCTTCTTACCGTTCGCTTGATCCAGTGTGTTTGTTATTGTGTGTCTCGCTCTGAAATCTTGCGTCTCAGTCACACTGCAGAAGTCATCTAAATATTCAGCCACGACACTGACAGTCTTTACGATCGCACTAAGCTACTCTTTCTGTTCTCCAATACAACAAACTGACAACACCGACACTCCTCTCTCCAACTCTCACTCATGTTTCCATCGTTGTCTCTTCCGGCAAACGACCCACATGACCCAATAACAGAAAGGTATTAAAAGAGCTATATTTCTCTGTAGGGTCCTTTCCATAATGTTGTCAGACACTAATAATAACAATCTGAGCCTGGTAAGATGGATGCTGAGTTAGTAGTGAGAGGAAGGGAAGTTTGCTTGAGTTTAACATGCAGTGTTGCAGAGAGAGAGAAATCGTACCTTTTGGAGCCCGGGCGAACAATCACAGGCTTTGACGGCTGAGCGCTAAGGGGCCGCTCGCATTTCCTGTGTTTATGTTTCCCTGGTTCTAACAGAGGAGAGAGACAAGACCAACGAGAGGAATCAAATCAAATACGTGACGACGCATTCAGGGGCTTGCAAAATTAACTTTTTTTTAAGTCTAAAAGTAAGTCTCGACCAAAGAAATTCTTAGTTGACTTACACTTTTTGTCAACTAGTTGCCTTAATCAAGAGACCTGTAAAAGTCCACAAAAAGAATCACACAAAAGCACCACTTTACATCTGGTGTTTACCAGAGATGTGCTCATAAGTTTCTTCGAATTAAGTCATTCAGCATGAAGAAAAGCACAAACCTAAAGGATCTTTTGGACACTACTGAAAGGGAGCTGCAATTCATCAAGACTTGGTTTGATGTTAATAAACTGTCACTCAATAATAAGAAAACTAAATTCATGGTTTTTGGAAACTGAAAAGAAATAAATGACGATATTGAATTAAAGATTTGTGATGTTGAAATCAAAAGAGTTTTTGGGACCAGATTGCTCAGGGTTCTGATTGATCATAAACTAACATGGAAACTACATATTGACTATATTAAAGGCAAAATTTCAAAGTCAGTAGCAATCCTGTATAAATCTAGGGATATATTAAGTTAATATAAGGCCTTGCATGTAATTTATTGTTCACTTATACTTCCTTATATTTCTTACTGTGTGGAATTGTGGAGGTCAAATTTTAAAACGACTATAAATTCAATTGTTTTACCACAAAAACAAGCCATACATATACAATGTGTGAATTATTTGGTATTTATTTCTTGAGGAAAGCTTAATTTGTTAAGTATATGGGTTAAATAATCATATATAAGCAATTTGTTTCTGCCTGTTCAGTCACTACTTAATACAAAGACTGTTGACTTTGTTAATACTGTTTGTACTGTTCATACTGTATACCTCGTACAAGTATCTGCTGTCAGTCTATTCTAAACAGCATCACTTCACTGACTCACTCTGTTGACCACAGAAACTCGGATAGTTGTTCCCTGCACTTATATCTGAACAAGAAGTTGACTGAATTACTGTTTCTTTTTATTTTAACTGTTTGATCAATAAATGCAAAACCTCTTTCTGATATAAACTGGTATACAGCGATGAAAACTCACATATATATACACTTTGAACATATCACATAGTAAATTTAAAATACTCAGGGAAAAAAGTTTGTAAATTTGTGTTTGGTGGATTATTTCTCTGTTGTTTCAATGTTAATTGTCACTGTATTTTACATGGTTGGAAAGTCTGTTTATTTACCTTCACAATGACATCCAATTGTGGGATAAGGATCATGCAGATGATCATGTGGGATAAGCAGCCCAGATGATCTAATGAAATATGCCAAAATTCTCAATCAATGCTAAGCAGTGTATTCTCCTGTTTGTACTGACTCTTGTTTTGAACTCCACTGGTTGGCAGCAAATCATCTGATGTCAAGATCATGTCAGAGAAGAGATGTGGAGTTTTTTTTGTTTTTTTTTAAACTAAACGTTGAACTGAGCCATGTTGGTTTTGAAAAAGCTGACTTTTTAGACTGAAACGGATCACTTTGTGATCCTGTGGTCTGGTCTTGTGGTGCCGAGTTTAGTATCAATAATCGTTCCATTTTATTTTAAATTGTGAAGCCGATTGTAAAGTCTGTTTTACTATAAGTGCTGACCATCATCCTGATGGTTTACATGTGCATGTGATGAATTAATGATACGGGAGCTACAGTATATAATATATTCATGTGTAATGGTTGCAGGTAATGACAGCTGTTCTTCTGAACCTCGAGGTCAGACCTGGGCATTATACGACCCGCGGGCCTGAGCTGGCCCTTGTGATGGTTCTGCCCGGGAGGTCTCAGACAAACCACACAATTTTACTTACAAAGCTAAAAAACAGTAAAGAAAATAGCTTTTGTTTTGAAATGCTGGTGTATTATTAGTGTGCTTCTTCCTGTCACATTTGACATTGATGTAAATTGATGTGACTGATGTTTGAAGTAGCGTCAACTGCTGAGGTGACGTCTGTAATAAGTCATCAACTGCTAAGTATTTTTTCGCAGAGGTTGGCGGTAAAGCTGTGTGCTTAGTTTGCAACAAACATGTGGCTGTATTCAAAGAATACAACTAAATCCGTCACTTTGAGAAAAAACATGCAGAAAAATACAGAAACTTGTCTGGAGATAAGAAGGAGAGGACAGCCGAGGGGCTGCTGGCTGAGATACTAAAGCACCAAGGACTTTTTACAAAGCTGCATGCAACCAAAGAGGGAAATGTAAGTGTTAATGTTAAGTTAAATGTTAAATATAAGTGTTAATGTTAAGTTTTGTAAATGAAAACTTTACTACCTAAAACAGTCGGTCCTGTACGGTTCAGACTCCTGTATATATTGTCACTTCCTTAAAAATATGCGGTTTGGAGTGATTTTCAGTATAATAAAATCTGAAATGTAAGAATAACAGTAGGTTTCCTATAGTGATAAAATAGAGGTTACGTCTGACAGTATTTGTTTGGCCCCCAGCAACAATCTGGGTTTCTCACGTGGCCCCCCAGGAAAAATAAATGCCCCCCGCTGCTCTAGACTGAGAATACATGACAGTATTCTCAGTCTTCGCTTGCCGAGTTGATTTGAGCTTTAAACATTACAACATTACTGTCTCACGATGGTCCCAGACACCATACCTTTTGTTGGATTTTTGTTTGGCGCTATTTTCATTGTCCCTGGGATAACAGGACATCCTCATTTACAGATTACAACTAGTGACCTCAAACTATTTCACAGCAAACAAGTGAAAATATCAGCTGAGACTTACAGTCAGAAAGGAAAGTCTATATCAACATATATGTTATACATTAAGGCAGATGTGTATTTCCTAAAATCCAAGGAAATGAGATATTACACTATGTTTAACATTAATTAATCTGCCAAGTTGTTTTCTCAGTTGATTGTAAAAAAAAAAAATAGCTTGTTTTATCCAAAACACAAAGATTAAATTTACTATCAGGTCTGACTACGAAAACCAACAAAGCCTAACATTTGAGAAGTTGAAACCAGCAAATATTTGGCTTTTTTTATTTATAAGTGACTGAAACAATTAATTGATTGATGAAAATTAACTTCCTGTTGACCCTGAGTAATTGATTGAACTGATTAACTCTCTCATATCAGGTTATTTGATCAACAGCCATATCATAGGAATGTTTCAAGTTCAGCTCACAGGATCAAACAAGCATTTAACAAGTATTTGTGGGGTGTAACCAGACCACACTGTAATTGATTATCTCTCAAATGAATCAATTAATTACTTCGTTATTAAACTACAGTACGTTACTTAAAATATAACTGTATGAAACTAAGTAGCAAGAGCTGAAATTTCCTTTATATTCAGTGCATAATTAAATTGGTGTAAATCTCAGTGTAGTTTCATCTGAGGAAGTCTCGCCCTCTTACTGACCTCACCTGTGTTTATCTCCTGGTGAAAACAACAACAGGTTGACAGTCTGCTCGGTCTGTCTCTGCATCCAATCACCAGCTAGCCAGGAAGCTAATCTGATTTATAGTTAACTGTCTCTCACTAAACAACAGCTGGTTTTAAATGTGGAGGGATTCGTTTGAGTTATTGTGTCAATCAGAGCAGAGAGGCAGGGCGATGCTAACTAGGCTAATGTTAGCAAAAGAAGGGGTAACAGTTAAACTGCCTGACTAACTTTACATTGCACTGACATGGACAGCAAACCAGTGATTTAGCACAGAGAGGAGCAGCTAGCATATGTTACCTTCTTTGGTTTTCATCACAACAGCAACAACAACAAAAGTATGCTACATGCTAAGATTAGAGCCCAAAAACAAAGGCTCAGGCTACTCATAACGGTGCACATACAGCTCTGGTATCCGCAGATGAAGGCGGTGATGTTAGCTAATCATTAGGCTCATGTGTAAGAAGTAAATGTGTTATATTTGTATTCTGTAGCTGGCTGCCCGACCAGCCAAATTAACTGTCACGATTCTCAGTAGTGGTGACAGGAGCTACGTGGGGGATCCGACACTGCTCAACTGGGGTAACAGCGTTAGCTTAGCCGCTAAAATCCAGCCGTCTCACCTCGGCGGTGCGAATCCCCACAACCCCTCTTCGACCAGGCAGCTCTGGCGCCTTCGGACATGAAGTTGCGGGTTCGATTCCAGGATCAAGAAAGCAGACGGCAGCGGTGCACTGCCATGTTATCGTCCATCTGCCAGACGAAGAGACCCCCCCACTCGGCTCTAAATTAAACGGGGTAACAAACCACAGCAGTCCACAAGCTCTGCAGACGCCATTTTCTGCACTGGCGTCATTTCCCTTTTGGGCGGAACTGAAGGGCGTTGTACGGTGCAGAAAAGATTGTATAATATGGAAAGATGTGTCACTTCAACCATTTTACAGTTCCTCAAAACTCAAGTTCTGTACTTAAATACAAATTTGCACTTGTTCTTTACTTTTTGTCTTCATGCCACTTTATACTTCAACTCTACTTCTCTACAGTTACTCTGTATACTACAGATAACAGCTTTAGTTGCTTTTAAATACAATTTTTGCTTGTAAAACACAACACAACAGCTTATAAAATATGATGTTTTGTTATTAGATAAGATAAGATAAGATAAGATAAGATAAGCTATTCCTTTGTTAGTCCCAAATTTGGAAATTTGCAGTGTACAGCAACAAAGAGGATTGTGCAAAAAAAAAAAAAACAAGAGACAACACAGTAAAAAAGGGGAAATGTTAAAAAATAGGAACAATATATACATATATACACATATAGAAATAGAAACAATGTGTACATTATACACAAATACATACAAATATAAACAATGTAAAAATTCTATATAAATAGACACAAATAGAAACAATGTGTACATTATATACAAATATAAACAAGTAGAGACAATGTATATATTGACAATAAACAGACTAGTAACACAATTGCCCAAGTGGAGAAAGAGCTATTGCACAGTGACTATGAATTAAACTACCAAACAGCGTATTGGCCCTCAAGTGCAGCTGAAACAATGAGGCACTTAATTGGCAAATATTTCGATTATTGTTTAAGCCTGAGGTTCTCAATCTTTTTATGAGACATGAACAGCAGTCTCTTGGGTGAAAATCCTGTGTTTGTTTGACCCATCCATCACGGCTCCCTCCTGCCCTTGGAGGACTTTTGTACTTGTTATACTCATTATTATACTGTGTAACTATCATACTACGTAACTTTCAATAAAGGTCGCTCAGAGTACTACATCACTTGTTCCCATGCAAAAAAGTTCATATCAACATATTGTATGGCTTTGTATGTTTCTGCAAGTCACAGGACTTGCAGAAACATACAAAGCCAACATTTTTCCCTGATGACAAAAAATTAAAATAAAATAAGAAAATAAAAAATGTGTATAAATGTTTTTAAAATATTATTTGTTGAACTATGACGCCCTGTGTAAAAAAATAAATATTGAGCTGGTCTTTACTGGGCTGTTTCAGGTGATGTTGTGTTTAAAAGGTGAGTATTTGCAGAGTAATTTAATAATATAAATGTATTTCTTGTCAAATTTACTGACACAACAACAAACCTGTGGGCAGATAACCCAGTATTCCAGGGTTTGTTACAGAACTACAAACCACACAACAGGACTACACGAAAAGCGATTTGATGTCGTCACTAAACAGCGGCGGACCTGACACATGGATAAAAATATATTTCTATATTTTTGGAGAAGTACAAAAAATCACTAAAAATGTGTGCTCCGTTCTGTGTCAAGCGGTCGTCCACGGCAATCAAACAACATCAGTTTTGTTATATTAAATATATATTACCGTAAAATCTGAATTGCATCAGACGTTGTGGAAGGACCCCGTTGGATGAATCACACGAGTTGCTAACCACGTCTTTGTTATTTGTCAGGGAAAATAAATACACAGCAGACGTATTGTTCTCAACATATGTGTTTTATTACCAATATTACAAAAAAGGGAACACAATTTGATGTAATAACTGTTTGTTGGGAACGAGAGCAGTTTTCAGCGGTTGATCAGGCATTCGCCGTAGCCGCCTTCTTCATTCCCTTTTCATTCAAGATGGCGGGTGACGAGTCTGGTACAACGCTGGGTCAGCCTCACCTGGCTAGCCAAGACCTTAGTTCTCTGGTAAGTCCCAGTTTAACGGTTTTTACTGCTTTGCGCAGTTGTCTCGGTGGCTGTCGGTCCGTCCTGTTGCCAAAACGGTTACACAAAAGGTGAGCATTTACCGACAATGGTCGCCGGTGTTGCGCCGCCACCACCCGGCACATGACTGCAGGCCCGGCGGGGCGGAGAGCTAACACATCGGCCTTACTTCTAACAAGGATTAGTGGTAGACTTGTTTGTTTGTTTGAAAATGAGGCAAATGTTAGAATATATAATATGTATTTACAGCCCCGTAGTAGTCGCCAGATTTGTTCCATGTAAGTAATGTGTGCGTAACCCTGTTGGATCACAACGTTAGCATCATATGCTAAATTTGTATAATATGTGAAAATGTGAATGGGATTCGTAACGGTGATGGAAGCAGGGATGTGATTTCAGAATAATTATCCGCATTTCATACAGTTACTTTATAAAATATTGGGTGATGAGTAGTTTAAAGTGATGCTATTGATGTTAAAATGATATGGATTCAGGATAATGTTAACCACCTTATGTATTTTTACTGTAATAGATAGAGACAGCATGATTTGATAAATCAGTTTTACCAGCTTCAGTTAGGCCTATGTTTGTATGTATGTAAACAAACTAGTACATTTTTATGAAATGTAACAGCGATACTATAAGAAGCAACAATAGCCAGAATCTGTTTATATAGATCGGTTAACCAGTTTGATAAACCAAGGCGCTTTATTGATCCCCAGAGGAGCAAATCAAGTGTTGCAGCTACAAAAGACAGAAATAAGTAGAGAAGTAAAAAAAAAAAAAAAGGGGGGGGGGGGGGGGTGTATATACAGTAAACTACAATAACAATTAAAGGAAAAATAGAAACGATACAAGAGCAAATAAAGACAAGTTATAATGTAACATGACTGGTTAATAGTGGCATGTCTAGTATTATGAAAACAGTATAAAGCAGAAAAATGTATAATGTGAATGGGTAATGATAGTGTTATCTGTGTTGTTATATCAACATAATAGAAATGTAATATAGTATTTAATGGGGTACAACAGTGTAACATTTTGTGATATACTACAGTACGGGATAGCATAAGGTACAAAATACTAACAAGCAACAGTATTAGTTTTATATGAAAAGTCATGTGTGTCCACGTCTCTCTGGTTTAACTTGTTTGCAGAGTGAGTGCAGGGCTGTGTTTTCACTGAGCTGGCTCCCTTTGTTTCTATTCACCCCCAGGATTAAAGAGAGGGAGGCAGCGCTGCTCTCTCACAGTGAAGTCCTGTCAAGTTTCTGGGTTTTTCAGTGTGCGTTGAGTCTAATATGAGTTTTTTTTCTCGGCAGGATGTGTCTACTTTGACGCCTCTCTCTCAAGAGATCATCAGCAGACAGGCCACTATCAATATTGGTATGTGAATTGGGCAGATATTTGTCATGTTTGGTGTCTTTCGGCATATTGGAAAAGACTAAGGAGGAGGTTTTAACTTCTGCTGTCTGTCTCTCCTAGGCACGATCGGTCATGTGGCCCATGGAAAGTCCACAGTAGTGAAGGCAATTTCTGGTGTTCACACTGTCAGGTTCAAAAACGAACTGGAAAGGAACATCACCATCAAACTAGGATATGCTAATGCTAAGGTAAGTGGTGCTGGGGGTTGACCTTTGGCATCTACCTGATCTCTGCCTCCTTTTTAATTGTGAAGGGCTGTTTGATTGCCTATTCTGACATTTTCCAACCCCCAAGTTAGAATATAATCTTTTATTTGTGCATGCACAATATTAAAAATGCTCAGTACATATTAATTCTCCATCCGTCTATCCATCCTTCCATTTTCTTCTGCTTTTCTGGGGTGGGGTCGTGGGGGCAGCAGGGAGTTCCAGATGTCTCTCTTCCTGGGGGACCCTGAGGTGTTCCCAGTCCAGACTATAATCTCCCCAGCATGTTCTGGGTCTACTCCGGGGCCTTTTACCAGTGGACGTGCCTGGAAAAACCCCTAAAGGGAGGCGTCCACGAGGCCTCCTGATCAGATACCCAAACCACCTCAGCTGACCCCTTTCGAAATGAAGGAGCGGCGGATAACCGCCAAACTCCCTCTGGATGTCTGAGCTTGTCACCCTATCTCCAAGTCTGCGTCCAGCCACCCTACAAAGGAAACTCATTTCAGCTGCTTGTCTCTGTGATCTCATTCTTTGGTCACTACCCAAAGGTCATGACCATAGATTAGTGTTGGAACGTAGATGGACTGGCAAATCAAGAATTTTGCCTTCTGGTTCAGCTCCCTCTCCACCACAATGGTCCAGTACGGCGCCCGTATAACTGCAGATGCTGCACCGAACCTACTCCATTTTAGCCTCACTCATGAGCAAGACCCAGAGATACTTAAACTCCCTATCTTGGGGCAAAGAACCAAGAGAGTGCAATCCACAATTTTCTGTCATTGTGAAGAGTTCTGCTTTTTGAGTCATTAATGCACAAATCTTTCTTTGGATTTTTCTCTCTTAAAGTAAAACTTTCAACCAACACTCCTATAAGATGAATGCATTAAAATGGGACTCAACACGTAATGTTTTTGTAGGTCTATATGCTGGATGACCCCAGCTGTCCCAGGCCAGAGTGCTACAGATCGTGTGGCAGCAGCACTCCTGATGAGTTTCCCTCAGACATCCCTGGCACCAAGGGCAACTTCAAACTGGTTAGGTAAGTCTGTAAAAAAGGGGATTAGATTAAGTCTTTTCATCTGCTCCTCACAACCTTCACCAGTTTTACAGTAAACTGGTGAAATCTGTAAAAACCTTTTTTCATCGGTTTGACTTTTTCCTTTCTTTCTCTCAGACACGTGTCATTTGTGGACTGTCCTGGTCACGACATTTTGATGGCAACCATGTTGAACGGAGCTGCTGTCATGGACGCAGCCCTCCTGCTTATTGGTAAGTGTGATTTTTGTGTGTTATTTACCCCCCAGTTTACTCGGTAGAAGTCATCTGATTTTGGTTGTTGTCTCTGTCTGCCAGCGGGTAACGAGTCGTGTCCTCAGCCTCAGACGTCGGAGCATCTGGCGGCCATAGAGATCATGAAGCTGAAGCACATCCTCATCCTGCAGAACAAGATTGACCTGGTGAAGGAGAGCCAGGCTAAAGAGCAGTATGAGCAGATCCTCGCCTTCGTACAGGGTGAGATGGCATGAAGTTGCATACAGGGGACAAAATCCAAAGTGGTTCTTCCAAGAAAAACGCATCAAATTACCCTTTAAAGAAACCATTTATATTGGACATTAATGTAACTATGCACCTCTTCATCTGAGTACACCTCTCACTTGTTTGCAGAGTACAAACAACACTCATCTTTTCCTGAAATAAGTCACAACTTTGGTGTCACACTGAGAAAACTACAAATGTTTAACAGCCCTCTCTCAAGCCTGCAGGGGTGAGAGTTTTACTGCATAGATCTTGGGTGGAGCGTTACTCAGAGTAAGCTTTTTTGCTGTCTGAAAAGCTGTCAGCGCCTACCGGTCTTACGCATCAAGTTCAGCTAATGTTGAAATAGTGACAGTAATCAGTTCACCTAACTGGTGACTCTCGGGGTCACTTGTGTCTTCCTCTAAACTTTTGGTGTCTGTGACCTGATGTCGTGTTTCTCCTGCAGGCACAGTGGCAGAGGGCGCTCCCATCATTCCTATCTCAGCTCAGCTAAAGTACAACATTGAGGTGGTTTGTGAGTACATCGTCAAAAAGATCCCAGTCCCCGTCAGAGACTTCACCTCTGAGCCCAGACTCATTGGTAAGAAAACACTCACAGATCTTTTTCTTACTTATCTGCTTTTTATTTTCTTTTTATGTTTTTATCCTCGTATCATACATTTTCTTTGTTGTTTGCATTTGACTTTCTGTTGTGAAACCCTATGAATGTTTCAGTCATCAGATCTTTTGACGTGAACAAGCCTGGCTGTGAAGTTGATGACTTGAAAGGAGGCGTGGCGGGAGGAAGTATCCTGAAGGGTGTGCTCAAGGTGAACTTTGCTGTTGACTTCAACAGACAAAACTCTCATTCACAGCTCAGACTTGCACATTTCAAACTGCAATGACCAAGTTGAGCTTTCCTCTAACGGTCCTCCTCCTGTGACCTCCAGGTGGGTCAAGAGATCGAAGTGCGGCCAGGTATCGTGTCCAAAGACCACGAAGGAAAGCTGATGTGCAAACCCATCTTCTCCAAGATCGTCTCTTTGTTTGCCGAACACAACGACCTGCAGTACGCTGCACCCGGAGGCCTTATCGGTACGTCCACACATTTGAACCCACTTATCCTTCCTGTGAATTTTTATTTATTTATTTATTTTGAAACTGTAGCCACTACAGGAGCTGGGTTCTGTACTACAAAGCAGGATTTGTGGTCAGTGAGGTAACTTCAGGGTTAACCCTTCGGGGTTTTTTAGTCCGATTATGTGTTTAACTTCTTTCTATTTGGCTAATACAGTTGTGTTCAAAATTATTCAACCCCCACAGTAGAGTGAAGAGAAGTGTTTTTGCAAGTTTGACATTTATTTTTCATCTTGTTTATAATCACATTAAATAATGACATGTCAAATAGACAAATACAACTGAAATAACAAAATATTTTTTGGAATATTCCAATTAATGGCCTTTCTGTGATTACCTCATTGACAAAATTATTCAACCCCCCTAGTCCACCACTCTTAAGAACAGAGGTTTCCATCAGGTGTTGTCAAACAGCTGATGAAAACACCTGTAGATGTGAACGGAACCCTAATGAGCAGCAATTAAGCAGATTTAAAAGGACTGTGACACATGGCTCTTCTTAGCAGTTAATGACATCTTTGCAACATGGTGAAGTCCAAGGAATGGTCAAAAAAGTTCAGAGAGGAGGTCATTTCACTTCATAAGCAAGGACATGGATATAAAAAGATGGCAAAGAGGCTAAACATTTCAAGAGACACAATTGGGAGCATAGTCCGCAAGTTTAAAGCTAAAGGCACAGTGGAAACGCTACCTGGGCGTGATAGAAAGAGGTTACTGTCTGCAACTGCTGTGCGATACCTGAGGCAAAAGGTGGAGAAAAATCCCCGGGTGACAGCTGAGGAACTACGACAGGACATGTCAAAGGGAGGTATTCAGGTTTCTGCCCAGACAATAAGACGCACACTGCGAAATGATGGCTTCCATGCAAGAACTCCCAGGCGCACAAGAAGAGTCGACTCCAGTAGGCCAGAAACCATGTGGACAAACCACAAAGGTTTTGGGATACTGTTCTCTGGAGTGATGAGACCAAACTGGAACTTTTTGGGCCAATGGATCAACGGTACGTGTGGAGGAGAAAGAATGATGCCTATAAAGAAAAGAGCACCCTGCCTACTGTGAAGCACGGTGGGGGGTCAGTCATGCTCTGGGGTTGTTTTGCTTCTTCAGGTACAGGGAATCTTCAGCGTGTGCAGGTATTATGAATTCAGTTCACTACCAGGAGATCTTGGATGCAAATGTCATGCAGTCAGTGACAAAGCTGAGGCTTGGGAGACGTTGGACCTTCCAACAGGACAATGATCCTAAGCATACCTCAAAATCTACCACAGCTTGGTTGCAAAAGAAGGGCTGGAAGATTCTGGAGTGGCCATCGCAATCACCAGACTTAAATCCCATTGAAAATCTCTGGTGGGACTTGAAGAAGGCAGTTGCAGCACGCAAGCCAAAAAATGTTAATGAACTGGAGGCCTTTGCCCATGAGGAATGGACAAAGATACCTGTGGATCGCTGCAAGAAACTTGTGTCAAACTATGCTTCACGTCTAAAGGATGTTATTGTTGCAAAAGGATGTTGTACTAAGTACTAAAGTTGTACATACCTAAGGGGTTGAGTAATTTTGTCAACGAAGTAATCACAGAAAGGCCATTAATTGGAATATTCCAAAAAATATTTTTGCTATTTCAGTTGTATTTGTCTATTTGACATGTCATTATTTAATGTGATTATAAACAAGATGAAAAATAAATGTCAAACTTGCAAAAACACTTCTCTACTGTGGGGGTTGAATAATTTTGAACACAACTGTATAGTTTGCTCTTCCTTTGTAAAATGTGCCGCTCTGCCTGCAGTGAACATGTCCATGTTTGTGATTGGTCAGATGCTGTAAACTCCGCCCCGTTCATGTGAACACGCTCACAGCCAGATGGAGAAATCCTGGGTTGATTTACCTCCATAATAGGACGGCTTACCGTGCTCTCGGTTGTTAGGGTCAGTTCAGCCAGATAAGGAGAAGATGCCCTGGGTGTGTTGAACAGGCCTCTGAAGAAGCAGAAAGAACTTGCAGATCTGATGCTGATGTTTCTTGTTATATAACTAAACTAAATAAATTAGCTATTTGCCTGCTTCGCTCTTGATATGCATGACCAACTTGCTTCTGGCCTATAAAGTTTTGAACGTAAATAAACAACCCAAGATTCAGACATCAAAACATGGCACAAGGAAAAATATAAGATTTGCACAAACAACTAAATATTTCAACAATAGTTTAGCGAAGTGAACTCTGTTTGTGTGCAGGCGTGGGCACTAAGATCGACCCGACGCTGTGCCGAGCGGATCGTATGGTCGGACAGGTGCTTGGCGCCGTCGGAGCGCTGCCAGAGATCTTCACTGAGCTGGAGATCTCCTACTTCCTGCTGAGGAGGCTGCTGGGAGTCCGCACAGAGGGGGACAAGAAGGCTGCGAAGGTGAGACATGCAGCATGGGAAATGTAGTCCAGAAATCTTCTGAAGAATGAGACAAGAATGATGTTGAAGAATGTTTGAGTTGTAACTGGAGTGAAGATGCAAAAACAGATTGGAAATGTGATTAAATGTCAGTTGTGATATTTAAGGCCTTGAAACTTTAGAGGTCTGAAGTGTTTTGGTTGTGCTGAGATAGTTTAGTGTGCTCTATCTTCTGACCTTGTGTGGGATGAACAGCGTAATGACAGTGTCCTCTCAAATCCTCGTGTCTCTGCAGGTCCAGAAACTGTCTAAGAACGAGGTGCTGATGGTGAACATCGGCTCGTTGTCGACAGGCGGTCGTGTCAGCGCCGTGAAAGCTGATCTGGCCAAGATTGTCCTCACCAACCCAGTCTGCACAGAGGTCGGAGAGAAGATCGCTCTGAGTCGACGTGTGGAGAAACATTGGCGGTAAGGAACAAAGTTTTACTTTACAAAGCTGTGCAGTCAAGACAAAGCACTAATACCCTGAAGCACTAAAACACCTTTTACATTGAGGGTAATGCTTCTTACAGGCTGCTGATGATGATTTTGTTCATTTATTTATTTGAAGCCTCATTTGCTGTTACCTAGTTTGACTCTGGATGTAGACTGATTGTAAGCCTGCCATTAGCTGCCTGTTTCAGATGGAAAAAACACAGTCCAGCTAACGGTACTCCCAGTCACAATCACTGCTGAAACACAACCAGCCGCTTGCTCTGACAACCACCGTGGTCATAAAATAGAGCATGGATTTAGTTAGGGGAGGTTATAAGTTAGCAAAGACTTCCACACTTTGGCAGATTGGTGCTGTTTTTTCAGGGCGCTGGAGCTGAGGATCTGGGCACTAAAAACTGAAATCTAATTTTATTGAGGAAAGTCATTACCTGGACTGAAGAAGGCATTTTAGTAATTAGAAAATTAAATTCTAAATTCTAACATGTATAAATCATTGCGGGTCCCATGTGTGCTCGCATGTGGCTACTTTTCTCAGACTTGGATGAGCAAAGTAGGGCATTTTTAAATTAATTCATCACATCCCCAAAATATTGCGATTACAGTTTTTCTCTCAACGATGCATATTGTCTCGTTTTTATATCACGGCACAATATATTGTCACACGTTTAATATCTAGTGAAGCCCGGCTTGCAAAATAGTGTTAACTCTTTCTGCTTCAGCCTCCTGGTCAGGAGACAAAGCGGAGACCGGAGCTGGAGGTCTCCAGGGCCGGAGTCGGTACCGTACTCTGCTCCGCTTCCCGCCCGCCTTCATTCAGGCACCGCGCTCGTTCTCCCTCGCTCTGAGAATATCTAGTGAATGTACAGTGGAAGTTTGTGCAGAAATAAATGCTGTAGCTCCTCAAAACCAACACAGTTAACACTAGTATCAGCATCGAAGAGAGATCTTCATCTGGTCAGCTAGCATTACTGCCAAGCAGGTGAAATATAGAGCGATATTGTGGTTTTAGTTGTCAGTCTCACGTCGACAGGATGCTGACTGTTGTTGACTTAACAGCCACAGGTGTTGCTTCTTAAAGAGTCCCTTTAAGAAGTAAACGGCACGTATGAATGAGTTCCTCTCATGTTTATGTCAGTTATTTTCACATTGAGTGTTTATTATTGTTGTCTGATTGGCTCCTCTCCTGTTTCCTCCTCAGTCTGATTGGATGGGGGCAGATCAGGAGGGGCGTGACCATCACACCCACAGTGGACGACGATTGAGGAGTAAAAACAACAACAACGCTTCTGTCAGCTGGACATCACAACCATCACACTCTTCTGGATGCTTTTTTTTTTTTTTTGTTTTTTATTTTTTTCCCACAAGGAGGAAGGAAGGGAACAGAACTGGACATGTCAGAGTTTTAAAGAGGTCTCTTCCCTCTGCTCCTCTTCCTCAGCAGCGACACGAGGAGGTCAGACGAGGTCAAGTTTCAGCCCTTCTGCCTGTTTTCTTTTTAAGCGCAGAAGAAGAAGAGGAGGAGGAGAGGAGGGCCTTTACACGACCGTAACAGAGTGAGACCTGGAGGTTCATTCAGTGCAGAAATGATCCTGTACTGTCCACAGATTTCAGTCCGATCTAATAAAACACATTTGGAAGGAATCTGCTCGTCTGTTTATTTGGTTGCAGCTGGAAACGCAAATTAGCTGCAGATAAGTGTAAAACTGTCAGAATCAGACCTGCGTCTTAATAAGGACTGATAATGTCTGCTTTTACAGGAATTATATTAAGATCAAATCACTATTATACAAAACAAATCATTTCAGCCAAATTGTAGCTAAAAAAAAACAAAATATGAAGACTTTTTTAATAAACAAAAGAAAAGTCAACATTTTTGATTGATTGAAGAAATTTTTCACACAGAAATATTAAAATCTTAAGTTTCAGCTTCTCAGATGTGAGGATTTGTGGGTCAGTAAATTAGAGGTCAGTAAATTAGATGTAAATTAAAGTGAAGGTATCCGACTCCTGAGAGTTTAATAGTCTGTACACAATTTATTATCTTAACCAAATAGTTAATGGATTAGCAGAGTAGTCTGCTGATGAATTTATTTTGGAAATAATCACCACTTGTGGACTTTGTTTCTCCACTCAGGTGCCAGTTTATTAGGTACGTTAAAACTATTACAGCAGTCCTGTAATAAATCTTTCTACATGAAGGTTTAATACCGAGGTATTTCTGTAGCTTAGCTCCCCCTCACTGATCTAAACAGGGTGGACAAAATAATAGAAACACCCGTATAATGCAGTACAGGTAGATGTACAGTATATCAAGACTTAATTGATCCTCGGGGAGAAGTTACATTTTGAATTTTATGTATTATGGAGTATTTTTAGATTACATTATATACCACCGATTTTACAGTTGTAGGAGGTCAAAGTTCATTTTAACTCCTTTATGTACTTTAAGGAAGCTTAATTAAATCTTTTTTAATGGTGTAAAGCGCTGTGAGTGGTTGGAAGACGAGAACAGCACTAAATACAGTAAATGCAAGTCATTTACCTTTTAATCTGTAACAATGTGACATTTTATATTTTGTTGATCATGTTTTGTGAGTAAAACGTGTATCAGTAAAGTAACTGTAAAATATAGCTGACAAATAAATGTAATGTGGTAAAAAGTACAATATTTGCTCCCAAAATGTAGAGTAGAAGAAGCAGAAAATAGAAATACCTGAGTAAAGTACAGCACAGGAACTCCAAATTGTAACTTAAGTACAGTATAGTTATTGCAACTATTTACTTGAATATTTGCATTTTATGCTACTTTGTGGTTTTACTCCACTACACCTCAGAGTTAACTTACTTTTCTACATTTATTTTTGACAAATTTAGTTACTTTGCAGATTCAGATTATGACCATATATTATTATAATGCAAAATATAATCAATAAAGTATGAAATATTATAGATTAGACAGTGGTATAGAATATAGTATAGAAAGTAATTAAAATGAGCTCCACTTTTACCAGCTGCAGCATTTAAGTAATTAACACATTAATGCAGAAATAATAATATGTGGTTATTCTGAAATGGCCCATTCTGCATTGAAAATACTTTGATTTTCGGTACTTAAAATACATTTTGATGCTAATACTTTTTAAGGCTACTTAATTTCTGTACTGTAGTATTACTACATTTACTGACGTATAATAGATCTGAGTACTTGTTCCGCTACTGGCTATGTATTAAAAGACCAACTGAAACCCGATGCCAACATTTACTAAAGGTGTTGTCGCACTTCCGGGATGATCCACCTGACGAGCACGGGACGTGACGTCATTAAGGTGTGAAGCAGACCAGGGTCCGTCAGAGAGGAGCTGGTCTGAGGAGGGACGCGGTGGAAGAAGCTGCAGGTGTGATTTAGTTCATGCTGACTGTACTGAGATGTTTGGACGTCTCCGGACACACAGACCGTGAACGCACCACCGTGAGGATTACCTGACAGAAGTATTTTTTTTTTTAATTATCTTTTTATTTTATTTTCTATCATCATATTTGCTTTTTGTTGGGGGGATCCGCTCTTCAAACCGCGCATGGAGTCAGCAGGTAAGAAGACTTGTGCTGTTAGTGGAGTAAAGCAGAGAGTCGAGCAGAGATTTCAGTTCAGACTGAAAGCAGACAGTGATTTATGTCCTGCTGGTTCAGAGGAGGCTGCTTTCCTCTGTGGGTCCTCCAGGAGCCGCGTAGTCCCGTTTTACCGATCAGATTAATCTAATCTAATCTAATCTAACATATATATATAGTAGGGAGATGTTAATAAGAATTAAAGATCTTTTTTGTAAATTAAATGAATTTAGATTCATTTAAAGTATTACAACTCTCTTAATTGCTGGACCTTCCATAAATCGACCCATGCAAAAACTAACTAAAATAACTAACTTAATTATTATATATAATATAGAGTTTATAGAGTTTTGATTATATCTAATCTATCTGATATATAGCAGATAGATAGATTAGATATTATATATAATTATTAGTATTTGTTGTCATTTGATTTCATAATAATATTTATAATAAATTATGCCATGAAAACATCTATAACAATCACATCTAATATATATTAGATAGATTAGATATAATATATATATATAATGATATTTTATTTAATTTTATTATATTCTATGTTCTTATGTATGAATGTATACTGTTTATATCTTTTTATTATTATAATACTGGATAATTGTCAGTGCATAATTTTTTTCATTTTTTAAAATTTATTATTATTTTCTATAAATTGTTGAAAACATGCTATAAAATGTTGAAACACAACACAAACATATAGATGAAATTTCTGATGATGATTGAGGAGAACTTTGATTATGTTTTATTTCTAATAATGTTTGTATCTTTATTTGGTCTGCGTTTTCTGATGAAGTAACATCCATTTTCTCTTTTTGGTATAAATAAAGTCTTTTCTTTTGTTTTATCTTTTTACATGTTGTAGTAAAATGACTTCTTATTTCCCATTTTAGTGGTTTATTTAAAAGTTTACTTCCTCTGAGGGGGTCTTTGTTGGACTTAAGATACATTTAATGGATCTTTACTAGAGACTTATAGCATTTGTAATTAATTTAATTAAATTTAATGAAGAAATTAAGGACATTTTAAAAGATAAGATTAAGTGTTTTGGATTGTCAGTTCATTCAAATGGTGACCGTTTTTTTGTTTGCGTCCCATTGGTCAGATGGACAGCGGGGGCGGGACAGCGGCAGTCAGAGGCGTTCCCCTCTCGACCTCATCATGAACCAGATCCGCAGGAAGCGCACAGCCGCAGACAGGAAGCCGCTGGGACGCTTCCTGTCCCGAGACCGGACGGGGATCCCTGAGGATGGGGAGGCGGAGGGCAGGGAGGAGAGAGGACAGAGCTCGGGTCGGTTTTGTGGGAAATTAATGTTTTCTTTCAAAAAGCAGTCAAATTTCACATTTCAGATGGAGATGACCAGGTTTAACCAGTTTACCTTACATCTTACTCTCTATCTATCTACCATATCTGTCTTACATGGTGCATCCATTCGTTTGATATGAACCTGGACCTAAACTCGTTCCTGTGGTTGAGAGAAAAACAAGGTGGAAGATGAATAGATAGGGAGATAGATCAGGCAGGTGACGCTATGTTATATATATATATATATTTCTGAAAATGAACGCAGAACAACAGAAAGAGAAGAGGAAGACATGAAAGAGGTGCAGAGGAAGGTGAAGGAAATGACATCTTTTGTGTTTCAGGCGTGGCTGAGGCAGCGGAGGGCGAGCGAGAGGCCGGCTGGGGGCGAGTGTGTGTTTTCCTGCAGAGGCTGGGAAAGAAGGCCGACAGCCGGAGCCTCAGTCTGGCTCACTGTGACCTCACCGCCACAGATCTGCTGGAGCTAGGTGGCTAATGCTAAAGTCTGGTTTTCACTCTAATCTAAGTTGTTTGTTTTTATTTCAATCAATTCATTTTTTATTCACAATTGCTAAAAGAATAGTTATAATATTTTTTGTGATGTATGATGTGTGATGTAATTCAGCGCCTCTTAAATTATTTTCTATATGCTGCTATGATTACAGACTCTCTCTGCCGTGTCATTAATTTGCAAAAAAAGACAAAATGCATTATTATTTATATATTTTCAAATTTTCTATATCACAATAATATCGTTGTCATGAATTATTTTAACCACAATAATTGTATAGTGAAAATCTGATTATTATTATTATTATTACTATTATTATTTAAATACAAAATAATACACATAACTAACTGGACAATATGATGACACACTATATCCTCACAAATAACCAAAAAATTGACAAAAAGAAAACAAATAAGATGAGGAGACAAACTAAAATGAGTAGGCTCCCTTCTCTAATTCAAATAATTAGTTTAGAAACTAAAATGCACAGAAAACTGGTACAGTAGAGGGTGTTTAGAGTCACTTGAGCATTTTTCCCGCCATTTCATGTTGTGTTGTACAGGTAATTGTCTTTGCAATGTAATTTTTAGGAAACTTTAAATATTTTACCCAATATGATAATTTTATTTATTGTTTATTGACAGTTTTCATCCAGAACCCTCAACGTGATGTTTAAAGGTGTAAATTTAAGTGTTGCTGTTGGGTGTTTACATTTAGAGGTAAAATAATCTAAAAATACTTTGTTATAATCAGATAATTTGTGCACTTAAATGCTCCAAATGTTAAATTATCACATATGATGAAGTTGATGAGCAGTTGAAAGATGAACAGCAGGACACATACTAAGTCTCTATCTGCCCTCGTTCTCCTCCTCCTCCTCTTCCTCCTCTTCCTCCTCAGCGACGTTGCTCCAGTTCCTCCCACAGCTGGAGGACGTGGACGTCTCCTGGAACGAGCTGATTGGCGGATGTCTGACAGCGCTGACCTCTCACCTCCAGCACCTGGGTGGCGTCAGAGCGTTGAGGCTTTGCAGCTGCCGACTGAACGCTGACGACATCGCTGCGCTGGGTGGGTCATTATTATGTCTGCAGACCAAGTCCTTCGCTGCACCAGATTAAGCTGCTATCTGCAACTGAGTACTGGGGTCCTAAAAAAGTCATAATTTAATTAGAATAAAGTCATAGTATTATGGGAAAAAGTTGTAATATTATAAGAATAAAGTCATAACTCTTCAAGAAAAAAATCTGAATATCATGTGAATAAAGTCATAACTTTACCAGAAAAAAAGTCGTAAAATTACGAGTAAAGTCTTAACTTTACGAGGAAAAAAAAGTCTTATTACGAGAAAAAAGTCATAACTTTACGAGAAAAATGTTGTAATATTATGTAAATAAAGTCATAACTTTACCAGAAAAAAAGTTGTAATATTACGTGAATAAAGTCATAAGTTTACGGGAAAAAAGTCATGATATTACGACAATAAAGTCAGAACTTTATGAGAAAAAAGTCATAATATTACATGAATAGAGTCGTACGTTTACTAGAAAAAAGTCGTAATACGTGAATAAAGTCAGTAACTTCACGAGAGAAACATCGTAACCTGAAGTCGTCGTCTTGGACTTCTGATATGTTATAGACGATATAGACGAAAGATTAACCGATTTATTGTAAAAATAATCAATAATCAGAAATAACGTTAGTTGTAGCTTTAAATTCAGAAATTCAAACAAAAGTAATAGATTATATTGTGTTTGTGCAGGTGAAGGTCTCGGCTGCGTGCCTCTCTTGGAGATCATCGATTTGTCCTGGAACAGCGGCGTCGGGGGCGGCGCTTTGCAAGGCCTGCTGGGTAAACTTCACCCACCGCTGAGGGAGCTCCACCTGGTGGCCTGCCAGCTCACTGCTGCCGATGCTGCTGTACTGGGTACTGACTTTAACTTATATATGACAACAACCTCCCGTATCTACTTCTATTTCCTACATTTCCCATAATGCCACAGGAGAAGACCCACAGAACATGAGTAAATCCTAACATCCTACTGTGTCTAACATATATGTCTCGTGTCTCTGTCAGGGGGAATGGTGTCTGCTCTCCCCAGACTCGGTGTGTTGGACGTCTCCGGTAATCCTCAGCTCACACAGGAAGTTGATGGCGGCGGCTTCCGAGCGCTGGCGTCCTCTCTCTCTCACGCCGCCTCCCTCACCACGCTTCGATTACAAGCCTGCGGGCTGACGACGGACAGCCTCGATGCTCTCGGTAGGAGATCTGCTGCTTTAGGTTCAGACTGATGCAGGTATCCTGACTTTGTTTTGTGTTGATGCAGTTTGAGTTTCTGTAGGTTGAGGTCTTTTTTCTTCTCTCACAGTAGCCGTCACCGTTCAGTACCAGCTTTTCCCGCTTTTTGCTGCTTCTACTGTATCTTACGAATAGAGGCTAAAAGCTGTCAAAATAATGGGTTTCCTGGACTTTGTTTATTGTTTAACTTTATTTGGATGATATTCCATACAGTCGTCTTACAACTGCTTGCCAAATTCTTGTAGCCGTGACCTATTTCAGAGCTCTACAAACTAAGAAAACATCTTCACCAATCTGACAACACATAGCTGCAAATAGAGAAAACAACCAACTAAAGAAACATGCTTCAAATACAGATATTTTTTAGATTTTGTTGTCAAATCGGTGATGTTTTCTTACTTTGCAGTGTGTTGACCTCTCATGGCCACCGTATGTTTGACATAAATTGATATATTTCTTCCATGCATCATGCAGCTACGATCAGATCGCCTGTAGATCACACATGCTCGTATCAACTGTGAGCGATTCTTCTCTGGGTCTGAAAAGTGAAGCCGATGCTGAAGTGTCTTAAACTTGTGTTCTCTCTAATAGCCAGCAGGGGGCGACTCCTCTGGTTTGTATAAGATAAGATAAGATGAACCTTTATTAATCCCCATAGGGAAATTCAGTTTTACACTCTGTTGTTAATTTCACACAGTACACATACATGCGTCAATGGAGAGATGTCAGAGTGAGGGGGCTGCTCCTGACAAGCGCCCAGAGCAGTTGGGGGTTTGGTGCCTTGCTCAGGGGCACCTCGGCAGTGCACAAGAGGTAAACTGGCACCTCTCCAGCTACCAGTTGGTCTTGGTCCATGGGGGATTTGAACCGGTAACCTCCGCCTCCTAACCCAAGTCCTTACGGACTGAGCTACTGCCGCCCCCAATATAGAAGTCTATGAGAAAATGAGCCTACTTCTCACATTGTTTCATTTATTCAGTAAATTATGGTCCCATTTAGAGTCAGCGTTCAGTTGTACTTAGCTCCATGTCACTACCAAACGTCTAGGTGTCATCTTTCTTTATTTATAACCTTAACATGTCTTATTCAGCGTTTGCTAGTACTTAGCTCCACCCTCTTGTGTCACTTCTGGTTGCAAAAAACCAAGATGGCGACGGCCAAATATCAAGAGAGCAATGACCAAAATGCCGAACTTGAGGCCTAAAAATGGCAGTCCACAAACTAGTGATGTCACGATGACTGCATCCACTCTGAGGCAGAATTTTTTCACAATTCATCCTTTTACAAACTCAGATGATTAAGATAAAAAAATCAACAAACTGGTTTATTTTTTTCTGGTATTCCATTGTCACTGTCCTGCAGCTGGTTCGCTCCGCTGCCTCCCAGCAGTGCGAGAGTTGGACTTGTCCTGTAACAGGAGTCTGGCTGGAGGACTGAGCCTCCTCACGCTCCACCTGGCTCACCTCACACACCTGGAGAGCCTCGACCTCCACCTCTGCTGCCTCACGCGCACCGACCTGGAGGCCCTGAGTGAGTCTGTGTGTGTCTGAACTGACATGAGCGACGGTGAGCTGTGAGGTCATCAGTCATGTGACTCGTTGTCTCCAGTCCAGGTGCTTCCCGCTTTGACGGCGCTGAAGGAGCTTGATGTGTCGTCCAATAAGGAAGCAGGGGGCGTGCTCCACCTGCTGGTCTCCACCCTCACTCTGACACAGATGAGGCGTCTGCCGCTCAACAGCTGCAGTCTGAATGAGGAGTCCTGTACTGCTTTGGGTACGCACTTATACTGCTACTGATACTACTAGAGCTAGTACTACTAGTACTACTACTGCCAGCAGTACTGTTGCAACTGAAACTGGTGCTACAACTACTATGAGTACTCATACTGCAGGTGTAGAAGTATTCAGATTACTTAAGTAAAAGTGACAGTACCTCAATGTATACTGTGTCCTGCATTTTACTTGGGTAAAAGTACAGAGATATTAGTAAAAAAATATGTTTAAAGTATCAGGCTTCATCAAGTACGTCAATTCAAGCAAAATGCATAAAAACGTGGCTTTTTTGCTTTGAGTCTGGCATAGTATCAAACTGTACACGGTCAAATAGGTATAGGTGTGTGTGTGTGTGTGTGTGTGTGTGTGTGTGTGTGTGTGTGTGTGTGTGTGTCAGCTCTGGCCATGCCGTACCTGCGCAGCGTGGATGTTTCCTGGTGTAAAGTGGTTGGTGGACGTTTGGCGCTGCTGCTGGACGCCTTGCAGCCGTCGGTCATCGTGGAGCTCCGCCTCAGCAGCTGTGAGCTCACCACAGATGACCTGCGTCACCTAGGTAACACACAACAGGGGTTTCCTTTTCAGACCTCTAAAATCCCTTTTAACAAGTAAAAACTGGATAATTCATCCTCTTCAGATCTTTAAAACCTTTAAACTTAGTGGAAATACCAGATACTTTCTTGTCTTAAAAATTAGATATACTCAAATAAAGACCCAGAATCTCTAAACTGTATTAAAGAGAATCACGTCCCACCTCTTGCTTGTCCCATGCAGCGTCCGTGTGCAGACGTGGCTTCCTGTCCTCTCTGCTGGTCTTGGATCTGTCCTACAACGGTTCTGCAGGTGATGACGGGTGGTCCGCCCTGTTCGCAGCAGGAGGCCTGGGCTCACTGGAGGACCTCGACCTCAGCCTTCGACCTTCGACCTCCGCTCCCTGCTCG
The DNA here is from genome assembly GCA_947000775.1 of Pterois miles. Classification (NCBI taxonomy): domain Eukaryota; kingdom Metazoa; phylum Chordata; class Actinopteri; order Perciformes; family Scorpaenidae; genus Pterois; species Pterois miles. The sequence goes on from CAMQGK010000028.1 coordinate 3,487,722, forward strand.
GCCTGGCTGCCGGCGCTGCTCTGCGCTATTCCCCGGCTTCCTGCGCTGACTCGGCTGGCGGTGCAGCGCTGGACGATTGGATCTCGGGACAGGAAGCAGCTGAACCATTGCCTGAGGAAGAGGAGCGTCCTGTTGGAGTGGGATCCACCGAATACAGACGCAGCAGCATCATTTAAGGCGACCAGTCAGGAGAGTCCAGAGGAGGGTCATCCTGAGGAGTAGAGGGACATTTATCTGACCTCATGTGTCACTAATGATTTAATGAAGGACACCTGGTTTAAAAAACATTACCAGCACTCTAAGATCAGCTCTAATATTGTTGATTTGATTGATTAACTGTTTCTTTTTTTTAAATGGATGGATAATTTTAGGGTCTCTTTTCATGTCTAGATATCTGGAAAAATCTGAAAATTATTTTGTTATTTTCTAGACCTTGAAAACTTTTCAAATTGAGCAAAATTATTTGGAAAAAATAATTTTGGAGTAAAATAAAAAAAAAAAACGTAAACTTTCTACTTTCCCCTCATCAGACCTCTAAGAATACTTAAAATAAGTAATAAATGGATACTTTCTCTTTGTCAGACCTCTAAAAAGCCCTAAAATGAGTAAAAAAATTGAGACTTTATCCTTGTCAGACGTCTAAAACCCTTAAAATGAGTAAAAAATGGATACTCTCCACTTGTATCAGCTGAGGAACATTTCTCTTCTATGACCAGTTATTTCATTTGTTTTTAATTGCAGTTTGCTTGGAAATATTAATTTGGCCAACAGATATGATTGTAAAATCACGATACAGTGCCACTGAAAGTCAAGTATCTAGTTTGATGAACCGAATACTTGAACTGTCATATCAGGTTTCTTTAACATGCTTAAATCTCTGCGCTTCACACTATACACCCTTAAATTCATGCACTAAACATTTAAATGTACATAAGATGTAAATTTTGGAAGCACCTTTAATTAAAAAAAACTCTCAGGCAACAGGTTAATGTTCAGAAAGATTATTTTATCAACGCAAGTTCTGTCTCTTGACACATTTGCATTGTTTTATTTTGTTCTTTTAACATATGTGTGTAGTTTTAAAGTCTATTTTTCAGTCCATCTTTAAGGGATGCTGGTGGCTGTTGAGGTTAATGAGGTTCTCTAGCAGGACTGCTGAGATGGGAGGGTGGTGTCAAGGCCGGCGCCGTGGCTTGTCAGCGGGTCTGTTGCGTTGTTGTGGGTGGGGTATGTGTCTGTACCCAAGCTGTTTGTGCTGTAATAGTGTCTCCTCAAACTGTGGAAGACCTCAGCGAGAAAAACCCGACCGTCCACCTCGTAGGCGCTAACATCCGTTTGGTCCGGAGGCAGGCGGCCGCTGGCGATCAGCTCTCTGAAGGCCTGACGAGGCAGAGTTAGAGTTATATACATGAAATAAGAGGCAGACAGTTACAGTTCAGCAGGGTGAGGAGATGTGTAGAATATATAAGTATTTATATATATATAAGTTATCAGTTATCAAAGGAATATCAAAGGAATATCTTATCTTATCTTATCTTAGAATATGTCAGAATATGTTACCTGACAGACGGACTCCTCCAGGTGGTTCCCCCAGATGTAAATGTAGTTCAGAGTTGTGTTAACTGTCAGAGCCTGAGCCAGAGACAGCAGACCCTCCGTCCTGATGTTGTTACTGCAGACAGACAGCCTGACGGACAGACAGACTGCTGTAAATACTTTAAACCTTAAACTAAGTAAAAAATGCATACAAAACAGATACTTCATCCTCTTTAGATCTGTAAAACCCCTTTAAATAAGTAAAAACTGGATACTTTCTCCTCTTCAGACCTCTAAAAACCCTCAAAATAAGTTAAAAACTGGATACCTTCTGCCCTTCAGATCTCTAAAATAAGTTAAGAAAAAACCCAGATACTTTATCCTCTTTAGACCTCTAAAACTGGATACTTTATCCTCTTCAGATCTTTAAAATCCGTTAAAATAAGTTAAAAACCGGATACTTTCTCCTCTTCAGATCTTTAAATATCCTTAAACCGAGTTTTAAAAAAATGATCATTTCTCTCTTCATAGCCCTAAAAGTCCTAAAACGTGTGAATTACTGAAAAGCTTCAACTCCTCAGACCTCTAAAAACCCTTAAAGTAAAATAGATGGGTTACTTTCACCTCTTCAGACCTTTTAAAACTCCTTTAAATCTAGAAGGAACATGCTCACAGCCTATGACCAAACTAAGGTGATGGGGTCACTAGTAGACCTGCTTCATTTTAAGGGGATCGGAAGCCAGAACCCTGGACAAAGTGCTGCACCTTTAACTTCTTAATGGATGTGTGTTAATGGACTCACTCTCTCAGCAGGCAGCCTGGCCCGGCGACGGCCTCGCTCAGGTACACGGCACCTTCATCTTCAATCCGATTGGACGACAGATCGATGACCTCCAGGGTCGGGTTCTGCTTCAGCAGCTCGGCTAGATGGCGCACGCCGTCACGAGTCACGCGGTTACTGCAGAAGATGAAAGACAAGATCAAGAAGAAGCGCAGACAACACTACATCTGTCCAGATGATCGGGAGGATGGGGAGGATGTAGTGGATGTTGGAGTTGGTACCAGCGCAGGTCCAGATAGCGCAGGCTGTGGTTGAGCCGCAGGCCGTCAGCCAGCCTCTCCATGCCGGTGTCTGTCATCCCCATCTTCCCCAGGTGGAGCTCCACCAGGCTGCTGTTCACCGCCAGCATCTCAGAGAAGTGCACTGCCCACTCCTCCTGAGAGCCAGACACGTCTGCTGATGAACATGACCCTGATGATAAAGGCTGACCCTGACCTTGTATTGTGTACGAAAGGTGATTTTGTGTGGATAACACACCAGTGTGATGCTCTGTGCGTTTGTACCTGGTGGCTGAAGAGCAGCGGCCGGCTGATGTCGACAGAGAGAAGAGTCTTGTTGCTTTTCAACACGATGGCAAACGCTATCACACTCTGAGTGGCCTGCAGAGACCAAGACAGCCAACTGAGATAAGGTTATTAGACAAGATAAGGATTTTATGTTTTTACTCTGCCAGTTAAGAAAAGGGTTAACACCTGCACACTACTCCATGCCACCATATTCTGACTGACTTTGTTTTGATCCTGCTCGGATCTTCATCTGGTCAAAGTGTTTGAAAAAGTGGAAACCACACCGACGTATATACAGTTTACACATGCAGCACACCAACAGGCAAACCAGCCCTGTGATGGAAGGTGTGGTTCATCCAAACCACCAGCCTGATAAAAAAAAAAAAACCCTCAGACTGGATTCTTCTTCAAACCTTTAAAAACCCTTAAAATGAGTAAAAAATTAATACTTTCTCATCAGACATCTAAAAACCCTTAAAATTAGAAAAACTGGATACTTGCTTCACATCAGACATCAACTAAAAAATGGATACTTTCTCCTCGTCAGATGTCTAAAACCCCTTAAAATAAGTAAAAACTTTAGACTTTCTCCTCATCAGACCTCTAAAAATTATTAAAATGAGTAAAAATGGATACTTTCTCCTCGTCAGATGTCTAAAACCCCTTAAAATAAGTAAAAACTTTAGTCTCACCCCTTGTCAGACCTCTAAAACCCTTAAAATGAGTAAAAAAAATTAGATTTTCCCCTGGTCAGACCTCTGAAAACCCTTAAAATGAGTAAAAAATGTAGACTTTCCCCTCTTCAGACCTCAGGAAACCCTTAAAATAAGTAAAAACTTTAGACTTTCCCCTCATCAGACCTCTAAAGCCCTTAGAATTAGTAAAAAAAAAATAGACTTTGCCCTTGTCAGACCTCTGAAAACCCTTAAAATGAGTGAAAAACTAGATACTTTTTCCTCGTCAGACCTCTAAAACCCCTTGAAATAAATACAAAAAATGGATACTTTCTCATATTCACACTTCTAAATAAAACCAAGTAAAACTGGATACTTACTTCTCTTTAGACCTCTAAAATAAGTAAAAAACAGAATACTGTCTCCCCTTCAGACATATAAAACCCACCTACAATAAAACTATTACATTAAGGTAGAGGAAAAGGGAATGAAGAAATATTTAATACATATAAAAGAACCGGGTTTAAACATCCTTCTAAACAAGTTAGAGAAAATGTTTCCAGCATGATAGACAGACTCGAGTGTTTACCAGGTCGCAGTCGGCCAGCTCCAGCTGCTTCAGGTTGTTGTTCACCTGCAGCATGCTGGCCAGGTGCATGGCTCCTCTGTTCCCCATCTTATTACCAGACAGTCTGAGAGACAGCAAGGTGCTGTTATACTGCAGGGAGAGACAGAGAGCTCATCACTGATAATAAATGTAGTTACTGTTGATAAAGACCTATATAATCAGAGCCATAAATCTCCATTAAAACACACGAATGAGCCTCACTGTGTCTGGCTGACATGTTCCTTCATCACCATGAACACACACACTGTAGTTCATTCTGACTCCAAATGTGGATTAATCTGCTGCTGAAAACAGTCATCAAACAAATACACCATTTCCTCCTGTTTTTTTTTTTGTTTTAATAAAAGTAGGGATGCACCAATTCCGAATTGGATATTGGGCCGATTTTTTATTTATTCATTTATTTTTAAAATTTAACCTTAATTTAACCAGGCAAGTCAACTAAGACTTTGTCAGACCTATAAAAAACCCTTAAAATGAGAAAAAAAAAAAAGAAGATAATTTCTCCTCACCACCACTCTGAAATACCATCTCAGAGCTGGTTATAGGTGCAGACACACAGATAGATTGATCGATAGATCGATAGATAGATAGATAGATAGATAGATAGATCGATAGAAACCTGTAGGCTCTTGGCGAGGACTTCAGCTCCATCTGTCTGGATGTCGTTGAACATCATGTCCAGAGACTGCAGAGCTGAGCTGCCCTCCTGCTCAGTGAAAACAGAAAGATAAACTACAACTGGAACAACAATAATATGAAATATGACACACACACAAAGAAATATGGCACATTTACTGTAGATCATCATGTCAACTAATTATAGTCTCCATTTCTTTGTTTACCTGTAAGAGGTCAACTAGGTGCCCAACCCCTTCATCTGTTATGTTATTGTACCTGACATCAAGACCTGCTGACACAAAGAAAACTAGTTTAAATTGTTTTTACAGATTTCATGGTTAGTTAACACCTGAACCTGACCGCTCACCTGTCACACTCTTGTTGTTTCTCAGACATTTAGAAAGAGCTAAGGCATCTTTGTCATCAAGTCGCTGGAGATGTCTCAGATGGTTGTTTCCTGTCAGTTTCAAGGTGACACTCCTGCCAAACACACAAGATTTTAATTGACTTAATAATCAGACACCCATGCTGCCTTCATGTGCACTGCATAAAGTCGTACACTAAAAGTAGCTTACATGCTTTTGAAAGGGAGTAACACAAATGGATTAAATAACAGTTGACAAACGGTTGCTGTGGTTTTATTTGAAAGTATGTATGTGAGCTATGTTTTGTGGTAACTTATTCACCGAAAGCATATCAGTGTGAACGTAAACTGTATCAACAGCAGTACCTGAAGGCAACATTAGCTTCTAAAGCTAATCCTCAGTTCGTTTTTAGCTATTAACTTTTAGCCGTTTTCGTTTACACTTACTCCGTTACCGTGGTCTCCTCTAACACCTGTAAAACGTGTGGATTTACTTTGATCCCATGTTCTGCGCAGACAGTAGCGTAAATCTCGGACATATTTCCGCTAGCCATCGTTGAGCCTACAGCGTAGTTTGAGTTTCTATGGCAACAAGGAAAGATGGCGTCACGCGAAGGACAAAACAGGAAATAACCGTTTTCTTCTAGTTTTAACGCGGATTGTCCGCATTTTTAGTTAATCTAAGTGGTAAAGATAAACGGAGTTACATTTATTTTGCTCTCTGCAAGACTTCTGACCACTAAATACTTTATACTACAGTACTACATGTTAAAATTTAACCCATTCACACAGTGGCCAAACTGCCCAATAGGATCTAATCCAACTGCATTAATGAAACTGATGAAAGTGCAATAAATAAACAAAACAAAACAAACAAACAAACAATGAATAAAAAATAAATAAATAAATAAATAAATAGTAGATAAGCAAATGAATAGAAACAACAGCAGTATTTATAACAATGAATAAACAATTTGGCCATAATTATGATAAAATGAATTAGAATCAGAATAAATTAAGAATATATTTTAGTACTACTGAAAAATTACAACCCTTCAATTACACAACTCAACACATAAATATATATATATGGGTTGTCAGTCAGTTAGTATTTATCCATCCATCCATCCATCGTCAACCGCTTATCCCGTTGGGGGTCGCGGGGGGCTGGAGCCGATCCCAGCTGGCATTGGGCGAAGGCAGGGTTCACCCTGGACAGGTCGCCAGTCCATCGCAGGGCACATGAAGACAGACAACATAGAGACAGACAACCATTCACACTCACATCCACACCTACGGGCAATTTAGAGTCATCAGTTAACCTAAACAGCATGTCTTTGGACGGTGGGAGGAAGCCGGAGTACCCGGAGAGAACCCACGCTTACACGGGGAGAACATGCAAACTCCACACAGAAGAGCCGCAAGCTGGAATCAAACCTGCGACCCTCTTGCTGTGAGGCGACAGCGCTAACCACTACACCACCGTGCAGCCCCAGTTAGTATTTAATCACACATTTTTAATCTGTTCAAAATCTACCTTAAAGGGAGATTTGTCAAGTATTTAATACTCTTATCAACATAGTAGTGGGAAAATATGCTGCTTTATGCAAATGTGTGTATATATCCATTATTGGAAATCAATTAACAACACAAAACAATGACAGATATTGTCCAGAAACCCTCACAGGTACTGCATTTAGCATAAAAATATGCTCAGATCAGAACATGGCAAACTGCAGCCCAACAGGCAACAACAGCTGTCAGTGTGTCAGAGTGCTGACTTGACTATGACTTGATCCAGACTGACTGGGACTATCATAAAGTGGGCATGTCTGTAAAGGGAGACTGGTGGGGACCCAGAGAACCCATTTACATTCACACATCTGGAGGTCAGAGGTCAAGGGACCCCTTTGGAGTGTTATTTATCCTTCTTCAACAAGCCAGTATGATTCCTTCCTTTGTTTGCTAGTTTCATATGATGCCGATATCTTCACTTTAGCTTTAAAACTACAACCTAAAAATCCCAAGTTGCATTAATGCATTGAAGAAATTAGTGACGTTAAAACAAATTTGTGTTAATGCGTTATTATTATGTTAACTTTGACAGCCCTTCTCTAATATTCTAATATAATATTGGGGGCGGCAGTAGCTCAGTCTGTAGGGAGTTGGCTTGGGAACCGGAGGGTCACCGGTTCAAGTCCCGACATGGACCAAGAACTGAGTGTGAACTGGTAGCTGGAGAGGTGCCCCTGAGCAAGGCACCAAAGCTCGGGGCGCTTGTCAGGAGCAGCCCCCTCACTCTGACATCTCTCCATTGTTGCATGTTTGTGCATGTGTGTGTTCAGGTCTGCATGTACCGTGTATAAGTTAACAACAGAGTGAAAAAATTGAATTTCCCCTCGTGGGACTAATAAAGGACTATCTTCTTCTTCTTTAAACTGAAATTATTGGGTATAGCTTTTATTTAGTACTATTATAGCGTTGTAATGATTATGTGCATAGCTTAAAATAAAAGCTGAAAAGTGTCCTTACAGCCCAAAATAAAACTAAAGAAGAGAGTATCTTTTTTAATCATCCCTCCTTGTCGTTCGTCGTCCGGGAGTGGCGGTGTTCATCTTGACCGAACCATGTATCTTTGCTGGACAGCTAAGTCTCGCGAGAACTCCTGACGTCAGGGGATAAATGGCTGGAGATCGCGGATATTGAAGGTACTTTTCTGCTTTTATTTACTTTGTGTGTGATTATTAGTAACGCATTTACACCCACAACGTGTTATAACCGACGACGCGTTTGCACGGCTCGTCGGTGAAATAAGCGTTTCTAACATTTTGTGCCAACTTACGTCGACACCGCCGGTACAAACCGACGAACCTTCGAAATAAGAGCACAATGTTTTCCGCGCTTTTTACCACTACCAAAACAGTTAGCTTCATGTGCTATCCTCTCTGGTTAAACACGTAACCGCTATTATCTCTTCGGAGGCGCCTTGTACAGTACACGAAGTATTCACAAATCTACGTGGAACGACAAAACACCCCCAGAAGTCATTTTAACGTATCTACGACACCGCTGCTAGCATTAGCATGACCGTAAGGCCTGCTCAGGAAGCAGGCGGGAGCTTTTATTTTCCAAAACTGCGTTTCCAAGTCACCTGTCAAAGCTGCTGATTCAGAGAATTACGTTGATTAGTGTTTCTATAGATGATAAATGTGTTTATAAGCTGTCATTATGCTCCATGTGTTGTCTTTTTACATGTCCTGGTACCCTGTTTTCCATTCATAACTATCTCCATCAGAGAAAGCCACAATATAAGAGTTAAAGAGAGGAGGAGGTGAAGCAGACACACTCCTGAGAGTAAGTTTTTATTATAGATGTTTACAATTACAACGAAATTATTTTTATGTGCTTCAGTCTGATATTGTTTTAATTTAATTTGCATATTAGATTTGTGTTTTCCAGCTCTGAATTTAACTTAACTAGCTAAAATTTAAGGCCTGAGCAGAACAGATTTTAATAACCCTTAAATAAAGTACTTGGAGAGCAAATGGAGAAGTCTAGTCTATACTTTTCTTATTATCAAGCCTGTTATATCTTCTTCCTCAGTGCCATAGATAAGATAAGATTTAACTTGGCTAATCACACAGCTGTAATTAGCTAATTATTAAAAATATAAATATTTGAGCCACATTTAGGAGAAAAAAATATGAGTTTGAGAATTAAGTCATAATATTAGCACAATAAGTCATAACTTTACGAGAAAAAAAGTCTTAATATTATGAGAATAAAGTCAACTTTATGAGAAAAAAAAGTTGTAATATTAAGAGAATAAAGTCATAGTTTTCCAAGAAAACAATCTGTAATATTGTGAGAATAAAGTCATAGCTTTACATGAAAAACAATTTATGAGAATAAAGTGATAATTTTACAAGAAAAAACTTATTTCCTTCTCCACAAGTCAGTTTCCTCCAGGTTTGTGTGGGTCTTTCTTTGGAATAAACAGTTTCTTGTTCAGTTTTTTCAAGGTCCTGATACTGATGATAATGTGGTGCTGATGTGACATAAGATGAAGTATTTCATTATTTGTGAAATCTGAACTAAAGTAAAACTTCACAAGACATCAACTTCCACGTTCCTCGTTTTCACACAGATGGCACGCTGCTCTATTTCCTCTCTAAAATAACACGTAAATCTCACGATATTTAAATTAAATTGAATACATTTTCTTTTGTCTTTAGCGACTTAAGTGCAGCTGATGTTTAGTGTTATTATATATGTTTTCAAACAGACCTAATGTATTAAAACACCACAGAAATACAAAAATTAAATCAAACAAAAATAAATATCAAGTAGCAGCAATAATTAAAAGAATGTGTTTGCCTTTTGAAATGGTGCCGCAGGGCTGGGCAATATGATGCAATATATCGTCAAAACGATAAAAAAAAATGTCTGTTGTATTTATTTTTCTATATTCTATCATGATATAGGTTAGAACTGTATTTATTCCATTTATTTCTATAAATACACTTAAAATGGTGATGTTCATTTTGCACTCAAGTTCTTTAAATGAGAAAATACGGAAGTATACAAAAACAATAGTTAGGTAGAAGCTCAGTCTGTAGGGAGTTGGCTTGGGAACCGGAGGGTCACCGGTTCAAGTCCCGTCATGGACCAAGAACTGAGTGTGAACTGGTAGCTGGAGAGGTGCCAGTTTACCTCTTGGGCACTGCCAAGGTGACCCTGAGCAAGGCACCAAACCCCCAACTGCTCGGGGCGCTTGTCAGGAGCAGCCCCCCTCACTCTGTCATCTCTCCATTGATGCATGTATATGGGTCCTGTTTGTGCATGTGTGTGTTTCGGGTCTGCATGTACTGTGTATACATTAACAACAGAGTGTAAAAATTGAATTTCTGCTAGTGGGACTAATAAAGGTTGATCTTCTTCTTCTTCTTCATATGGTAATTTCGTATTGACTTTTTATTTATTGAATTACCAGAAAACATGCTATATTGTGATATATCTGTTTATGGAAATAGAAAATAGAAGATTTTAACCATATCCCCCAGCCATAGGTGCAATAGTGTCATGCAAACCTGCAGTTTGTGGTTTCTCTTGAAATGAAAATATCCTCAGTTGATTTTAGCATCTTACAGCTCCCCCTAGAGGACAATATCTATTAGAAGAAGAAGAAGAAGATCAACCTTTATCAGTCCCACTAGGGGAAATTCAATTTACACTCTGTTGTTAACACACACATGCACAGACAGGACCCATATACATGCAACAATGGAGAGATGTCAGAGTGAGGGGGCTGCTCCTGACAAGCGCCCCGAGCAGTTAGGGGTTTGGTGCCTTGCTCAGGGTCACCTTGGCAGTGCACAAGAGGTAAACTGGCACCTCTCCAGCTACCAGTTCACACTCAGTTCTTGGTCCATGTCGGGACTTGAACCGGTGACCCTCCGGTTCCCAAGCCAACTCCCTACAGACTGAGCTACTGCTGCCCCCAAAGAGGAAACATGAAAGCAGTGTCATTAATGTGGACTCTCTTCTGTTGTGAACCAGCAGCAGATATGGCTCAGGTCACCAACCATGGGAAGCTGCTCCTGCAGCGCTTGCATCAGCAGCGAGAGATGGACTTCTTGTGTGATATAACCATAATGGTGAGAGACGTGGAGTTCAGAGCCCACCGCAACATCCTGGCTGCATTCAGCAAGTACTTCTCCTCCCAGGCTGAGAAAGGTCAAGATGTCACGACCTTGGACCCTGATAAGGTCAGCCGGTATGCTCTGGAGAAGCTTTTGGAGTTTATCTACACCGGACAGATGAACCTCAGCAGGTAAAACTGCATCATGCTTTTTAAAGAGAATTAAGATTAAATTTGTTGTCGCCCAACATAACCCTCTAGGACCTGCGGGATCATGGTCCAACCAACTTTAATGTTTTTCAGAGGCTGTAGCAGGTTCAGTTGTAGAGTTTCAGTGAAGGTGGAGATAACATATGAAACTAGAAAACCTGAGGAATCAAACCAGGTAAGCTAGCTTGTCAGGAAGTAGGATAAATTACATTAGAATAAAGTTGCACTAAATTTTGGCGAGGAAAAACTGGAATGGCCGTTTTCAAAGGGGTCTTATGACCTGGTGATGAAAATGGGTTCGTTGTAGTGGTATCTTTTTTTTTTTTTTTTTTTTTTTAAACTTGACCTCACTGTATAAAATGACTTGTGGTGACCTCCAGGATAATCACAGCCTCATGAAACTTAACAGCCATATTCAGAGGATGGATGGCTTTCCTAGCTACACTGACAATAAGGAGGTTTCTGAAACCTTTACGCAACACAAGTGGTCACCATTGGTTTGCTAAAAAATGTAATTCTTGCAGAAATCTTTAAAAATGTCCAAAGATTTGACCCCAAATCACAGCATGACTTTTCTATTGTGTTCCTCAAGGTCTTGGTGTCTTAATGTGGTATTTTGGAAGGATTATTGATCATTTTTATCAATTCTCCAGTGGTAGAAAATGATAAATTTAGCACCAAATCTGTGTAACAAATGTTATCAACCCAAAAACAAGTTATGAGACACAATAGAGCATGAGGATGGCCGTCATACACTTCTATCATAATGTTCTAAACCCTTATACACTTTCACAATTTGTTTAAATGAATTAATTCATGTTATTTCTGATTCATGACTAGAAGAACTTGACATGGTGCTGAGCTGCATCTTAAATTTATCGGGTTCCCAGCTTTCAGATGATGTTCATCACTTCTATGTGACATCTATCTGCTATCTGGACTATTGTGGGTCTCAGAGGATTAATGAGTAAAATGTTTGTTTTCATGATTTCAGCACCAGACAAGCAGCGGTGCGTCGAGCGGCAGTGTTCCTGGGAATATCTGAGGCCATGAAGTATCTGGTTGAAACCCCCACCTGGTCCGAGCTGAGCGAAACGTCCCAGTCAGAGATGGATAAAGAAGCTGGTCTCTCTCCTCCCAGTCCGGCCTCTCCCGGCTCCCCCAGCTCACCACTTCCCCTGTCTATAATCTCCATTGCAGGGGAGTGTCAGGAGGAGGGGATGGCTGGCGGAGAGCAGGGCCATGAGGCCAACGATGTAACAATGGAAGAGGGGGAAAGGAGTGATGACGAGTACACCCCCACTATGCTAAAGAGCGTCGGAAGAGGGCAGGGAAGGAAGAGAGGCAGGAGGCCGAAGAGTTTTAGTGGTGAACAGGTGGAGGCGAGCAGCTCGGCTGACGGCACACCCAAAACCCAGGGCTACAGGGGGAGGGGGAGAGGCCGAGGGAGAGGCAGGGGGAGAGGGAGAGGTGCAGCTAAAAGTGCAGATCTTTTTTTTGAAGATTCTGACGGGAGCGTGAAGGATTTCGGGGACTTGTCTGAGGACTGGAGCCCCTCCCTGGAGGATGACTCTCTGGCCAAGAAGCCTCGACTGAGCAGCGGTGAGGGGCGGCGAGGGCGAGGCCGGGGGAGGGGCCGCGGCAGAGGGCGAGGCAGGGGGCAAGGCAGGAGGAAGACGGCGGAGGAGGAAGAAGAAGAAGGGGAGAGCGGCGGGGCGGGAACAGATTACGACGTGGAGGAGGGGGAGGCCGAGGCCGGGGAACATGATCCATCAGAAATGGACGAGCTGTCGCTGTCGTGCACCGAGTGCAACAAACTGTTTAAAGACTTGAGCAGTCTGCGGCGACACGAGAAGATCCACGAGGGCCTGAAGCCGTTCGTCTGCATCTTCTGTTCCAAAAACTTCAGACAAGCCACCCAGCTGAAAACACACCTGCGCATACACACAGGTGAGCTGACCTGTGATTCATAGATCACCTGTTCAGTAGAACAGAAGTGACTGAGGGTTCTTTCTCTCTGCTGTGGAAACTAGAAGTGACGAATGATTATTTTCAATATCAATTATCTGTCAGTTTCTTTTTTTTTTTTTTTCATAGCATTGATGAATCATTTCGCGTATAAACAGCCAGAACCCAAAGTGAAGTAGTTTTTGTCCGACTAACGATCCAAAACCCCAAAAATATTCAGTTTAAAGCACATAAAAAAAGAAGCTGGAACCAGTGAATGTTTAGCATTTTATTCTTGATAAATATTCTTGTTGCTTATCAAAACCAATACAGGGTCGTCCACAGTGTATTTTAGTAAACTCTGCAAGTATTAGAGGAAAAGATTTGCAGACATATGCACTTATTAAAGGCGCTATTGATAACATTGCTAACAGTTAGCCACTAGATGTCACATTCTCCCTCCCCTGTTCCACTGCATTTACTTCACAACAAGTCATTGCCGGGCATATACCATCAATCTCAGCCACTTATCTGACACAGAGACACCACATGATACCAGAGTTGTTTTACTATTGGCTCACTAGCCTTGTTGGAAATGGGAACCAAATGTCAGATATTGTCCACAGAGATAAAGAAAACATTAATTTTCGACCCGTCAAAATGTGTAAAATGATTAATTCACAGTCATGATAAGTTGAATAAAATTATTTAAAATGATGGAAAGCTGTTGTGTAGCAGGTTAACTGAGGCTTTCTACACTGACATCTGAGGCTCATATGATACCTGAATATTCACTGTTAGAGAGCTTAATGACCAAATGATGCTGGTGCCAGGGACTAGCATGGCAAGCTAACATTAGCTCGAGTAATACAGTCATACATTAACGTTCTAGCAGCATCAGATTGTCGTCTCTTTTTAATTAATTATTTAATTAACATGTTGGTTATTTAAAGACAACACTTAGTCTAATGGGATTTAATCAGATATGTAGAGACGTCTGGATCAGTGATATCAGCCACTGTGTTGGACGGGGGATGACTGAAGGGACATGACGGCGATCAAACTTCATTATCACGAATGCTCAGGTTGAGACAAGTTCGAAAAATAATATTAGACATGACAAAACAAACGTTTGTTTAACAAGAGATGAAGGCATCTGAACTTTTCAAAATTACAATCCAAACATGCATCACATTGCATTGAAGTCTGTGAGCTCTCTGGTTTTCTCTCCCCCAAAAGGGGATGTGGCGTTGGCTTTTTGCAGAGTACCAGTATGTGCCGGTGTGACGTATAGTTGTATTTTGAACTGTTTTCTTTTTCCCTTCCGGTTTGGCTGAACTTTGTCTCTCTCTCTGTCTCTGTGATGGTTGTTGCAGGCGAAAAGCCGTTTAATTGCTCCGACTGTGACAAGTGTTTTGCTCAGAAGTGTCAGCTGGTTGCTCACCGCCGGATGCATCACGGCGAGGAGAAGCCCTACACCTGCGAGCGCTGCGGTTTCAAGTTCGCCACCTCATCCAACTACAAAATACACATCAGGTGCGTGCACTGCTTTGGGTACTATTATTTTTATTATTACATGAGAAAGCGCCTTGCACCTCCCGGGCATCTCACCTGTAGTTGTTGTGGTTGAGGAGTCGCTGCTGGCTGCCTGAAAACTGGTCCTGGCCAAGAAATTGTCCGACACAAGCCTCCTGTAAAACAGCAGATGTCATTTATATACTTTGCTTGTTGTATAGATTTAACAAACGATATGAAACATGTTAACTAGTGAGCTTTCGAGGTGCTGGTAGTCAGATTTTAATGTCTAACTGTGTGTGTTCTCCACAGACTGCACAGTGGTGAAAAGCCGTATGTCTGTGACATCTGTGGTCAGGCGTTTGCTCAGTCCAGCACGTTGACCTACCACAAGCGACGCCACACCGGAGAGAAACCATACCAGTGTGACCTGTGCGGCATGTCGTTCTCCGTCTCTTCCTCTCTCATCGCTCACGCACGGAAACACACAGGTGAGAGTGTTTTATCACTTGGGTTGAACTTCAGCCAGCTGAGCTTGTTTGGTTTTCTTCCAAACTGTTTGGACAGATCGAGGCTTTCAGCAGCCAAAACTTGTCGTCTTTTGGCCCAAAGCAGCTCTTCTGAATATATTTGGTGTGTAAATGTGTTTGTATTTCAGGTGAGACTCCATACAAATGTGCACAGTCGCAATGTGATGCAAGCTTTGTGACGTCTTCCGAACTGAAGAAACACATGAGGCGACTTCACCCAGGTGAGTTTTCCTGAATCCACAATCTAAGGCCCAGACCTACCAAACTGACACCAGAGAGCGAGCAGCGACGAAGGTCGACTGTTGTGTTTCCTCACGTCACCTTTGTCTTTCATGCCACAAGGATGACATCCAGCGGCCGACTACCGCGTACATTCTGCGCCTGCGTGAGAGGAAATAACTCTCCACACCAGCAGGAGGCGGTAGTCTGTGTTCGTCATTCAAAAGGGAAACAGGAAGCCCGAGGACGACGGCTGTACAAGCTGTTGTTATGTTACTTACATGAAATAAAGCTGACCATTTTCACACCACTCTCACTCACCACCTAGCTTCATTCTAGACGACCATGTCGCTGTGACAATATCTGTGTACTGGAATAATCAGATCAGATGAAGATGAGAGGAGTCTTGACCTCACTTGTTTGCTTGCTTTCCTCACTTCGTTTCTCTTCTCGTGCCCTCATTTGTTAAAGCTGAACAATCAGAGCTCCACCACAGATTCCATCCATCCATCGTCAACCGCTTATCCCGTTAGGGGTCGCGGGGGGGCTGGAGCCGATCCCAGCTGGCATTGGGCGAAGGCAGGGTTCACCCTGGACAGGTCGCAAGTCCATCACAGGACACATAGAGACAGACAACATATAGACAGACAACCATTCACATTCACACCTACGGGCAATTTAGAGTCATCAGTTAACCTAAATAGCATGTCTTTGGACTGTGGGAGGAAGCCGGAGTACCCGGAGAAAACCCACGCTTACACGGGGAGAACATGCAAACTCCACACAGAAGAGTCCCAAGCCAGAATCGAACCTGCGACCCTCTTGCTGTGAGGCAACAGCGCTAATCACTGCACCACCGTGCAGCCCTCCACCACAGATTCAACATGCTGAATTGGACGAAACGCTCAGACAGGCAGACTAGAGCCAATAGTGCACGACACACCGCAAAAACTACTCTGACAATGGCCTGAAATTAGATATGCGTCTTTTCAGAGTGTAACACTAATGAGCTCATAAACACGACTAAGGACAGCTGGATGTAAAGAGGAAGCACGGGAAGACTTGAGCTGGGTGTCATTTTAAGTTTTAGTGCCGATACAATACCTGATACCAAAATACCTCACTAAAGAATATCAACAGGTCAGTTTTCAAACGATGAATGTTGTCTGAAAAGAAGCTAAAACTGATAACATTTAGATTTAAATCAGGAATTATCTGATCAAAGTTTAAGTAAACACGATTATTTGATATTCAGTACTGCATAAAGATTGATGTTCAACACCCAGCTGGAGAAGGGAGGAGATTCAGCGCCTGCAAAGCCTCAAGAAAAACCTTTTAACTTTTTAGACGTTGACCAGAACTGAGCCAAATCTCAAACTGCGTTTTCACACTGCAAACGTTAGTGCACATGTCTGTTTACTCATAAAGTGGAGAGAAAACATTCACAGCATGATGCTCACTCACAAGATGGTTATTGCTCTACTGGAGACCAGGGAATAAGATTCTTAGGAAACATGATCTAATTTAATTTCAGCTGAACATTGACCATGAGATACTCAGCTGTGGCCAATTTCTGCACAAAACAAACGCAGAGTAACTTCACTTGAGCTCAGAAACTGGGTCTTACTCTGAATGTTCAGTCTCTCCTCAGCGGTCACAGTGGATTACAGTCAGATTTAATGTGCTAACGCTGTCCTGTCTCGGTGTGCAGAGGGGAACAACGGCGTGCAGTGTCTGCTGTGTGGAAACCGGTTCGCCAGCGTAAAGAACATGATCAAACACCAGGAGAAGGCTCACGCTGATGAAGTGCGGCAACACAAGGAGAGAGCCAGAGCAGGTGAGCAGTGTGTAATGGTTGAAATGGTACAAATAAGACCACTTGGCGGCATCATATCATGTTACCTTGACAACTTGTGGGTTTAATGTTGTGTTTATTGTACAAATTTAATATGCCAGGCTGAACATTCATGTTCCGACCTTTTTATTTAGGTTTTTTAGGGTTCCTGTGAAGTCTTAAAAAGTTCAAAAGAAATGCATTATCTTGTTTTGAATCTTTGTTTTTTGAGCATGCCATAACAAAACTATAAAGTGGAACCAAAGGGAAATAGCTGTTTGGAAACAGCGTTTGGAGCTCCACCTCCACTAAAAGCTGAGCTGATCTGGACTTTACATTCAGTAATGAAGCATCAGTCATAGCTGCAATGAACATATTGATGTTCCAGTTTTCTTTCATATCCTTAGTACTTTCTTGCCAGTATGGATGTGAAATGGGTCTTAAATAGCATTCATAATAATAATGTAATTTTTTAAAATTAGCATCTCTATATCGACCTGTCAATCACAAGGTAGCCCCGCCCTAAAGCATCCTCTACTTTATGGTCTATTTGACTCTAATTGGGACCATAATTTACTGAATGAGAAGACTTGAGATGAGTGATTGAGACCATTAGCTCATATTTACAATGTTTAGTGTGGTAATAAATCAAGTGAGACGCAGGCTCATTTTCTCATAGACTTCTATACAATCAGACTTCTTTTAGCAACCAGAGGAGTCGCCCCCTGCTGGCTGTTAGAAAGAATGCAGATTTAAGACACTTCAGCATTGACTTCACTTTTTAGCCCCTTTGTTAAAGCAGCCACTTCGATTTTGTTTTGCTGTTACTTCTTGTGTTCATCACTACAAGAACCTAAACTGAAATGGAAGTACACTTCACATTCCCACCTGTTTTGATAACTTCCTGTTTTTATGTGTGTGAGCAGTCGTCCTCCTGGCTTCCAGTCATCCTGTGGCGTTTGTCCAGAGCAAACTCACCCAGGAAAACAAAGGTATGTCCTCCATCACAGAAGCTGGGGAGCCACCCAACCCCGAACCATCCACCCCCAACCCCAAAGCCGCAGCTCCAGAAGCCGCCACCGCTGCCGCCGCCACTGGTGAAGCAACGACCACCACTGCCATCCTGCAGGACTTCAAAGCGGAGCCCACTCACGCCGACATCAGCGCCGCCGCCGACCAGGTGACCTTCGAACCCGACCAGGAGCAGACCATCAACTCGGACACCCTCCACGCTCTGGTGGAGCAGCTGCGGCCGCCGCCCTCCCCCGCCCAGAGCCTGGAGCAGATCGTCATCATCAGGACGGTGGACAACGCCGAACACAACCCTCCTCAGCAGTGAGCCCCCCACCCTGAGCTACAGCAGCGTCACTCTGGTGGAACATTTTCACTTTTTAATGTCCAAACAACAGTCAGCCACTGTTCGGGTCAGAGTCAGCACTCAAATTCACATGAATATCCCCTTAAAATACACTGTAATGGACATTTTGCAAGTGAAAGATGATTTTATAATCTTACAATCTGGGTCTGAATTTCATTGTTTTGTCCATTATATATACAAGTAATAACACTGTAGTCACCACATTAATAGCCGTTTACAAAGCTGATAAACACATAACTTTATTGCGGAGGAGAAAATGAAGGTGAAAGGTAAAATTAACACCCAAATTGTCTGCTGTCATCAACTACCTGATTCAGCTTTGACCTACCACACTCACTGTAGTTGTGTGCACAGTTTTCCTGTGCAATGAGGGATTACAGAGAGGCGAAGTCCCGCCTCTTCCTGTGGACCACCATGGGACCTTATTTTGGAGAAAATATGAATGGTAGTCAACGGCAAGAGCCAAATATTTTTTGATCCTGGTTGAAATACACCATGAATCACACATATGTTTGTCAATTTAAAAGGTATCAGCTGGGAAGAGAAGCAAGGATCAGACCTGTAGCTGGTGTGAGTTCATCCCAGTAGGAAACACACAGGGAGAGACGTCACTACATCGCTGTTGAGAGTGTCGTCTTTATTAGGACGTATTTTCATTTTCTTGACTTTGAAAAATTATCTGTGTGATTCATGGCAAATATTTGTCTCTTTGTTGACTACCTTTCATATTTTTTTCAGAAATAAGGTCCCTTGCTGGTCCATCGGAAGGCCTCTATAACACTTCAGGTGTCCTCACTTTCAGTTTCACCTCCAAGTAAAGTGGTTTATCTAATCTATTGGTTAGTATAGTATTACTCGTAGAAATGGTGGGGAAAAACTAAAAGAAAAAGGACCTGAGTTGTAGAATAAACAGAATAATCCTGTAACTGATTTCCTGTTATCTTGAGTTGAGAGTTGTTCCCAAACAGAGAACAGAATGGGAAGTGAGTTTTAGAAATCAGATATCACATCCTCGGCTGTACAGTAGTTCCTGGCTCCGCAAGTGTTAATACTTTTAGATGCCAAGGAGCTATCGGGGTTGATTTGCTGTAGGAAGTCACTCTGAATTTCAGTTTAACTAAATGCTAAAAATGTTGGTAACACAGATTGTGTATAAACATGGACGACTCGTCTCCACTTCCTGAAGTGAAGTCTGTGCGGTGGTGATCGGGGGGTGGAGCCGCTGTATCAAGGTCACCCGCCAAAACCAATCACAAGCCGAGCACAGCGGCAGCTTGTCATGAGAGAGACTCGAGGCTCAGACGCACCAACCCAACATCACAAAGTTTCTGAAATCTCAGAGTTTACAACTTGTGACGTATTTGTTGGCATTGTGAGAAATAGTGGAGCCCATGGAAGTTCATTTATCAATGCATAATAATTTAATATTGACCAGTATATTGTAATTTTAGTCATTTATTGTTTTTTGGTCATTTTATAATATCTGAGGAAAATGTTGATATTTTCAACCACCTTATCGTCTTCCTCTGTCATTATGTCTTTTCATGTCCTGCGTTATGTTCCCTACTTGCTTAGCAGCGATGTTCTTCACCACTTAACCACTTGAACGCAACACATGTTCTATTCGAAGGCCGACCATTTTCACAGCACTCTCACTCACCGCTTAGCTTCACTCCAGATGTTCATGTCTCTGTGAAAATATCCGTACATTGGAACGATCAGATGAGATGAAGATGGAAGATGAGAGGAGCCTTCTGTGTTTTTCCTCTTCACTTTATTGGCCTTGTGAGTCCGTTTCTCCTCTCATGCACTGATTCATTTGAGCTGAACAGCCAATCAGAGCGATTTCTCTCACCAACGAGCTCCGCTGCAGATTCAACATGCTGAATCGGCGCTGCAAAAAGCTGGAAGTCAGACGCTCACCGATGGCCCCAAAACATCGGCTTGGTGTTTTGACCTATACAGCTGCCAACCACGACGTCTCACCCCTTTTTATAGCATTAAATAACTAAAGCCAAACAGACATCAGAGGCATAAGAACTACATGAAATGACAGAAACCATCTTTGTGAAACCTTTATTTAGCATGTATTTACATGACTTTTTAGTTTGGCCCATGTCCCATCCTCTAACATGGAGGAGGTGGGGTTTATAAGCTATACCGCAGCCAGCCACCAGGGGGCCATCCTGATGTTTCAGTTTCACTTTTAGGAAGCCAACATGTCGTCCATCTTTATATACAGTCTGTCGTTCACAGCAAACAGAACCAGAAGAGGCAAACGTTCCTGAGTTCAGATTCAAAAGGAGGCTGTTTAAAACAATCTGCTAAAATGTGGAAAGGTTCAAGTCTAAATATCCCTCCTTGTTTAGAGCCGCTTGTCTTGCCATCGCTCAACTGAAGTCACTCTGAATTTCAGTTCAGCTAAATGGTGAAGATGTTTAACATCACTCTGCTCTGTGTTGTTTCCAGTGTTTTACCGACCACTTAAGTTCCACCAGTTTACCAAAAACCTTGAGACTAAACATTTTCTGGGACGTTGACGTGTGGCTGGAGTCACTTCTCTGGTTGGATGAATCCTTATTAATGTAAAGAAACATTAATCACTCCTGAATGTTGATGAAGTAAATACTCACATTGTTTTAATAGATAGTGTAGTTAGTAGCAGGCCTGTTATCACCACCAGAGGTGATTTTATTTATCAAAAATGTTCCATTTGACTTGTGATGGTGGCTTTATTAATGTGAACATCGTCCTGTTAATGCAAACCAAGGTTTTTGTTTCAGTGTAATATAGTTTTTTTTTTTTTTTTTTTTTAAAGCAGCTGTTTTAGGTCTTAGCGGAAGAGTTTGTGCTTCAAGTTTGAAAACTGTGTTATATTTCTAACATTTTTTGTTTGTTTTATGTTTCTTTCTTTTTTTATTTTTGGATAAAACGTCTGTGTTACTTGTACAGAAATGTGACTTACATATACAAGTTCACTGCTGTATGACAACAGTACACCAGGAAAATAAAGTTAAAAACAAAAGGGACAATCAGATGTTTGTCTCAGTGACCACAGCAGATGAGTTGAGAAATAAAGTTAGTTTCTCCTCTGAGGACGTTTCTTTCTACTTGTATCTGTTTTATGTTGGTGCTTTTTCTGCACTGTCTTGATTAGAAACTATAATTTGGCAAAAGTAGTAGTAGCTCTTCTATGAATACTGCTAGTTTAGTTGAGGTCTTTCAAGGACTTTGGGCAGATACGTTATCAATAACATTGATCACATGCCTGCTCTTACTTTTGGACTTGACTACTTAATTTATAAAATTAAACCAGAACATTTGTTTAGTAATAAATAAATGTTTGAATATGTTTACTTTCACCAGCAGAAGTAAAAGATGTTCAAGGTGTATTTACATGCTGACAATCAATAATCAAAGAAGATTTAATTCAATAATCAAAGATTTGATTTACAGTATGTATATGTGTGTATATATATACACACACTTAATTTAGATTTCAATACAGTTACATAGTAGTACAGATTTTTCATTACAAAGAAAAACAGTAAATATATTTCACATTTTAATGTAAAGTAAACTTTGTAGCCAAAACATGAAATATAGTACAAAAGTTAATATTGCAACAAAAAAACATGTTGTACATTCAGTTAGTAACAATGAAAAAAAATGTTGTCATTAAATTAAATTAAAAAAAATATAGATAGATTTTATAATGAAAAAGTGAAAATAATAGTAAATTAGAAATAAATAGATAAAATAGTAACAGGAATAAAAACAAGAAAAGGTTTAACAATAAGGATAAAACAAGCCACACAAAACAAACAATACAAGAAAATATATATATACTGTATATAAAATAATATATGTAAAATAAAAATAATGCAGACTGTTTTACGACTGGTGAGATGTTGTCTTTAGTTGTAGAGAAATGTCACCAAGTACTTTACTTGAGTATGCTACTGTCTTCCTCTACTTAACACGCGTTACTTTGCAGATTCATGTTATTCATACAAAATATAAATCAACTAATAAATCATGATGCATTATTGCAGGGTAATCCACCCATCAGGATATAAAGTAGTTATATAAATGTCTGCCTTTACCAGCTGAACGTTAGTGACATGAATGCTTCAATAATCATAATCCACTTAACTTTATAATTTTATTATCTATTTTTGGTACATTCAGTATATTTTGATGCAAATCATATACTGTGTATACTATGTATTTTTACTTCAGTAATTTTTGAATGCAAGATTTTTTACTTGTAGTAGAGCATTTCTACATTATTGCTTTTATTGAAGCAGAAGATCTCCCACTGCTGGAAAATACTGTGTTTTCCTCTCTGCCTACTGGATTAATCTGATTTATGATTTTAACAGCATATTACAGTAAATATATATCTTCCTCTGTGGTGCTCAGCGGAGCAGCGAGTGATAGAAACCTCAGCAGGTGGAGTTTAATGGGCAGATAAGTGAGCTGAATATTGTATGAAATACACCTTGAGGCTCTCAGTGTGTCTCCGGCTCGTTAATGTTCGTCGTTAAAGCTTCTCTGCAGATCAGAGCAGCAGCTCCATCCTACAGCTGAAACCTCCCTGTCCTGGATTATATCAGGAAAATATGTAAACATGTTCTGTTAACTTACGTAAAAATCAGCTTTTTGACATTAGTACTGTACTAACTAATGATTATTATCAATGCTGATTAATCTGTTGACTGTTTTCCTGATTCATTGATTAGAAATGTCAGAAAACGGTGCTAAAAGTTGATCAGTGTTTCCCAAAGTCCGAGATGACGTCCTTATACTGACAGGCTTTTACTGAAGGGACATTTTCACTGTATTTTACAGAGTGGTGTTTTTAGTACTTGGATGTGAGTACTTCGTCCTCTACTGTCAGTACCCACTCATCAGACAAACAGGATCACACAAGTGTTCATGCTGCCGTCACAAAATAAAAATAGTCTGTCCATTAATTATTAAAACTCAGTTGGATAAACTTAAATAAACATCAGCCATTAAAGAAAAACATAACGGCGTCGGTGTCGCCTGGATTAACAAACAGCTCCACTCAGGAATGACTGGCTGCTCTGGAATGCAAACGCACACACCTGTATCACCTGTATCACCTGTATCACCTGTATCAATGAGCTGCGTATAGCCTACCTATGCATTGTCATTTTGTTGCTACGGCAACAGCTTTGGTCAAAGTTTACGTGTCAGCTCCTGCATTAAAAACATGGCAGAGGAAAAAGCCCATTTACTGAAATATGTCGTCGTGTGGAGAGATCAGGTTTGAATCCGGCCTGGAGCTCTGTGCTGCACGTCTCGCCCCCTTTCACTCTATTGTCTAATTAAAGGATTTAAAAATACTCCAAAAACCTACCTTTACCTTTTTTACCTAATCCCTTTTAAATACCTTTTTCAGATTTTATGATATATTATGTTTTTATTCCTGTTATGTCTCGATGTTAATGTAATTGAATTTCCCCTCGTGGGACTAATAAAGGACTATCTTCTTCTTCTTCTTCTTCTTCTTAATGTAAAGTTTGGATTTAATGTAAAGTTTGGATTTAAAGACTTCCACAGAACCAGACTGTCTGATGTCTAACAGGGAGGTTATTCCAAAGGAAAGGTGCTTGATAAGAAAAGAAAGTAAACCGTTATTAAGTAAGCAGTAAAAATAAAAAATGTAATTGTAGACAGAATGAAGATCTTTTAACTTTTCGTATTTATACTTCATAAAATAAACTTAATTAAAAGACTTCAAATAGGTTTTTCCTCTTAATAAATAAGTCAAAACAAATAATTGATAATCAGAATAGTTGGTGATTAATTTAAGAGTTAACTAATCGATTAATTGCTCTACATGTATTTCTAAAAAGTCAACTTCTCATGGAATCAGATAAACAGTGATGCATTTTCCAGCTGATCTGAGAGACTTTTTAAAAAGTTTATTCAGCTTCAGACTTCAGATTTCCTCAACTGATAAAGGATCACGTCATACTTCAGTTTATCACAAACATTCAACATCAGCACATCTGGAGATATATGGTATTCACTGAACAGGAAGTAACTAAAACTGCTAGAGTAAAACGTACAGTACTTACCTTTGAGATGTAGTGGAGTAGAGCGCAGCAGGAAATGTAAATATTCAAGTAAAATACATTAAAATCAACATAAAATCAACATATCAGTAAAACGTGAACATGTTTCAGCTCTGAGCAGCTGAAAGTGTCAATGTGTGAGGATACGCTAACCACAAAACGAGATTAGAGAGACAGAAGTGTTAGCAGCTGGTCCAGGATCAGTCTATTAACACACCGCAGCTTTGTGATGAGTCTTTATTTATCATGTGAGCAGGAATCAGGCTCTCAGCTCATTTAATGCTGCTTCATTCGGTCTGACAGCCTTGTTCCTGCTCTCTGCTGGGGTGGGAGGATACAGGCATGTGCATAATGTGTGTTAGTGTTCATGCACACTGAGGCCTTCAGGGGTTGGATGGGTGAGTTTATGTGTGTGGGTGGAAATTAAGTGTGTTTGAACAGGAGATAACAGAGAGCTTTAAGTGCCTCTCTACAGTAATAATGGCAGCTTGGTATCAAGGAGGAGGCTGCTGATGTGGCTCAAACAGGAGAGGAAGATCTGTCTGTCTGTCTGTCTTCAGTCATTTTGTAATAAACAGTTCATTGTTGTACACTGTAAATGATCCCTGACTTTAATAAACAGCTGGTGCTCTGATCTTCCTCAGCTGATGGATTTGGCTCATAAATAGAAATCAACAACTGAAAGTTTGTTCCATTGTAACATCAGCGCCCAGCAGCAGAGCTACGCCTCCGCCATTTTGGACTGAAAGCGACTACGCCAGTAAAACGTCTGCATGCAAAGTGACGCACAAAAGAAAAACTAAATGATTTCTATTGTGTTGTCACATTCTACCAGAATGGCCTGTGCTGGACAATAAAATATCAGAAATATAATAAGCGTGTTCAGTCCAAAACAGCTGTTGTCAAATAAAACAGTTTTTGTCTTTTTCTTGGTTTTCTTAAAATTTGAACATCGTCATTTCCATGACAGCTGAAGATAAAGATCATGTGATGTGATCAAGAGCTTCAGAACAGCTGCGTCATCTTCATTTTATTGTCTAAATCATTTTAATACCCAAACTCTTCCTGTCATGTCCGTCCTTTGGACACATTATAGCAGACGTTTTGACGATATGCTCTGATCCTGCAACTACAGCAGTGCAGTGTGGCATATTCGCTGTGTCTCAAACCACCAAGCCTTTTCTTTCATTATCAACAGCATAAATCACTTTTCCTGTTTTGTTTCCGTCTGATTTCCAATGAGATTTAAAATGTAAGTTGATATAGAGTATAAGTGGGTTATTATTACCCTGCAACACAGCTGATGAACTCCCACATTAGCAAAGATATCAGTGAGGTTAGGTCTGCCACCAGCCACGCTGCCTCTCCGTCTCTCCTCTTCCTCCCTCTCTCCCACATAAACACAGAGCTCCTGACACATTGATTATGTGGTTCAGCTGATGGAGACGTCAGCTCTGCAGAGAAAAGACAGCAGCATTAACTGTGTGTGTTTAACTATGTGTGCATCAACCCCAGATATGAGTGATATAGTGAACATCCCCTTGGGGATGAATAAAGTATCTATCTATCGATCATGAAAATATAAAATGTTCCTTTAATATTCCTGCAGGTACTTAAAGTTTGTCAATAAGTTCACACCATTTCCTCTGATAATAATAATAAAATATACAGAAGTATATTATTGTTGCTGTTATTCCTGCATGGTGATATGCAGATATATCTATAAACTCACTACAGGTGAACAGTAAAGAAGCCACAGAGGTTTGAAGGCGGGGTTAAACAGGGGAAGCTGCAGGCTGGAAACAGCTGCAGCAAGTCAGAGAAAATAAGAGTGCACCCGGAAGTGAGGTGAGTTACCCTTCAAAATAAACAGAATCAGTTTTATTTGCCAAATAAATAAATGAATAAATAAATAAGCATGTAGTATTTATATTGCCAGTGACAGATGATATGTACATTTTTTTAAAGTGAGTGCATCACAGACAGTAAGATTTATAATTGTAACAGCAGCAGTGGATGTTAGATAAGATAAGATAAGATATTCCTTTATTGGTCCCACAGTGGGGAAATTCACACAGAGGGTTATTGACAGTGTATGACTTAATTAGATCAAGTCCAAATAACACTAATTGTCTTAATTTCTAATCCTTCTCATCATTATATATTTTGTGCTTGTTTGAATTATTATAGTTAACAGACATTAGAAAACAACCACACAGAGTTGAATACATAAGATAATATATCTTTAATGCTTGTTATATGTTGTTAAAATATTAAGAGGGAATTGATTTGGCTTCATATTTAATGCAGGTTAAAGGCATCAGACTGTGGAGACAGGTGCAACAGTTTTGAGGTGACCTGATGGGGTATGACCATAGACTGTATAGAAGAAGTGGACTAGTCACTGTGACGTCACCCATTGATTTGTGGACTGTTTTGAAACTTCAAGTTCAGCAGTTTGGCTTTCTCCATCTTGGTTTTGGCCATCGCTAGTGACGATACTGGCATCACAAGAAACCAGGAACCTCAGGAATCCATCTGTACCATCACGGATTAGCTAGCTTGTCATGAAGGAGGGTAAATAACGCTCCAAACGTATGCTTCATTTTGGTGATTTCATCCATCCTGTCACATCCATTTTCAAAGGGGTCCCTTGTCCTCTGACCTCCAGATGTGTGAATGTAAATGGGTTCTCTGGGTCCCCACCAGTCTCCCCTTTACAGACATGCCCACTTTCTGATAGTCCCAGTCAGTCTGGATCAAGTCCTAGTCCAGTCAGCACTCTGACACACTGACAGCTGTTGTTGTCTGTTGGGCTGCAGTTTGCCATGTTATGATTGGAGCAGATTGTTGATGCTAAATTCAGAACCTGGGAGGGTTTCTGGATGATATCTGTCATTGTTTTGTGTTGGTAATTGATTTCTAATAATAAATGTATACATACATTTGCATAAAGCAGCATTTGCCCACTCTGTATTAAATACTTGACAAATCTACCTTTAAAGCTCTTTTGAACAGAGAAAAAATGTGTCATTAATTGTGTTTGAATATTTTAATTGATTGACAGCATTTATTATATAATATTCTGTAAATATCAAGAATAATTTGTTATGACAAAGTAGATGTGTGATGAACGGGGAAATTCAGCCTCCTGGATCAACTGACACTAAAAAGGGGTTTTATTTTGAAAGTAGAGCTACAGGAAGTTCAGATGTTAATCATTGTCGTTGTCTTCACCAATCTGTTGGATTTGGTCACCGGCTCGTCGCTCCTCCGCTCACTCCGACCCGTGTCGCTTCAGTTCACAGCAGGAGGTAAGAACCACATCCAGACATCTTTTACCAGTTTACCAGCGCGCTTCATCCCGCCATAACCTCTCAGCTGTGCGTGTGTGTTAGTGCGTGTTTGTGGGTTATTTGACCCGATCAGTGTTCGGTGAAGTTTCGCGTTGCGGCACCTCAGGTGCGTAAACGTGTAAATAGTGGTGATTTGGCTTTACGCGTGAAGTTAGCGCGTAAAGCAGCGAGTGGAGCGGTGACGGGAGACAGGCAGCGGTGGCGACGCGCTGCTGTTGTGAGAGTCTTTTGGCATGTGAAGGCATCCGTCCTCTGCAGTGGCCCGGGGAGCATCGTGCTGCTGCTGTGCGCTGATTGCGGTGGTCACATATCCCAGATATCAGCCATGCGTTAAATCAGATGATCCACGGTGCCAAACCCTGGCCCGCGGGGCCGGGTCACGGTAGCAGGGTTCCCGAGGAGGACCAGAACGGGTCCGACCTAAACTGAGGAGTCACTGTCATCACGCTTCCTTATTTACTCTCCTGGATACCAAACCACTTCCTCCAAATCGATCAGTGCATCACAGTTTGTGTCCACCATCACCTTCTGATCAGCTTCCAGTTGATTTGAAGCCAGCTGTGCTGCTGGTCGTTTCCTCCTTCACATAACTGACACTCAGACAGAAGACCTGCCACGAATGAGTCATGACCACTAACAGGCTTCTCAGGACAACCTCTGCACTGTGGGATGTGATGCTCCTTTAATGCATTGTGCATTATACGAAGAATGTAAAGTAAGCCCTCGCTAATGAGAGGAGACAAATCAATAACAATAATTTGGGTTTATGAAGCGCCTTTCAAGAAACCCAAGGATGCTTAACTCAGACACAACAGGCAGAGCATGACTGCAGCTAGAGGTCTTGTTGAAGAGGTGGGGTTTAAGGAGTTTTTTAAGGTGTCCAGAGAAGGGAGGCTGTCACACTGAAAGCTCTGTCCCCAGACGTTGGCAGTTTGGTGTGGGAGGATGGAGAGCTGACCCGGGCCTGAGGATCTCAGCTTCTGGGACAGTGTGTAGAGGTTCAGGAGGTCAGTCAGGTACTGAGGAGCCAGGTGGTAGGTGAGGAGGAGAACTTTGTAGGTGATGCAGGACTTGACCGGGATCCTGTGGAGGTGAATGAGGGTGGAGGTGATGTGTCTGTTAAACAGTTTCAACACAAAGTGAACATCATAATCTCCGTGAAGGGAGGATACTGATACCAGTATTGGAAATGCATCGATACTGCCTAAAATTCGGGATTGGGTAATGTACCGATCCGATAACGTGATTTATTAACCCTTTGCCATTTTGGACTGAAAATGTTTGCTATATTTATAATATTTTATTGTTTAACAGGCCATTTTGGTAGAATATGACTATATATCCGACAGTATGTATGTTCTTCCCGTGAGTTTTCTCCAGGTGCTCCTGTTTCCCCCCACAGTTCAGAGGCATGCAGGTTAATAGTTGACTCTAAATTGCTCATAGGTGTGAATTAGCATGAATGGTTATCTGTTTGTGCCCTACAACGGAATGGTGTACCCCGCCTTTGCCCAATGACAGCGGGGATCGGCTCCCGCGACCCCTGACAGGATAAGCAGTTGAAGATGGATGGATGGATTATGAAACTAGAAAACCTGATGAATAATCAGTCCCAACCATGTCAGACTAGCTTGTCATGAAGGAGGTTAAATAACGCTCCAATCTCACTCCAGAATTTTGGCGAGGAAAAACTGTCCATTTTCAAAGGGGTCCGTTGACCTCTGACCTCCAGATGTGTGAATGTAAATGGGCTCTCTGGGTACCCACGAGTCTCCCCAAGTCATAGTCAAGTCAGCACTCTGACACACTGACAGCTGTTGTTGCCTGTTGGGCTGCAGTTTGCCATGTTCTGATATAATATCTGTTATTGTTTTGTGTTGTTAATTGATTTACAACTGTCCTCTCAGAGCCACCCATCCACAAACCTTTATTTCTTTTCTTTTTTTATTTTTTGCAACACAAGACCGCCAGCATCACATCTCACACAAGGCTTCTGTTGCCGTGATGAACAGCTGCTTCACCCCGCCTCCCCAGTGATGTCCGAACTCGCGCATGATAGTGAAATACGACGTGTCCTGATTGGTCGTGGGTGTGGGTTCCCACCCAAGACACTGCATCTTTATGTGTTTTTTATATGACGACTTTATGGCACCGTGATGGTTAGATCTGACATGGTGGCCGTCGCCATAAGAGTATTAAATACTTGACAAATCTCCCTTTAAGGTACATTTTGAGCAGATAACGAGTCAAATAATGACTATAGGACCACTTTAATAAGTGATCCTATGAGTTGCCATTAAGGGCTTCATAAATAAATAAAAAACAATGGCTATCATTTCTTGCTGATGGAGAGGCCCACCCAACCTTGTAGAAGTAGAGTAACTGTCACCATGATAAATCTTAGACAATGTGGCAATAAAAGAGGAAGCTCTATTTGTTTTCTGTGGGTGTTTTATGGGAATGTGGATCTTTCAGATCAATCTCAGGTCTGCCTCAGTGGTTTGCATCGTCCACATTTGATCATTATGTCCTGGACATAATGCCCAAGATCGATATCTGAATAGTTTAAACCTCTATGTTTTTTAAGATATAAGAGTGTCATTTCTGGCCAATTTTAATAGACCCACTGGACGGTTGTTTTAACTTTGGAGATGTCAATCTGCAATTCGTCATCCAGGCTTTCCTCTGAACATTTCAACTATTTTTATCTTTGTTATTATGACTTTTTTGTGGTAAGTCACCTGACACATGCTGACACAGGATGTCTCGTGATCAATTTAGTCAGTGGATGACTCATTTCTGTACCTTTTCCCTTTCAAGATGTTTGATTTCATAAATGTGTGTTATGATGATAGTTTGTTTGTCTCTGTGAAAATGTCTCTTCACACTATGTCAGTTGCTTGTGATTGATCTTAGACTGTATATATTTTAGACATTAAAAATGATGTTCGTAGAATCTGTCAGCGTGTGGAACAGATGAGTAATGGTGTTTGAGCAGTGGTGCATCTGTTTTCAGGCAGTTTTCCAGATAAGAAATTCAGTAGAGATGTATAGAGAAGCTGAAGCTGTGTGCATGTGTCTTAAAACCCAGTTGATAATATCAAATGAACATGGCTGCAAACAAATGTTAGTTTTACCAGATGCAGTCTGTTCAAACGCTAACAATAGTTTTGCGACTTGTAGACGTTGCAGGTTTTCCTCTCATCAGTAGCTCAGGAATGGTGCTTTTCTCGCTCTCCACTTCCTATCTCCCAAAATAAAGGAATGTCAGTAGAGCTGTAGGATGGAGGAGTGGTTTCCTCCACTGTGAATTCATTTTAAAAAGTTCATACCCCGTGTGAATCCAGAATACAGCGATTTATTTGGCCCGTATGAGTCTTTACCCCAAGTGAAGGAGTTCAAGTAGCTCGAGGTCTTGTTCATGTGTGAGGGGACAACGGAGCGTGAGATTGGCCGGAGAATCGGAGCAGCGGGAGGCATTCGCTTTACCGCACTGTTGTTACGAAAAGTGAGCTGAGCCGGAAGGTAAAGAAGGAGCCAGCTGAGGTGGTTCAGGCATCTGTAAGGATGGCCACTGATGCCGGCCTAGGGAGGTGTTCCAGGCATGGGAGGAGGAGGACCCAGGACTAGGTAGAGAGATTATATCATTATATTATTATATTATTATATTCCAGTCAGAGGTGGTTAATGTGGCCCAGGAAAGGGATGTTTGGGGTCCCCTGCTGGAGCTGTTGGCCCCATGATCTGACCCGGATAAGAGGCTGATGATGAGTGAGTGTATATTTTCTGTG
The DNA here is from genome assembly GCA_947000775.1 of Pterois miles. Lineage (NCBI taxonomy): Eukaryota > Metazoa > Chordata > Actinopteri > Perciformes > Scorpaenidae > Pterois > Pterois miles. Next base: position 3,519,423 of record CAMQGK010000028.1, read on the forward strand.
GTCGTGTCGAGAAGGTAACCCTCGATTTGGGAAACTCTTGCGAGATGGCTGAGGTTATGACAGGTTGTCGGGCAGCGAGTCTCATGAGAGGTTTTGCAATTTGCGAAAGACACAACCAATTTCCACAAAGTGACGCCACTTCTGAAGTTATTTTTACCCAAACTACAGTCTTTCTCTAAACCTAACCAAGCAGCATTGTTGCCTGAAAACTGCATGCTGACGCTCATGTCGCTGCACATTCACAGGAAAACACACAACCAATAACAAAATAAGTTTTCATAAGATGTGATGCAAAAGGTTGCAGCTGATGATTACTGGCTCATCACTTTCACATAACTGATTAATCTAAAGTTTAAGTAATTTTTCATGCAAAAATGGCAGAAAATGCATTTTCAGCCTCTCAAATATGGAGATTTCCTGCTTTCCTCCTTTTCTTTTTTAAAATATAATAAACGGAATATCTTTGGGTTTTGGACTAAACAAGACATTAAAGGGATCCTCTGGGATGGACGTTTTTCACTAGTTTCTGAGAGTTTATAGACTGAACAATTAATCTAGAAAATAATTTCACATTATTATTCGCTGCATTTTTGTTATAGAAATATAGATTACAGCCACGTTAATGTTCTTCGTATAGGTGATCTTCACTGAATGTGAAGATGAGCTGATTTATCAGGTTTTTACAGTGTGATCTTTAGCTTCTGCTTTATTGATCAGTCAGAGACAAACAACAACAATAACTCATAAACAAGCTCAAAGAACAAAAAGAGGAGCCAAAATATCTGGGAATGAACTGAGGACTTTAAAAAAATACTAGTTAAAGAAACATTTGGTGTAAGAAGCTTTTTACATTCAATAAAAACAAAACATTGTTTTTACTTAGTTTTTATTCTTGTAAAGCAGAATTATTCTATGAAAGGCAGTATAATAAGATAAAGTTATTATATTACTATATCTATATTACGGATGCTAATTTTGAAAACCGACCCTCGTTAAGCAATTATTAACCGACGAGATGAAACGTTCTTCATAGATCTGTAGCCTGTTAAATTTGCTCTCATAGTTCACCAGATTTATTTCGTAATTTATAAATTGTTATTATAATTTTTTTTCTGTTTTTCAGCTTGACTCGAGAATTGTAATAGAGGTTAATATCTTTTTTTATTTATCTGTATATAGTAGAAATAAGGTGAAGTTTGGTTTTCTACTGGTTCATTTCATTTTATCTACAGTGCTGTGAAACAGCATTTGCCCCCGTCCTGATTTATGTTTTTGCATATTTGTCATATGTTTGTGTGACCACACAAAAGCCTTATCAATGGCTTTGTAACCCTTTCCACGCTGGTAGATGTCAATGACTTTGTTTCTCGTCTGTCCTTGACTTTCTTTAGATTGAGGCATGAAGTGTTGCTTTTTGAGATTGAACTGATCTGTTGATTCAGCAGGTCTGCAGTAATCAGGCCGGGTGTGGCCAGTGAAACTGAACTCAGCTTTCCAAAAAAATGTGGTTACTCACAGTTAATTCATAATTTAACAAGGGTGGGCAGTGACTTTTTCACATAGGGCCAGGTAGTTTTGGTTAGATTTTTCCCTTAATAAATGAAATCATCATTTAAAAACTGCATTATGTATTTACTCTGGTTATCTTTGTCTAATATTAAAATTTGTTTGATGATCTGAAACGTGTGAGAAATATGCAAAAATATAAGAAATGAGGAAATAATTTTTCACAGCACTGTATTTGGAATTTACCAAATATTAAAAACCGTTGGACTGAAAAGCAAAATAAAAAATATCACTACCATAAAGCATGATCATTTGACCTGTTTAAATCTTTCCAGAATGTAATTTACAGGATATTTTCTATGTAAAATAAAAAAACACCTTTTATTGCTTTGTTAGTATAATATATGTCTGATATTCTCCATGATTTCTTCCAATTCAAGTCCCAATAACTAGAAGTTAGCTTGGTGATTCTATGTGAAATGCACCTTGGGAGTCGTAGTTTTACACCCACAGGCGTTGTGCATTTTGACAGCAGAAGGAGCCTTTCACAGTTGCTGTGCTGCAACGCCTGTGGGGTAAAAACGTGGCCGGTTTGGGGCCACGGAGACGTCGTTGTGACACGTCGGTTATGTGATGGACACGAAGTCTGAGGAAACAGAGGAGAAGAAAGAGGAGACGTGCTTTCTGATGTCTTTATTCTGTACGTGGATGGGCGTGTGGCGAGTGTGACGTGTGTTTCAGAAGGACCTGCTCTTCCAGTCCGTCCTCCACTGTGTGTAAATGTTTTAGTCATGAATTAAGTGGGGCAAAGTTCTCCCACAGTGACTGACTGATGGGCTGAGTGCTGGTACTGGTGTGCATACTGCTGGTAGGATACGGTGTGTTTGATTATATATTCACATAATGGCTCTTCCAGCAAACAGTCCACAGTGAGGGAGTGCTTAATTGACTTTGTGGGTGTGTGTACACACACACACACACACACACACACACACACACACAGATAGACAGATAGAGGAGGCTCAAGGGGCAGTGGGTGAGGTGGGAGAGGTCCAGCCTTTAATCTGTATTGTCAGCAGTGAAATGTCAGGACACACAGCAGCAAACAGTGACAATGAAACCCAACAGGAAGTTCACACACCACATATAACGCTTCATAAAGTGTCTGCAGAGTTTGAAATACAGAAGTTGGAGGACGTCTCTTCTTTGCCGAAATGCATGAGTCCATAAAAATGTGTGTGGACACTTGAACATTGCAGGTTTTATGTAATAGTGTGAATGTCTGAGTGCGACACCGGGAGCATTAAGCTGCTGCAGCCTCCTCTGAAATACAGGAACTGGTACATCAGGAACATAAACTCCGTCTCTGCTAACTGAGAAATGTTAATTAGTATTTACCTGCATGGCCACATATATGTGCACAGTATGTGGGGAGACTTTGCACCAGATGTTGAACCTGATTATGGCAAAAATCTGGTAGTGATATTTTTTATTTATTTTGACAATAACTTTAAAAAAATATCATTGTCATACGATCCACGCACCGAGCTGTGATGCTTTTATACGAATTGTTCTCTTATCTGGAACATAACCAGCTCCGGAGCAGGTTATGCTCTCATACGCTTCATACGTATTTCCTGAAATATTGTCAGTCCTTTAATTTCATTAAAAACACCTTTAACATCATTGAAAAACACTTGAAAGCACACGTCAACAAACTAACTCAGCAGCTGATGGGTGGAGAGATTTTGGACTGACTAAGCCTAACCCCAACCCTGAATTAGAAAATAATCTTAACTTAATTCACTCACCAAAATGCAGTCAGTATAAGGTAGTAATTTCATATTTCCATAACAGGACTGAAGTGCAGCTGAAGTGAAAGAGGAGGAGAAAAAGCTTAAATCTGACTGTGCTACACAAACACAAAGTGACTGTGGTTCAGGGGTTAAAGAGATTATTGTGTAACCAAAAGGTCGCAGGTTTGATCTTCGCTGCAGCAGCGCGTCAAGTCGAATTAATTCTCGCTGAAGAGCCTTCCCGCCGCTAAAAGCATCTCCCACTTCATACTCACACTCCATCATGTTTGAAGTGGCTGCGCTTACACCAGCAATAACATCTATTCAGTTTCTTTTCAGGTGAAATACATTCTCATGGAAGTATTTCCAGTATGTGATTGTATAATTAGATAATAGGCTAAAGTGTCTGTTTACATTGTCAACACTTATTAATCAGAAGGAAGTAGGCGATTCATTGAATACGGCGCTCCACCATGAGCAAACTTCAACAATCGGAGGCCGATTCCAGCTCTCGGCACAGTGTTTAATCTGCTGCTGGGTTTGGGAATAAAAACCACTGACCTCAATGTGCAGAAAGAGTAAGACAATACTTATAATTTTAGTTATGTTAAAAGTGTGTCAAATTAAAAATAGTCTAAAATTACACAGTTGTTGTGGCTTCCATCACCCAGTAGGATGACGTGCATCCGTCTGCATGTTTAACCACAGACTGCCTCTGTAACGTCACCTGTATGTTTCTGAAGATTTTTTTTATAGACCAAACAACTAATTGATAAATCAAGAAAATAATCAACAGATTAAATGATTAGGAGTTCTCAGGAGGGTGGCTGATGTCCCCCTTAGAGATAAGGTGAGAAGATCAGCCATCCGTGAGGGACTCGGAGTAGAGACGCTGCTCCTTTGCAAAAAATGAAAGGAGCCAGTTGAGGTGGTTCGGTATCAGGATGCCTCCTGAGCGCCTCCCTAGGGAGGTGTTCCAGAAACGACCAGCCGGGAGGAGGAGGACCCAGGACTAAGTGGAGATTTTATATCTCCAAACTGGCCTGGGCTCAGGATCCTCCAGTCAGAGCTGGTTAATGTGGCCCAGGAAAGGGAAGTTTGGGATCCCCTGCTGGAGCTGACCCGACCCGGATAAGAGGTTGAAGATGAGTGAGGTGAATGATGAGTTAAATGACAGTGAAAATAATCGTAAGTTGCAGCCCCAGTTTGGATAAAATAAGCAACTGGGCGTCATCACCTTTTTGCTGTTATTGTGGGTATTTGTTGTAACATTTTATTGACCAAACAACGCTGTATTGAAAATAAAACCTCAATGTTCAGCAGATACAGCTGTGAAGCCTCTGTCATGGTGATTTCATGGTTTTTGCAGCCAATATATCTGACAGGTGCAAAAGTGATGTCAGAATTGTAAAGCTCGTTGCTTTGCAACATCGCCCACAATCTCTTAAAACAAACAGATATTAAACTGATAGTTAGCACAGAGTGAACAGCCTCTGAGGGCGACACTGTTATATTATCTTGTGGTGTTTTTCATCAGAACCTTGGTTTAGAAACACGTCTTTTTTTATTCTGAGACATGTTTGTCCCGACTGGGCTGTTAATGTGTTCAGAGGAACACAACGCTGGTGTTTTTGTGGTATTTCAGTGGCCTGCGAGCTTCCTCATGCTGCTGCTCACAGTGGTGATATGGGATGTTGTGGGAGTGTCAGCCGAATGCCACAAACGTCTCAGTGAACTGACACAGTGTTGTGCCACTGGTTTGGCTGGTGAAAGCATTTAAATTGAGTCATGTTGTTGAGCAGGTCAGGAGATGACAGTCACCTGATGGAAAATCAGCTGCTTCTTAAACAAGAGGAGCTCCGTGAAGAAAGAAACGCTCTGTAACCCGTCACTGAAAAGGCCGGATGGAAATCTGTGGGTTACCTGACCAGCTCGGATGACTCTGCACTAACACTGTGGATTACGCACATTACAGAGCAAGGAACAGGAAGTGTGTTGCAGTCACATGATGTCAGTCTGCATTCGTCAAACTGTCCGATGTTGATGCTGAAAGACAAGCCACCATTCAGGATGCTCCCTCTCACACCTGGACAGGTTGTTAGTGTTTATGCTCCCGGGCTGAAACATGTAAAGATCCTCCCACAGAGGAGCTAGACCCCCCGACTTGAAAGACAGCAAGAGACACAAAACCACTACAAGCAATGAGGTTCAGAAACTGTAGCTGGACTTCAGTATTTAGTTCACTCAGGAGGTGAAGAGAGGACGTCTGAGTCCTATCTAATATCTTAAACTAAATGTTAACATGCTGTATGCTATTAGCACCAAACATAAACGTTTAGCAACTCCGGGGTCTGAAAAGTGAAGCCAACGCTGAAGTGCCTTAAACCTGCATTATTTCTAATACCCAGCAGGGGGCGACGTCTCTGGTTGCAAAAAGAAGTCTGATTGTATAGAAGTCTATGAGAAAATGAGCCTACTTCTCACTTGAGTTGTTTTTTCGTCTAATAACTTTAACCCTTTCACAGTGTGCTTTCAGTTCATGAAAGTTAAGTATAACCATTTTGGTTGCCTGAAATGTTTTAGCGTTTGGTTGTATTTAACTCCACCCACTTGTGTCACCTCTGGTGACAACAACCAAGATGGCGACGGCCAAAACGCCGAACTCAAGGCTTCAGAACATTAATCTACAAACCAATGGGTGATGTCACGGTGACCGTAAATACAAACCATAGCTGATACTGATGCAGGTATTTGGTCATAAATCAAAGTATTGGACAAATTAAAGGGATAGTTCAGACATTTCTAGACTCAGTCAACATATAGATAAGTTTCACTTTCAGTCCAGATCCCCGCTGGAAAATGTTCTTTATTTCAGAGCAGTGACTGGCTCGCTGCACATTATCAGTACAGGATACATGGCGTACAAACGACGAGGAAATCAAGAAAGGCCTGCTTACTGCACGATAAACGCCTTGGGCATTATTGTGGCATTTATACGCCTTTTTGTGTGAACGAGCTGGATCACCGAAGTCGTCAGAGTTCATCATCTGGGCACCATGAGTGTCTGTAAAATTTCATGGCAATCCATCACATTGAAATACTTCAGTCTGGACCTAAAATGGTGGCCTGACTCCAGTCAGGTGGGTTTGGTTTTAGAAACAGTGGACTGGGCTGCACAATGAGCCCGTAATCACGACATGCTGGTCGGACTGTTTCACTGAGGATGAAAACAATAAGTGGACACAATCGGGCGTTTATGTAAGAGGTTTTATTCCTGCAGTGATTACAAACAATCAGTCATCAATTCTGAAGGACAATTTAGACGTTTACTTGTTTTTCCATGTTTAGGAGACTTTCTAGTTTCCTCCACTATGTTTTAGAGATAAATATTGTACTTTTTACTCTTGTTACTGCGCTTATCTGACAACTGGACTCACTGCTTAGTCAGCTCTTTATTTCTGTATTTCCTTCGTTGTACTTCTGCAAAGCATGACGGGAGCGAACAGAACAACTGGAAATACAAGGTTTTTATTCATCCACGTGTGAAAGTACACTCTATACTTTTACTTGTTTGAACACTTGGCATCTCTTTCTCTCTTTGTTGAAACATCCTGTGATTCAATGGAGCCTGAAATATTTCTACACTTTGACTGTTTCATTGTAATTCATTAATACATGGATACTTAAAAAAAGAAGCTATAATAAATACATGACTATTGAATTTAAATATGTTATAAAACTCAGCAGGAAATGAATTAGCCGACACATCAGTGAATCTAGTGACAAAATGTGGAAGTTAACCCTCTGAGACCCGCATCAGACCCGTTTTTGTCCTTTTTAGGGAGGTACCGGGGTCTTTAAGGGGTCTTTAGGGGGAGATAGCAGGTCAACAGTAGATGTCACATAGAAGTGGTGAACATCATCTGAAAGCTGGAAACCTGGAGATTAATCTGAGAGGCAGCTCAGCACTGTGTCAAGTCGCTCTTGTCATAAATCAGAAGTAAACACAAATTAATTATTTAAAATGAATTGTGAAAGTGTATCAGGGCTGAGAACATTATGATAGAAGTATATGATGTCCATCCCTGTTATTTCAGTGATTAGATGTTGAGCACTTGTGTAAAGGTCTCAGAAACCTCCTTATTGTCAGTGTAGCTAGGAAATCCATCCTCTGAAGGCTCCAGGTCTCTAGTTACCAGGATGTAGTCGTAGTAGTAGTAGTAGTACTAGTAGTAGTAGTAGTAGGTCTCTAGTTTGTGGCTGTAAAGTCTCATGAGGCTGTGATTATCCTAGAGGTCACCACAGGTCGTTTTATGATCAATGAAATGGCTCCTATGAAGAAGAAGAAGAAGAAGAAGATCAGCCTTTATTAGTCCCACAGTGGGGAAATTCAATTTACACTCTGTTGTTTTTTTTTTTTACTTATACATGGTACATGCAGACCTGAAACACACATACATGCAGTAATGGAGAGATGTCAGAGTGATGGGCTGCTCCTGACAAGCGCCCCGAGCAGTTGGGGGTTTGGTGCCTTGCTCAGGGGCACCTCGGCAGTGCCCAAGAGGTAAACTGGCACCTCTCCAGCTACCAGTTCACACTCAGTTTTTGGTCCATGTCGGGACTTGAACCGGTGACCCTCCGGTTCCCAAGCCAACTCCCTACAGACTGAGCTACTGCCGCCCGTGGGTCTCTAATTACAAGCTTAATTAAAAAAAAAAAAAAAAAAAAAAAAAAGAAGAAGACACGATTTAAAATTCTGATTTTGATTTGATTTTCTGATTTTGAAATTCTTGACACTGGGATTTAAAAACACCCTGGAGTTATAAATAAACCTATGCAGCTGCCACTGGAAACTAATTCTACAGATATTATATTGATAATATTAATGGGGACTATGGGGACTAACATCATCACACATGAATCCAGTTGGACTCATTGGATCCACCAGAGTCTCAGCTTTACAATTAATGTAATTCAAGGCTGTTTCGGGACCCCAGAGCACAGAAATATTCAAACATACCTGTTTTAGAATAGAAGACAGCAACACGTTAGTATTGCATTCAAAAAGCTGCATGTGATTATCATGAAGTGGGCATGTCTGTAAAGGGGGGACTGGTGGGGACCCAGAGAACCCATTTACATCCACACATCTGGAGGTAAGAGGACAAGGGACCCCTTTTGAAGTGGCCATGACAGTTTTTGCTCTCTAAAATTTAGCCCAACTTATTAGCGTTATTTAGCCTCCTTCATGACATGCTATGACCTGGTTGGTCCCGATGGATTCATGAGGTTTTCTAGTTTGATATCTGTAGTTGTGCTCTGGCCCTAAATCTGAACCTGCTGGAGCCTCTGAAAGACAGTAAAGTAGGTTGAGCTCACTGTTGGCCCCGTGGGTCTCTAATTACAAGCTTAATTAAAAAAAAAAAAAAAAAAAAAAAAAAGAAGAAGACATGATTTGAAATTCTGATTTTGATTTGATTTTCTGATTTTGAAATTCTTGAAATTTTGTGATTTTTAAAAAATAATGCCAATAATTTTTGACACAGATTTAAAAACACCCTGGAGTTATAAATAAACCTATGCAGCTGCCACTGGAAACTAATTCTACAGCTACTATAATAATAATAATAATAATAATAATAATAATATATGTGTAGCCTGATCTCTATCTGCAACTGTGCAAAAAATGGGTTCAAACAGAAAATGGCCCACTGAGTAGCAGAAAATATATAAATAGGTTTATATGCAGACTTTTGTATAAATTGTCCAGTAATTGTGTTATTATGATTTTAGTTATAAATGTGCAAATATAATTTTGACAACCTCTGTCAGAGAGACAGATCCTGGCACACCCCCTGTGATCTCTAGGGCCCCCCTCAGGAGGGCTCGGACCCCAGGTTGGGAACCACTGGATTAGAAAATAAATCATGATCCACATCGAGTTCTTTGTCATATCAGTATTTTGCCTTAGAGGTGCAGAAAAACTCATACTAAACCTGGAGCTTCTGGGGTCGCTGGCCACATCCCTGCTTGGTAATGCAGCTGTGGAGGGAAGGGAGGTCAATTTGGGTGAACTGGCCCTTTAAGTTAAATTATAAATGAGTGTTTAGGGTTTCTTCCACCAGATAATCTTAGTATGCAACAGTATATGTTTCATGCAGTTGACAGAGTTGACCACTAGGTGGCAGTGTCACAGCGTCTTTACTGCGTCTCGCTCAGTTTAAGTGTAATTTCTCACCTGCAAACATCCTCCATCAGAGGCGTTACTCTGTGATTGCAGCTGTCAGTCACATCAGGATTGTCTGATGCTGTTTGAGTTGCTGTGTGATCATAAATCAGTTTCTTCTCCACATCTGTGTGTTTTTGTCTGAGTCATGTTGGCGCTGGCGTGCTGCCATCCTGCAGCAGCACGCCACCACTCGTGTGCTGATATAGAAACCTGTTTGTTCTGTAAATCACCTCACCAAGTAACGCCTTTAGACTAACAGGACGATCTGATTTCCAAGACTGAAATATGCAGCATTTTGGAGAAAAAAGTGGCAAAAGGAAAAGTATATTCCTGTTTTTTGATACCTATCATCAAGAAAAGCAGAGGAGAACAACTGCTGTAAAACAAATAGACGAGCACTGAGCAACGTAAGATCAGCCATTAATATGGCACTTTACGTATATTAATGGTGGAGATGATTTCTCCATAAGCAGGAAACTGCTGCTTACTTCGTTAATTTACAGTAATTTCAATGGCTTGTGTCGTGTTTATTGGGCATTGTTGTCGTGCACCTGACCCACTGCTTTTTAAGAGAAGTGCTGTGCAAAATAATTGTTTTTTAAGGTCTTTCATTTTGTGCATAAACTATCAAAACTACTCTGTTGACTACAATAACTTCCATATTTTAAGCGGCTGGAGTGTTTTCTCAGATGTTAGTAGTTCAGTCTTGTATTTCACATGGTCCTGTGAATTTTCGTCTGTGCTGCAAAGTCTCCAGTCTGCAGCTCATGAGGCGCCTCAGGGGGAAGTTTTTCAACATATTCAAAGCCCTTGAATGAGTGTTTTATTAACATAAGTATTGTATTGACATTTTTGACCCCTTAACTTTTTAATTTGTGCAATACTTGATTTTATGACTAAATACCTGCAGAACTAATGATATTCCCATCAGCTGCATACTTTGTGTTGAGTGCTAAATAGCACAGGTTAGCATGCCAAGTTAGTTGGTTGTCATGGTGAATATTATGCTGTGCTCCATTTGCCTCGGAAATCTGAAGTCGGAGCTGGGAATGACGTCACACCTGAGTTGATCGTGATCCAGTACAAGTCGGAAAACGTGCCGGGGTTAGCTCCACTGGTGAGGTTGACTTTCCGAGGTGGAAATCTGACTTCAGGGAGGCGTTCAAGCTTGAATTTCTGACTGGGAAGTCTGAATATCCGAGTCCTAATGGATCACCAAGTTAGCATTGTCACTGAGAGCATGTGAACATGCTAATGTTAGCATTTAGCTGGGGAATTTCGGATCTCAGTAGGACTCAGGATTCACTCTTAAAATAGCAGTTCAATAATAATAATAATAATAATAATAATAATAATAATAATAATAATTGTATAGCACTTTTCAAAACAGATGTTACAAAGAACTTACAAGACAATAAAAGCAGATAAATAATAAGAATTTTGTTAATTACAGACTGCTTGATTGTTTTATTGTGATGTTGGATTGAAATACATGGACGTTAATCACATCACTGTGCTCTCTTTTTACTTGATAAAAGATCAAACCACCTGAAGGATTTAATGATTCATCATCTAGCTCATAAAAAGCCACCTTCAAAGTTATGGAGCACTTCATGGTTTTGGGTGGATGAACAGAAGAGGTCAAATTAAGTAGTATGAGGGCACAATTTAGTAATTTGTGTGTGTTAATTATTAATTTGAGAGACTGAAATACTGAAGCGAAGGGGGGAAAGAAGTGTACTGCGTGCATGAATGAGTCATTGTTAGGAAATGATTTGTAGTAAATGGCAGAAGCTTTTCCTCTGTGACACCGACCAGACTCATAGAGGAATGCTGCAGTTTCAGCAGAGATAGTGCTTCATACAACTGGAAGCACTATCATACCTTCATTTCCCCCTTCAGCTAGGGTGTGTGTGTGTGTGTGTGTGTGTGTGTGTGTGTGTGTGTGTGTGTGTGTGTGTGTGTGTGTGTGTGTGTGTGTGTCTCAGTGCACACTCGTGGGTGGGAGTCTGAATGCTTTGGTCCGTCTCTGGTATGTCAACAATGAGTCCGATTGGCCAGCTGGACTCGGCTCGGGGCGAGGAGACGCTCACAGTCCTCCAGCTTCACTCCTCACCGGTTCGGCCGGCTTCCAAAACCAACATTTACTCAGAAATATTCAACATGTGCAGGTTGGTGTCATGATTTTCTGATTCCTTGGTGTTTTGTGTTTCCTCCGTCATGTGGAGTCCTCAGAGGAGTCAGCAGCCTTTATAAGCTCATAAAAGTCATTTATTTATCGACCTTATGAACTGAGACGTGGCCTCGTTAGTTGGACTAGTCATTTTCTCATATATGACAGTAAACTGAATATCTTTGGGTTTTGGACAAAACAACACATTTGAAGACACTAGGAAGTTATAATAGGCTTTTTCACCATTTTCTGACATTTTGACTGAATTAATAAAGAATTTACCTAGAAAATAATCATCAGTATCATTAATTTTTTGACATGAAAATGTTTATTAGTTGAGTCCCTAGTTTCAAAGATGCTATTGACAACATTTAGCCATGAGATGTCACATTCTCCCACCCTATTACATTGCATTTACTTCACAACAAATGGTTGCCAGGCGCTTAATGTCAATCTCAACCATTTATCCATTTTCTCCAAACTAACTGACCCAGAGATACCGCGTGGGACCAGCGTTGTTAGAGTTAGAAGTGGAAGCCAAATGTCAGAGATTTAAAAAAAAAAAAAACATTCATTTTGGACCCGCCAAAAACTAAAATAAAATATTTCATAAAATTAAGTCACAGTCAGTAATTTGTTTCAGGAGAAGCTATACTTTTGCTTACTTTGCTCTTTAGATGAACAATATTCATCTACATAAAGACGTTATTAACTAGACCTTTTAATAAATAGATTGCTGTATAAAGTTTAAAGAAGTTAATACAGAAATAAATAAATATGGGGAAATAAAATAAAATAAAGGGATGAAATGCAAAGGGAAAACTATGCATAAATAAACACATAAATGAAAACACACATTTAAAAATAAATAGAAAATAAATGCAAAAATCAATAAATCCACTTAAATACTTTTTATTCTGATTCTGATTCTGAATATTAATTTAAGTAAATACATAGATAAATTAAAGGGAATATTAAATAGAAGATTACATAAAGAAAGACGAGAGACTGAGCAAGCAAATTAAGACAGAAATATCAGTTTATGTCACATTATATCAATTCATTACTGACTACATTTATTTTTAATGTTATTTCTTGTTGTGACATTTATTTTTTATAATGACATTTATTCATTTATTCCGTTGTTTTTGGGGGTGTAACTAACATTTATGTGCATTATTGATTCATCTACTGCAGAGGTGTCCTTCTCAAGCTCGGGTCCTCTACCAGAGGCCTGGGAGTTTGAGGGTTCTTCAGTATCTTAGCTGTTCCTAGGACTGCGTTCTTCTGGACTGAGGCTTCAGATGTCGTTCCCGGAATCTGCTGGAGCCACTCTCCCAGTTTGGGGGTCACCGCCCCGAGTGCTCCTACTACCAAGGGGACCATGTTAGCCTTGAGCTTCCATATCTGTTCCAACTGTACTCTCAACCCTTGATACTTCTCAACCTTTTCGTGCTCCTTCTTCCTGATGTTGCCGTCAGCTGGTATCGCCACATCTATCACCACTGCCCTCTTCCGCTCTTTGTCCACCACCACTATGTCCGGTTGGTTTGCCAGCGGCTGTTTGTCAGTCTGGAAGCTGAAGTCCCACAGGATCTTAGCCCTGTTGTTCTCCACCACCTTCGGTGGTACATCCCATTGGGATTTGGGTACTTCTAGTCCATACTGGGTGCACATATTTCTGTACACTATCCCAGCCACTTGGTTGTGCCTCTCCATGTATGCTGATCCTGCTAACATCTTACACCCTGCTACTATGTGCTGGACTGTCTCCGGGGCATCTTTACACAGCCTGCACCTTGGGTCAGATCTACTCTGGTAGATTCTGGCCTCTATGGCCCTGGTACTTGGGGCTTGTTCTTGTGCTGTCATGATCAGTGCCTCTGTGCTGTCTGTCAGTCAAGCTTTGTCCAGCCATTGGTTGGTCTTTGTGATATCAGCCACGTCCTGTATCTGGCGGTGGTACATGCTGTGTAGGGTCTTGTCCCTTCATGTTGTCTCCTCAGCTTCCTCACTCTCTTCAGGTTTCTGCTGTCTAAGGCATTCACTGAGTAGTTCGTCTTTGGGGGCCATCTTCCTGATGTACTCCTGGAGTTTGGATGTTTCATCCTGGACTGTGGCTCTGATGCTCACTAGTCCTCGGCCTCCCTCTTTCTGCTTAGTGTACAGCCTCAGGGTGCTGGACTTGGGGTGAAACCCTCCGTGCATGGTGAGGAGCTTCCTTGTCCTGATATCTGTGGCTTCTATCTCCTCCTTTGGCCAGCTGGTGATCCCAGCGGGGTATCTAATGACTGGTAGTGCGTACATGTTGATGGCTCGGACCTTGTTCTTCCCATTCAGCTGACTTCTCAGGACTTACCTTACTCTCTGAAGGTATTTAGCTGTGGTTGACTTCCTTGCAGCCTCGTCATGATTTCCATTCGCCTGTGGGATACCAAGGTATTTGTAGCTGTCTTGGATGTCTCCTATCCTGCCCTCTGGTAGGTCCACTCCCTCAGTCCTGATCATCTTGCCTCTCTTTGATACCATCCGGCCACATTTGTCCAACCCGAATGACATCCCTATGTCGTCGCTGTAGATCCTGGTGGTGTGATCAATGAGTCGATTTCTCACTCATTCCTAGCGTACAGCTTGATGTCATCCATGTAGAGCAGGTGGCTGATTGTTGCCCCACTTCGGAAACGGTATCCGTAACCAGTCTTTGTGATGATCTGGCTGAGGGGGTTCAGGCCTATGCAGAACAGCAGTGGTGATAGTGCATCCGCTTGGTATATGCCGCACTTGATGTTAACTTGGGAGATTGATTTGGAGTTGGCCTCTAGGGTTGTCTTCCACATTCCCATTGAGTTCTTGATGAAGGCTCTTAGTGTCCTGTTGATCTTGTACAGTTCCAGACATTCCAGTATCCATGTGTGTGGCATTGAGTCGTAGGCTTTCTGGTAGTCAATCCAGGCAGTGCACAGGTTGGTCTGCCTGTTCTTACAGTCTCTGTGGACTGCTCTGTCAACCAGTAGCTGGTGCTTGGCTCCTCTGGTGTTACTGCCAATTCCTTGCTGTGCATTGCTCATGTATTGAACCATATGCCTATTCATCTTAGCTGCCATGATGCCTGACAGGAGCTTCCATGTTGTACAGAGACAGGTTATTGGCCGGTAGTTGGATGGGATGGGTCCTTTCTGAGGGTCCTTCATGATTAGGACAGTCCTGCCTTCAGTCAACCACTCTGGGTGGGTTCCATCCCTTAGCAGCTGGTTCATCTGTGCTGCTAGGCATTCATGGAGTGCTGTTAGCTTCTTTAGCCAGTATGTATGGATCATATCGGGGCCCGGAGCTGTCCAGCTCTTCATCTTTGACACTCTTGCTTGGATGTCTGCCATTGAGATGGTTACTGGTTCTTGTTCTGGGAGGCAGTCGTGGTCAGTTCTTAGTTCCACTAGCCACTGGGCATTGGTGTTGTGTGATGCTTGTCTTTCCCATATGCCCTTCCAGTATCTTTCCATCTCAGCTCTTGGTGGGTCTGACTGGCTGCTGTTGCTCCCCTGCCACTGAGAGTACACCTTGGCTGGTTGAGTGGAGAACATCTTGTTTATTCTCTTGGCCTCTACCTCCTTGGTGTATCTCTTCAGCCGAGTGGCCAGAGCTGTTAGTCTCTGTTTGGCAGTTTCGAGTGCTTCAGGTATGGAGAGATTGTTGTATTTCCTGGGTATCCCTTTATTCACCATGTTACCCTTCTGCAGCTCTGCTAGCTGGCTGACTTCTCTCTGTGTTGCCTTTATCTTGGCCTCTAACCGTCTCTTCCATGGAGGGTGCTGCTTCTTATGCCCTGTACCGATCTTATATCCCAGTATTTCAAGGATTTCAAGGATTACTGTATTGCTTGATTTTGTAGAGCGGGGGGGTTTAATCAAAATGAAACAAAAATGGGGATTACTATATATATATATATATACAAAAATAAATAAATAAAAATAAATCTTGATTATATTACAAAATTGCCTCTGCATTTGATTATTAGTTTGAGTATGATTTATTTAATAACTAGCTCTGAAGACAAAAAGTGAGTAAAAAAAAACTAAATATGTTCATAACTGCAAATGAACTTTTTTCTGTTAATTCTGGTTGTTTTTAATGCCACAGTTCCAGCCCTCCTCCTTTATCCGGGCCTGGGACCAGCAAAAATGACCCAAAACAGACACTCTGGCGGAGTTACTTGTTGTTTTTTTTTTTTTTTTTAAATTCAGGGTTTGATTCCCAAAATCTTACATTTCCATCAGCCAGCGGCAGCTTTGTGCATGCAGGATTCATTCAGACTGGATGTAGAGGGGTGAACAGCTCTGACTGCAGCTAGGAGGGACTGCTGACCAGGACTGGACCACCTGGGACTGCTTTGGGACTGGGAAGAGGTCCACAGCAGCACCCGCTGCTCGTTGAGAAGAGTAAGAATGATACCTGCTTTAACAGCAGAGTCTCCAAAAGTCTCCATAACACTCGCTAAGTTGGCAACACTGCGCCGCTGCTGGAAACCGCTGATACTTAGACGCCTCAATGTGCATGTCCCAAAATGGAGATGCATTGTGGGACATGTAGTTTAAGGACACAGTACTTCTGTAAAGCGGCTTAGAATTGTATGATAAGCACACGGGCCACATAAAGTGAGGTGGTGGGCTGGATTTGGCCCGCGGGCCTTGAGTTTGACACATGATCTACTGATTGTTTTCTCGAGTAACCGTTTTCTGAAAATTTCAGAAAATGGTGATAAATCTATGAGTGTTTTCCTTGAGTCACATTTTCAATTTTACCGTGTTGTTTGACCAAAAACCCAAATGTAGTCAGGCGTATTGTCACATAAGAAAAGAAAAGCTGTGAATCCTCACATTTTACAAGTTAGAACAATGGAATATTTGTTAATGAAAAATCATTTATAGCTGCAGATTAATTTTCTCTCTGATCAAGATTAGAATTGAAAAGTAGTTGTAAGTTTCTTGAAATGGCACAAAGCTCCTTTAACACAGACAGGTGCCTCAAACAGGAAGTCCCCCCCTCATTGGCTGCCTTCAAGCCAATCGTGTCTCCTCCCTCCTCTCTACGTCCCGCCTGGTTGAATCTTCCCCTCCTCTATCTGTGTCGCTGCTGCACTCCGCTCTCAACCTCCCAGCCTGACTGCCGGGACTCTGTGAAGGTGTGTGTGGATGTGTGTGAGTGTGTGTGTGTGTGTGTTGCAGAGAGAGAGAGAGTGTGTGTGTGTGAGGAGGTTTAAAGTGAAGAGAGAGAGCGGCAGCTTCTTGTTTCGTGTTTTTAAGTGAGTTTCCTGATGGAGGAAGTGATGATGATGATGATGATGATGATGGGCTTCCCTCAGCCTCCCCGGGCTCAGGTCAGTGGATGCTGTCACTGCTGTCTCAAGTGTGTGTGTGTGTGGTGTGTGTGTGTGTGTGTGTGTGTGTGTGTGTGTGTGTGTGTGTGTGTGTGTGTGTGTGTGTGTGTGTGTGTGAAGAAAAGGAAATTGCTCCTCCTGCTATTGTATAATACAGTGTTTTCCGGCCTGTTGGTGGATTCCAGGTGTGTGTGTGTGTGTGTGTGTGTGTGTGTGTGTGTGTGTGTGTGTGTGTGTGTGTGTGTGTGTTTTGTGCTGCCAAATGTTGCAAGAAACTGTTTATTTCAATGATGAATTAAGTTTTTAGTTGTCGCTTTTATCAAAAATAACTTGTTGTCACAAGTGCTCAGAGCCCAAAGTAACAGCTTCAGATTGTTTATTTTTAGACTCCGACTGACTTGTATTATTTTCTTGCCTGATACAGATATTGATAATGGACAGTCAATAATATTCAGCACTGGCTAACATTTGTTAGAGGCATTAGGTTTTCAGGTTGTCTGCCTGTGTGTACATATGTCCGTCTGCTCCATCCTCCCAAACATGATATTTAACATGACATCTTAAAAATTTGGCACAAACGTCCACCTGGACTCATCGATGAACTGATTAGATTTTGTTGGTCAAAGGTCAAAGGTCACTGGGACCAAGAATTCATGTTAATTATGACATTTGGAGGGCTGTCCCAAACACCATTATTCCCATACGATATTCAAAGAAACGCTGTCAAAGTTAATCAAAAATCAATCAAAATCGTATAAACGCCACTAATTTGTAATTTGCAATGCATTCTGGTAACATGGCGGTGTAATCTGAGAGAGGGGGCGTCATGTTGGTGGCTCCTCATTTCATAAACTTGAGGTCTAAGCTACTGTAGGCAAATCAAGGCCTTCCGGGGTGACTCGCCGCCTCTGGAAACTCCTGACTAGAGATGTCACGAGAGCCGTCGATGCCAAAAGTCTGAAAAAGTGACAGTACTCTTTCTCTACAGTACCAAAGGCACCGTGATGGGAAAAGAGAACCGTAGTTGTCTGCATTCTTGGCATCTCATGTCTCTGTGACTGTCGATTCCTCTTATTGATGCTTTCCAGTAGTTATGCAGCACAGTGACGCATACGCTTGCTGTATCATGTTTGGTTTGATTAGGACTGGAGACACGGCGCAGAGAGAAAAGCTCTCAACAGCGTGGTGCTACTAAACCTGAAGGGACGCAGCCTGTTTTTCCCTGATAATGCGACACTGTGAACAAAAAATCTGTGTTGAAATCAGCAGGAGGAGAGTAACGCTTGGACCAGACCGGCGGCGTGAACAGAGCGCGGCGGCGGCGTGAACAGAGCGCGGCGGCGGCGTTACCTCACGGCTGTGTGACACCAGCTGCGTTTCTGCAGCACTTCTGCTGTCCTGCACATATTTCAGAAAAGCCTTGTGTGAACAAATGAAGGAGTTCTGTCCACAGAAAAAAAACTTGAGGGGTTTTATTTTGAAATGAAAGCAGGAAGTGTTGATTCAAAGATAAATCTTTACTTTTTTTCATGTCTGACCCCCAACGGGATAAGTGTTTGAAGATGGATGGTATCGAATCGAGAATCTTAGAAATTCACTGGAATTGTTCAACTACATTTCTGGTAGCGTGACTAACCGTTGTCGATCTAAAGATGGATTCAGCAACCACTTGGCTTATTTCTTATAAAAAATGTTTGTGAAATGTGAACTTTTTTTGTGATATAAGAGAAGAAAGTTTCCAAACGAGCCGCCATGTTGGTTCCTCTTTGAAAGCTGGAGGAGGAGATGGAGAGGATGACGGAAAATTGTGTGAGAATTAGAAGTGACAGATGTTAAGGAAAAGAAGAAGAGGAGGATTTTGTGGGGGTGTGTGTGTGTGTGTGTGTGTGTGTGTGTGTGTGTGTGTGTGTGTGTGTGTGTGAGACTCAGCAGCCTGCCGCCTGGCTGGCGAGTGATGCAGTTGGGGGGAGATGGTCCTGACTGTACCCAATTAATTTGAGTGCTCACTAGGACAGGCATAATGTACACACACACACACACACACTTCCTGCATTAATCACCTTAAAATATTTTTTATTTCCAAGGTCAACACTGAATCGTCAGGCTCAATTTCCTCTTATAGTCATGTAGATTTAACTCAGGTCGTGTCCTGAGAAAATATCCTTAAAAGGATTTACTCTGACAGCTCTATTGGTCCATAATTTACATTAACTTTGAATCAAATGTAATGTGAAAGGGGTCTGTTGTTGTTGTGAACTCAACTCTGCAGCTCTGCAGAGCTATTTGGCCTCTTTGTTCGGCACATTTAGGGTCTGGTTCGGTCTCAGTGTTTCTCACTTTATGCTCTACAGGAGCAAACAGCAGACAGTCAGAGACTAGTTTAACGTAGTGGAGCATTTAGCAGCTAAAGAGACAGATATTTCCCTCAGGAGTTGGAGAGCAAAGACAAACATTAATCAGGTGGACACGTAACACAGATACAATGGGATGTGACTTTGTGCCTGCAGGCTGTGTTGATAGGTTTGCTAACATGTTTTTGCTTCTCACCAAGTGGCTGAAAATGTATTGAAGCCCCATTTCCACCGCAGGAACTTTCCCCTGGAATTATGAACCTTTTGAGGAAGTTTCCCAGTGACCAAATGACGGTACTACAACTTCCATGTCAGTTACGTGATGCTCAAAAAGTCTTTTTCCCATAGACTTGCACTGGGAAATCATCTTTTTGAGCTGAATCAACTTCCCAGTACGAACACTTGAGGTCCTAAAAGTTGTAAAATGCACAAATATCTGAATCCACAGTTATTTCCCTTCCTTCATTAATGTGAATGACACCCAGGCTGGATCGAGGGCTGGGAGGCGGAGTCAAAGAAACGCTACTGCACCTGCTCCATGAGCCCAAAGATACTGGTACTTAAGAGCACTTGGCACTGGTGCCATTTTGGCTTCACGCACCATTGAGCAACTCTCATAGGAATCAACGGCAGCCGGCCTTCAACGCTGTATCCAGTGCTCTTTATACATCCGTGGCTTTGACCACAAGCACCAGGGTCTAAATTAAGTTCTGTGGCCTTTTTACTCCCCTGGTCCCCCTGGTCAGGGGTAGTACTCTCTGAAAGTACCAACATTTTTGGGGTGAAGTTTGTAGGGATGGCCATGACTGATTGATCAAACCAGCGAACCTCTTCATTCATAAAACTAAGGGGCCTGGAAAGACGAGATGACACACATCATCAACGCATTAGATCTTTCAGGTAAAACACGAGCAGCAGATGAGACCGACAGCGTGGCGGTGCTGTGAATGAAAGAACTTTTTCTAAATGTTTTGCAGCGGTTACGTCCTAAAGCACAAATAAATAAAGATAAATAACCATCAAACACTCAACAGATTTACTGTGGAGACGGACGCTCTTAGTTTCATTTCATTCATTACACCCAACAGCATCAGTAAATGTCTTTGCAGTGAAACAAAACCATCCATCCATCTTATCGGCTTATCCTGTTCAGGGTCGTGGGGGCGATGAAGCCGATCCTAGCTGGCATTGGGTGAAGGCGGGTTCACCCTGGACAGGTCGCCAGTCCATCGCAGGGCACATAGAGACAGACAACCATTCACGCTCACATTCACACCTTTAGAGTCATCAGGTAACCTGCATGTCTTTGGACTGTGGGAGGAAACCGGAGAACCTGGAGAAAACCCACGCTAACATGGGGAGAACATGCAAACTCCACACAGAAGGACCCCAAGTCGGATTCAAACCTGTGACCCTCTTGTTGTGAGGCCACGGTGCTGGTGGCCGAGTGTTTACCGCTGTGACCACCAGCAGCCCTCGTCACATGTCTTTGTCAACGTCAACAAATAATGGACTGAAGGAACCTTTGAGACTAAAATTACCAGGAACTTCTTGGTGGAAAGCTTAATTCAGCTCTAAAGGTTCCCCCGAGGACTGTTTGACCACTCGTCGTACTCAGGAGCTCCTTGCTTTTAGTTTTGCAAAGACACAAAGACGCAAATGCACAAGCGTGTCGGCGATACACGTTTCTGTATTTTTGCCAGCAACAGGCAGTGAAGAAGGAGACTGTCTGCAAGTAAACATGCAGGTTTTAACAGTTTTGTGTGGAAGGAACTACAGTCAACGTGGTTGTTAATCTTCAAGGATTCACGCTTTGCTTTTTGGTAGGAACCACTGAGTGTAAACAGAAACTTCACGCCACGGGGGGAAGCTTTGAGAAGCTCATGTCAACACCCTGAAGAACACAAATGGGTCTGTTTTTAGCGAGCAAAGGAAAAACACTGAAGCAACGAAGACTAATTGTAGATAGCTCAGGGTTTTTATGAGGAAAACAGAAAATGCAGTTACAAAGTGCTTGCGCAGCTAAAATACAATATGGACAAAATGAAAAAAAAATAATAAAAGAATAAATAAACAAAATAATGAAAACACTAAAACCCATAACCAGTGGTATCAAACCACATATTACAGAGACAAGACTTACGATACAGGGTGTTTAAAAGGTTCACCAAGCTGTTGCCTCATTTAAAACTGGTTAATGAGCGAGCTAACCTGAGGTCTTCAGTTCCAGAGTCTAGGGGCATCACTGGCAAAGGCTCCCTTAGTCACCGTCCTAGACCTGGTACAGCCAGTAAAACCTTGTCAGAGGACCTCAGGTTAGAAGGTGGCACGTAGGGAGTAAGGAGCTTAAAATCTTAAAATCAATTCAAAATTTGACAGGCAGTCAGTGAAGTGCAGCTAAAACCGGAGCAATATGCTCAAATTTCCCCGTTCTATATAATTAATGTATTAAAACCTGGTCCTCGTCTACAGAATATCCCTTCTCATTTTTATTGAATAAGTTTTATTTTAACACCAAAATGTGTCCTAGAGTCAGATCATAAATAGTTGGTAAGACATATTTTTTAAAATGAAATGACTTTTTGCACATTTCTACTAATAGTTTCACATTATTGCCAACAAAAGGCAGTGAAGAAGACGACTATCTCCAAGTAAACATGGATGGAAAGTGTGTCAGAGTGCTGACTTGACTAGGAATTGATCCAGACTGAATGGGACTATCATAAAGGGGGCATGTCTGTAAAGGGGAGACTGGTGGGGACCCAGAGAACCCATTTACATTCACACATTTGGAGGTCAGAGGTCAACGGACCCCTCTTAAAATGTACATGACAGTTTTTCCTTGCAATACTTTAGTTTAAGGTGGTAGCGTAATTTAACCTCCCTCCTGAGGGACCATGCTGGTATAATATGGTTTGTACTGATGGATTCATCAGGTTTTCTAGTTTCATATCATCACTCTAAAACTGAGTCCACTACAACCTCCAGAGGATCTGTTGTATGAATGCGTTAAAGCAGTTAGTGGCGTTATTATCGTGTTAACTTTGACAACCATAGAAATTACAAAACACAGTTGAGCAATACTCAAATACTACTTAAAATAATGAATGTGTAAAGGTCATGAACCAGTATCCTGGACTACAGGGTCCCAGTCTCATTATTTTTACTGAGGCACAGTTGTGTAGAAGAAGAAGAAGACTGTCTCCAAGTCAACGTGGATTTGAACTCTGCAGGTTTTAATACTTTAAGTCAACACATTGGTCAACCTTCAAGGATTCACACTTTGCTTTTTGGTGAGAACACTGAATGTAAACAGAAAGTTTACGCCACAGGGAAACGTTAACAAGTTCCTGTCAACACCCCTGAAGAGCACAGTTAAGTCTGATGTGTATATTCTCTCATGTATATTGTGCTGATAACCTGCTGGTGTAACACCACAATTTCCCAACTTGGGATCAATAAAGTATCTATCTATCTATCTATCTATCTATCTATCTTTTTGATATGCAGAGGAAAAACACTGAAGGAAAATGAAAAATACAGTATCTCTTCAGACAATGAACGTATTAAAAGAGTCATGATCCAGTATCCTGGACTACAGGTAACCCCTCTCATATTTATTGAATGAATTACATTTCAATATCAAAATGTCTCCCAGTCAGATTATAGATATTAGGGATTTATTTATTTGAACAATATATTTAATCAGCATACCATACAGATAATCATGCAGCAGCCTGGTCTGTACTGAATCACTGTATCCCAAAAACAGTATATGGCTATGGAGAAAATCAAATATCACAAATACCTTGATATCAGTATTGTAAGATATAGTGGTTTGACTATTGGAGCTACACAGTGAGATTTTTGAAAAAATAAAATAATCGTAAATAAATCAGTCTGGTAAGTTCAGAAAATGACTTTACTTTCCTGTAATGCAGCCTTTAAAAGCAAGAGAAGACAACACTTTGCCATATTATGATATCCAAAGTCTAAGACGATATCTAGTCTCATATCATGATATATAGATATAATATCGAAACATCGCTCAGCCTTAGTTTTGAGTCCTGAAATTTGTCCTTGAAAAGCTCAGGAACAGGAAGTGAAAATGTATCAGCGTGATGAAATAGCTCACAAGTTTCATCTTTTCAAATCTACTTCAGATGTGTTTTTGTCGTGCTGATAACTTTATTCCCTCACAGACAAACTACATAAGAGCAGATATGAGCATGTTGTAGTAAATATAACTGAATCTTTCTGCTAAGAAACATAAACCAGGAGGAATGTGAGCATCTTTCTGGTGGTTTTCAGTAAATTTTTAATCCTCAGTATCATTGGTTCCTCCAGGATCGGTTGTTATTGACACACCTCAGACTCACATTTCTCTGTCACACTGTTTTAATACAACAGTGACACACAGGATCTTAATGCCGTGGATGCTTTGCATACTACTGTAAACGTGTGTGTGTGTGTGTGTGTGTGTGTGTGTGTGTGTGTGTGTGTGTGTGTGTGTGTGTGTGTGTGAGTGTGTTTGGATTGTACAGTAAGTAAAGGTTGCTGCATTTGCATCTAATTTATTTGAGTTTGCATTTAGAAACATAACCTGGATGTGAGCTAGTGCACAGTAGGATAAGGTCAGTACAGCTTACTGTCGATATATTTAACAATCCAGTCTCCCAGGAAGGCGCATCCAGTAAATACCACGACATTACACAGACAGTACTTGTGTCATGAGTGCATTTTAACATTTTGCATGTCATTTGCACGCTACGCAAATAAAAAAAAATCACTAACTAGAAAACTACTTAGTTAAGTTAAGGGACAATGATTGTTAAACCGATAACCACCTTTAAGCATTTTAACCAATTAACACTATCAGTTAAATGGTTAAAATAAATATTAATAGTTAATTCAAAAGTTGAGAAAAACTCGGAGTGACTCGACACTTTAAGGAGAAAAACTGGTTCACCTTAAAAGAGAGCTGGTGCAGATTCAGGAAGTTGGCTCTGGACCTCAAACTCAGGAGTTGTAGCTTGTAGCGACAGTTAATCCAGGCAGACACGCAGCTGACAACCTGCTAAAATAATCTAAATGTTGGCTGAATGTCCCACCAAGGCTGCTACAGTAACTCTGCTGACAGTGAACTGGAGATGGTGAACGCAGCACCGTGGCTGCTACAGTAACTCTCCTGACGGTGAACTGGGGACAGTGAACGCAGCACCGTGGCTGCTACAGTGCCTCTCCTGACGGTGAACTGGAGACAGTGAATGCAGCACCGTGGCTGCTACAGTAACACCTGACGGTGAACTGGAGACAGTGAACGCAGCACCGTGGCTGCTACAGTAACTCTCCTGACGGTGAACTGGGGACAGTGAACGCAGCACCGTGGCTGCTACAGTAACTCCTGACGGTGAACTGGAGACAGTGAACGCAGCACCGTGGCTGCTACAGTAACTCCTGACGGTGAACTGGAGACAGTGAACGCAGCACCGTGGCTGCTACAGTAACTCTCCTGACGGTGAACTGGGGACAGTGAACGCAGCACCGTGGCTGCTACAGTAACTCCTGACGGTGAACTGGAGATGGTGAACGCAGCACCGTGGCTGCTACAGTAACTCTGCTGACAGTGAACTGGAGACAGTGAACGCAGCACCGTGGCTGCTACAGTAACTCCTGACCGTGAACTGGAGACAGTGAACGCAGCACCGTGGCTGCTACAGTGCCTCTCCTGACGGTGAACTGGAGACGGTGAACGCAGCACCGTGGCTGCTACAGTACCTCTGCTGACAGTGAACTGGAGACAGTGAACGCAGCACTGTGGCTGCTACAGTAACTCCTGACGGTGAACTGGAGACGGTGAACGCACCACCGTGGCTGCTACAGTAACTCCTGACGGTGAACTGGAGACGGTGAACGCACCACCGTGGCTGCTATACTTCCCCCTTTCCAGACTGTCTACTGAGCTCATGGTCACTCTTATCAGACTGGTAGCGGCTGACGGTTGGCCTCTGTGCAGTTCAGACCTGTTTGTTTCCTGGTTGTGGGACGGCCGGCGCCTGCTGTGGTTGGTGGTGGTTTTATCTGGAGGAGGAAGTGAAAGCAGACAGACCACAGTCAAACCTCAGCCTGACTCTGCATAACCAAAACACCAACAGCTGTTTTCTTAGACAGTTTTGTGAAGCAGGAAATATCTCCGAAGGAGAGATCTGCTCAGACAGACTTCTGCTCGTCTGGCAGCTTGTTTCTGCTTCAGTTCAGCAATGATGAAGATGAATCTAAGTAACAGCATTTTTGAATAAATGTCCAGATATACTGTATATGCTCTGCTTTCCTTGATCTCAGTGTTTCAGAATCTAAGGACGTTGTGATTGATTTAAAAAAAACAAGGTTCATCCCACTCCTAGTGTAATTTAGGGATGTATCATGATTTTTGATTATTCGAATAGTTGTTAAGTTATAGAAAAGCAAACAGTTTATATGACTATTCGTCCCGTCTTTAAACATATACTGTATATTTGCCTGTATTAATCGTTGCAGGTGCTGCATGGTAGTAATGTTACTACCAGTAAAATGTGGCACGTTAGTTCGTCTCTTTTCTGTCACTGCAGGTGTGTGTGTGTGTGTGTATTACTATATGTTGTGGGGACAAAATGCACGTCCCTATAACGTAAATCATTATATTTTAGGGTGAGGACTTGGTTTAGGTTGAGGTTAGGGTTATTAGCTGTGCTGCTTATCCCACAAATGCATGATCCTTACAAGATGGACATCACTGTGAAGGTAAATAAACAGGCTCTCCAACCATGTCAAATATAATGACAATTAGCATTGGAACAGAGAAATAATCCACCAAACACTCATTTCCAAACTTTATTTTCTGAGTTTCATTCCCAGTCCTTTACTCGGTATGTAAATTTGTACATGACATTTCTTAAGATGATAAGATAAGTTTAATATTTCACTTTCACTGGTCTTTTGAGTAATGTTCTCATTGTGTCATTATGCGACTTTAAGTCTCGCTTTTTTATAGTTTGCCCACAAATGAGCTGTATACAGTCCAGAGGTGTACAACATGGTCTGAACAGAGTCTTCGCACATCTGGCAACGTCACCTGTGAATGTCATCGTCATCTGTCATGTCTTCAATAAGAGAAAACAAACGTCTCCAAGTCTTGAAAAGTATCAGGTGCCAGGTAGCAGTAAGAACAGAAGGGACAAAATCTCCGCACTCACAGATAAAGTGTCTTCTTTATTGTATTGGGCAAACAAACGAACATGTTTCAGCAGTAAGCCTTCATCAGCGTGATCGCTGGAGACGTAGAGACACTTTTCAATATTCAGATGAGTCACAGACAGCAATCAGGGAAAAGACTGGAAGATTAAACAATAGGATTCATCTGTGCAGCTTTATGTCTCCAGTAATGAAATGTCAAAGATAGTTTGCCTTGTTACAGACACAGAGATTGATAATTGGTATATAACATTTGTATGAGTAACACCTGTAAACCACAACACCACACACAAATACAACGTCCACATAAAGATAATACTTAAGACATTAATTCAGCTAAATTTACAAGAATTTAAACCTGTTTTTTGACACCACTGGACAGATTTTTAATGACACCTGGGTGGATAAATAGGAAAAGCAGAAAATCTTCACATTTGTGAAGTTAAAACTACAATATTTTTATTATTTTTTTGCACAAAAAATAAATTACTTAAAAGATTAAGAAAAAGGTCAGTTGACTAATTGTTCCAGCTGTTGGGAAGTTTAATTTATAATAAACCATATTTTATATTCTTCTTTTGTTTTGTGTGCTAAAAAGTACAGTACTTGAGTAAATGTACTTAGTTACTTTTCACGACTGGTTTACATGAAGCCTTCGAGCGCCTGCAGCAGCTTGTTTCTGATTGGCTCACAGGTTTTATCCTCATAAATGGCCGATGACATGTTTACTTGTCAGTCTGGGTGTCGTCGCCACTCTATTTCACCCACACAACACGAGTCATCTCATTCATGTTTCTGGGTCAGTTCGAGTGAAAATCCCTCTAGTTAATCCTCCTCATTCATGACAGCACACACAAACACCGTTTGAACTGTTTCCACACTCACACACATTATATTGAGGAGTGTGGTTATAAAGCTCCTCCTCCTCCTCCTTCCTCTGCTTCTCCTCTAATAATCTGGTTGTTTGGGTTGGTGTCTCGTGTGATGTGAGGCTGCGAGGATGGAGATCTGAAGAAGACGTTAAAAGGAGACAAAAAGAGAGGAAGAGTGTCAACTTGAGGATGAGAGAAAGCAGCGCTTTTATGTTATTCATTTACTGCAGTAGTGGAGCAAATAGAGAACTGATATACTTCTTGTATCTGCAGACTTTTTAAAGCAAGCGGCAACCTTCTGGTGCTGAGACATGAGGTCAAAAACTGCTGCTCCAATATCGAGTCCATCCCCACAGACCCCCATGTTAAAATGTCCGACTTTACAGCAGAAATAAACGAGTTTACTGCCTGGTACAAAAGGTGGTTTTGGTCTCTTTAGCTAATATCCCTGTTCATGACAACTGTACGGGGGTGAAATTTCATATAACTCACCTGTTTAAATTATATTAAACCTGCAGTAGGCGACAGTTTTGTGACATAATTTGGCAAAAATTGACTGTTTGATCGACATTTGTGACTGATTGACAGCCGGTTCTTATATACGGCAGCTGGACAGCTGACCTCAGATCAGGTCTAACTGGTTGTTTTCCTCCAGTCTGTGAAATCCTGCTGCTCAGAGTATCGGAGAACACAGAGGCACATATAAATAACTTTTTTAAGTATCTTATTTGCTCCAGTCTTTTCTACTGCAGCTTTAAGGCTTAAAGTTCGGCATAATGAGGGCGTGGCTGCTTTGAGTGACAGGTGGGTGTCGTATCAGGTCGCTAACTGCTAGCTGTCTGCTCTGCTGCGTCCACACTTGGCAACAGTGAACGCAGCACCGTGGCTGCTACAGTAACTCCTGATGGTGAACTGGAGACAGTGAACGCAGCACCGTGGCTGCTACAGTAACTCCTGACGGTGAACTGGAGACAGTGAACGCAGCACCGTGGCTGCTACAGTAACTCCTGATGGTGAACTGGAGACAGTGAACGCAGCACCGTGGCTGCTACAGTAACTCCTGACGGTGAACTGGAGACAGTGAACGCAGCACCGTGGCTGCTACAGTAACTCTCCTGACGGTGAACTGTTGGCTCAGTTGTCTGTTGTGCTCATGCACTGAGCTGGTAGACCGCTGCATGCGATGCACAAATCTTGTTGGTCAACGGTTTTTAATTGGTTAAGGAGGGTCAGTTATCGGTTATGAAAGTCTTTCAAAATTAACATCTCGTATAGCGTTAAATATTCATGAAAGCAACAATCCAAAACTCACACCAACTTCTGTGTGACAACAGAACGATCCATATGCAGAAATACAAACCATGTCAAGTCAGTTTTATTTGTAAAGTCCAAAATCACTAATTTGCCTCAGGGGGCTTTACAGTGTGTCTTTCACAGTGCGACCCTCTCATCGGATGAGGAAAAGCTGGAAAAACATGGAAATTCACTTATTTGTTTTCACTTTTTGTGTTTTCATGTTGCACCCCAAACAGGTTTCCACGATCTTTAGTGTCGGTCTTCTTGTCGTAGTTAATGAACAAATGAAACTTCCTTCTCAGTGCTGAAGCAGTTAACAGTTATACATTCACTCTGTGGTGAAATGCTGCTCCAGGTTTAACCTCTGGGTTGGATTTTATCACATGTAGTGGAAGTTTTGTCTTGTAAGTTGTAATTGTAAAGTTGGAGTTTGTCTGGTCACTTGTGTTGCTGCCGTACTGGACACCATCTCCAGATCATCACAGTTAAAGGAATATTTCACCCGCAAAATGAATAGAAGAAAATGTTTTCCTCTCGTGCTGCCTCCTTTTAGTTGATTAGTTGTCTAGTCAGTCGTTTTGGTCTTTCTCAACCAAGATTTCTGTAGTCGTTTTTTATGCTTTTTTCATGCTGAATGACATGCGGAAACTTTTCACTCAGTTTTACAAATCTATTGATTAAATCAACTAATCAATTAGTCTATTAGGCATCTGATTAGGACTGGGAACGCCATGGGATCTTCCAGGAGGAGGGTTGTCTTGTGTCACCACTTGGGACTGGATGAGCACAGGAAAATGACAGGACGTGATTTGACCCTTAACTTTTGGTTTAACACCCACTTCCCTTCCTTACCTGTCTCTCCAGGTGAGCCCTGGGCTCCAGATTGAGTGCTAGCCATGTTGCGGCAGTCCGAGCCAACCTCCAGCACCCTGCAGCTGGTTGCCAACGATATGACCGGCATCATGGAGAAGCTGGACACCCGCGAGCTCGACCTGGAAGATGGAGAGTACAACACCACCGACGCCCACGCCTCAGGTGTGTGCAGCGTGGCGTTCATCTCCCATCTCTTCATATATCTGATATCTGACATGTTTATATACCTGCTGGTGTTGTCCTGCAGCCGAGCGTGTGCCTTTCACGGCGATCTACCACACGGTGGGGTTCAAGGAGTCTGAGGCCGTCGTCTTCCTGTCCTCTCCGATCACTGCCAAGATCCTGGAGGTGGAGCGCTTCACCTCGGTTCAGGACCGCTTCAACGTCACCACCCAGAGGAGCGTCAGCAAGGTGCACAAAGACACACAAACCTCCCGAACATTTCACTCTGTACGGTTATTATTTGTCTCTTATTATTGAGCTCTGGTGGCTCAAAAATGAGTCACGTTGTTGTCTTTAAATTTTCACAACTATCAAACAGGTTTTAAATTGCTTTGCTGTCATACATTAAGATTGTTAGAGGTTTTATTGTCCAGTTCATATTTTGTCTGCCACATGCTGTGCAGATAAATGTGTATTTGAACTTGATTTATTATAAGTCTAAATATAAAGAAGAAAGTATCTGCATGCTAGCAGCTTTGTGATGCTAACAATGACAATGCTACAGTAACCTCTGATGGTAAACAAGGCTAATTTATTTATATAGCACCTAGCAACAAGAAGGCAACGCAAAGTGTTGTATATAAGAAATAAAAAGACATTAAGGCAAGATATAAAAGACACAAGCAGGTATCCTTTTGCTAGTTTAGCATATAGATGGTATACGGTAGACAGCTGAAACCTCGAGTTCGGCATGTTGGCCGTCACCATCTTGGTTTTTTACAACCAGAAGTGCCGTGAGAGGGTGGAACTAAGGGGGCCTTCAACTGGGGTCGTGTTAACGAGATGGGAAGTCGTGTTCACAATATGGCGTTCAGGTGGTTAAGTCGTGAAGAACACTGCTGCTAAGCAGCGGCAATGTTAACGTTACTGTCTGACTCTAGAAACGTCCATATGAAGATGAAGGTATCAGATGGGTTTTCACTCTAGCCCTAAAACTGGACCTACTTAGACGGTAAAGTCAGTCAGGATTGCCCACGATCCTGCAGGTCTCTAAAAAGCTGATTAAATCTGATCTGATGGTTTGAAAAGTTGCTAAAACTCACCAAGGGGCCAGAGTCGGTAGCAATTATGATCATCATCTTATTCATTTTTCAAAGCTTTTGCAAATAATCTAACGAGGAAACCTATCTGACTGTTTGTATGCTGCTGTGCGCTCAGTCGATGCCGGCGGTGTTTAAGATAGAGCTGAAACACGGGGAGTTCACGTGGCTGGTGAAGAGGAAGGAAAAACACTTCATGGATCTCCACAGAGAGCTGAGGACCTACAAGACCTTCATGAGGCTGCCGCTGCCGACACGAAGGTGAACACTGCGAGGCTTTTTTTGCCGTCTGTTGTTCTTCAGCATACATTTCTTTCTGCCTCCATCATCCAGACCTTCCAGAAAGTTGCTAAAACTGCACTGCCATGTCCTGGGATTTGAACTGACCACCTCTCTCTCGTCGTTTCTCTCTGCAGCCACACGGTGAAGAGGCAGACGGCGGCGGGAAGCGAGGGCAGGCAGATGCCGAACCTCCCCAGAGGAGGAGGAGACGAGCTGGTCAGAGAGGAACAAGTTTCCAGTCGCAAGGTACGCCGTTCAGCGCGATCAATCAGCACTCTCTCCTGCTTTCACACCTGTCGATATTTAATTTTATTGTACTTTATTCCAGAAACAACTGGAAGATTACCTGAACAACCTGCTAAAGATGCCGATGTACAGGAACTACCACGCAACGGTACATACATATTTCAGAAGGGTTCTTGATTTTGGAAAACCTGGAAAATGACAAAGTACCCCATAATTATCAGGACATTTAATGTGTGATATCAGTGGTTATACACCCACTAGTAGGTTTTATCATTGATTCACATGTTCACTGAATTTAGGAATAAAAGAAGAAAACAGCGACATGTAGCGTCTGCAGTGATTATGACAAGAGTAGATGTCAATTTCATTTTTCAAGCATAGTTATTTTAAGCTAAACCTAGGGCTTCCTAGGTCAGTCTATTAAAATATTTAATCACAATTAATCACATGACTGTCGACAGTTAATTGCAATTAATCACATTTTTTATCTGTTCAAAATGTACCTAAAAGGGAGATTTGCCAAGTATTTAATACTCTTATCAACATGGAAGTGGACAAATATGCTGCTTTATGTAAATGTATGTATACATGTATTATTGTAAATCAATGAACAACACTAATCAATGACAGATATTGTCCAGAAACTCTCACAGGTTCTGACTTTAGCATCAAAAATCTGCTCCAACCAGAACATGGCAAACAGACAACAACAGATGTAGTGTGTCAGTCCCCTACTGACCCACATCTATGACAACTGATAACGTGCATTTGATGAGCTGGTAACAGTCAAATGATGTGAAAATGTCTTTGACAAGATTTTAATGCAACACCATTATCTCTCTCTTTCAGATGGAGTTCATTGATGTTAGCCAGCTGTCCTTCATCCACGATCTGGGACCAAAAGGCTTGTAAGAACAATTCTGCATTAAAAATATCTTTAACTGCCCTTTGGTATTTAAATTACACTAAAAATGCTGCAAAACTCTGCTGTTTTGCTGAGAAAATTCCACCTAAAGGGATAGTTTGGATGTTTTGAAGTGGGGATGTATGAGGTACTTTTCCACAGTGAGTGTATTACCTCCAGCAGATGGAGAAACAGACAGGACTACCAGCACAGCAGCAAAGTAATGTAAAAGAAGGGTAAAAAAAAAGGTAAAATTACTGTTTTTTCAATGGTGTCTGGCGGCTTTCAGAGAAGGAATGGTGCTGAAGAGATCCGGCGGCCATCGGATCCCCGGGATGAACTGCTGCGGTCGCAGCAAGATGTGCTACCGCTGGTCCAAACGGTCAGTGAACACACCACAGACACTCATCACACTCGTCAGCCCTCCTGATTTTCCCGTTAGACTCACAATTCTCCTGCATTTCTTCCCATTTATATCAAGATTTCTCCTTTTCTTCATTACAGCCTGAACAACAGTGTGTTACAGAGATAATTTTGGTGGAAATAAATAAGGTGTGAAATATATAAATAAAAAATGCTTAAAAACATAGATTTAAAAATAAATATAAAATAAATACAAAACTAAATAAATAGAAAAATGCAAAAATAAATAAATATATTTAAGAATTCATAAAAATAAATCCATAAATAAAGGAATAAATAAACAAGGGAATTAATACAAAGATAAATAAAACATATCAATTTATGTCACATTTTATCAATTAATTAATAAGTATTTACTTTTAATATTATTTTTCCTAATTATTTGTTTATTTTTTAAGTGATTTATTTATTCATTAGTTCTGTTTTCATAGAAGAGAGCTGCTCAGGCGCCGTCTGCCTACAAAACATTGCACTTTTAACTACAATCAGTATTTGTAGATGACCACAGAGGGTCGTGGTGTAAACATACTCTCTAAGGAGCAGGGCCAAAAATGTGATGAATACTCGATTTGTGCAAGTTCACGCCAGAGTGGCAAATTATTCTGTATTCTGTGCTGAGAATTAGAAGTATGATCAAGTATTTAGCATAAAAATGTTGTTGGAGTGAATGTAATTTGGTATTTTCATTCTTTGATGCTGTAGAGAAACGTTCAGGTTCATAACTTTTATTTTGTGCAGCTGGCTGGTGGTGAAGGACTCGTTCCTGCTCTACATGAAGCCCGACTCGGGCGCCATCTCGTTTGTGATGCTGTTTGACAAAGAGTTCAGTATCAAGATGGACTCCAAAGACACGGATACCAAACACGGCGTTCGCGTGGACAGTCTGTCCAGGTGGGTGACATGGGTGTTCTTTATTTATATTATTATTATTATTATATTATTATTACTATTACTTACTAATTCCCTCATATTTTAGCATCTACTGTCCTCATTGTCTGATTTTATTTCCTATCTGCCCTTGTTTGAATGTTGTTGCATTTTACATGTATGAAAAGATCTTTATAAATAAAGTTGTGAACGCTGAAGTGGAAAGTTTTAATATTCATGTTAAAATGTTTAGATTTATTGATAAATATAAAAAATAAACGTGTGTGTGCACCGTACAGATCACTGGTGCTGAAGTGCAGCAGCTACAGACACGCCCGCTGGTGGGGTCAGGCCATCGAGGGCTTCGCCCACAAGCACGGCTCGGCCTTCCTCAAAGACCACCGCTTCGGATCCTTCGCCAGAGAGGAAGTGAACATCCCCGCCAAATGGTAACCACGGCAACCAACCCACACACTGTCGACACGCTGACACTTTAGCCGACATCACCGACTACGGTTTCCTCCCACAGTCCAAAGACGTGCAGGTTAACTGTTGACTCTGAATGTGAGCGTGAATGGTTGTCCTGTGATGGACTGGCGACCTGTCCAGGGTGAACCCCGCCTTCGCCAGATGTCAGGCGGGATCGGCTCCAGCCCCCCGCGACCCCGAATGGGATAAGTGGTGGCTTATGGATGGATGGTCATATTTGGAATAATAATGGAACATTAGTGTGCATGTAAACATGTGTGTTTTAATAATTTATAATTAAATTGGTGCAAATTAGTGGCAGGTACCAGAGCCAGATGTAGGTAAAACTGTCTAGACGAGGCGAATGTGTGTGTATGTGTGTGTGTGTGTGTGTATGTGTGTGTGTGTGTGTGTGTGTGTGTGTGTGTGTGTGTGTGTGTGTGTGTGTGTGTGTGTGTGTGTGTGTGTGTGTGTGTGTGTCTCAGCGGAGTAACCCGACACAAAGAGAGGGAAAGTGAGCCTCACCTGCTCATCACCTGTCTCCCTGCTGGGCAACACTATACTGTCTGTGAGACATGGGGGGGGTGTGTGTGTGTGTGTGTGTGTGTGTGTGTGTGTGTGTGTGTGTGTGTGTGAGTGTTCACCATTAAAAAGCATATTGAAAGAACAGAGGATGGACAGATTGCAAAGTGAGAAGGGGAAGTATTTGTCTGGGTTGTTCTTGCTGACTACAGGTGTGTGTGTGTGTGTGTGTGTGTGTGTGTGTGTGTGTGTGTGCGTGCGTGTGCGTGCGTGTGCGTGTGTGTGTCTTCTACAGGTATGTGAATGGTCAAACATACATGGAGGACGTGGCCAACGCTCTTGAAGAAGCCAAAGAGGAAATATTCATCACAGACTGGTGGTAAGAGTGTGTGTGGGGATTTTCTCTCTATGTGTGTCTCAGAGAGCAGTGAGTGCAGCCGCCGGTCACCTCTCGGGAGGTTTTCTGGTCAAACAGATCAGTTACAGTCTGAGGCTCAGACTACTGATATACTAGTATGGTACACATTTCAATACTACAGGCTGTGTATTGTTTTGCAGGTCCCAACTAATGTCGACCACACACTAGGAGACTTAAAAAAGTCTGACAACCTCTCACATCTAAGCACAACGTGTCCGAAGTGTCAGAGTTTTTAGTCACAGACTGTATAATAGTTAGCAAAGACTTGCTGGATCACTATTGTAGTGGCTGCTTGCTGTAAATCACGTGTCAAAGTCAAGGCCGGCAGGCCGAATTAGGCCCGGCGCCTCATTTTTCTCACAGTGTGTGTTGGTCCACAGGTTGAGTCCAGAGATCTTCCTGAAGAGGCCCGTTGTCGAGGGTAACCGCTGGCGTCTGGACTGCGTACTGAAACGCAAAGCGGTGAGCAGGAATCTTTTTCTTCATTACGTCTGAGTCGCCATCCTCATCACAGAGAGAGACGGCTGTGTGAAAACCCCAGAATGGACTAAAGCTGCCATTATAATAAATGAATTAATCACGTTTTTATGGGAGTGGACAAATATGCTGCTTTATGTAATTTATGTATATGTTTATTATTGTAAATCAGTGAACAACACAATACAATGAGACTTTAGCATAAAGCTACTTTAGCATAAAGTATGCTCAAACTAGAATGGCACTCAGAGAGCGTAGACCTCCCAAGACCACCAAGGTGCCTGAGTATGACTGCCTCCCATCTTCTCTATTGAACTTGCGGCATCATCCGCTTGTGTTTTTCTTTATGAAGCGATCGGCTGTACTTAACATAGTAAAACACTTTGTTCAGACTGGACAGAAACAAAATAAACTCACCAAAACCGTCGTCGTTACTCTTTCCAACCATCACCAAGAATCACCTGGATCGTGATCCGGGTCGCCACCAGAATGTGATTGATAGTTCATGGTGTCACACCCCGCCCCTCCAAAAAAATTAATTCAAATCCATCACGACCTTTTATTGTAAATCTGCTAACAAACAAACAAACCAACTTCGGCCTTAGAGGAGGTAATCAGAACATGGCAAACTGCAGCCCAACAGGCAACAACAGCTGTCAGTGTGTCAGTGTGCTGACTTGACTAGGACTTGATCCAGACTGACTGGGACTATCATAAAGTGGGCATGTCTGTAAAGGGGAGACTGGTGGGGACCCAGAGAACCCATTTACATCCACACATCTGGAGGTCAGAGGTCAACGGACCCTTTGGGACAGTTTTCCTCACCAAAATTTAGTGCAAGTTTGGAGCGTTTTTTAACCTCATTTCCAACAAGCTAGTCTGACATAACTGGTACTGATGGATTCTTTAGGTTTTGTAGTTTCATACAAGACCAGTATCTTGACTTTAGTTTTAAATATGAGCCTGCTATAACCTAAAAAACACAAGTTTAGTTATTGTGGTGTTAAAAACAATTTGCATTAACTGTAACAGCCCTATAATAAATAATTGAATAAATATATCAATAAATAAATGAATTAATTAAATAATGGAGATAAAATGTAGAAATAGAAGCTTCAATTATCAACTAAATATGCAGTTTAAACTACTAAATAAATTATATATATCTGGGGAGTGTTTCATCCACAGTGACGCCGCTGATGTCTTTCGTAAAAGTTTAGAGATTTTCAAATAGAAGTGGTCGAAGCAGCTGCACGAAAAAAGTCAGCGTGGAGAAATCAGACTTATAATGTGCAGCCAGAACCTGTTCACAGAACTCTATATGAAATTCTGATGGAGATCCCAGCGTTTCTAAAGACACCGCATCTATCAGATATTGGAGAAATGTGTGTAAAATGATGCATGTGATTTTTCCATCAGTTTGAATGTGATGCATATTTAGTCTGAAATGAAGAGCTGATATTACAGGACTGATGTTTGGCATCATGTTTGTGTTTCCACAGCAACAAGGAGTGCGTATCTTTGTGATGCTGTACAAGGAGGTGGAGTTAGCTCTGGGCATCAACTCAGGATACAGCAAGAGGACGCTGCTGCACCTCCACCCCAACATCAAGGTGAGCGTCTGATGTGTTTCCACGGCTTTATCATTTCCTGTCTGAGTTTCTGCTGCACTCTCTTTTTTCTTTTTGTCTCCAAAGGTGATGCGTCACCCAGACCACGTGTCCTCAGCCGTCTACCTGTGGGCGCATCATGAGAAGATCATCATCGTCGACCAATCGGTGGCCTTCGTTGGTGGGATTGACCTGGCGTACGGTCGCTGGGACGACAGGGAACACCGGCTGACGGACGTTGGGAGTGTTACGCTCTCGCACTTGGAGCAGGTCTCTCACACACACACACACACACACACACACACACACACACACACACACAGCTGACGTTGTTAGTGTCACCTGATCATTGTCCAGCGTGTGGTGAGGACACCTGCCCTCTGTTTCTTTATCTCTCTCTCACATGTCAACGCATACTTCTACATTTAATTTCACTTTAATCAAGAATATTTTTAACCTGTAAAATGTTTGTATCAAATCAAAAAAATTAATAAATTAAATTTATATTCAAAGTTCATTTATGCATCAAAAAACAAAGACTTAAGTTCAGTAAAAATTTCAATAAAATTAGAATTAAATATATAAAGAAAATTAAATAAATTAAAAATCGAATCAGTCACATTCCTTTACATTTTGATTAAATAACAGGGTCCTAAACATGTCATTGATGCCCATGTGTTCATGTTTGCTGCTTTTTAAATTTTCAGATAAACTGACGGATTAAATCCTTCCTTATTTATTGAGGAAATACTCCTATGTTTCAAGCTCTAATAACTCTAAAAATCCATATGAAATATCTATAAAAATGTGCCGTCACAAAGCTTAAAACAAGGGACCTTTTCTCATTTCATGACAATTTGATATTCAGGAGATTCATGATTTTTATTTATATATATATATATATATAAGTCTTAATTCTTCTTGTTGTTCCTCAGGCTGCGTCTTCCAACATGGCCGCTCCCCAGAGCAACGGGAAAGGCATCTTTACGGTGATGGACTCGGTGGACCAGCCCAAGCTGAAAGGTCAGGGGAGGATGAGGAGGACCAGGTTCAGCATCCGCAGACACCTGCAGAAACACGGTCTGGCCCACGCCGACAGCGACACCGACAGTGACCTGGAGGACGAGGAGAGTGAGTGGATATTCAGTATATTTACATCAGATTTTTGTTGACTTTTTTGTTGTTTTACTTGTAGTTTAAAGAGGTAGATCTGATTGTTTCCCAGTGGGGTTGGATGAGGTTCTTCTCCATAGTCAGTGTATTACTACAGTAGGTGGAGTTTGGGGAAACAGACAGGAGTAGCAGCACAGGAGCAAAGCAAAGTCCTGCTGTGGACGGGGCAGCAGCAAAATATACTTAGTCACCTAAAAAATCAGTTTAAGTATACCCTGTATTTAGAATATTTTTGAATTTTTTGATATTGAAGCAGTTATCTACACTCTCTTCAAAGCCACAACACTCCATTGAAAAAACAGTAATCTCACCTTGCAGAACACGGGAGTTGCTGGTCTACCGCTGCCTCGTTCGGTTAGTTTGTTTATAGTTTGTTCGGTTAGTTTGTTTATAGTTTGTTTTGTTTGTTCACACAATCAGGAGAGACTTGTATTGAGTGAATGATTATTTATTACAAAGTGCACAAAGTTTTGAATAGTGAAAATTTGATTTAGACCCAGCGTGATGAAGTCAGGGGGAAGTGATGCCGTAGTCGGATTAGGAACGTTCCCCTCGGGTCTAGACTCTGGTGATGGTGGTCGTGAAGGGATCTGATGAAGGTCCAGTGAGGGAGGTGTAGCAGGCTGGCTCTGGTGTGATGAAGCTGGAGGTGATGGGGAGGTGGAGGGTCGCATTGGTTTGAGCTGTAATGATAACTGACAGCAGCACAGAGGAGAGGAGTTTTTAAACTTCTGACAGCAACGATGTGATTGGTTTAGGGAGATATGGCAAGATCTGATTGGTCACTAAGTGTGAAGCGCCCACAATCAACTGACATAGTAAGAGCCCATAAGAGAGAGACCCAGAAATAAATGTGAATGAATGAGAGTAACCAATACGTACTTATTTGCATGTTATTTGTACACTATGTATCCTGTACTGACTGCGATGTAAACGTATCCGCGTATAAATGCTACGATAAGACTGTCTTTGTAATGTTGTGGTATGGACAGTTTATGCCTTCAAATGAGACCAGGTTGTTTCAAACACCAAAGTCACAGGTAAAATCACTGTTTGTGTCAATGGAGTCTGGTGGCAACGTTTATGTTTATTTGAGGGAGTTTGCAGTGATCAGAGGATTCGCTCGTGGGAGTGAAGTAAATCAGTGCAGAGCTTGTTCTTGTGTAGACAGTGAACACATCTCAGTACCTCTTGAACTAACATGTAGTTAATGGAAGGTCATTTTTGCATAATAGCATGCAGTATCACCTAAAGTCCAAAGTTTACAACCATGCAGGAAGTTCAAGGCTGATCGTAAAAACATTATTAACCAACAGTAATGTCTGTCCCGGCCATTTTGACATATGTGTCTAGAATGCAAGAAGGTAACCTTGAGGATGGTTTGGCCTTGGAGCCTCGGGCTAGTTGATGTTTAAAGCTTCTCCTGCAGCAGCCTCAGTCGGTGCTGCTGTCTCAGTGTTTGTGGCCGCTCTGTTCAGGTTGGTCCAACAGCGTCACCAGCCAACACGCTCTGATCCGCAGCAGGCTGGCGGAGCCGAGGACGGCCGCTCCTCTCGGCCAGTGTCTGGCTGGTGAGTCGGCGGCGGCAGCCGCTCGCCTCCCAGAGTGCTTTGCTGTGGTTTTGATATGTTTTTTTTGTGTGTGTGTGTGTGTGAGTTTGAAGCTTTATTCTGGGTGGAGACATCAAGTATTTTCAAGGCTTCAAGTCATGAGTCTCTGATGTTAAAGTCCAAGTCTTTTTTAATTTTGTCATCAAATTTGTGACTCGAGTCCAACTCAAATCTGGGTCACTTACATTTAACACATTTAAGATTTATCTTAACACTTACGTTTCCTTCTTTGGTTCATGCAGCGTTGTAAAAAGTCCTCTCTGCTTTAGTATCTCAGCCAGCAGCCTCTCGGCTGTCCTCTCCTTCTCATCTCCAGATAGGTTTTGGGATTTTTCTGCATGTTTTGCCTCAAAGTGACGGTTCTAGTTGTATTCTTTGAATACAGCCACACGTTTGTTGCAAACTAAGCTCACAGTTTTACCACCAACCTCTGCAAAAAAAAAAATACTCATCAGTCTGACTTATTATAGACGTGCCGCCTCAGCAGGTGACGCTACTTCAAACATCACTCATGTTAATTTACATCAATGTCAAGTATGACAGGCAGAAACACACTAACAATACACAAACATTTCAAAACAAGAGCTATTTATCTCTACTGTTATTTTAGCTTTGTAAGTAAAATTGTGTGATTTGTCTGAGACCTCCAGGGCCGGACAGGACCATCATGAGGGCCGGTTCTGGCCCGTATAGGTCTGACTTAGAAGGAAGATGTAGAGCAGCAGAATAAGAAGAAGAAGAAGAAGAAGATAGTCCTTTATTAGTCCCACGAGGGGAAATTCAATTTTTTCACTCTGTTGTTAACTTATACACGGTACATGCAGACCTGAACACACACATGCACAAACATGCAACAATGGAGAGATGTCAGAGTGAGGGGGCTGCTCCTGACAAGCACCCCGAGCAGTTGGGGGTTTGGTGCCTTGCTCAGGGGCACCTCGGCAGTGCCCAAGAGGTAAACTGGCACCTCTCCAGCTACCAGTTCACATTCATTTCTTGGTCCATGTCGGGACTTGAACCGGTGACCCTGCGGTTCCCAAGCCAACTCCCTACAGACTGAGCTACTGCCGCCCCCAGGGCAAAAAAAAGGGCTGGGTAAATCATGGACCACTAAACGCACCACTTGAATCGTCCACTTGATCACTCTGTAGGAAACAAGTCAAAACCCTGCAACATGTGCTCATAGTTTCCCTTTTTTTTAGCTGTGGTTTTACTTGATGAGATACTGCAGCCTGTAATCTCATATTTCTCTGCAGGCACACGTGTCTCTGCTGCAGTCGAACAGATGTCGTGGGTTTTTTATGAGCTGCTGTTTGTTTGCCAGGCTCATCTCTGTTTATCCTGCTCGTGTGATAGATGGGAAGTGTCGGATGAACGTGAAGCAAACAAGCGCTACTATAAACACATTAAGTGATATTATTTTTGTTCTTTTCTTTGTTTGCTCTACAATCCCTTTAATCATTTATTGTAAGGCGAGTTGAGTTCAGTGTGCATGTCTCTGTACGCCGCTCTGAGGTTTTATGGATCTTGACTGGAGCTGCT
Source organism: Pterois miles (assembly GCA_947000775.1). Classification (NCBI taxonomy): domain Eukaryota; kingdom Metazoa; phylum Chordata; class Actinopteri; order Perciformes; family Scorpaenidae; genus Pterois; species Pterois miles. The sequence goes on from CAMQGK010000028.1 coordinate 3,560,927, forward strand.
GTGTTGTTTCTGCAAAAGTGCCGTCAAAGCATTTTCCAAACACCAGTGTATCACTGTCAGAGTCGGCGTAAACAGATGAGAACAGAGGCTCTGCAACTGTTTTCAACCATAGAGAATACAACATACCGAATATACCGGAGACCTCTCATGTACCTATTCTTACATTAGTTGTTTGTGTTGGAATAATAATAATAACGCAACATGACAGCATAACTAGCATGAACTACTCCTGCTGACTTGTTCGTATGTAATGGTATGTAAGAAGCGTAAAGTCACTGTTTCATTTTGACGACCTCCCCCCCCTCCACTCCCTGAGGGTGCCAACATTTTTCAGTTTTAGAGCTGGTGTGAAAAACTTTAAAAAATCCACTGGTGCCAACCACGTCGTGCTAGCTTGTCAGGAAGGAGGCCAAATAATGCTTGATTTAGTTTAGGCTAAATTATAGTGAGGAAAAACTGGCATTTTCAAAGGGGACCCTTGACCTCTGACCTCCAGATATGTGGTTAAAAATGGGTTCTATGGGTACCCACAGGTCTCCCCTTTACAGACATGCCCACTTTATGGTGAAATAGTGTTATTTTAAGTGGTGTATCTGAACATTTCTGCATTGGGTCTCACAGTAAAGAGACTCTGGTGGATCAATGAGTCCAACTGTATTCATGGTGATGATGTTAGTCCCCATAGGAGCCATTTTATTGTACTGAAATCATTTTTTAAAACTGTATAAAATGACCTTGTGGTGACCTCTAGGATAATCACAGCCTCATGAAACTTTACAGCCACAAACTAGAGACCCCCTACTACTACTACTACTACTACTACTGCTACATCCTTGTAAATAGAGACCTAGAGCCCTCAGAGGATAGATGGCTTTAGTAGCTACACTAACAATAAGGAGGTTTCTAAGCACTTTATACAACAGAAGATAATCTGCAGTCTGAATGATGCTACATACAGTATATATTTAGTCAGAGCTTAAAAACTCAGCTCTGATCATTCAAGCTTTACAGAAACTAAACCTGGACTAGACCAAGTCCTTTAAGAGCTTCTGGAAAGGTTCCTGCAGTGGCGACTGGTCTGTAGTTTGGTGGTTTGTAGTGTTTGTAGTTTTTAATTGTATTGTACTACTGATAAATAACTGGATTTTAATGTGTGTGTTTTAGGAAGCGGCTCAGTGCGTAGTCTGCGTACGGGGGTCGGTGAGTTGTATGGAAACACGCGGTTCTGGCACGGAAAAGACTACTGCAACTTTGTGTACAAGGACTGGATTCAGCTGGACAAACCGTTCGACGGTGAGCACGCCATTGAGGTCACGGTTCAACCACAGTGAAGTGGGGAGCGATTTATCTCCCGACCTCCTCACATTCCTGTTTCTGCTGTTTGTAGATTTCATAGACAGACACACAACTCCCAGAATGCCTTGGCACGACATCTCCTCAGTGGTTCATGGGAAAGCAGCTCGAGACGTGGCCAGACACTTTATCCAGCGGTGGAACTTCACCAAGGTCAGAGGTCACGCCGCTGCAAAAAGTTGTGTGTCCTGTTAAAGAGTCATAAGATGCTGAAGCTAAAATGCCTAAAAATATTAATAATTAGCATTTTTCATGAGAAGTTAGTGGCACTGATGCTAGTTTGGGTGTTTCTCAGGGTTGTATGAGGCACTATGAGTTCCAGCACAGGAGCAAAACAATGTCCTTCTGTGGACGGAGGCAGCAGTGATCTATTTTACATTAAGTGTACGCAATATTTAGAATATTTTCACCACTTTACCTCGCTGTCAGACAGCACTTTCTGATGCTCTCTTCAAAGCCACCAGACTCCATTGACAAAACAGTAATTTTATTTCACAGAACACAGGCGTTGTTGGTCTACCAGTTAATTTGTTTATGTGCTGTCAATGTTAACATAATAATAACGCATGCAACATGCAAAAAAAAAAACATGCAATTTGTTTTAATGCCACTAATTTCATCAATGCATTAACACAACTTGTGATTTTTTGGTTGTAGTGGATTAGTTTTAAAGCCAGAGTGAAGATAATGGTATCATATGAAGCTAGAAAACCTGATGAATCCAGCGTTACCAACCAGGTCAGACTGGCTGGTAGTGAAGGAGGATAAATAATGTTCCAGACGGTCATGGCCCTGTTCAAAGGGGTCCCCTGACCTCTGACCTCCAGATGTGTGGATGTAAATGGGTTCTCTGGGTCCCCACCAGTCTCCCCTTTACAGACATGCCCACTTTATGATAGTCCCAGTCAGTCTGGATCAAGTCCTAGTCAAGTCAGCACTCTGACACACTGACAGCTGTTGTTGCCTGTTGGGCTGCAGTTTGCCATGTTCTGATTGGAGCAGATTGTTGATGCTAAAGTCAGAACCTGGGAGGGTTTCTGGGTAATATCTGGCATTGATTTGTGTTGTTAACTGATTTCCAATAATAAAATTCATAAATTTGCATAAAGCAACATATTTGTCCTCTCCCATGTCGATAAGAGTATTAAATACTTGACAAATCTTCCTTTAAGGTACATTATGAACAGATACTAAAATGTGTGCTTAATTTGCAATCAGTCATGCTTAACTATTGACAATCATGTGATTAACCATGACTGAATATATTAATGGATTGGCAGCTTTAGTTAGTGTGACTTTGGTGTATTGAAGGGTTCAGATGCACCAGAGTCACACAATAACACAAACAAACTAACCAATGGAGGCAGCGGTAGAGCAGCGACTCTCTCTTCTGAGACGTAAAATTACTGTTTTTCTCAAAGGAGTCTGGTGACTTTGAAGAGAGCATGTTCTGTCTGACAACAAGGTAAAGCGGTGAAAATATTCAAAACTTTGTGTACACTTAAACTGTATCTGCATCCTAAATGCTTCACCGGTTGTATAAACAAGCTCTTTAACTCAGTCACTTCCTGGGCATGAGCCATCTGGTTGCACTATTGTATTTATTGGGTATTATATTGTTTGTGGCAGTGGGTTTTTGTTGTGTGTCCTATGTGATTAAATGTTCTGTTGTTGGGCGCGCTGAAACAAACCGACAGACCACGTGGCCGTAGGAGAGATCTGCGGCGCTCTGTTTGACCTGTGTTTCACTGTCTGTCCTCTGTTTCTCGACCAGCTGGTGAAGCCAAAGTACCGCTCTCTGTCGTACCCCTACCTGCTGCCCAAGTCTCACACCACGGCTGGAGAGCAGCGATACCAAGTCCCCAACTGTGTCCCTGCCAAAGTACAGGTTGGTACTGTGTTCGTGCCTGTTAATCTGTTTACACTTCACATTCGCTTCAGTTTTTAGCTGCTTTCACAGCTGATTCTTCAGACATCCTTTATACCTCCACTATGCTGCACTTCATTCTGACTGTGTTTTAGCTCTGTGTATGAAATGAGGCTTCTCACAGCTGGATAAAAACTAAATTATTATTAAAGTACTGAATCTTTTGGTTATAGACTTTGCCTTCCCCTTGTTAAGGCCACAGTTTTCACCTTGGATCGTTGCACTTTTGGTGCAAATTAGGGCTGTCAGGGTTAACATGATAATGACGCTTTAACACAGATTTGTTTTTTGGTTGCAGCAGGCTCAGTTTTAAAGCAATAGTGAAGATACTGGGATTATATGAAACTACAAAACCATTGGTACCAATCATGTCATACTAGCTGGTCATGATGGAGGCCGAATAATGCTCCAAACTTTTGGGGAGGTCAAACAGTATTTTGTTTTGCTTCTGCTGTGTGCTATCACATTGCAGAGACAAACATTTTGTTTGAGAAGAAACTCAATCCGACTTTCTTCTCTGCAGAGTCGGAGTTAAAGCGTTTGTATACACAGTTGTCTTCCTGTCCTCGCTCCCTAAACTCACTCGCCTCTCCCCCCTCAGATCCTCCGCTCGGCGTCTGACTGGTCCGCCGGCATCAAATACCACGAGGAGTCCATCCACAACGCCTACGTCCACGTCATCCAGAACAGCCAACACTTCATCTACATAGAGGTACTTAAATCAGTCAGTTAAAACAGCAACGTGTCTGCTCCAACAGTTACACCACTGCAGGTAACCATAGCAACAACACAGAGGCTGAAACTACCCTTATCCACGGATCAACAGTCCAGCAATTATTCCAACTCTGCTTTTGGGTCAAATCAAGTCAGTTTTACTTGTATGTGCCAAGATCACAAATCACAGTTATCCCTCAGGGGCTTTCGAGTCTGTACTGGATACGACAGCCTCTGTCCTTTACAGTGCGACCCTCTCATCGAATACGGAAAAACTCCTGATCAAACATAAAAAAAACTTTTTAGCAGGGAAAAAAGAAAAAATGGAAGAGATCTCAGAAAGAGCAACAGAGGAGGGATCCTCCTTCAGGATGGACAGACGTGCAATAGATGTCGTGTGTACAAAATATACAACATAGACAATCCATATGACAAAAATGTATATATTTTGTTCACAATGTGAACACAATCATGACAAAAATTTATATATTTTGTTCACAATGTGAATAAAATTGTGTGAGAAAGTGGATCCAGCTTCCCGGCGTCGCTAAACTGAACCAGAGCAACACAACCTCCTCTAAATAAATAAGTTTGGGGAAATAAATAGGGGAAAATTGCAAGAGGAAAATTATTTCTAAAAATGAATAAATACATAAATAAACTTAATGATGAATAAAGAAATTTAAAAGTACATTGTAAATGAATAAAAAATAAATGCAAAAATAAATAAATTTAAGTTGATAATAGCATAAATGAAAATGAAGATAAATAGGGAAATTAATAAAATAAATTAAAAAAGAAGCATTAATGCCTACATTTATTTTAATAATTTTGTTACATTTAATGGCATATTAATTTATTTATTGAGGAATTTATTTATTTATTTTTATTTGGCAGGTTCTGTCCTCCATAAAAGAATTTTTTCATTTTCATTTTGTTCTTCTTTCCACTGTAATCTGGTATATACTGTCTTATCTTACTTTGTAAAGTTTTAAATGATTTCTTGAAAGGCACTTTTAAATAAAATGTATTATTATTATTATAATTATTATTGTTAAACGTGACTTGAAACCAAAACAGATGACATTAATAATGTTTGTTTGTCTTTCAGAATCAGTTCTTCATCAGCTGTGCAGACAACAGACATGTTTTCAACAAGATAGGAGACGCTATCGCCGAGCGCATCATCAGAGCATATAGGTAATGCACACGCAAATATTAAATTAGACTAACACACACTTCTGCATGGCGGCTGTGTATATTTAGCCTCAATGAGTGTCACACGTCGTCTTTGTGTACGTGCACTTGTGCTTATCTTGACATGATTTCCCAGAAACACACACACACACCTTCCAGAGAGCTAATAGGCTGATTTCATCATATCATATTTTGTGTTTGACTTTGGCCTCGGTGAAGATTTATTTGAATACTCTCTCTCCCTCTCTCTCGCTCTCTTTCTCTGTCGTCCGGATATCAGAGCTTATCAGAGGATACACAACAAAACGCAGGCAAACACATGCTCACAAACCTGGCCTGCTTCCTTCTAGAAGCTTCAGCGTATAAACAATCCAGGGCAGCTTTTATAAATGATCCGTCTGTCTTGTTATTCGTAGTTTCTCATCGTGTAAACTGATAGAAAGGAAAACACGACTCAGTGTGGAACAAACTTCCTCTGCGTTTTCTGAAGCTGCGTCTTATTTCACTCCTGTGAAATTTGCAAGGTGCTTTTTCTCGTCTCTTGGGTTATAAAACTGATAAACTACCGTTATTTAGAAGGTCATTAAGATTTTATGCTCAGCTTTGACAAACCGCCTCCCTAAATTTCCCAAACTGTCTCATAAATTAGTCTTTAAACAGGAGATTAGAGCCAGACTAATGCACTGCAGCAGTGCCAAGTTCAGCTCGATGATACACTACAAAAATGCCAAACACTGTTAGTAGATGGTTTATCCACCAGAGAAGTTTGTTTTTCAACTGTAAAAGCTTCTGCTCAGTCTTTAAGAACCAAATTTAAGGGACTCATGAAAATGTTTGTTGATGTTAAATATTTACGTGTAGAATACAGATATTTGTGGCAGCCTGGTGGGTTTAAGACTCTGAACAAGCAAATTTATGAGATAAAACTGAATAATCTGTGAGATCGTAAAGTCTATATAAGAAGTGGACGTAGTCACTAGGACCCACTGGTTTGTGAACTGCAGTTTTGAAGCCTGGAGTTCATTCAAACTCGACTTTCAAACTCGTCTTTACACTGTTCCAACAATATAGATGTGAAAAACAGCTGTTACATGGGCCCCTCAAAGCCACCAGACTCCACTGACAAAAACACTAATTTTACCTCATTGGCCGACATGAAACACACTTCATGCAAGCTGGACAGAAAGAAAATAAAACCTTAAAGTCTTTGTTAGTCTTTCCACTGTTTCAGCAACCACCAGCTCTGGTTTGAGAGTTTGAAAGAGAGACTGAATAAATAACAGATATACAAAGACGTAACCACCGTAACACAGTCACTGTTTCATTAAATACAATAAGTATGAACAGTATAAACAGTATTAACAGAGTCAGCAGTCTTTGTATTAAGTAGTGACTGAACAGACAGAAGCAAAATGCTTTGATATGACTATAGTAACTTATATTCTTATTAAATCAGTAAAGCTTCCCTCAAGAAATAAAAAACCCAAAAGCCAATTACACATTCTTAATTTTATATTTGCATTATCCCATAATTTGACCCCAACAACAGAATTAGAAATTTAAAAGCTGTTTTAGCTTATTGTACAGTAAACTCTCAGGTCATGTTGGCATATTGGCTTTTTTTTATATTTGTAAATTTCTCCACTGTGGGACTAATAAAGGAATATCTTATCTTATCTTATCTTATCTTATCTTTTGTACACCATCTGGGAGTGACTTTGATTTGGCTCTGAACATTATTTGCATTATTTTATAATCGTATGATGTGGTCTCTTTCTCTCTGTGTGATTTAAAATGTTTCCAGGGAGGGTAAAAAGTACCGAGTGTACGTGGTGACGCCTCTGCTGCCGGGCTTCGAAGGAGACATCAGCACCGGAGGAGGCAGCGCCATCCAGGCCATCATGCACTTCAACTACAGGTGTGTGTGTGTGTGTGTGTGTGTGTGTGTGTGTGTGTGTGTGTGTGTGTGTGTGTGTGTGTGTGTGTGTGTGTGTGTGTGTGTGTGTGTGTGTGTGTGTGACGAGAACGCTGCCTGCTGTTTGAGTTTGTTTGATGAGGGTTAAATCCTGGAAAGAGCCACCGATGGATTACCGCCACTCGTTAACCACAGTGCTGTTAACCCTGTGTGTGTGTGTGTGTGTGTGCGTGCGTGCGTGCGTGCGTGCGTGCGTGCGTGCGTGCGTGCGTGCGTGTGTGCGTGCCATTCCTTTTGAGGCTGACATCCATTGTCCAGCCTGCGTTCTTGAGTAAACACTCGGCCCTCCCCGGGCAAACATTGCGACTACACACACTCACAAAGGCTTTTTATTGTGAGGAATGTGGACCTGCTGCTCATCCACCTCTGTCCCTGCAGGACCATGAACAGAGGAGATCACTCCATCATCTCCCAGCTCAAGAGAGAGAGTAAGTCAAGAAAATGACATTATATACAGGAGTCTGAACCGTACAGGACTGACTGTTTAGGGTAGGAATGTTTCCATTAACAAAACTTAACATTTAACTTAATATTAACACTTACATTAACATTTAACTTAACATTAACACTTTAATTTCCTTCTTTGGTTCATGCAGCTTTGTAAAAGTCCTCTCTGCTTTAGTATCGTAGCCAGCAGCCCCTCGGCTGTCCTCTCCTTCTCATCTACAGACAGCTTTCTGGATTTTTCTGCAGGTTTTGTCTCAAAGTGACGGTTCTAGTTGTATTCTTTGAATTCAGCCACATGTTTGTTGCAAACTAAGCACACGGCCTTATCGCCAACTTCCTCAAAAAAATACTTATCAGTCCATGAGTTATTACAGACGTGCCGCCTCAGCAGGTGACGCTACTCCAAACATCACTCAGGTCAGTTTACATCAGTGTCAAGTGTGACAGGAAGAAGCACACTGACTGTACACAAGCATTTCAAAACAAAAGATACTTTCTTTACAGTTTGTTTTAGCTTTGTAAGTAAAATTGTGCGGTTTGGTTCTGGCCCGCGGGCCGTATAATGCCCAGGTCTGGACTAAGCGGACTTGCTGACATTGCACTGGTGTTAGCATTCATAAAGAGGTTTTAAGCTTATCAATATAATTTAAACTCACTTTATTTGTCTCAAGTGAAAAGAGAAGCAGGTCTTTATTTGAGTCTGCAACCCCTCAGATCGGGTTCACTCCTAAAGTACAAGTATTATTATCTAGTATTAATGTTAAGGATTCATATACGAGACTTTTACTGTTTTTACAGCTATACAGCCATGACCTTAAAGAGCAACCTAACAGAAGCTGAAAATCCCATCTCACTTTGCAGCAGTGATGGAAAAGTGCACTCTAGGGTGTGTCAGTGTGCCGTGACATCCCCGTTGGACGTGGTTACTCTCTAATTCTTACCATAAATACGTTGATTAAAATCAAAAACCTTTTTTAGATCACCTGATAACTAACAGATACAAGAAAAATGCAATAAATCTAAGAGTGTTTGTGTTCAGTAAAGCTGCCCTGCTAGATAAATATGTGCAGCTGGAGGGCACGTACAGTATGTATAGCCTGTAATATAGGAATATAGGACGACGTTTATTTTAGTCTGCTATTAAAACACAGCTGAACCCAACCAAACCTCCAGTTCTGCCCCAATGCACACAAGAAGAAAGCTGCACATCTGCATTCTGCTTTCATGTATTTTTAGATCAGTCGTTCCTTTAATCTCACTGCTAGTTTGTGGATGTTTCACTCTATTAATGTCAAAGCACATGTACTTTACATTAGTGCCAAGTATCTCTGAACCCCTTACACTCTTTTAGGGAACCTTTTTCAGTTTTAGACTGAAAAACTTTAGGACTCCATTGCTGCCAACCATGTCATGCTAGCTTGTCAGGAAGGAGGCCAAGTAACGCTCCAAGATTCAGGCTAAAGTACAGGAAAAACTGGCATGGACATTTTCAAAGAGGCCCCTTGAGCTCTGACCTCCAGATATGTGAATGAAAATGGGATCTATGGGTACCCACCAGTCTCCCCTTTACAGACATGCCCATTTTATTATAATCGCATGCAGTTACAATCTTTGAATGATATAAACTGGGTCTCACTGTAAAGCTGAGATGATGTTAGTCCCCATAGGAGCCATTTCATTGATCACTGTATAAAATGACCTGTGGTGACCTCTAGGATAATCACAGCCTCATGAAACTTTACAGCCACAAATTAGAGACCTACTACTACTACTACTACTACTACTACTACATCCTGGTAACTAGAGACCTGGAGCATTCACAGGATGGATGGCTTTCCAAGCTACACTGACAATTAGGAGGTCTCTGAGACCTTTACACAACACAAGTCGCTGAAAAATGCAATTCCTGCAGAAATCTCTTTTTCTTCTTTCTGGTTTTTCAGTGGTGTTCCTCAAGGTCTTGGTGTCTTAATATGGTATCTTGGAGGTATTATTGATCATTTTTATCAATTCTTAATAATGGTTAGATTTAGCACAAAATCTGTGTAGCAAATGGTATCAACCCAAAAATTGCTGCAACAACCTATAAGACATAATAGAGCATGAGAATGGACATCAGATACTTCTATCATAATGTTCTAAACCCTCATACACTTTTACAATTTGTTTTAATGAATTCATGTTTATTTCTGATTTATGGCTCGAACAGCTTGGCACACAGTGCTGAGCTGCAACTCAAATTAATCTTCAGATTGCCAGCTTTCAGATGATATGCACCTCTTCTATGTGACGTTTACTGTTGACCTAAAAAGAGGGATGGAGTAGAAAAGGCATACAAACAACATCTAAGAGCAAACTATAACTCTGGCTGGTTGTTTCTGGTTTGCAGTGGATGACCAGTGGATAAACTACATCTCCATCGCTGGTTTGAGGACTCACGCTGAGCTGGAGGGGAAGCTGGTCACCGAGCTCATCTACGTCCACAGCAAGATGCTCATCGTCGACGACAACACCGTCATAATCGGTATTTTTCTTTTCATGGTGCACCTTTGGATCATACCAGACGTTTAGCTGATGTCTTGAATTTCTCCATTACAAGATTAAAAGATGACAGATGTAATGAAATATTCCCCTGACACTGGACTGGACATGTATAATAGAGGAGGAAGAAACAGGAGCTGCAGAGAGAGATAGATGGTGACATCCTTTTATATTAAAGAGGAGAATCACCGGCTGGGTTGTGGTGAGGTCTCACTTCCACTGGTGATAAAAATATACAGTAAGTTTTAGCACTTTTTGTTCTGTAATACTGGTAATGAAAAAGGGTTTTTGCTGATTGTTTCACTCTTCTTTTTCTAGTATTTTTACTCCTTAATGAGATGCTGCGTGAAAAGTGTGATGGGTAAAATATGTTTCTTTTATTCTGTCCACGCCCGCCCAAATGGATACCTGTAGTTTGTGAATTTTTTCCCTCTTTTATGCAAACATTCATACACAAAAGGCAACACTGGACATCTAACAAACCAGTACGTGCTTACATACCTTCACTTCTATCACACATATGTGCAGACAAAACTAGTGAGCTTGAGGGGATAAATGTCTAAATATAATAATAATAATAACAATAATAATAAGAAGAAGAAGAATACAAATGAAGTGGATCAGAATAAATACTTAAATAATAGATAGAATAATATATAATATGTACATTTTAAAAAATAATAATTTAACTAATTACTTCATTGATTAAATATATAAATAATGCTGAATTAAACAAAAAGTTAAATAAATAAATATGTAAAATGTAGAAGTTCAGACAAATAACAGAAACAAATAAAATTCAGTCTAAAAAAATACATAAAATCTTAACAACATGCTAACTTAAATCTAAAAAAACAAAAATGTTTTACAAAAATTTAAAGAATTGAATTCTGCAGATGTTTCTGTTATTTTGTCCAGCTCCTGTAAACAGTGATAATAAACATTTCTGTGAAATGTAAAAGAAATCATTGACTTTTTTGCCCTTAATTTGAAAGTGGAGACTAGTTTTGGAGTAATTAATTCAGATTTTAAATATTTAACAGACCTCTGAAAATGTTTTTTTTTTTTTAATGTACTATGTGTTTTACTTACTAGATGTTTCTGTGGATATTTCATTTATCCTCAGAGATGAACGTCAACATGCCGTCTGAACTCAGGTGTTGCAGCACCATCTGCTGGTGGACTCTGTGATCTCACTCTGGTTCCGTCGTGTTTCTGCAGGTTCTGCCAACATCAACGACCGGAGCATGCTGGGAAAGCGGGACAGCGAGGTGGCGGTGATTGTGGAGGACTCGGAGACGGTGACCGCGGTGATGGACGGGCAGGAGTACCAAGCTGGAAAATACGCCCTGCAGCTCCGCCTCGAGTGCTTCCGGTACTGACGCATCCTGAGTCCTGCTTCATTCATTCATTTATTCACTCATCCATTCATTCATTCATTCATTCATTCATTTATTTATTTATTTATTTATTTAATCATCTTTACAGACATGTAATAAATGAAATAAGAATGCTAAATATGAAGATTAGGGAGAGGAAACTTTCATTGGTACTCTAAATGACCTTTTACTCTGTAGCAATATTTGTTTTATGTATTTTTTTATTTGCACACAGCAGTGATGCTTTTATTTTTTAGTGCCATTTGTTTTAGTGGCATTGATATTTATCCCTAAGCATATATTTAAATCAACTGTCTCTGATTTCAAAATCAGTAACACAATGGAGCTTAATGTAAAATCTAATTTTATCATGTAAGTCAGGTGATTTTACATGATCTTTGCATCATTTCATATGTTTTCTTCTCTTTTGTCATTGTTGAGAATGTTAAGTTGATTTTACGTCTTAAATTGTTTAAGTAACCGTGTGGATTTCATCATCATGTCTTCTTCTCGTTGCCAAATATCTCATCTCGCAACTTCCTTCAGTGTTTCAGCGTTTCCCTCCCTGATGCAGTCAGTGTTTCTACATCTCTCTCTCTCTCTCTCTCTCTCTCTCTCTCTCTCTCTCTCTCTCTCTCTCAGGATGATTTTGGGTGCTAACACAGATCCCTCCATCGATGTGTCGGATCCCATCAGTGACCAGTTCTACAAGGAGGTCTGGATGGCCACCTGCGCTCGCAACGCCACCATTTACCAGAAGGTGCGTCTGATGTGACGTCTCCTGCTCGCTTTGTTCCACCTGGCTGGATTTCAAGATTTACATCATACTTTTATTAGCTTTATCACTACTGAAAATAAAAATTAGGGCTGTCAAAGTTAACGCTATAATAACGCATTAATGCAAATTTGTTTTAATGCCACACATTAACTCAATCGATCTTTTGGTTGTTGCAGTTTTAAAGCTAGAGTGAAGATACTGGTCTCATATGAGACTAGAAAACCTAAAGAATCCAACCAGGTCAGACGAGCTAAGTAACGCTCCAAACGTGTACTAAATTTTGGCGAAGAAAAACTGGTATGATCATCTTCAAAGGGGTCGTTGACCTCTGACCTCCAGATGTGTGAATGTAAATGGTTCTCTGGGTCCCCACCAGTCTCCCCTTTACAGACATGCCCACTTTATGATAATCAATAAATAGGTTCAATAAATATATACATACATGAATCATACATACTTGATCATTTTGAAGAGATGATGTGTGCTTAATGGGAATTAAATATTTTAATTGACTGACAGCCCTAATAAAAATATAATTTGGTGCTGCAACTGTGATGAGATATCAGTCGTGTTTAAAATTAAAAAGAAAAATACGTTAATTTTGTTCCAGTTTTGTGCAACAAATTTTTGTAGTCAATTAAAATTAACCTCTCAGCTAAAAAAGAAATAAAGAAAAATAGCATTTGGAAATCCTGTAGCCACTGTGCTTTCCGGATGTAAAAAAATATATATATAAATTGATAAGCACATAGTCAGTCACACATCTTATATCTGCAAGTCATCAAGAGCAATGAAAGTATTAAACTGATTTTGTGGGCAGCAACGGACATAATGATGCAAGAGGAAGCATGTTGCTGAAATGAAATTTAAAGAAATGTTTTGGCAATTATCAGTCCTGCAAAGTCAGTAGCTGAAGTTATTAATTTAGCAAAATAAATCAACTACCTGGATTTAGATTTATTTATTGATAACACCAGCTGTTCACTAACTCGAATATCTATTAATTATTTAAGTAGTTTTATAAAGAAAAAAAAGCCCAACATTCAGTGCTTTCAGCTTCTTTATTGTTGGGTTTTGATGGAATTTTCTGTTTTATGATTATAAGTTTATTATGTTTGGGTTTTGAACTGTTGGCTGATGAATAATAAATAGATAACAGGTGAAACTAGTTAGTTTACAGACCCAGCCAGTAGTTTTCTAAAAGCTGTAAGTTACTGAGAAATACATACGGTATGTGTTCATCGCATAATAATGAAGAATAAAACATTTTTTTTAAAAAAATAAATAACCATGCAGTACATGATAGACACAGTACATGTTCAGTGCATAATAATGACATTAATGGAAACTAAAATTTGTCACTAAAATTTTCAGGAATTCATCAGCAGAATTTAAGGGGATAAAAATGAACAAAGGGATTTGTCCTCCGTCCTCTTTCCTTCAGGTCTTCCGCTGTCTGCCGTCCAGCGACGTCCGAAACATCCTGGAACTGGAGGGCTACCTCGCCAAGCCGGGCCTGGAAAAGGAGGACCCGGCCCGGGCTCACGAGGAGCTGAAGAAGATCCGCGGCTTCCTGGTCCAGTTTCCTCTTCAGTTCCTGAGCGAGCAGAACCTGCTTCCTCCCATCGGCTCCAAGGAGGCCATGGTGCCCTTGGAGGTCTGGTCCTGAGACCGAGGGGCTCACCTGTGCATTCATGTGTTCACAGTATGTGGAAGGCTTACAGGTTCACTGTGGCGCCATGTTGGAGGTCGTAGTGGCTGAAAACGGCTCCATTACAAAAATTAACGACAGTATCTGATAATATCTTGTGGCTTATAGTCACATATTAGCTTTGTACTCCAGTGGTTCCCAACCTCTGGTCTGTGGCCCATCAAACATGCCTGAAACAAGCTGAATAATAATAATAACCAGCGTGTTTGTGCAGTAAAAACCTTGAACTTGGTGCTGCATCTTTCCTCAACATTATACTGTAAATATATACAGTCAGAACTACAAAAACAAAATCTTTAAGAGTTTAAAAGAAAATTTTGAAAGTTTCTTTGGAGCAGAGTTTATTTATACTAGGGTATAATGTACCTTAAAGGGAGATATGTCAAATATTTAATACTCTTATCAACATTATAGTTGACAAATAGGCAAATATATTTATTATTGTAGATCAATTAACAACACTAATCAATGCCAGATATTGTCCAGAAACCCTCCCAGGTTCTGACTTCAGCATCAACAATCTGCTCCAATCAGAACATGGCAAACTGCAGCCCAACAGGCAACAACAGCTGTCAGTGTGTCAGAGTGCTGACTTGACTAGGACTTGATCCAGACTGACTGGGACTATCATAAAGTGTTCATGTCTGTAAAGGGGAGACTGGTGGGGACCCAGAGAACCCATTTACATTCACACATCTGGAGGTCAGAGGTCAACGGACCCCTTTGAACATGGACATGACAGTTTTTCCTCAACAAAATTTAGCTTAAGTTTGGAGCATTATTTAACCTCTTTTGTGACAAGCTAGTCTGACCCGGTTGGTTCGATCGATTCATCAGGTTTTCTAGTTTGCCCGCTGCAACCTAAAAATCTCAAGTTGCATTAATGCGTTCATGAAATTACTTTGACAGCCCTAAAACAAACATATTTGGATGAGCAAAAGTAAACAGTACAATAATTATCCAGACTCACAAAAATGACGATGCTAATGACTCACGTGGCTAATGACTCACAGATATGACGATACTAATGACTCACATGACTCACAACTACTCACAGGACTGACAATGCTAATGACTCACATGAATAATGACTCATGTGACTCACAGGAATGATGATACTAATGACTCATGTTACTCATGACTCACAGGACTGGCAATACTAATGACATACATGGCTAATGACTCACGTGACTCAGGAATGATGATACTAATGACTTACGTGACTCAGGACTGACGATACTAACGACACAGGTGATTAAAGACTCACGTGACTCACAGGAGTGACAGTAGTAACGACTCAGGTGACTAACGACTCTTGTGACTCAGGAATGACGATATTAACGTCATGTGACTAACAGCTCATAGAGCTGACGATACCAATGACACACCCAACTTACGATATCAACAACTCGTGACTCAGGACTGACGATACTAACGACTCCCACACTATCAATACTATGTCACTTGCTCTGACGCATAATGCTACGGTGGGTTTACATTGGAGTTGGTTGAAAGACTGGTTCATCACATAGTGTTGCTAAAAGGGGCCGCGGTGCTTGGTTTTGTGGTATTTGATGAGTTGGGAGTGAGAACGGCTCATCCTTTAAGATAATGTTTGGAGTCACAGCTGAGGAAATGGGATTTAGCTGCAGCATGAGAGGATGATCTGCCTTTAAGAGCCCCAAATTATCGATATTTGTTTACCGCCTAATTAGCAGCCAAATTGACTTCCAAAATGGCGTCAGCTGTGGTTGTGAACAAAGCCTCAGTACCAGCAGTGCCGCTGAATGCACATGAATAACATCGCACAGACGCAGTATCTTTGGAATAACATGGAGACCGTCAGAAGTGTACACGCTGTTGTTTTAAACACATACAGACAGACACATGCGCTGTATGTACATGCAAACATGGAGAGAAGTCGACCAGCAGACGGAGCGTTGAACTCTACGGTGCCTGACAGCCTGGGCCTCATGTTTACACCGAGGAAAACAACAGAAGTGATCAGCTCTGAGGCCTGAAACTCCTCCTCACCACCAGGCTATTACTCCTCAGTCTCGCTCCTTCACCAAAAACACTATGCAACGTCCACAGCCGGCAAACGCAGCTCTGACTCTTCTGTGTTGAGGGTTTGAAAAGACACTAAAACAAACTGTAGACTTTAATGAAGACGATGGTGCAGAGGAGGGGATGAAGAGCCCGATGTTGCTGTCGGACGTCTCCAGCCATTTTGTCTCATATCTCTGAAGCTTTTAATATTTATGTCAAGCAGGAAATCACAAGTGCCAAAGATGACTGTAGCCTGATGTACATCTACATTCCTCATTCTGTGGATTCTACTTTACGCCTTAAGTGACCTGTTTTTATGCTGATCTGGTCGTTGTAGTTCCTTTGGTTGCACTTTAGTTTATGGGTCTGTAATTTCCTAATAATAATAACGTTTTCTGGACATAGTTACTACAGGTTGGTGCTAATTTAACTAGGGCATGATGTACCTTCAAGGGAGATTTGTCAAATATTTTAAGACTTTTATCATCATGTGAGTGGGCAAATATGCAGCTTTATGCAAATGTATGTGTATATTTCTTTTTAGAAATCAGTTACCAAAAGAAAACAATGACAAATATTGTCTAGAAATCCTCACAGTTACTGCATTTAGCAGACCAAAGAATATGCTCAAATGATAACATGGCACACTCAATGACGGGGATAAAGGGGAGACTGGTGGCTACCCACAGAACCAATTTTCATTCACTTATCTTGAGGTCAGAGGTCAAGGGGCCCCTTTTAAAATGGCCATGCCAGTTTTTCCTCACCAAAATTTAGCATTAGTTTGAAGCGTTGGTGCTCCCTTCACCAGTATCTCCAGTCTAGCCTTTAAACTGAGTCCGCTACAACGTCTGAAAGATCAATGGTGTAAATGTTAAAGGAAAATACTGGCGTTAAAACAAATTTGCATTAACATGTTATTAAGTCTGACAGCCCTAATTTACACCTAAGTAAACAATTTGTTGCTGGAAACTTTACTCTCCGTATAATAGTTTTTGCCTGTAGAAAAATTTCTCATTTTTGCCTGTTCAGCTGATCTGCTGTAGGTCTGCAACTAACAATTTATCTGCTGATTATTTTCTTAATTAATGGATTAGTTGTTTGGTCTATAAAATATCAGAAAACGGTGAAAAGTGTTGATCTTTGTTTCCCAAAGCCCAAGACGACATCCTCAAAAAGTCTTGGTTTGTCCACAACTCAAAGACATTCAGTTTACTGTCATAGAGGAGTAAAGAAACCAGAAAATATTCACATTTAAGAAGGCTAGTTTGGCTTTAAAAAAGGCTCAAACTGATTACTCACTAATCAAAATAGCTGGCGATTAATTTAAGTTGACAAGTAATCGATTAACAGGTCTATTGTGCACTGACTAAAAATACTCTAAGTTACACTTTAAGTTATTCAGAATTAATAACTTAGTGTGTACAAATAATCATCCTTTCCAGGAAACTGCCAGGAAATTACAGACTCCAATAAAGTGTTGCCGTTCTTTTTTCTTTTTCTTTCTTTTTTTTTTTTAAGTATGTAAACCACAGATTCATGCATGATGACTTTATTGCAATGCTGCGTTTCATTCAATGTCAGCAGGTGGGAATTCTTAATTAACAGCCAACTTTATATAAACAGGCAATGCAGCATTGGTTTGTTACGTAACGTTTTAGCGGCTGCAACTGCAGATGTTACTACACATTAGCATGTTTGTTTCTGCTGCCCCCAAGTGGCCAAAAAAATCTGTTATTGCAGGTTGAAGATACTGATTTGTGCAGCTTTAAGGTTTTATAGTAATAAAGATCTGTTAAAAAGTTAGAAACAACGGTGTTTAGCCTGCACACTGTTCAACTCCATGTTGACGTCAGATCATCAGTATTTTGGAAAGCGGTCGTCTTTGGATTGCCGACATTTCTGGAACGCAGCATCAGTGTTCCTCAGTGTCTTCCTCGTTGGTCTGCGAGTGGTCTGCATGACGTTGTTTTGTGCTGTAAATTTGTTCAAAAAAGAAAAACCACAAGATGATGCCCGTAGCTGACAGCATGACAGCAGCTCGTTGCCATTAAGCAGATAAAAGCATGAAGCTGAATGGTTGCCTTTAAAGCCATGGATATATATTGATGGTAAACAGTGTGCCTGTCTACAACCTGAAACTTCTCTACTGTTAATATTTATGGTAAATGGGACCTTACATGTGCTCTTCCTTTTAATGTTCCTCTCTACCTCCCTGTGTTTCTACCTCCCGCATTTTTTTAATCTTTGTGACTTCAGATTTAATGATAAATCAGGAATATTTGCAGCTACCCCACAAAATTTAAAGTCTTGTGAAAAGGTTGTTTGCTGCTGTGTAGAATGCCAGCTGAAGAAAAACTGAATTCACCTTACAGATACAGGATAACATCGTCAGCAAAGAAGTTGATTTGGATTTTCTGTACATCCAAAATAACTATAATTTAACCCACAGATGTGGATATAATTATTGTTTGAAATGATTTCTTAGGAAGCAGGAACACAGACATACAGTGCACATGGATTCATAGCAGGTGTAAATGGGTATTGAAACCTTTAGCGGTCACCTGATTTTCCTCACACCTGGCCTGTCCTGTCTTTTCTCTGTCTGGCTTTCAATCACTGTGTCTCTATGAAAATGCACTATTTGCACAGACTGTTGTTTTCTTGTGGCGACCCCGTAGATGATCTGCAGTACCACGTCATGTGTCGCTATATTGTGAAATTAATGGTATGAATAAATTATGTCATTAAAAACAATCTGGTCTACACGAAGCATCATGATTTTATCTTCAGTTTTTCACTCAAAATGTGTCACCTGAAACCGCGTTAATCAGGGCTTCTGCTAAATACAGGTATGAAATATCTTGTGGTAGTAATAAAAAATGATAATAAATGTGATAGACTTCGAACTCAAAAAAACGTATTGCCACTGCACTTTGTCTTTGAATTTCAGCAGCTCCAACCAAAACACGCCCTAAGGCAGTTTGCAGTATATTTAAATGTGACTACTTTTAGTCTATGATTCAGTATTTCACCACCTGATGTCTATTTCCACAGTGTGGAGAAGGCTTTGCAGCAGTGTTTAGGCCTTCATGATGGAAAAATAATTATTTTACAAGGATGTCATTTCCTGGGAAAGGAAGTTATACATTAAAGTTAAAATTGCAGAAAATAATGAATGAAAATAATAAAAGAGTTGAACAGCTAATATTACAATTTAGCATCTAACAAGTAATAAAGAAACAAATTATTATGCTTTTGTGCTTTTTCCACGCTAAAGGGAGTCCCGCCTGGGCCAGACCGGCCACGTCAACAGTGCGTGGCGGCGGTGTTACCGAGCGGCTGCGTGATTTACGTGTCCATTGTTCACACCAGCTGCATGCAAGCTGCATTTCTGTTACTGCTCTTTCATAATGGCCATTTCATTTCAATATAAATGTCATTTCTATTTCTTTTATTAATCTTTACTTTTTTCCTATATGTGTCCATTTCTGTACTGACTGTGTAGTAATGTTGCTGATATGATGTCAATATACAGTCAAACTTCTACTGTGTGTTGCTGCTGTGAGCTGCACAGCTCTGCATTAAAGAGGCAAGACGTTGAATGTCTAGAAGGAACACGGCTACCACGTGGGCAGTGTGGCTGCTTTAACCTGTTAACATGGACGCTGAAATAAAAAACAATAGGGTTGTTATTGTGGTCCAGGCGCTTCCCTCCCCCACAGGAACACTGTTCCTGAACTGCCTGAAACGTCTCGTTTGAAGTCCCGCCTTTTCTTCTGTAACCTGGTGATGTCACTAAGTAATGGTTATGATCTTAGACTCTGGTCCATTGTTTCCCTGTGTTTTTGCTGCCCTTTTGTTTCCTGTATTGTCTCCCCTTGTCTCTCTGTGTATGTGTGTGCAGGAGGGCGTAGCTCCCGACCTTCGCCCACCGGGCGTATACGGCTGGCACACCTGAGCGTAATCCAATCATTGACAACCTGCAGTATATCAACCCTGGGATTCCTTCCATACATCACTAGATCGTTCACCCTCTCTGGTAGTGTTCGTATATATATATATATATATATATATATATATATATATATATATATATATATATATATATATATATATATATATGCCTCAGACCCAGAACAAGATAAAAGTCACCACAGGAATATATCAGTATCCATCTGATCTGCATCTTCATCATTCACACCTCCACCATCCCTCCTTCCTCCTCTGTACTCACTGAATATTTCTCTCTCTTGTCTCCAGCTCAGGTTTTTTTTTTTTAATTTATTTATTGTATTTTTTATCACCCTGTCACTGAAATGAAAAACATGTCACTGATGCAAATGAAAGCTTTGTCCTCAGAAAACCTTCCATCCTGTCGCTGTGGTTTGTGCCACTGGATGGCGCCTCAGAAACACACAATACACCTCAGTGTCCTTTCAGCCTGTTTGTCCTGGTTGGTTCTGGGCTCTTTAGGTCCAGTGAAGGGAAACCTTAACGCTCCATCATACAGTGATATTTCAGACAACACTTTGTGTTCATCTTTTTGTTTCCACATGACAACTTTGCACAATTTCCAATATTCACAGTACATATTTTATTCTATATAGTACATATCTTATTTTGTGTATATTTTATTTTATTTACTATGTTACTTTATATATATTTGCCACTGAGTTATACACCCGCTTTTTTCTTGTACAGTTACCCAGCACCGTGTAATCTCATTTGAATGTACACTGTGTGTATAACTTGAATGGCAATAAAGTCTGTCTATGTCTATATCTATGTCTACAACCCCCCGTGCACAAATCCGTCTCCCTAAAGTGTGAAAGAACTTCTCCTAAATCCCATCCAACACCTTTGGGGTGAACTGTGAGCCAGACCTGATCACCAGCATGTGTCTGAATGGGATCAAACCCCTGCAACCAGGTTGCAGGGGTTTGTAACGGTTATCATCTGAGGATGATAACCGTTATATTTCATTATTAAATATAATGGTTATCATCAATACCTTTGTTTCCAGACGCCCCTAATTTATATATAAGT
The DNA here is from genome assembly GCA_947000775.1 of Pterois miles. Taxonomy (NCBI): domain Eukaryota; kingdom Metazoa; phylum Chordata; class Actinopteri; order Perciformes; family Scorpaenidae; genus Pterois; species Pterois miles. The sequence goes on from CAMQGK010000028.1 coordinate 3,582,047, forward strand.
GTATGTATACTGTATTTTACACCTACCTGTAGGTACATCAGGGTGTCTGCAGGTTTCAACAAGTCAAATTTAAGACTTTCTGGGAACTTTTTACGACCGTTATGAATGCAATGTAAGACCTACTTCACGTCAGTGCTGGTAAGAAAGTGCTAAGGATATGAAAGAAAGTTGGAAAATCGGTATGCTGATTGTTGCTGTACGACTGATGCTTCGTTACTGAGTGTAAAGTTCAGATGATCTCAGCTTTTAGTGGAGGTGGAGCTCCAAACGCTGTCTGGAGGTCAACTGGAGTTGATGCTCTAGATCCTGATGTGGATCAAAAGCTGCAAATATGTTTCCAGGCACCGGCTTCAGCCACACACTAAATACACTGTTCTAGTTTTAGCGCTCTGACCTTTAGTTTGACAAAAGCAACGTCGGCGTCGTTACTCAGCTTTTCACTTTCCACGAGGTTTCTCCTCTAATAAGCACACTGCTCCCCTCGACTCCATGTGACATGGGTGTGGTCCGATAAATCAGCATAGCTACTTCCTTTTGGTTCTGCTTTATAGTTTTGTTACGGCATACTCAATAAACAAAACATTTAAAAGCAAGATAATAGATTTCTTTCAAAATGAAAGTAAGTTAATGAATTTTTAAGAGCTGCGAAATTTGGATTTAAGACGTTTTGTGAGATTTTAAGACATTTTGAGGCCTTAAATTTTAGACCTTTTAAGACCTTTGAATCCCTGAGAGACACACAGGGATCTGGACACAATAACATGAACACCTGTAATACAACAGTCCTGCGTTAAACAGGACCTTTGTGAGGCTTATTGCATTCAGATGAGAGTTAATATTATTTGAGGCTTTGAGAGCTAATGAAGTGTATATTTCTCTGTGTGGGTGTGCATACCTGCCTCGGCATGACATCACTGATTCAGGTGTCTCCTGAGAACTGACTGTCTGAGACGGACACACATTACATTAATCACCGTTTACAGTTTAAACACAATTTAGTGTCATCTGCTCGTTCAAGTGGGACTATGTTTTGTTTTTCCACTGACTGGTGATTCAGATGTACAGTATGTGGAAACTTGAGAGCATGCACAGACAGAAACATGACCGAGGATCTTCAGAGTTCTTCTGAGGAGTTGTGTAACTAGTTACTTGGTTTTGTTTGTCCTGATTATTTTCAAATATCATGATTTCAGATATTCAGCACTTGTCTTATGTGCAGTTTGCTCTAACATTTGTTCACTTCCCTGCAGATTAATCACAGATATGATCTTAAGAAGAGATTACAGGTGTGTCGTAAATCTCAGGTGTGATAGTTTGACAGCAGCTGCAGAGTGACAGCAGGGCGTGTGAATGCATTCAAGCATGTGTTCACAAATCTGTCCCTGCATGCTCTGAAACCTCGACACGCAGCCCGATTCAGCAGGTCGGGGTGGAGTTCCACAGGTTGAAAGGGCCGGTACAGTTCCCTAAAAGCTGCCCTCAGAGGAACAACGTGGGAAGGGGAACGTTTTCTGTGTGGCTGTTACATGTGGATTAATTTGAAGGGAAACACAGAGATAAACACCAGATTTTATGTTTGAAAGTGATCCGTTTCATTCTGAAAAGTCAGCTTTTTCAAAACCAACATGGCTCAGTTCAACGTTTTATTTTAAAACAAAACTCCTCATCTCTTCTCTGATGTGATTTTGACATCAGATGATTTTACTCCCACTACACATCATAGTGATGTTTGTTCAAACACCTGAAACCTCATCTGTCACTGGATTTAAATTAATGCTTCTAACTGCAGCAAATACAGGAAAATAAAATATTGTCCAGGTCCTATTATCTGTCATTAAAGGAATGTATAAAAATAAGACCCAGTGACATTTGAAAACGTAAAAAATTTTAGTCATATATTGTTTTTCTTGGTAATTTTATATGTCTGAGGGAAATGTTGATATTCTCAAGAACCTCATTTTCCTCCTCCGTCATTATGCCTTTACATCCTTCATTGTGTTACCCACAAGCTAGCTTGCTAATTTCTTAGCCTCTGTGGCTTCTAGACAGACAGTGACGTTAATATTGCTGTTGCTTAGCAGCTGTGTTCTTCACAACTCAACCACGTCAGCCCCAAAATACCAGGATGTCCTACTACATCTGGTGGTATTTTGTAGTACGTTAGTCATTGGCTGTTTTTGAAAACTCATACTGTAACACAGGTACATGCTCATTTGGCCAAAATGCAATTTGACAAAAGCAAAATGCTGCCCTGCACCGCTTGCACTGATTCTGAGAAAATCTCCAGTATGCATCGGACCAGTCTACCTCACCTACTGTATCCCACAATGCAATGCACTGGACCGATACAGGTTACAACAGCAGCAGCCAAAACGGCTCATTTTTTAAAAAATATTTTTCAATGGTATTTCATCGCTAAATTCACGTCTGAACATTTTTGTCAATCAACTGTGTAGATTGTGAATTTTTACAGATTTACTGGGGGCACATCCTGGACAAGTCGCCAGCAGGGCTGACACATAGAGACAGACAGCCATTCACGCTCACATTCACACCTATGAGACATTTAGAGTCTACTGTTAACCTGCATGTCTTTGGACTGTGAGAGGAAACCGGATCACCTGGAGAAAACCTATGCTTACACAGGCAGAACATGCAAACTCCACATAGAAGAACAGCATTAACCACTGCACCACCAGATTTTTGATTTCATGCATCGCTGAGCAACTTCCACAGGAATGACGGGGTCCTGCCTCCAACGCTGGATCCACTTCTCTGTACACATCCATGGTGCAGATGTGAAGTCAAAACGTCTTGATTGCCCCCCAGTGGAAGCGCCTGATTCATTTAACTGAAGGAAGCCAAAATTGTGATTGTGATTAATATTTAGTTAATTGTGCAGCCCTGCTTCAGAGCAGCAGTAAGTTTCTCCTGTGTTTCAAAGTTCGATGGTTTTACAAATATAATATCTGAAAAATCAAATGCTTATCTCTGACTGGAATACATGAGAGGCACCACCTCGATCAGGGCACAGGGATGTCACCACTTAAGCGTCCCTCTGATGTAACATTAAGACATGAATGAAGCATGAAAATGTCCCATGAGGGCAGGCAGGTCGCCCCTCGAGCGTGTGCACGCCCCTGACAGGTCAGGGTGTGAGACTGACCTGCAGCTCACAGTACTGACTGATCACCAATTAGTTCGCCCTTAATAAGCTGCCATACAGGAACAGACAGATGTGGAAATGTGAAAGTGTGTGTGTGTGTGTGTGTGTGTGTGTGTCATTGTGGGCGTCTCTGTCTGTAGCGCAGCCTCCTCGCAGGCCACTCCCGGGAAGCGCGCTGCTGTTCCGCCATACAGACGGACGGACCGACGGTGTGTGCTCGCTCTCCGTGCGCCTCGGCTGCTGTTGCGCTCTTCGTCTTTCTCTCTCTGTCTCTGTGCGCGTGTCACCCCCCCCACCCCCAGCCCCACCCCCTAACCCCCCTCCAGCCCAGTCCTGTCCTGTCCAGATTGGGTGTCGAGGTGGAGGTATGTAGCACCGGATTCATCGCGCCGCGCCGAGCAGCATGTAGCACCTGGAGCACCGCGCACATCGCCTCCGTCTCCTGGAGCGGCTCGGTTCTCCTCTCCAGAAAGCGTCGCCCTGCACGAGGATTTTCGGGTTTTTCGTTTGGGGGTGGGTGGGGGGATTTATTTATTTTAGAGGAGTGTTTGTGTGTGTTCATCGCCGCCGCTCTGCACCTCTCGGTCGATGGTCGTTGAGGAAGCTTCCATCTTGAGTCCCGTATCTACCGAGAGAACCATGGCGAGCGACTCCCCTGCGCGGAGTCTGGACGAGATAGACCTGTCTGCACTACGGGTAAATGTCTCCCCTCTTGTGTGCACGTGCAAGTGGTGTCTGTATCTATGTGTGCGCGTGCATGTGAGGCTGTTGAGCACCTGTCCACCCCCCTTGTCTTTCCTCCCCTCTCCTCTTCATCCTCACCCACTCCCTCCTCTCCAAGCGCCGCGCAAGGATGCGTCTCCTTGCGCTTTCCTCTGGTTTTGCTGCCTGGTGGTGTGCGTGCGCGTGCATGTATGTATATGTATATAGATATATATGTGTGTGTGTGTGTGTGTGTGTGGGTGGGCGCTGTAGTGCTCGTGCACCGCGGCCAGTGATTGAGGAAATCAGGTCTGATAGCAGAATCATGTGGCCTCCCACCGACACTCTTGTTGTTGTTTGTTGTTGATGTTTTTTTTTCCTTAACAATTGGGACGTGATGTAATGAGGCCCCGAGCTGCTGCTGCTGCTGTGCGTGCACACACCCTCGTGCGCGTGCGTCCGACAGCATAATAGAGGCCTCTCTGTCTGTACTATGTGGGGCAGATGTTAAGCTGCCTGCTCACTGACAGATCCACAGCACGCACACACACACACATACAGTATATACAGAGGCTACAGATGCACGTGCACGCGCGCACTCATTCTCTCTGTCTCCCTCTCTCACACACACACGCACACTGTGAATAATAGCGATGATAACCGCAACAGGAGCGAGTTCCGCCATTTCGTGATGTTGTGGCGACAGCAGCATTGCATCGCAGTGGCTGTCTGTTTGTGGGTCTGTGCGCGCGCGCGCCCGCGAGAACAGGAGGCGCGCGTGCGTGCGGAAGGAGACAGTGCAGGAATGTGTGTGCATGTGTGTGAAGGAGAGATGGATGATGATGATGATGATGCATTCAGAGGAATTTGAACTTACAATTTGGATTCAACTGCTCTGCTAAAGATGAACTACATACAGTACTGTGTGTGTGTGTGTGTGTGTGTGTGTGTGTGTGTGTGTGTGAGAGAGAGAGAGAGAGAGAGTTTTTCTGTTTTGCACAGCTCCTCTTTCTTTTCTCCTTTTGCCTGCTGCTTATGCAACACAGTCGTACCTGCAAAGCAACACTCAAGTCTGGACATGATCGACCAGGTGGGACTGCTGCATGTCTGTCTGTGTCTGTGTGTGTGTGTGTGTGTGTGTGTGTGTGTGTGTTTTACAGCGACACACAAACACACTGAGGGAAAATACAGACAGACAGACAGACAAAAGATGTGCACGTTCTTGTAAAATATGAGAATCCTTCTCTCTCTCCACTAGAAATTAGGTCACCCAGGACAGAGCAGAGAGAGCCGAGGGGGGAAATATTTAAATGTGACGCAAAGCATGTCGCAGGCACACACTTCCTGTTTCACGTCCCAAAATGATCTCCTCCGATGATCTCCTCCTGCAGTTTGACCCACCGTCACTTTCCTTATTCCCCCTATCAGAGCCGAGGTCTTCGTGCTCCACGCTGACTGAGACCCGTCTGATATTGACGGTGTCAGTCGACATTCGAGTCACAGAGGTCACGTCCTCAGCGTCCTTTATCGTCACTCAGACTCAATGCTAGTCGCTCAGGAGGGAAAAGGATGATTTTTAAGAGAGACCTTTTTGTTTCTGGTGTTGTCCATCAGTGATGATGGCAGCTTCACTGCTGCATTGTCGGGCTGTGGCGACGTCTCCAGAAGAGTCCAACAGGTCAGGAACACGAGTCAGACAGGTTGTAAACAAACCAGCTGTTTGTTCACATCATCCTAACCGCTGATGTGGAAATGTCGGACAGCTCGTCGTATTGAATTCTCCGCTGCATACAAACTACTGTAGTATCTCAAAGATGAACCACATAAAAAGTCCATACTTTATTATCCTCATTTTTTCTTCCAAAGCTGAACTAGGGCTGATATCTAGACTATAACTACACGTTTATATTTCAGATCTTTATTCGATAGTATATTGATTAGATTTAACATGCTCGATCAGATTGTTAACAGCCAACTGATCGATTATTATTAACATCCTGTCACAGTTAAGAGCCTACTTAGCCTCTTAGCAGATTTTTTGATTGATTTCAGTCACTACAAAGGCTTTTAAAAATGTTGGCATTGGACTAGAGCTGCACGATTATGGCCAAAATGAATATCACAATTATTCTGATCACTCTTGAGGATATTCCCCCTGCCCTTCGTTAGCGACGTTTCATAGTTAAAGGCTTCAATCTGGTGCACTTTGAGAGCAAAATTAGCAGCATTAAGAGCTAGATAAACAACTTCATGCTCTTAATTTAATCATGAACTCGTTGTATAGGTGGCTGTTAGTTTAGGAAGCGCTTGATTTGATATGCGGCAGAATTTTCTACGTGCATTTTAAACGCCAGTATCGTAGGCGATCGTGTTCATTTAATTGTGGGAAGCCAAAATCACGATTAATATTCTGTTAATTGTACAGCTCTACATTGGACGCAGTCCAGAGTTTTGCACAGTCATCTGATATTGATTGTGAAATTGGGAGGATGGTGGCATTATTACTCCTAAAATTGGCTATTTCAACTTTGGGAAAACATTTTTACGAGATGTGATGTCAAATTTAAAGCCAGTATACCAGAGTTTAAATGAGCTCCAAGGTTCTAAGCAGTTTTAAGCATAAGTGAAATCAAATATATACTAATTGCCATAATTAAAAGCTCTGAAAGTGCTCTGATTGTGTGATACTTGTTAAACCTGTTTTATAATTGTAGTCCTACATTCATCCTGCAGCTGTGTGCTAAAGTCAATGGGAAACCTCACTCGCCTCCTAGCTGCTAGCAACCTGCTCCTGGTGTGCTCGTTGGTTATGGTTGTACAGGTGTGTGTGTGTGTGTGTGTGTGTGTGTGTGTGTGTGTGTGTGTGTGTGCGCGCGCGCAGTCTTCCAGGATTAGATGTGCTTCTGTTTGACCTTGAGTGAAAAGGAACGTTGCTTTTTAAGCTAATCCTCTTCAGGAGTCTCCACTGTAATAGTCCCAACACTCTCCTGTGGCCTACTGCACACACACACACACACACACACACACACACACACACACACACACACACACACACACACACACACAACACACACACACAAATGATAATCTTATCTTCAGGCTGATTAAAATTCAATAACACAGATGTAGATCTTTAAGCATACCTGTGTGTTTGGTATTAGTGTGTGTGTTAGTGTGTGTGTTAATGTGTGTTAGTGTGTGTTTGCATCCACCTGCTGTGCTTCATCTGGGTTTCCTCCATGGTCACTGTCAGTGGTCACACTGCATTAAATGTGGGATTTTAAGATCAAAACGAACAAACTCATCACAGGTTATTTGTAATCGGCCAGCGTGTCGGTGGACTCCGCCTCCACATCAAAACACAGCGACCTCCATCCTTTTCACACATTAAGTCTTTTATTGTTCTGACAATTGAGAATGACCTGATGGGAAGATTGACACCGCTCTGATGCCCGTCCACTAAAACAGAGAGGGGAAGTCTTTATGGGACCTTATTTCAGAAAAAAATATGAATGGTAGTCAACGGAGAGAGTTAGGTCAATTTATAAACATACTTTTTTAAGCGAAGAAAGTCTCAGTTTGTTGCAGTATCATTTAGTTTTGTGTGAGCTACATCGCTCATCTTGCAGCCAAGCTAACTTAGCTCTGTTCCATACACAAAGTAAAGGGCGATGCTGTGACCGCTCCGTCCTCCTCGGTGGGATTATCTCATCAAGGTTCCCTTAAAGCGTTTGGTTTGAATTTGAATTATTGCCCAATAGGTGCGTTTCCTCTTCACTTTGACACCAAATCCACCGTCTCTTATTATGTGTGAAATCTGACTCTTGAGCTGAGACTCTGTACGCAGCAGTTTCACTTTGTTTATAGCGTCCGTCGTCTGACTATCTCTTGATACTATGCCGCTGATATATTTATTTTTTTATTATTTATATGCTCCAGCTGCAGTATATGAGTACAACAAACAACTGAGTCAACAGTTCACCATCAGGAGAGTTACTGTAGCAGCCACGGTGCTGCGTTCACTGTCTCCAGTTCACCGTCAGGAGAGTTACTGTAGCAGCCACGGTGCTGCGTTCACTGTCTCCAGTTCACCGTCAGGAGAGCTACTGTAGCAGCCACGGTGCTGCGTTCACTGTCTCCAGTTCACCATCAGGAGAGTTACTGTAGCAGCCACGGTGCTGCGTTCACTGTCTCCAGTTCACCGTCAGGAGAGCTACTGTAGCAGCCACGGTGCTGCGTTCACTGTCTCCAGTTCACTGTCAGGAGAGTTACTGTAGCAGCCACGGTGCTGCGTTCACTGTCTCCAGTTCACCGTCTGGAGAGTTACTGTAGCAGCCACGGTGCTGCGTTCACTGTTTCCAGTTCACCGTCAGGAGAGCTACTGTAGCAGCCACGGTGCTGCGTTCACTGTCTCCAGTTCACCGTCAGGAGAGTTACTGTAGCAGCCACGGTGCTGCGTTCACTGTCTCCAGTTCACCGCCTGGAGAGTTACTGTAGCAGCCACGGTGCTGCGTTCACTGTCTCCAGTTCACCGTCAGGAGAGTTACTGTAGCAGCCACGGTGCTGTGTTCACTGTCTCCAGTTCACCGTCAGGAGAGTGCTGTAGCAGCCACGGTGCTGCGTTCACTGTCTCCAGTTCACTGTCAGGAGAGTTACTGTAGCAGCCACAGTGCTGCGTTCACTGTCTTCAGCTCTTTATGCATCCATGGCTACAGACTCGTTGTTTTCAGTCCAAACTGACAGCAACGCTACCGCAGCACTATCTAGTGGATTTTGTTAAAAAAAAAAAAAAAAAAAAAAGCATTGTCTCTGTTTCTGTACCCTTTGGTTGTACCTCTATATTCACAGAACAGAAATGATCAATCATCTTATCTAACTCTCAGTAAGAAAAGAAACAAGGAAATTTGTACACATACCGTAAGCTCGCTAATGAAAACTCGTGATCTTTCATGTCATTGCCTCTCTGCAGTCTTTGTCATGCATGTGGTCACATAGAAGAAGCTGATTAGAAACCACTTTACGCGTATCGTGTTTCTCTTAAAGGTTCGTTGCTTACATGTCGTTTCAGAGTTCAGATTACTGCAGAAAGTCAGCTGTGACTCATGTAAACACAGAATTAGAGATGACATCGCAGCAGCTATACAGTGAACCAGCTGCTGGACCTGATCTGCATCAATGTGGATGGTTTCTGTAAGAATCGAGAGGCAGCACGGCTGTAAGCTCATCGGTTACCTACTGAAGGAGTACTGACAGAGTGGTGGTATGGAGAGGCTTTTCACAGGCTAATACCACAGCTATGCAGTGTGTGTGAAGGTCAAATTCCTCACACACAAATTCCTAAATCCATCTTGTGTCCAGTTGATGTTCTCCTGACTAACTTTGTGTTCTTGCTGTTTTTGTCCTCTCCACCTCCTCCTCCTCCTCCTCCCCCTCCCCCTCCCCTCTCTCTCTCTCAGGACCCAGCTGGTATCTTTGAGCTGGTTGAACTGGTTGGAAATGGCACCTATGGGCAGGTCTATAAGGTAAGACTTAATAATCTGTGCTGCCATGTGAGTGTGTGAAGCTCCCTCCTATGAACAGTGTACGAAAACAAGCTGCATCAGCATCTGGTTTATTTAGTGACAGATTAAGGAGTCAGAAACTTGCCATTGAAAGTATGTTGATAAAAACAACAACATAAACTTCTCATTGTTGAATTAGAAGTTGGTCTTTACAGCAAATTGGAAATCCTGAACAGTCATATAACAGCCTGTCCTCCTGCAAAATATGACCCCACAGGTCATTTGTACTGCAGCTGATTATGACCCATATTTACGTTTAGTTACGAGGCGACCTCTAGTGGCTGTGGCAATTATGACGGGAGCAAACCTGGAAGTCAGGTAGGGCCCTATGAAATCTAGGGATGTAAGAAAATATCATGTATATTTATATACATATATAAATAATCAGGAGAGTTACTGTAGCAGCCACGGTGCTGCGTTCACTGTCTCCAGCTCACCGTCAGGAGAGTCACTGTAGCAGCCACGGTGCTGCGTTCACTGTCTCCAGTTCACCGTCTGGAGAGTTACTGTAGCAGCCATGGTGCTGCGTTCACTGCCTCCAGTTCACCGTCAGGAGAGTTACTGTAGGAGCAATGGTGCAGCGTTCACTGTCTCCAGTTCACCATCAGGAGAGTTACTGTAGCAGCCATGGTGCTGCGTTCACTGCCTCCAGTTCACTTGCTTGCTTGCTAAATTGTTAGTCTCTGTGGCATCTAGACTCGGACAGTAACGTTAATATTGTCATTGCTTAGCAGCCACTTGAACGCAGCGCATGTCCTGTTCACGACTTTCCATGTGGTGAACACCAGTTCATGAGCTCCATTTGAAGGCACCAATCGTTCCTTCATCACTGCTGTCAGACGTCAGCTTCAATGACATTTGTAGGGCCGGCACACAGAATACTCTCCAGTTGGTGGTAAAAGGGGCATGTATCTTTTATGTCAGCGGACTTCTTGCTTTTTCTCATTTTATCACTTGTGGTAAAGTACTTTTGATGTAGGTTTTTTTTTTTTTTTTTTTTAACTTTGATGCTATGCTTTCGTGTGAACTGAAAATTGGAGGAAACCTTCATGTTTCTGAGTGTTGTAGACAGTTGCCATTTGATGTGTTCTTGGTAGAGATGGTAAAGCAGGTCATCCACCAATCAGAAGGTCGATGGTTTGATCCCCGGCTGCCGCGGTCACATGACGATGTGTCCTTGAGCAAGACACTTAAGTCCAAATTGCTCCCGAAGGCTAGATTAGATCCTGATGAGCAAAGTTGGCACCCTGCCTCTGCCGTCGGTGTATGGATGTGTGTGTGAATGTAGTGGAAAGTGCTTTGAGTGGTCAGAACACTAGAAAAGTGCTGTATAAATGTAGGTCCATCTACCATTTACCTGCAGCGCGTTGTGTTCACAGTGCGCATGGACTTGAATCAGACCACCTCCCGAGGAGGTCCGAAGGCGGTTCGTTTTAGAGGGCTCTGACTTCACATGTATGTCCACATATGCACAGAAAAATGCTGACTAATCACTCTGAGTTTGTTTGGAGGGCTGAAGGGGACCAAGTGTGAAAACAACACAAATTAAACCAAAAACATAACTGCAAAGGTTTTTCTGTTCGTTCAGCTTCGACGCTTTGATAAAAATGCTGATAACGGCAGAGAAACCCCAGATTTTCAGAAACTGCATCCACATTTCTATCATCAGATTCTGTTTCCTGCATCGTTGAAATCTTCATGTACATTTGTGACCAGAACTGAAGTTAGTTTTGACCTTCCTCTTTGTCAGGTGGTGGAAAAAGAGTGTGTGTGTGTGTGTGTGTGTGTGTGAAAGCGGTTAACACATTCACGCAGCAGCTCCTCCACACATTGCGTCTGTCTGCTGGATGTTCAGCATCGATCCGCTGCTGCAACGAGGCGACGCCTCCTTTTGGTCAAATGATTGATAGAACAAACTGGTCGATCACAGAGCACGGTGGGTAAATTAAGACTTAAAATAATAACACTCACTGGAAGAAATATCACCTCTTAAACGATGCTGTAGGAGCTGGCGGATCAATATCTAAAGTATCAATAAAAACACTTGGGTTGTGTGTCGATAACAGCGTCAATAGATTTAAAAATGTGTCTCATTTTATGTCATCAAATAGCAGAGAAGCTGCTGTGATGTTAGTTTGCTTACTAACCAGGTATTCTGCTCCACAGCCATTAAAATACCTCAGACAAAACACACCTGAACCAGAAGACTGACAGGAATGTAATGCACCTGAAGTGGAAACAAACATACTCTGGAAATGTGGACAAACTTTTATAAATACCAGTGTAAAGGAGAGCCACTGTAGGAGGATTTAAATCTTGAAACTGTAATAAGTATAAAAATACAGAGATATACATGCACACATAATCAGGATATTATGAAAAGAGTCTGTGGATAAGACCTGTAGTTTAAGAAATACTATCCAAGAAAAACAAAAGACAGAAATCAGCTGATCTGCTGTGCACTCAGTGGAAGACTCGAGGCTCAGCTAGAGATTCATAGGAATTGAATAATGTTCTATAATTAGTGCCCAATTACATAATTTAACTTAATCAGAACTTGTAGTTACACATTAGTTGCTTACGAGGATTTTTTTATGAAGCTGCTGGTGTCGTAATGTCAAGTATTACCCAGTATTTTCCTCTGAAATGTAGAAATGTTCTGGTCAGTCACCTCTCAGCTCTGACAGTGACAGTCCTCGGGGCTGCTGAGGCCTCCCATGTTTAGTAATCCTTCACGGCTACAAATAGTCAGCAAACTTTCGGAAAGGAATATCTGAATGATGGCGGACGACTGTCGGTTCCTGGAGAGCAGGTAAAGGTCCCAGCTCTCCTGCATCAGAACAAGAGCCTCAGATTCAAGACTGTTGTAGACATGCTGTGTCTCTTTTGTTTTGTGTATATTTTGTTGTTTTGCATCTCTGTAGTCATTTTGCATCATTTTTCGGCTGTTTTGTGTCTCTTCTTGGTTGTTTTGCATCTATTTTTGGTCACTTTGTGTCTCTTTTTGGTAGTTTTCCATCTCTTTGTGGTCGTTTTATATCTCTTTGTGGTAATTTTGTGTCTTCTAATGACTTCCCAACAAGAAATGTGAGCAATAACTTCAAACAGAGGCTCAAAAATTAACCAAAAGGTCAGAGGACCCCTGGGCCTGTGCCCAGTAGGCGCGTTAGCTTATCCATCCATGTATTTAGCTGCTGCTGTTATCCAGAGATCATTTCAGGCTAAGCAGCACGTTTGCAGCTCCGGGGAATCAAACCTGTGACTTTTTAATCACACTGTTTAATTTGACCTCATATTTCAGGCGTGCAAAACCTCAGATACAAGCTTTAAACCAGTGAGCTTCCTGGATCTGATTAATCAGTGAGTCAGCGTTTACAAAGTGCTTTATTCAATTTGTTGTATTGATTGAAACTCAGAGAGGCTCCTGCAACCTGCAAGCTTCAAGTCTAAGTCTGTCCCACTGTACTGGTCTCACTGCTGATCAGAGTTAGTTTTTCATTCACTCACTGGGTTCAGTTCATCTTTTTACGTCTTGTTTTGGATATTTGGATGGTTAAAATAAGATGAGATTCATGCTTGTGTGTGCTGGAGGAATGCCGACATGATAACTTGGAGTGTTGAACATGTTTATCTAGTTTTCATTTGTCAAAACTGAACTTTAAACTGATCTGTGCGCTGGAGGTATTTAGGCGGTAATGACTGTGAAGCACAGATCTGGTTTAAAAGCCCTCCAGCGACGCCTCCTTCCTCATTCATGTCTCGTTTTCATCACATTCCTGGCAGCTGGAAGGCTTTTATTCTGACTCGGCTGCAAACACATGACGTTTTAGACGGTTTTAGCTCTGCATGCAGATTCACTCGCTCTATGAAAACTGGTCTGAGTCTGAAGTGTGTTTCTGATGTTGTGATGTCACAGCCTTTTGTTTACTAGGGTTCAATGTTTTTTCACAATTATACTTCCTGTGAATAAACAAGAAGGTTGAAAAGAGGAGATGTCACACGTCATCGTTGCATCCTATCATTGCAGTATAACACAAACGTGCAGATCTGGTTTATACTGTAGTTACACCGTGCATGTGTCATACCCCATAGTTTAAGACTGTGTCCCAGCCTCTTTCAATAAGCCGTGGAAAGAAATAATAGTTTGACTTCTTTTATTTACAGGGCAACCAACCGTACGTGTCTCGGCCAAAAGCCGAGTGTGACGCTGACGAAATCTTTTGGCCGAAACACTTACGGTTGTTTGCCCTGTAAATAAAAGAAGTCACTTTATCTGAGAGTGCCGGAGATTTTGTTTCTCTTGTTCATGCTGCTGCTTGGCACCTGAAATATTTTTCAAGATTTGGAGTCATGCTTGCTGTTATTTTCCATAAATAACAGTATATCACTGTTGAGCTAGGAAACCTGTTATTTTCTTTCAATCAAAGTTTGATTTTAAACACAAAACTGTTCATAGATTTAGTCTTTCATATACAAATATTGTGTGGACATATTTTTTTGTAGAACAAAGGTGAGGTGAAAACTTCATGCAGAATAATCTGATTTTCAGAGTATCGTCTTAACGAAGCATCGTTGATAAAGGCCGTCCTGAGCTTATTACTGCAGGCAGTGAAGTCCATCATAAGCAGCCATTTTGGTTTTATGTTTCAGTGCTTTGGATGATTGTTGTTAGACGTTTAGTTGTAATATCTCACTGTAGAGGTGCTACATTTGAAATTCAGAGCATTAATATAGCTTCAAACAACTATTCTATCATATTCATCTAATTTTTTTTAGTGCATGTTCGTGTATGAGTTTGAACTAAATTTGGTCTTATGGTGCCTTCAAATAGGGTGGTGTTTACCGGGTTTACAAGTTGGGTCCATATGAATGCACCCTTCATGTCGGATTCACAACATGACGTGAGAAATGGTGGAGTCCATGAAAGTCCATTTCTTGGTGCATAATCAGTTAATAATGTACAGTATATTGTGCAATATTAAAGAATATTATTACAGTATTAAAATATATTGATATTCTCAACAACCTCATCTTTCTCCTCTGTCATTATGTCTTTGCATTTGCTGCATTATATTACCCACTAGCTAGCTTGCTAAATTGTTAGCCTCTGTGACAGTAATGTTAATATTGTCGTCACAACTTATCGACTTGAACGCAGCACGTATTGTGTTCACGACTTCCCATCTCGTAAAGACGGTGAACACCACCCCATTTGAAGGCACTATTAATTACCTTGAACAACAGACTTTCTGCCGTGTTTGTTTTGTTTTCAAGCACCTCTGTACAGTCCGACATATCAGTTTCTCAGTCGTAATTACACTTTGGATATTGACACGAGCGCTATTTAAAAGTCAGAAACTGATAATTACGACAGCTTCTCTGTGACATGAACCCAGCTGAACTGTAAGGTGGCGTTTTAGCACCAAACAGCTGCAGCAGAGGAAGCTGTATCACTGTAAAATTTCAGCACTGGGCGCAAGTATTTGGCTTCAATAGAGAGAGCTGTGTGGAAGCATTAATGAGGTTTGGTTTTAGGACATATAAGCATTTTAAGCACAGCTCAACATGCGGCCACACAAGCCCACACACTGTACAAAAAGTGGTATGTTTGGCAACCCAGGTCATACATATCCTAAAAAATAAAAATATTCATCCATGCTAGAAATCAGCATAAAGAGCGGAAAAAAATGTGATATTTTCTGGCCACTTCGAGCAAAATTGGTACAGTTTGTATCCCTATCACAGTATCTACTGACACTGGTTTCATGTGCTGTTATTGTTCCAGTGCAGGGATATACACTCAGGTTGTATTCTTCCTCTGTTGCCGTCTCTGTCTTCATGTGTTGAGGCTTGTGTTCAGGTGAAGAATGTGAGACTTGTCTGAACGCGGGACCTGAGGTGTGTTTTTACGCCTCAGGCTGCCTCAAAAGGATATTCAGCCCTATTCTGCCATCCTCCTCCTCACCTGCCACCTCCCTCTGTTCTCGCTCTGTCGCTATCTTTATCTCCCCCTCCCTGCATGTGTGTGTGTGGATTCAGGTTTTAAAACAGCTTCCTCATGCCATCTTGATTCTGCCATAATCTCTCACTCACCGGGAGCTCGGTGTCACCTTTGGGAGATTGTTTGTCCGGCCGTCAGTGTCGGAGGAAGAGAGATATCGAAACAAAGAGCCTCGCTGAGACGCTATCTCTTCCTCTCATCTCTGACGTTTTATCTGCCTTTATTGCTTCATCGAGGCAGATCGCTGCCGTTCGTCCTGCAGGCACAGCAACACTTAACCTCGGGTCCAAGATTGATTCTCACTAATCTGGAGCAGACTTGGTCCTGGTTTTTATCTAGATCACCTAGTTAAGCTCTGGAAACAGCTCAGTCAGGACACTGAACCAGTAAATATCTACAGCAGCGGTGTCAAACTCTCTATGTCTTAACTCTTATATTAGGTCACAGGCCACATCCAGTCCAGATTGATGTCCAGTGGGGCAGTAAAACCACTGCCTAGTAACCTGTAAATAACAAGAAAATAAATAAAAGAAGTATATAATGAAAATGATCACATTCATTTATTTTACATTAATTTACATCATCTATAATTAATTACCCTCAAGGGCCATTTTCAAAAGGAACAAAACATCATACATGACTGTCACTGGACTATCGATCAGCTGCTTTTAGTTATGTGGAGTATGCTGTTTACATGACCCGTATATTGTTATATTCAGAATAATAGTGTAATATCAGTGTAAACATAGTTATTGTTACCCAGTTGATTCCTCTTTCACACCCCAGGATAATCAGCTGAATCTGCAACTCCCCTCTGCTCTACAACTTGACTGCTCTGGTTCAGTCTCACTGCTCTCATAGCGTTACTTTCAGAGAAGATGCTATAAAAACCCACTATACACTCCCTGCTCAGCAGCAAACAGCAGACAGACACTAGAGACTGTAGCTGGTGAACATAGTGGAGCATTTTAGAGCCATGCTGCATAAAATCAGACCTAGCTTTTAAAGAAAAAATAAGGAGCACTGCACTGGGTCAAGAAACTCGGTGTGGGTAATGCTGAAGTAAAAAAACAGGTGTTCTTCAATGTTAGGGCAAGGAGTAATAAATAAAAAACAGTGACTGTCCAGCTCTCTTCTGAAGGAAGTCCTTGCTATCAGTTGGCAGTCTGGAAAACATCCCAGGCACGCTGTAAGTTAAAAACCCTTCATTAAATCACCAAATGACCTAGTCTTAAATATAGCTTTAAGTCAGATGTGTTATAAACACTTACATTGATCTTTTGTATAAATCTAGTGTTGCTATGAGTGACTAGAAAATAACAGAAAAGGTATACAGCATAAGATGTTCAGAAACAATTTAAGAATATGGTACAAGATGGATAAACAGTTAAAATAGTTAGCTAAAGGTTAGCTAAAAGTAACAGACAGATTTAATTAGACTAGTCTAAATGACAATCTGAGACCAGTCTAAGGCCAAGACTAGTCTTAAACTAAATGCATGCAACTGGCCTCCAGTAGAGCTTAAATGTAGTCGCTCTGCTTCATTTTAGCTTTTCTGTCTGTATATGTTTTCCAAATGCAAAGGTATAAATGCAGAGTGAGAGACACCAGCAGACATATGCATTCTCAATCGGTACATTATAGTATATATACAGTATCAGTATAGTCACGTCACACTTCAATAAAGCTGCTGCAGAAGGGGGAGAAAGAAAGAGAGGGAGTCAGTGATATAAAACAGGAAAACAAAGATGAGAGACACAAAGAGAGGCAGACAGAAAGATGTGAAGAAGAGAACAAGAGACTTTCCGTACTTGGAGGTGGTTTCGGCCCGTCAGATACATTCAGCGTCTGATGCAACACTGAGTAACCAAGACGCTGTGTGTGTGAATCTGAGCAACTCACATGTGAAAGTGACCCAGAGTGTGAAATATCATGGCCTCCTACACACACACACACACACACACACACACACACACACACACACACACTGCCATCACTTTGCCTCTTCCAACCCCCCATTCATTGCCCTCACTAAACAACCTGCCAGGCTTGTTGCTAGGTTACCATGAGGAGATGGTGTGTGTGTGTGATGGGGTGGTGGGGTGGTGGTGGTGAGGTGGATAAATTTCCACTTTCTCGCTTTAACAGCTGTGATACAGACTTTAGTTTGGAGGAGGAGACTCATTGGTTCACTTTCATCCTCCGGTGGTTCCCAACATAGGGGTCAGGACCCCTACAAGGGGCCACAAGATAAATCTGAAGGGTTGCAACATAGGACACTTTTTTATGTAAAATTCGGGATGTTTTTATTGTTTCAGATCTCTAAAAATTAGGGATGTCAAAGTTAAAAATTCATTTTAATGCCACTAATTTCTTCAACACATTAACTTTTGATTTGTAGGTTGTTGTGGGCTCAGTTTTAAAGCTAGAATGAAGATGCTGGCATCTTAATAAACTAGAAAATAGGGATGCTAGTTTTGAAATGTTTTCTTAACCGATAACTGACCCCCGTTAACCAATTATTAGCTGTGCCTCGCATGTAGCGGTGCTCCAGCTGCAGTATATGAGCACAACAGACAACTGAGTCAACAGTTACTGTCGCAGCCATGGTGCTGCGTTCACTGTCTCCAGTTCACCATCAGGAGAGTTATTGTAGCAGCCACGGTGCTGCGTTCACTGTCTCCAGTTCACCATCAGGAGAGTTATTGTAGCAGCCACGGTGCTGCGTTCACTGTCTCCAGTTCACCATCAGGAGAGCTACTGTAGCAGCCACGGTGCTGCGTTCACTGTCTCCAGTTCACCATCAGGAGAGTTATTGTAGCAGCCATGGTGCTGCGTTCACTGTCTCCAGTTCACCATCAGGAGAGTTACTGTAGCAGCCACGGTGCTGCGTTCACTGTCTCCAGTTCACCATCAGGAGAGTTATTGTAGCAGCCACGGTGCTGCGTTCACTGTCTCCAGTTCACCATCAGGAGAGTTACTGTAGCAGCCACGGTGCTGCGTTCACTGTCTCCAGTTCACCATCAGGAGAGTTACTGTAGCAGCCATGGTGCTGCGTTCACTGTCTCCAGTTCATTGATTTGTGTTGTTAATTGATATCTAATAATATATAAATTCATACATTTCCATAAAGCAGCATATTTGTCCATTCCCATGTTGATAAGAGTATCTAAATCTCCCTTTAAAGTACATTTTGAACAGATAAAAAAATGCATCTCTTTGGTGGAACTGCTGACAGTGTGTGGAGAAAGCTTTTACTTCACAACACTGGAGTGAGTCTCTGGGGGAAAGTCAGCTCTTCTTTATTTAGTGTCTCCACAAAGTCAAGGATTATAAAAGTGATAATGCTATTTGACAAACAATGATTAAAGTCAGCTTTTGAATATTAGCTTTTTTGATATTGCAAAATGTAACTGACAGCTGACAGTCTCTCTCTCACGCACACATTTGAAGTGGTTGAATTGTTTTGTTTTATGCTGATCAACACCTTTCTTATTATTATGTCCTTTTTCTCTGTCTTTCAGGGTCGCCATGTCAAAACAGGCCAGCTTGCTGCCATCAAGGTCATGGACGTCACAGGAGTAAGTAACGCTCAGACTCTGCTGGAGGGGTTTCTTCTTTAGTCTCATCTCCTCTCTCTTCTAATCTTTTACATTTCAGTAAACACTGATTTTATTGTATTAACATTGTGTTGTGTGTGTTTTAGGATGAGGAGGAGGAGATTAAAGCAGAGATCAACATGTTAAAGAAGTACAGCCACCACAGGAACATTGCAACCTACTACGGCGCCTTCGTCAAGAAAAACCCTCCGGGGATGGATGACCAGCTATGGGTACGTACAGCATGTGTCTGGAACTGAAACAGCATCGTAACACCCCATGGTAGCTTGAACACACCCCCATTACATATTAGAAAAATGGCTGCTGTTGATCACAAACCTGCGATGCAACAGCCAGACATTTTGAAGCTGACAGCAGTTTTAATTCAAAGTGTAAATCAGGCTAACTTGTCTGGATGGCTGGGGCAAAACGCCACTTTCATTGCCAGCATGGGCGTGCATATTTTTGATGGCGTCGGCTGTAAGTGTCTTCAATCAACAGATCGATTTGTCAGTTTTTTGTGATGAAGTTTTAAAACCCTGCAGGTTGATTTCAGTAGCAAACTGAAAAGAATGGAAACCAACAACTGCTTAGAACAGATCTGGGCATTATACGGCCCGTGGACCGGAACAGGGAGGTCTCAGACAAACCACACAGTTTGACTCATGAAGAAAATAACTTTTGTTTTGAAATGTTTGTGTATGTGTGCTTCTTCCTGTCACACTTGACATTGATGTAAATTGATGTGAGTGATGTTTGAAGTAGCGTCACCTGCTGAGGTGGCACATCTATAACTCATGAACTGGTAAGTATTATTTTCACGGAGGTTGGTGGTAAAGCTGTGTGCTTAGTTTGCAACCAACGTGGCTGAATTGAAAACAACTTCAGCCGTCACTTTGAGACAAAACATGCAGAAAAATCCAGAAAGCTGTCTGGAGATGAGAAGGAGAGGACAGGCGAGGGGCTGCTGGCTACGATACTAAAGCAGTAACTTTTTACAAAGCTGCATGAACCAAAGAAGGAAATGGAAGAGTTAATGTTAAGATAAAAGTTAAGTTTTCTTAATGGAAACATGCCTGCCGAAAAGTCCTGCACGGTTCAAAGACTCCTGCATATAATGTAATCATGGTGTTTGGAGTGATTTGCAGTATAATAAATGCAGTAACGTTGTTTGTGTGTTTGTAGCTGGTGATGGAGTTCTGCGGGGCCGGCTCGATTACAGATCTGATCAAAAACACCAAAGGGAACTCTCTGAAGGAGGAGTGGATCGCCTACGTCTGCAGAGAGATCCTCAGGGTGAGAACTGACATTAAAATGAACATCACTGCCAGTTATGTGTCTGTATGAAAACAAAACGTTGTGTTGGGTCTCATCTTAAAAAAGTAAACAGCTACTAACATAAGGGAACCTCAGATGGTTCCCTGAGGAACACCTCAGTATTTTCTTTTCTGCTGCTGCGTCCCAAGTTGCTCTAAATGCAATTTATCTCCTGTAGTTTTCATAAAGAGCTCATGATGAGGACATTAAAGGGACCTTAGGGGGATACTGATGAATCGTCTTATTGATTTTTATCAGACCTATTGGATTTTGGAAGAAATGAGTCGCAATCCTGTGGAGTTAACCATTTTTCCTGTTACATGTACAGTAGATCATATTCAACAAAAGACCTCTCGACTCATAAAAATAACATTTTGCGGGATTATCAGTGATATCTAGTTGTAATTATACACCTGGGGGGTTTATTTTGTAGGTCTTTTCTTAAAAAAGTTAATGTTTGTTGAACCTCTTGGTTTGGAAACAACTGCGAACATGAGGGAACCTCAGATGGTTCCCTGAAGAACACCTTATTTTGGTAAATGAATGAATGAAATACACAATCTTATGGCGCGGTCACACATGTGCAAGACCAAAGTTGTACTCCGCATGAATTTGAAGATGCAACTTTGCATCACTACTGGAAGCCAATGGTTTTTTGGCCCCTTTACTCACATAGAATGGAAGTGAACGGGAGGCATTTGTTAATTTTGTGAATGTGTGATCGTACCTTTATGCTAATATTTTCTGCCTCTGTTCAAAACAGTAGATGCTGACGATATTGCTTTATCATCAATGAAATGTTTCTTACATCTCAGCCGCTCCATTTACAACAGCAACGACAATAAATTGAAGACAGGAAACAGGAAGTATACATACATTCAACATGCCATTAGTCACCACAGATTCAAGACCCTTCAATGTAAATTTGATCTGCGATTAGATTCCATATTCAGTTTTAAGATTAACTTCACGAAACAGCGCTTCGGCCTAGCCTCATTAAATTGTGGAATCCTGTATCTCTGATGGGAACAGTGGAATGAAATGATGATTGTTGAATAAAACAATTTGAATTAAATGGCAAATTTTTCATAGACACTATTTTCTAACCTTAGATTCACTGGGCTTCAGGACTTGAATGGATCATTTGTTCTGGCCTCAAAAAGTAGATCAAATCCGAATCATAACTCAAGACAGGAAGCTCACAGTACAGTCGGACATGTCGACTACAGTGAATGTTCTGATGAAATGAAGGCAGCAAACCATCTTTTCCCATCATCTGGAGGTCTGTAACAGGAAGTAGCGGTAATTGTCTTCTCTGTCTCCAGGGTCTGACCCACCTCCACCAGCACAAGGTCATCCACAGAGACATCAAGGGCCAGAATGTGTTGCTGACGGAGAACGCTGAGGTTAAACTAGGTGAGAGGGCCCACTCAGACACACACCCTGTGTCATCCTGCATACTGAGCAAAAAAAAGGGAGTCGTGCATTCATTTATAATAATATTTATCATAATAAACCCAGAAATAAGTTAGTATTTTACCACTTCTGGTTTCCTTGTTTTTTGGTTATATTTTAATGTATTGTTCTGTGACATGAAATACGTCAGTAAATCTCCCACTAGTGAATTTTGAAGCCTTTATTTGTCTTAAAAAAGGTGGTTGCTAACAAGTGGCTAAAGGAGACTCTAAAAGTTGTAGGGGACATTAAACAGCATCACGTCATCCCTTGTTCGCCTTTTCATGTTCTCGCAAACTATTCTAACTTTCCAACTTGTACATTTGTGCTAGATATCATTTATGCTGTGTTCACACTACGAGGGACAAAAGCAACAAACGGCCAGCATGGCGAGTCGCCGTTGAAGTGTTGCTCAAACGCCTGTTGATAAAACTGGGAAATGGCTAACAGCATTTTTTAAGATGGAACCGAACCGGGTGGTTGATGCTTCACTGCGCTGAAAGAAGTGAAGACCAGCTCAGCTGTGTTTGCAGCTCGTCACACACACAGCGTCAGTTTGTAGCTTCATGTCACCGGTTCCATTGAAAATGACTTGTAGCCTGTTGCTGTGTCGCTCGTACTGTGAGCACAGCTTAAGAGGAAAGGTTTTTGTACAAGTAGTGAGCGGCTGGGGGCGACTGGAGCTCAGAGGGAAGAGCAGGTCGTCCACCAATCAGAAGGTCGGTGGTTTGATCCCCGGCTGCCTCAGTCACATGCTGATGAGTCCTTGAGTAAGACACTTGACCCCAAATTACTCCCGAAGGCATAGACATCAGTGTGGAAATGAGATGAATGAGTATTGGCACCTTAGCAGCCTCTGCCCTCAGTGTATGAATGTGTGTGTGAATGGGTGAATGCTGGCATGTAGTGTAAAGGGCCTAAAGACTAGAAAAGCTCTATATAAATGCAAGTCCATTTACCATTTAAGTGAGCATGCAAAATTAAAGTAAAAGTTGGAAGCTTAGTGGTGGTGAAGTTGAAATCATGTGACCGTGGTGTAGTTTAATTTATTGCTTAATGTTAGCTTTTTACTTCTGGTGATTGCATTCACACTTCAAAAGTCATAAAAGTGGTGTAAAAATATCAACATTTAGAGTGTATTTTCTCCCACAATCCAAGCTCTATTGAAGCCTTTAATTCTGTGTTTGCAGTGGACTTTGGTGTGAGCGCTCAGCTGGATCGTACGGTGGGCCGGAGGAACACGTTTATCGGGACGCCGTACTGGATGGCCCCAGAGGTCATCGCCTGCGACGAGAACCCCGACGCCACATATGACTTCAAGGGTGTGTGTGTGTGTGTGTGTGTGTGTGTGTGTGTGTGTGTGTGTGTGTGTGTGTGTGTGTGTGTGTGTGTGTGTGTGTGTGTGTGTGAGAGAGAGAATCTACCTGCTCAGGGCATACAGTCTGTCCATATCATACAATACTGTATATACTATGTACTATATACTGCATACAGACCAGACATGTTGGAGGCAAATTATGTACTTTGTACTCCTTGTACTGCTTTATGCACTACATTTATTTGATACCTGTAGATTCAGATTATGAATACAAAATATAAATCTACTAATACATTATGATGTAGTATTAAAGGTTAAGCTACCCAGTGATGTATAAAGTAATGAAAATGATAACAACAACGACTGATTAATCAGGCCGATTTTTTGGCATTTTTTCGTAATTAACATTCTTAAAAGAAAACCAGCCAAAGATATTGGCCAAATCCACATCGGCATCGTCCTTAAAAAACCCAAATCGGTCAACCTTAATTCGTAATGGCAGGCGACAGGAGTGCAACTTCCCAAACACCTTGGAAAAAAGGATGAAAGCGGCACGGCTGAGTTTTCTGCTTGTTTTTCTGCAGGATGAAAAACAGCTTCACCTGTCTAAATCTTAGCTAAGGTGCTGGAAACATAAATGCTTTCGGTCCGTCTGACCATCAGAGCAAACTTTACTCAACAAAGGACAGGCTGGTAGAAATAACCACTCACTACTAACACTTGTCATTAGTGGTAGTGTGCAGCACACCTGTGCACACCTGGGTGGTGGTAGAGGCTCCACCTTTTTACAAAATACAAAGAGGGATGGAACACAGTGAATATAGAAAAAACATGAGATCATGAAGCACCTAATAGTAATATCATACATATTCATCACATAGTAAATGGGGCTATGAAAAACCATCATAAATCAGAGTTCCCCATTTTCCCTATTAGAGAAAACAAACATCCCAGAAAAGGATAAAAAAAGAGATAATAGAGCAAAGAGCTATGGGAGGGTATCAGGCGAAGGCCATCAGAAACTATCAACACCAAATTGTACACAGAAATGAAGAAACATCTTGGATTACAACATAATGCTCATATCAAAATCCTCGTTAAGGCCCGTAGGCTGAAGTGTATCTAAAGTGTCGGTCCAGAAAAAGCTCCCTTTGACAGATCTTTCTTTCCAAATCTCCCCCTCTTCGCAGTACGACGTGTTCAATACCCTGGAATCACTAGAGGCCCTGGAGGACTTGTTTTTCTAAAAGACAGGGCTGAGGGCTGCTTATGTGCAGCCAGACAATTAAAACAACAAACTGAAAGAGGCTAAAAGCTGCAGAGCTGATATTGATTCGCACTGATGTATATCCATCCATCTGTCCATCTGCAACCACTTATCCCGTTAGGGGTCGCGGGAGGCTGGAGCTGATCCCAGCTGGCATTTGGCGAAGGCGGGTTCACCCTGGACAGGTCGCCAGTCCATCACAGGACACATAGAGACAGACAACCATTCACGCTCACATTCACATTTATGGTCAATTTAGAGTCATCAATTTACCTGCATATCTTTGGACTGCGGGAGGAAACCGGAGAACCTGGAGAAAACCCACGCTAACATGGAGAGAACATGCAACTCCACATAGAAGAGCCCCAAGCCAATGTACATTGCGCTAATATTTAAAATTAACATAAACAAATGTAGGTTTAATTGTTATCTTCAGGTATTTCTGTCCTGCTGTAGTCACATGCTCTGTTACAGCTGGCCTTAATGGTGAAGCACAACAGTGAATTTTCAGGCAACAGTTAAGAAAAAGACATGCACAACACAAAGACCCGAAATACAAACATGCACAAAGAGGTCCTACAGTATATACATCATTAATAGAGAGATGTCAGCAAGGCGGCTGCCCCTCACTGGCGCTGAGCAGTTGGGGGTTTGGTGCCTTCCTCAAGGGCACCTCTCCAGCTACCAGTTCACACCCCGTACTTTCTCCATGTGGGTATTTGAACCGGCGACCCTCAAACTAAGTCCCGATGGACTGAGCTGCCGCCGCCCCAGTTGTCAAGAAATCTAAAATCTTGCAGTTGTGTATTAAAGAGAAAAAGAGCGTTTCTGTCAACAGTGGAAACAAAAAGCATCTGAGGAAAAATGCAGTTTTTCCTGGTTTTACTTTGCAGAGCTCCCAAAGATCAGTGAGAGTCAAAATGCTTATCGCTGCGAACACCAGCTGACCTTTAAACATCTCTGAAAAGGTTCAGTGATCATATCCGTTGTTTCTTGGATCTGTGATCATCTCTGCGCTGCTGCACAAAACACCACAGTTGTCCTCACAGAGATGCTGCAGTGGTTGCTGTATATGGAGGATGTGCAGTAATGGGGACAGGACGGACCCCTGTGGCGAGCCTGCGGAGGATGAGCGCCGCTCTGTTAAGACGCCATTATCTCCGGGCCTCTGGGGCTTTTAATGTGTCAGGAAGCTCTCAGTTCATCTTTCAGTGTTAACTTTAAATAGCAGTTTGTTGGCTACAACAGGCAGATACGTTCTATTAAAAACAGACAGATGGACAATGAAATGAAATGTTAGCGTGGAGCCAGATCTACGATAGCAGTGGTAGGTGGGCAGTCTGTGTTTTTGTCACTTAGCAGGAACACTGACCAGTGGACCTAAAACATGATGTGTGAAGTCGGTAACAGGTTTTTCGGATGTGAAAGTTTTCAGTTTTCTCTCTGTGTGTCTGCAGAGTGATCTGTGGTCGCTCGGTATCACAGCGATAGAGATGGCAGAGGGAGCGCCACGTAAGTGTGAAGCATCCGACTCATTACGCTGTTACAGTGGACACAGGACAGTTTGTCTTCTACTTAAAAGTCCACATCTAACTCCGTTTCCGTTTTCTCTCCTCTCATTTCTTGCCCTTGTTTTCCTTTTCTCTTCTGTCCTTCCTTTTTCTCCTCTCTCCTTTCCTTCCCTTTTCTTCATGTCTTGTCTCCTCTTCTCTCATGCCTTTTTGTTTCCTTTCCTTTCTTCCTTCTTGTCTTCTCTCTTCCTCCTCTGTCCTTTACTTTTTTCTTTTCTTTCCTCCTCTCCTCTTGTCTCATCTTTTATTGCCTCTTTCCCTTTTGTTTCCTTTCCTTTCTTCCTGTCTTGTTGTGTCTCCTCTTCTGTCTTTTTCTTGCTTTTCCTGTCCTTTCCTTTCCTTTCCTTTTCTGTCCTGTCCTTTCGTTTCCCTTCCTTTTTCCTTTCCTTTCCTTTCCTTTTCTCTCCTTTCCGTTCCTCATTTCACCTCATCTCCTGTCCTTTTACTTCCTCTCTTCCTGAGCTTGTCTCCTGTCCACTTCTGTCCTTTCCTATGCTTTCCTTTCCTTTCCTCCTGTCCCATCTCCTGCCTGTCTGTCTCCTATCTTATCCTTTTCTCCTCTTTCCTTTCCTCTTGCCTCATCTTCTCTTGTCTCCTGCCATTTTATTTCCTCTTACTCTTATCCTATCTGCTCCTCTGTCATTTCCTTTCCTTTCCTCTTGTTTCATATCATGCCCGTTTGTTTATTCCTTTTCTTCTTGCTTTGTCTCCTCTCATCACCTGTCCTTTCCTTTCCTTTCCTTTGCTTTTCTTTCCTTTCCTATCATTTCCTTTCCTTTCCTCCTGTACCATCTCCTGCCTGGCTGTCTCCTATCCTATCCTTCTCTCCTCTTTCCTTCCTGTTGTCTCATCTCGCCTCCTGTCTTTTTGTCCTCTTTCTCCCCCTCTATTTTCTTTCCCTTTCTTCCTCCTCCTCAGCTCTGTGCGACATGCATCCAATGAGAGCGCTCTTCCTCATCCCCAGAAATCCTGCCCCCAGACTCAAGTCGAAGAAGTGGTGAGTCACTTAGTGCTAAAACACACAAATACACCTATTTCCTCTGCTGCTGCTCTGTGCTTATTCTCAGTCTCAGCAGCACTTCGTTGCTCATCATTTGAGAAAATCCGTAGTTATTTTATTTAACATCCTCTATTGATAAGGACAACACACATTAATCAACACATTTACTCACATTATTAATTAATGCCTCTGTTTTTATTGTGCTCTTATGTATATACTCTATACATTATGTATATATTGTTATTAGCATCTTATATTGTTATTCTGTTAATTATGTTGTCTAGATATTTTTGTACTTCTGTCTTCCTATAAGATTTAGATCTTTGTCTCAAATAGATAAAATAAATGTTATATTTAAGCCCCATCTTAATAACTTTGCACATCACTGTTTTTATAAAAAAAATATCCAATTAGATTTTAATATTTTAATTTAAAAATAACTGTTAATTCTACCACACTTTAAGTTATAAGCACAACTTGAAACTTTCGTACTACTACTGCTACTACTTATACCACTACTGTTACTACTGATCTTGACACTACTGATACTACTGCTGTTACTACTTTTACTGCTGTTACTGCTACTGCAACTGGTACTGTGACTGGTACTACTGCTATGTGGTTGCTACCCCTACAGTTACAACCACTTTTATTACTGTTTCTATTGTCACTACTGCAACTACCACTGCTACTGCTACTACTTCTACTTCTACTTCTACTATGGGTGCTACTTCAACTGCTAAGTTATTGGCACTGCTACTGCAACTGCAACTTTTCTACTGCTAATCTTACTACTGCTACTACTGGTGCTGACACTAATACTACCTACTGTTACTACTACTTTTGCTGCTGTTACTGCAATGGCAACTGGTACTGTGACTGGTGCATATGATTTTTAAAGTTCTGGTACCTTTTGCCACCACTACTTCAAGTGATACCACTATTGGCAGTTCAACCAATAGGTTCCTACTAGCACTACTAGTACTGCCGCTGTTACTTCTACTGCACCAAATGTTACTGCTAGTACTGTTGTACTACTTATACTGCTGGTGATGATACTACTACTTGTACTACTACATGCACATATTCTTTTAATTTTCAACTTTGCTGAATAACTTTTAAATTAAACTTTGATTCTGAATTAAGAAATCCTCCATATATTATTGTTTATGATTTAATGGATTAATGGAGATTTCTGTTCTAAAATCAGAAACCAGTCCTGTATTTAACCAACGTATGTGTCCAGGTCCAAGAAGTTCCAGTCGTTCATCGACAGCTGTCTGGTGAAGAGCCACAGTCAGCGGCCGAGCACCGAGCAGCTCCTCAAGCACCCGTTCATCAGGGACCTTCCCAACGAGCGGCAGGTCCGCATCCAGCTCAAGGACCACATCGACCGGACCAAGAAGAGGAGGGGGGAGAGGGGTGAGGCGGCACCCCCACTGACTCACCTCACACCTGCACACAGCTGGATGAAGGCTGGGCTGGGCCACAACATCTGGATGTTAACCTGACCTGTGTGTGTGTGTGTGTGTGTGTGTGTGTGTGTGTGTGTGTGTGTGTGTGTGTGTGTGTGTGTGTGTGTGTGTGTGTGTGTGTTTCCTCCAGATGAGACAGAATACGAGTACAGTGGGAGTGAAGAGGAGGATGAAGAGAGGGACGTCGGAGAGCCTAGGTACGACTACTACTACTCATAGTATTACCAGTACTACTGCTACCTGCTGTGACAATTTATTATACTACTGCTGCTACTACTACTGTTAAAGCTATAGTACTACTAATGCTACAGCTTCTACATCTACTTCTGCTACTGCTAGTACCGATACTACAGCCCATGGTGCTAATACTTCTACTGCTACAACTGTAGTACTACTGCTGCTACTGCTGTCTCTCCTGCTACATCTTCCACTGCTAGTACTGATATTATTGCTCCTACTTCTAGCTACTACTAGCTACTGCCTCTACTACTACCACTGCTACTGCTACTGTACTACTACTACTGCTACCATTGGTATTGCTACTGCTACTAAGCTACTACTATTCCTACCTCTGCTCCTGCTTCTGCTATTGCTATTACTGATACTACTGCTCCGGTGCTACTACTTCTACTTTAGTAGTTACTAACACTGCTTATACTATTGCTGCTAGGCTACTGCTAGTACGGCTACTAATACTACTGCTGCTAGTACTAGTAGTGATATTGCTTTTTACTACAGCTGCTACTGCACCCACTGTACTACTGCTATGCCTTTGCTACTGCTACTGTTAATACTGGTACTGTTACCACTGGTTTTGGCGTAATACTATTTTAATGCTGTTACTGCTAGTGCAAAGTTACTGTGTAACGGGTACTACTACTATGTGGTACAGTACAGGTACTTTTACTACCACTGTAGGTACTACTACTATTAGGTAACTGCCACAGCTACTTCTTCTGCACCTAATTTTACTGCTCCTGCTGTTAGTACTGCAACAAACAGTACTAATGTACTACTACTGATAGTATTGTAGTTTACTGAAAAAGGTTTTAATCAAACTGCTTATGAATTAAATAAAATAAAAAATGTTCTATATGTTTATTATTTATGATTCAAAATAAGGAAGATCTATGTTATTAATACTGTATATTATTAATAAGTTAAATAAACTCTCTACTCTGATTGGTTCTCCTCCAGTTCCATCATCAACATCCCCGGTGAGTCCACCCTGAGGCGGGACTTCCTGCGTCTCCAGCTGGCCAATAAGGAGCGGTCGGAGCTGATCCGGCGTCAGCAGTTGGAGCAGCAGCAGAACGAGGAACACAAGCGACAACTATTGGCTGAGAGACAGAAACGCATCGAGGAGCAGAAAGAGCAGAGGCGACGGCTGGAGGAGGTACCGTCTAGTCTCTTACTTCTTACATTAAATTTCCCTAATTTACCATTTAACAGGAAACAGGAAGTTGGCTCTGGACTTCCAGCTGAGGAGTTGTAGCTTGTAGCGTCGTAGCATTTATTCACCGACAAATAAACTGAACACACACTGTCTGCTACAGCTACGTTCACAGCTATAACACCACCAACAAACACACACTCACCACCACACACACGGTCTGTCAGAAACTAGCTGAAGTTACGCTACAGCGGGAACGAAGCCACCGGCAATGCTAGCAGCTAGCATCTGCTAACGTAGCACAAACACACACACTGTTTGTCAGACAATAGCTGTCGTTAATCCGGCATCTGATGGTGAACTAGAGACATGAATGCAGCACTGTGGCTGCTACAGTAGCTCTCCTGATGGTGAACTGGAGACAGTGAACGCAGCACCGTGGCTGCTACAGTAGCTCTCCTGATGGTGAACTAGAGACAGTGAATGCAGCACTGTGGCTGCTCTTTTAGGAACAAGTGCATAAAAATCAATCTTAAGATATTTAGAAAGATAAAGACAGCTGACAAAGAGCAACTGATGGAAATGGAGAGATCATCTAAACCAATGAAGCACCTCAACATCACACCTGATAAATGAGAATGACGGATTTAGCCTGCGGTTGATTTCACCTTTGAAAAAAACATCTCAGCCTTGATTATAAAACGACTCGTCTTCCATGCAACAAACCCCTCCACACCTGTGATGTTAGCACCTCCGCTCATCTGAATGCCAGAGAAACACACCTGATGTGCACAAACACACATGTCTCCTCCACCTACAGCAACAGCGCCGGGAGCGAGAGATGAGGAAGCAGCAGGAGCGAGAGCAGAGGAGGAGGTACGAAGAGATGGAGCAGCTCCGCCGAGAGGAGGAGAGGAGGCACGCAGAGAGAGAGCAGGTAGGAGATCACCTGACCCACGTTACATCACAGGTGTCATCACAGGGGCGGGGCTTCTCCACTCAGATCCCTGATGTAACCCTCGCACGTCCTCCCACCTTTAAAAACCTTTTCTAAATTGTTATTATTAATGGTGGTTGACCAAGTAGTCATTTATTACAAGAGGATTT
This sequence comes from Pterois miles, assembly GCA_947000775.1. Lineage (NCBI taxonomy): Eukaryota > Metazoa > Chordata > Actinopteri > Perciformes > Scorpaenidae > Pterois > Pterois miles. Next base: position 3,612,979 of record CAMQGK010000028.1, read on the forward strand.
TATACTTTTGTTTAAATTGTTAACACCATGAAATACAGTGAGATGTGTGAGTAGCATGAAGTCTTCCGAATCAGTTTAAAACTTTTGAAGTAACTGGTGCACCATCTCCAGCTATTTTAATAATCAATTAAAGTAATTTTGCACGCAACAAATGGTGCTTTCAGCCTCTTCCATATGGAGATTTGCTGCTTTTCTCTGTTTTATATCATATTAAACTGAATATCTTTGGCTTTTGGACAAAACAAGACATTTAAAGACCTTTGACTCTGAGAACCTGGGTTGGACATTTTTCAGTATTTTCAGACATTTTGTAGACCAAATGATTAATCTAGAAAATAATCATTAGATTAATTGATAATTAAATTAATCATTAGTTGCGGCCCTACAGCGTTCCAATAATTATAAAGAGAGAAAGATGTGCAGAATCACAACATATGTAATACTACAGTATTTCAGAGGAGGCAGGAGGCTTTGTTAACGAATGCATGACTAATAGCAAACTTTTCCTGCAGTGCAACGCTCCTTTAACGCTCTACTTTTCAGGCAGACATTTCTGCCTCTTGCACAGCTGATTTCAGTCCTCCACCATTCAGCATGTCTCACTGCTCCACTAATTACAACCCCCTGCTGCTTCTCTCTCTTTATCCCTAAATCCCTACTTTCACACCTCTTCAATAAATCTACTTTCCTCCTCTTTCGTCTCCTTTTCTGCTGCTTCCTGCTCTGCTGATGTCACTGGTTGCCTGGGCTCCGATTTGCCTCGGGGGTCTCTGATTGGCTGCGTCTCACGCTGCTCCTGGGTTGCTGGTTGGTTAGGAGTATATCCGTAGGCAGCTGGAGGAGGAACAGAGGCAGCTGGAGATCCTGCAGCAGCAGCTTCTGCAGGAGCAGGCCTTACTGCTGGTAACATCACACACACTCACACACACTCACACACACTCACACACACTCACACACACTCATACACACTGCCTAATTCATGGAGCAGGTCTGCAGAACAACCTCCCTGAGTTCTTGAGTGCTGGGTCCATTTCAGCATGTTTGTTATTGCAGCATTTTCTCATCTTACAAAAAGTTATTCTTCATTTTTTTTGTGCGTTTTCCTTACGAATGTCAGTAATGTTAGTTTTTACTTTTTGGATGGATGAGGTCATTGACACATTTTGTGTTGTTTCCACAAATCAACAAGTTGGTCCTCTATTTCTGAGATCCATCTTACGATGACTTTATGCTTCTTAGCGTGAGCTCATTCACTCACTGTGTCCGCCGTGACGGCAGTGGTTGTCCTTCCTTCCTCAGTCAGCTTAGTTTTCTGTTGGCTATCGTTCTTCTCCCCCGCATGACTGTGTCATCGACTGTCATCGGGGTTCCTCACACACAACAGGATATCCGATTGTGAATAATGAACATGTTTAATATTTCTGATTTATAATCTGTGTAGCCAGGATAACAACTAAGGATAATAACTTAACATACCTCACACCACATGAACATCTGGAAAGATCATCGTTAGAACCATCAAACAATCAGGGCTTTGCTGCCGATTATCAGGAAGAATCAGGCCCAAAATGGGCTTGAGTCTTCTGTAGCGTGTACCCAGCATGAGGCAATAAAACCACTTAGTCGGGATTAAGAAAAGATTGTGGTTATACCGCACCAGAGGTGGCGTAACTTAAGTACAGAAGTTATGTAACACATAAATCAATGTTAACTTCTTGTTTCACACGAGACATGAACAGCCGTCTCCTATAGGGATGTAATGAAAATATTGATACACGAGTATTGCAATATTATGTTTTGAGATACTGTATCAATCCTCCAGAATACTTTATTGATATATTTTTCAATCTAGAGTGAAGATACTGGCATCATATGAAACTAGAAAACCTAAAGAATCCATCGGTACCAACCAGGTCAGACTAGCTGGTAGTGAAGGAGGATAAAATAACACTTCAAAGTTATGCTAAATTTTGGCGAGGAAAACCTGTCATGTTCATTTTCCCTTGACCTCTGACCTCCAGATATGTGAATGTAAATGGTTAGAAGAAGAAGAAGAAGAAGATAGTTTTTTATTCTTCCCACTAGGGGAAAATAAATTTTTACCTTTTTTTTTTTTTTTTTTAAACAGGGAAAGAAACCGGGGACACAAAAAAAAAAAAAAGCCAAAAAAAAAAAAAAAAAGGGAGAAGTGAGGGGGGGGCTGCTCCGACAAACGCCCGGGGGGGGGGGGGTGTTTCTGAGGGGGGCGCGAGGGCCAAAGAGGAAACTCCCCCCCCCCAAAAAAAACACACCATTTGGGGGAAACGGCCCCCCCCTCCAACCAACCCAAAAAAAAAACCGGATTCTCTGGGTCCCCACCAGTCTCCCCTTTACAGACATGCCCACTTTATGATAATCACATGCAGTGTGGAGCAAAAACCATGCAGTATAAAATGTGTTATTTTTTCCTATTCTGAATTAAGATGAAATGTAATTTCAGTATCCAAGACGTGCTTCACTTTCACAGTAAAGGTCATTTTGGAACAAGACTTTTCCATGTTTTCTCTTGCAACAGATTTACAGTTTTTCCTCCCCCCATTAACCTCCCGTCTTTCCTTCTGTTGTGTTTGACGTGCAGGAGTACAAGAGGAAGCAGATCGAGGAGCAGCGGCAGGCCGAGCGGCTGCAGAGGCAGCTGCAGCAGGAGCGAGCGTACCTGGTGTCGCTGCAGCAGCAGCAGCAGCAGGAGGCGCCGCGGCCGCCGCAGGACAAGAAGCAGCTGTACCACTACAAAGACCAGGCGCCCGGCACCAACGACAAGCCGGCCTGGGCCAAAGAGGTAACACTACACACTCACTATTTGGTTTACACTTCAGAAACCTCACTTCTTCACACTTCACAGTTATAAAAACTGGAAATTTGGGAATAAAGAATCATTTTTATTTGATCCCGGTGTAGTTATGTGTCTGGTTTCAAGATATGGTGGACAGAACCTGCCAAAGTTAAAATGAATAAATGACACGATAAATGAATAAATATATCGTTATAAAGTAAAATTTAAAAAAAATGCAAAAATTGATACATTTAAAAATGTATAAAAATAAATAAAAATTTAATAGAAGATCAAATAAATAAGGGAATTAATACAAGGATAGATAAAGAAGCACATTAAAGTAGAAAATAATTAGTAAGTAAGTAATAAGTCTGCATGCTGTCAGTGGTTTATATCAAATATTTTTTCTTGTGATTTGATTTGATCCATGTTTGTTTTGTTGAGGTGGGGACACACACTAAGGCAGCGCTGCCAACATGTTAATGTGTGCCTACAGACACTCAGGTGAACCTCTGCAAACAAAAGACAAAAGGCAGGTTGGCATGTGGGAACAAGACGTCACCCACAGAGCAGCTCAAATACAAACAGCTCAGTCACAATGACAAAGCTGAGTGTGGCGTAAAGTAGGAGTTTTCATTCATCAGTTGATGAAAGAGGCTGGTTGAAGGCCAGCAGAGCGCCCTGGACGTTAACACTGTTTGTTTATGTTGTCTTTGTTTGATTTTTCTGCCTCCAGGTGTCAATCTGTGCTTCACCTGCAGAGGAAATGACCGCTTTCTGATTTGTTTTTAGGTGCAACAACGGGACATTAATTTATGTGCTGTGAAATTCCTCTTGTGTGTTTTTATGTGATACAAATGTGGAGTTTCATTCCAAAAAAACAAGTTTAGCTTTATTCATATTACTTCTATATTATTATTATTCAAAAGTAAAGGCTGTTAGACACACGGGGTGTTTGTTTCTTGCCATAAATTCGCATATCAAGCTTTTTTTTCAAATTGCTATATTACAAAAAAGAGATGAGGTCAATTTTCTGAGTTTTCGCACCACGAATAAAGACATCACATTGTGCGTAACGGGTTAAATCGTGCCTATATTTATGAAACAACATATTACAGATGGCGAACAGTAAGGAACAGGCAACACGGTAAGAAAAGGTGACAAAAACATATACTGACAAGATATACTGAAGACACTGCATTACTGCACAATTACAATAAAAATGTTGAAGTGACTTTCTGGACATATCTATGACGGCGGGTTCGGGTCATAGAAGATAAAAAAAATAATAATAACCGTCATAAAAATATACATGAAAAATACTTCAATATTCTCTGAGATTTAGCAATAAGGAAATACTCGTGTTTTTAGCCCAGAATCACCATATTATCATAAGCATATTATCATATTATCATTCGAAGAGACATGAATAGCTATGAATTGGGGCTATTCAACATGCCCATGGGAGTTTTGTCCTTGTAAATTTTTTTCAGCCAGTCACGTTGTGCTGAACAGGTTGATTTATGCCTGTATATATGAAACAACAACATGGAGGCTCCACAGTCACAACCAAGATGGCGAACTTTATTTCTCCTTTAAACCTTGACAAAGGCAGCAGAGACCACATCTACTTCTTCCTATCTTACCTTTCACAGTAAAAGCCCTACCAATGTAATATTCTCAGGCAAATATTTCGCATTTTCTTGTTGTTTTTTTGTCGCGTCCCTGGTGTGTAAAGGCCTAACGGCTGTTATCAAAGATATATTTCAGTTAACTTCGTGAGGTACTAAACCACCTGAAGGTCTTTGCTCATCAATAGTTATGTTTCTGAGCATAATAATGATCCTCACATTATATAGTACTGAATTATGTTAAAATACAGACAAACATTTAAGGGTAGCTTCTATTCTGACTTTAAGTATTTTGGAATGAAACTCTTATTTCCTAACGCTCCTAACAAGTGAAGTGAGTTATGTCTTGTTTATTATGACCAATTATGTTGTCAGCTGATCTGTGAACCTTCGATATGGCTGCCAGGGGGCGTGTTGCGTCACCTGAGGCCGTCATGAGCGGCCTCTTCTGTTTCCAGACTGCACATTTACCTGCTGTCTTGTAAACACTCACCTTGCCCTCCAGGTGATGCGTCGAGCTCAGAGCAACTCGCCTCGTATCCCTCCCAAGAAATACCACTCCTTCAGGGAGACGCGAGACGTCAACCTCAACGACCTGCTCTTACTCCCCGGTTACAAACCTCGTCGCCGCCGCCCCCCCTCCTACCCTGCCCATGTCAGTCCTTCTAGGGATCACCTCCACGTGCCTCGAATCCGTGTCACCTGTGTCCCCGAGTCTCAGCTGGCGATGCGCCAGCAGAACCACAGCAAGAGCCCCGGCAGGAGCCCTGGCAGGAGCCCCAACAGGAGCCCCAGCAGGAGCTCTGGCAGGAGCCCCAGCAGGAGCTCTGGCAGGAGCTCTGGCAGGAGCCCCGACTCCAGGGGCCGGAGCGCCGGCCGCCGGGTCAGTCGGGGGATGAACAGACTCTTTATTCCTTACTCTCTCTCGTGGCTGACTTACTAACCCCAGCCTCTTTAATCACTCTTAACATTTTATTTCTCTAACCAGGTGGACTCACACACATTAACTCTGGACTGGCAGCAGCAATGATAATGTGGACTCCTCTTTTTCTAATTTCACACCCCTTCATCTCACTATTTCTCACAGGGATCTTCTGATTAACTTCCTCTGTGACTGGTGCCATCAAGGCTTCCAAAACTGAGACTAACTCCCACCTCTTGTTTAACAGTACTGAATCATATCAGACTCATATTAGTCTGTTATTGAAAGTTCAACAACAGCCTACAGCAATGCTAGCAACATTAATTGAGCTAAAAGCTTACGTCAACATGCTTTCAGTGATAGAGACTAATGTGATTTTATTGCCATGTTGGTACGTTGTGCTGATGTTCAGACCAAGAGCGAAGCATATTTTCTCCTCGTTTTGCTCAAGTGAGTTGGACCGCCGGTATCTATTGTGCTCATTTGCACTAGACACGCTGGAGAGACAGAGCTTGTCTCCATAGATGCAAACAACTTTTCTTTATGCCATTTCCTTCATCAGCCATAGAGGAAGTGAACATTTGCTTTGCTGTTGAAGTCCCAGATATGTCAGAAAACCAAACGCTGCCCCCTGGCAGTGAGCTGTATTCACATACGCCGGCATTGCACTGTTGACTGTATCAAGCAGCCACACGTCACTACTGCGCTATGAAGCGAAAAATAAACAGATTGTGCTGCAGTTTCATTGCAATAAATAGATCAAAAGGATGCAGAAATAACAACATAATAATGCAGATTCATAATCTGAATTTGTGGTTTGTCAGGTTTGTCTGCAAGATGACAAGCAAACATCTTTTAAAATGCTTGTTTTCTGAATGGAGTTTGGATTGATCAGTGCCAGGCTATGCTGAAGTAGCTGCTCCATAATCACTCAAGATAGAGACATCTATGCGTAAATATGGCAGCGCCGTTGTTTCTACCATAGTCTGTGGTTTATACGATTCCAGTTTCATCTGGTCACTGTGCAGATATGATGTACCATCGTAGCTCTCAGTGACCACAGACACACTCAAGATTTATTTTCTCCATTTCAGATTCAACAATGTCAGGATGTCAGTGACGACAGAAGGAGATTTCAACGCTGACAGACTCGCCCAAACTGAAATATTTCAACTCCTACAAACAACACAAATTTTGAGTTCATGTCACGTCATTCGGACCATTTGCGTTGTTTGTATTGATTTCGTATATAAGATAAGATAAGATGAACCTTTATTAATCCCCAGAGGGAAATTCGGAAAATCACAACATGAGAAAAGTTTGCTTCGTTCTTGGTGTGAACACACCATTACTGTGCTTGTGGACGTGTTACCGCCACGTGTTGACAAGACACAATACAAAAACTCTGCAAGAACCCTTTAAGTGAACCACTTCCTTTAGTGCTGTATATTCACGCCCTGGTAACATCTCTTCAGTAGTTACCAACATAAATGATGAAACTAAATCGCTGACATTTGATTGGTCAAATTTAAAAATGAAATATTCTGCAACTCATGTCGGCAGCTGTTAATGTTTATTGTTTTTCTTTCTTGGATCCTAAATGCTGAATTTGAGAAATTTCCAGAAAAGGAAATTCACTTTGCTGTAGGAAGTAAACACCCCATTCTTCTTCTTCGTCTTCCTCTTCTTCTTCTTCGTCTTCCTCTTCTTCTTCTTCGTCTTCCTCTTCTTCTTCTTCTTCTTCGTCTTCCTCTTCTTCTCTTTTAATCATTTCTTTTGTTCCTCCTTCGTACATTAATTTTTAATCTTCTCTAAAGCTCCTCAATGTTGAACCTAAACCGTCCATTTTACAGCTTACTGACGCTTTCTGGGTGTTGCAGGTTGATCTGCAGGGTTGTCGGATTCCTCCTCATCTTTTGCTGCAGTGGCTTTCAATCTGGTGGTTTTATTACCATAATTATAATATAAGTTAAGCAATAACCAACATTTCTCTTAGAGTTAACAATATTTTCCCGCCTGGGCATCGTCTAAACATTAAAAAGACTGGAATAGGAAAGTTTTAAGGTTGTTGCATGTTGTGGTGTGGTCGTATCTTACAGGTACTAACTTCCAACAGCTTAAACTAACACTGGCCTAATCTTACAGGCTGTGATCACTCATTGACCAAGAATCTCATAAACTCCATGTTTCTTTTATTCTTTATGTGTATTAGTTTTATTTAGCTTTACACGCTTAAACACAATATTTTTACACTTCTAGGTGTCCTTGCTCAGGTGTTATCTTTTAGTTTGAGTTGTGTTAAACATATGTTAAGTCACACCAGAAAAATGCAGGTCAGTGCTCCATATTTGAACTCTGCTGGTTTTCTCATCACCATAATTCAAGGCTCAAAAGTATGGAGTCATGGGACTGCCATAAAAATAATAACTCTGTAACAGCATCAGAAAAAAAAAAGTGGAAATATAAAGAGGAATTAATAAAAGAATAAATTCATGTGGACTATTGAGACAAATAACAAAATATAGAAAATAATTATAAGCACTTTCATTTTCATTATTAATAAATTTTATGTATATATTTATTTAGATATATTTTAAAACACTTTTTCATTTTGCAAATAAAAAAACGTTCTGTGTATTTATCTATTATAATGTCATTTATTTTATTTTATCTCTTTACTTTGCCCTGTTGCTTTGCGATTCCTTGAAGGGCCGAGCTGTCAATCAGCTGGCTTTGATTGACATTTGCTCTATTTTAAATACATAAACAAATGCTTAGAATTACTATTTATATTTTATTATTTTAAAGCATTTCATGTACTTATTTATTTATATATAGTAAATAAAATTAAATATTAATTTTTTCCAAAGATTTTTATTAATTTATTTGTTTCATATAATGTTTATTTTTTATCACTTTACTTTTCCTTGATGAAAATGAAAAATGCTTATAATTAGTATTTTATATTTTATCATTAGTGTTTACATTTCCACATTTATTTTTCTTATTATTTTGTAGAGTTATTCTTCTTTTATGTCACTCCTATGACTCCATAAAAAGCCCAAAGTCACACGTGATCAGCCCTCCCCAGTGTAGACACACATATTTAGGGCAGATCTCCAGGCCTGCCCCCTGGTGGCAGCTGGTGGACTGATGTAGGGCAGCTGCAGCTATATCAGTCTCCGTCCCTCTGGACACCACACATGGAAACTCAGACTCTGTACAGAGAGGTCTACCCTCATCTCAGCCTCCCAGGATTTCCCTCCAAGCTTCAGAGGAAGAGATATTTCCATCACGCACAGACACAATGTTCCTCTCTAAAAACAGATGACCACCGTTTAGAGGAAAGGTACAACACAGCCGAGTGAAGCTGCAGTAATGCGAACCTCTCGGTCAGTAGCTTTAACACATGTAGCCATGGAGACCTGTGCTACAGACTACAGGTCTTCTGACACTATTTAACTCTGTCAGTAGCACTTTAATTGAAGCGTTTGACTCCAGTCCTGATTTAACAAACCCTTATTTTCTATTCTTCTATTTAAACATAAATAGTTTCCTTCTCCATCTGCATAATATTTCAGTTAGTGGGAGTGAACGTCGCCTCCAGCTCATCAGACGAGAGTAACGAAGCTGAAGAGACGAAAGCAGTTCACTAAAAGAAAACTCACGTAGAAGTAAAGAATACCGTTCACAACAGGAAGTACAGAGTCTGGATAAACTGACGCCGTGTCACAGAAATCAAACCTCTACATGAAACACACTGCATGCTGAGTGACTGTGATCTTGTGTGTGTGTGTGTGTGTGTGTGTGTGTGTCAGGTGGAGGAGCATTATAAGATGAACAGACAGACTTCTCCTGCATTGCAGCACAAAGTCTCCAACCGGATCTCGGACCCGTCGCTGCCGCCCCGATCTGAGTCCTTCAGCAGCGGAGGCATCCAGCAGGCCCGGACCCCGCCGATGCACCGCTCTGTCGAACCACAGGTGTGTTGTCCTACGTCTTTACGTGTGTGTGTGTGTGTGTGTTAGTGTGTGAGTGTGTGTGAGCGTGTGTTAGCATGTGATTCAAACTTCCATCTGTCAGGGTGCGGTCGGCTTTTAAAGACATAATCTAAGAGAACCAGGGAGTGTCTGCTCTGCTGTGGTGGTTTTTAGGATTGCAGCTCTCCTCTTTGCAGATGATGTAGCTCTGAGCTTGTGATAGTAGAGTGTCCTCGTCAGTTTGTGCCCAAAGTGGGAGAGTTAAGTGTCTTGAGAGCCTCTACAATGAGGGTGAGATGAAGGCGGTGACTCCCAGGCCGGCTGGAGCAGATGATGAGGGTGCTGAACCAGACTGTCGTGGTTAAAATGAAGGTGATGTTTACCACTCCAACTATACTTCATTCCCAGGGCGAATCTCCTTTTCAGAAGTTGTCAGATTGGATCTTGTTGCCCTGGTTGTGCAGGGTTTTCTCTGAAAGGAGCTCTGGAATCTCTCTCCTGTCGTTTAATAAGACACAAAGAAACAGCTGGATATGAGCATTTATTTCCACACTTTCCTTTGTTCGGCTCGACTTAACAAGCAGAACGAACTGTTTGCTTCCTGACGTTTGTCTACAAACTCAGGGGCGAAGTCACAAAAAGATTGCACAGCTTTTGTGGCTGCTAATCCTAGATAAAATAAGACAAAAAGACACAGTGTAAAGGGTGAAATGCAACCCTAACTGCTCTGCCAAGCGAATAGCATTGTGGTGTTCCTGGGTGCATGTATTTAAATGAGGTAACATGGAGACATGGCACGAAATTGTCCAGTTTCTATACAAATGAGCGTCATTGCAAAAACAGTACAATTCACAAAGATCAGTGCTGCTAGTCACGAGCAGTTACAATGAAATTATGAGCAGCTCCAAAGAGTTGGTGGTAACTGACACACATTTATAGGCTCAAACTCATTTACTTTGGGATGCAGCGACAGTTGTATCATGAAAAATAATGATTAAAGCTCACTTATATGTCATTAAATAGTCAATGAAGTTACGCTGCTGTGCCTCATTTGTAAATGTGCACAGCGTCTCTCTGAATGGGGAGATGTACTTATTGTTTCTGCTTCAGTGGGATCGCCGCAGGATCATTGGGTCCTGACCTCAAACCCAGAGAAAGAGTGCCGGTCGTTGATCCCAGTTTTTGTAGTGGCCAAACGGTGATGCCATTGGACCTGAAAAGACTTTTTCCCATAGACTGACACTGAGAAAGAGACGTCTGTAACTCAGCGGATCATTGTTTTTGAGGTGAATCAACAGCCCAGTATGAACACATAAACAGCCTTATTTAAATCATTTGGTCCTAAAAGTTGTAAAACGCACTAATAGCTGAATCCAGAGTTATTTTGTTCTCTGTTCATGTGAATGAGACCCAGAATGAGGCAGAGTTAGCAAGCTGTGATGACGGCTGTGACCATGTGACCGAGCGGATGCTACTGCACCTGCTCCATGAGCCCAATGGATGCAAAAGATCGTGGTACTTTTCCTGTTGGAAGTCGAGCCATTTTGGCTTCATGTGCCACTGAGCAGCTTTCGTAGGATTGAACGTGGCCCCGCCTCCACCGTTGGATCTATATCTCTTTATACAGCCATGGTCCTGATGGGCTTGCCGCATCCATGAGGGTTCGCGAGTGTTTGCACAGTCAAAGTGATGTCACACCATCGGACACTGTCCTTCGTTGGGGTTCTGTGCGGCAAATTTTTGTCCATCCACACACATCTGAATTTTTATAACTACGTGGATGCAGATTGGTGCCGAAAATGGGGAACTTGGAGGAGCTTTGAGAGTCTGGATAAAAAATTTATCCAGGATAAAATATTTGCTTTCTTGTCACGATTCCACGTCCTTGCAGCCGTATAACTGAAGCTCAACTCTCAGCCCCTCACAACCGGCACATTGGCCTCAAGCACATTTATTATTATTATTTATTATTTTACCACATGAATAATAGCAGTCAGACACAAAACTTTATGTGTTTGTGATCTAATATCATTAATGCATTATCTTTAGTGAATCAGACCTTTAGATGGGGCAGATAGCTGAAAATGAAGCTTGATTCATGGTCACAATCGGCCGCAGTCTGTTCATTGTGAATTCGCCCATCAGTGTGTTTCTGTGGTGGTCTTGCTGCTTGTGTTTTCAGGGTTGTTGGAGTTAATGTTGTAACTGAACCAAACAGTGTTTGAACATGACTGTTGTGAACGCACCCTGAGGCATGAGGCTCTTACCTTCCTCTCCTTCTCTCTCACCTCTCTCCTCCTCCTGCATCACTCTTCCTCCTCCCTCATCTCGATCACACTGTGTGAACGCATCCTGAGCCTGCTCTTCCTCCTCAACCCTGCCTGTTTCCTGCTTGTGTGTGTGTGTGTGTGTGTGTGTGTGTGTGTGTGTGTGTCCAGATGGCCCACCTGGTGCAGGTGAAGAGTCACGGTCTGTCAGGCTCCCAGTCTCTGTACGACCCCCACGGCGTGTCCTCCTCCTCGGCGTCGCCCTCCCCCTCCCGGCCTCCCATGCCCCGGCAGAACTCCGACCCCACCTCCGACACCCCTCCTCCCCCGCCCCTTTCCCGCCTGGCGCCCCCCTCGACAAGCTGGACCGCAGCTCCTGGCTGCGGCAGGACGACGACATGCCCCCGAAGGTCTCTGCATGCCACCACCCGTGTGTTTTGTCCAAGTGTGTGTGTGTGTGTGTGTGTTAACTCTTGTGGCTTTTCTTTATCTAAATTTTCTCTGTTCAGATTTTACTGTGTGTTTAGTTTCCGTCTGTTGGGAGTCTCTCCTGATATGTTTTGTTTTTATTTTTTAATAATCTGTCGATTATTTTCTGGATTAATTCATTAAGTTGTTTGATTATAAAATGTCAGAAAATGTTTGAGAATGTCAGTCAGTGTTTCCCAAAGCTCAAGACAACGTCCTCAAATGTCTTGTTTTGTTCACAACTCAAAGATATTCAGTTTACTGTGGGGGGAGGGAGAGGAGGAGAGAAACCAGGAAATATTCACATTTAAGACGCCCTCCCAATCAGAACATGGCAAACTGCAGCCCAACAGGCAACAACAGCTGTCAGTGTGTCCGAGTGCTGACTTGACTATGACTTGATCCAGACTGACTGGGACTATCATAAAGTGGGCATGTCTGTAAAGGGGTGACTGGTGGGGACCCAGAGAACCATTTACATTCACATGATTTTTCCTCGCCAAAATTTAACATAAGTTCAGACTGTTATTTAACCTCCTTCACCATTCTAGCCCGAGCCCGCCTGTTGCATTAGTACGTAAAAGAAATTATGTCATTAAAACAAATTTCTGTCAATCGGTAAAAAAAAAAAAAAAATCTACATTTGTATTAAAAAACACATTATTTCTGATTAAAAACACATTCGGGGGAAATTATTTAAAATTTGGATGTATAAAATTAAAAAGTATTAAAATACACTGAGGTCAAAAAGTGGTTTCCAGACTTGCAACTCTTAAAGAGGAATCTTGATTTTAATTAAATCATTCAAACAGCTAGAGACTGTTTTGGTGGCTCTCAATTCTGGACCAGATCGTACTAAAACACACAGACGTCAAACAGGAAGTCCCCTCTGATAAGATCAGTGTGTTGTAGACAGGATCTGATTTAAAGACCCGTGGCAGGTTCTGACCCAGACGGTTCTGCTGTGTCTCCCACAGGTTCCTCAGAGAACGACCTCCATCTCTCCTGCTCTGGTCAGGAAGCACTCTCCCGGAAACGGACCTGGTCTGGGACCGCGGGCCGGAGCCCACCTCATACGGGCCAGGTACACACACACACACACACACACACACACACACACACACACACACACACAGCGCTCTGTGGAAACACAGGCGTTGTGATTTCAACTGTTTCCCGCATGAATGAGGCAGCGCTGTGTTTGTGTTGCCATAGCAACCCCGACCTGCGGAGGACCGACGTTTCCATGGAGACGCCCCTGAAGAGGACGAGCAGCGGCAGCTCCTCCAGCTCCAGCACCCCCAGCTCCCAGGGAGGCTCCAACGAACGAGGTGCACACATTGATAGACCTTCTAGTTGACCTCATCATGACTTTATATTTATTTATTACACGGATTCTGATTGGTCAATCGTTGCGGTCCACGGTCTGTTACTTCTTTACAGCAGACCGTTGTTATGTATAACAGACTGTTGGCGGTCGGTTCTGATGTCGGACTCTGATGGACTGTTTTTGTGTTGTGTGCAGGATAATGTACAGCTAGCCAGTCATTATTGTGAAATACACCCGAGTGTTGGGGTTTCTTCTATCCCTTACTTAGTGAGTAATAAGGGACTCAGCCTCTATAGCAACAAGCTGGATGGCTTCAAAATTATCCTCAAGTTCCCCAAACTATCTTCGCTTTCCAAATAATGTCTCCACTTTTCAGAAATCTTCTCACAATCCTAAAAATTTTCTCACTTTCTAAAATGACCTTACTTTCCAAGGAGTCCTCATAAATGCTCTTAATTTTTCAGTGTGTCCTCACATTCTCACTTTCTATAAATGTCTTTACTTTTCCTGTGTAATCATCCTCCAGAAGGGTTTTCAAATTTCCACAAATGACCTCACCCTCCAAAATGTCCTTGCTTTCCAAATTATGAAACTGCAAAAATGTAGCTCACTTATCAAAATTGTCCTTACTTTTCTAAAGATTTTTCACCCTCCAAAAAGTCCTCAAAAATGTCCAAAAGATGTCCACACTTTCTAAATAATGTCTTCACTTTACAAAGATGTAAAATCATTTTTCATCTGTCCTCACCCTCCTAAAATGTTTTCAAATATCCAAAAATATCCTATCCTATAAAAATGGCCTTATCCTATAAAAATGGCCACTAATGTCCTCACTTTTCAAAATGTCTCCACTTTTCAGAAACGTTCTCACTTTTTAAAATGTCCTTAAAGTGTCCTCGTCCTCCAAAAATGTTCTTAAATTTCCAAAAATGTCCTCACTTTCTATAAACGTCTGCTTTTCCAGTGTGTCCTCGTCCTCCAAAATAAAATAAATACCCTCAATTTCTAAAAATGTCCTTGCTTTCCAAATAATGTCCTCACAAAAATGTGACTCACTTTCTGGATATGTCCTCCTTTTCCGCTAAGGTCCACACTTTCTGAATAATGTCCTCACTTTCCAAAAATGTGAAATCATTTTTCACCAATGTCCTCGCCCTCCTAAAATGTCCTCTCCTTCCTAAGTATCCTCACGTCTCAGAAATGTCTTTAACTTTCCAAAACAGTGTTTGAGAAACGTCCTCACTCGTCACTGTGTGTCTTCAGGTAATTCAGCTGCTAAGACTGAAGGCTCGACACTTTCTTCCCACGAGACCAAAGACGACGGCAGAGAGGTGACGCGACCCAGCAGGCCTGCAGTGAGTACACACACACACACACACACACACACACACACACACACACACACACACACACCACACACACACACACACAGACACAGACAGCATGTATGATTAACTCTCCGTTAGAGGATGATGGAGAACATATGAACAAACACTCTCTGACTCTTCTCTCTGAACTAACCTCGTAACTGTTCATGTTCACTCTCTTCCTCTCTCCTCCTCTCATCCTGTCCTCCATCCCTCCTTCCATCGTCCTTCAGAGCTATAAGAAAGCTGTAGACGAGGTTAGTGACATTTCTCCTCCTACACCCCTCCCTCTCTCCCCCTCTCTTTCTCTCTTTCTCTTTCTGTCTCACCCCATCTTTCCACCTCTCAATGAAACTCTCACTCACTCGGAGGCTTCCGGCTGCAGAGGTCTGATCGTTTATTTCTGAGACAGGTCAATTAAAAAACATCTCTTCATCAATCACTTTTGCCAGTGCAGGTGCAAGACCAGGTATTAACATGCGTCCTGAGTGATCACAAGTAGACAGCTTTAAACTTTAACCCTCAAATTTACTACCCTCTGGAGGAGGCTAAAATGTACACATACAAAAATCTGCTATTAAATCAATATATCAATATTTTATTACAAGAAAAACACAAAAAATGAGTTATTTGCCATATAATAAATAGCAGGGGGATGGGGCATTGGTGGTGATTAGGGTCTGGGATATGTCAAAGATTAGCAGTAAAATGTATTTTATTGCATCAGTATTTTTTAAGTAGTGTCAGATACTGACACACAAAATCTGTAATAAAATCTGCATACATCAATATTTTTTTCTGTTTCTTTTTGCGTGAACCCCTGAATCAACTTCACCCCTGATCAAAATGATTGAATATTCAATAATTTTCAGGATTTTAATCTTTTAAATGCCAGTTTAATTCTTTAAATTATTAATTAATTATTTAAAAAAAAAACATACACACAAAAAATGAGTTATTTGCCATATAATAAATAGCAGGGGGATGGGGCATTGGTGGTGATTAGGGTCCGAGATATGTCATCCTCAGTCGAGAAAATGATTGAATTTTTGTTAGTTTTGAGCAAGTGAAACGAGCTGTTGACTTCTTGGTGATATGCGTCCTTTGGCTAGCATACATCTCTACTGTTATATCAGGGATGAAGCTGTTATTGACGGGTTATCAATTACTGTAGGATTCATCCTCTCACCTCACCCACTTTACTTCCTGTTATCACTTCAGACATCTCTGTTTTCATGTTTCATTTCCAGTCTCTCTCTCTCTCTCTCTCTCTCTCTCTCTCTCTCTCCCCCATTTTATCTCTCTGTCATCAGGAGGATTTGGTAAGCTATACCCCCCCCCCCCCCACCCCCACCGTGGCCACTTCCTGTCTCTTAACCTCTCACATGCACAGCCCTTTTTTTGCTGCCGAGGCCCCTGATCTTTCACCCTTGGCCCTCCTGCACTGAGGCATGATGGCGACTGTACTGACCCTCTCCTCCTGCACTGCCCTGCTGCTCGCTGCCCTCTCCACTACAGACACTCGGTCATGTGGCTTCAATGAGTCTTACTAACAGCTCGCGCCACAAACAGTGAAACCGCCCTTTTTATTTCTCTCTCCTGCTTGTATTTTTTTTGGAAGCTGCATAGCTGATGTTAAAGTGATTTGAGGGTAAAACAAAAGGACCGGGAGGAGTGAGCACATTATTCTGGCTTCCAGCTGGTGATAAATACACATTCAACTTCTGCTGCTAGTCTATAAATCACTTCACAGATTAGAGCCAAAATACATTCAGCTTCAAACAGATGGAAACACTTCATGGGCCCGACAGTAGCTTCAGCTCTTTTCAGTCTTAAATTAAAAACTTTTTTGTTTCATGTGCCTATTTTTTTATTAGTATTATTTGTTTTTTCCAACCAAACATTTTCTTCTTTTATTAAATTATGAGATTAAATGTATTCATCTCATAATTCATTTTATTCTGTTGCTAATTTTGACAAATGCAAAATAAATGTTATAAAAGTGATATGATTTATTTATAGATACTTGTCTTATAAAGACTGAAAATAGCCATAATAATAATAATTTAAGGCCTTGAATAGTATGTAAGTATGAATAGTAAGTACTTATTTAAACATGTATTGTTTTCTAGGTGAACCACGCTGTAAATTCAAATTTTTCTTATTTTAAAAACACGGCTAGATTCCTTCTAAAGTAGGTTTTTGTCTTTGCTGTGTTTACTACATTTATTTATTTCAGGGAACTTTTATTTCATTATTACATATTTATTTATTTCTGGGGACTTTTATTGAGTTATTTCTTTATTTATTTCAGTGGATTTTATATAATTATTCAAAATTTATTTATTTCAGGGGACTTTTATTGAGTTATGTCTTTATTTATTTAACAGGATTTTTTTTAATAACCCCCCCCATTTATCTATTTCAGTAAACTTTTTTTTTTCTAATGCCACTTTTATTTCATTGCTCTTCTTATTTCCATCTGTTGTATTCAAATGAATGGGGTTGAGGATATCTGACAGATTCAGACCAAAGCACAATTAGCCACCTCACCCCATTCATTTGAATATCACAGAAATATGAATAAAAAGAGCTGTGGCATAAATGGCAGTCCATATTAGTATCTTCCATCACGGTCACTTTACACATGGCCTCAGCTGTCATTGTAATGTCATGTAAATTGCTTTCAACAGTAAATTATGTTTCCATCATCAACGCTTCCTCAGCTAATTAGGCACCTGTGTGCTGCACGATATTGATCTAAATTTTAATGAAATGTCAATCTTGTATCCCACTAGAGATTTTGGTTCCACTAGTGATACATCCGCCGACCTTTTTCTGCAGCTGTTACAGAGACTAAATTAGATATTTAGGCTGCAAATAGCGTCAAAACGTGGACAAATATATTAGCCTGGTGAAAAGATAGAAGGAGTAAACTGTAAAATAGATAAGATATAACAAATATGTATACTATGATGTGTGCAGGAATTTATAGTGTTTGGGAATTAGATGATTAAAAACCGAAAGAATGATACAAAAGGTGTAAATTTATTTGAAAAACAAAGCTGTAATCACACCTGTGACCTCAAAGTAGTCACACTTGTATTTACTGCATGAACGTGAGCATCACTAGACGTGTTATCTGCAGTCAGCAGAGATCACTCCTCCCACCGACTGGCAGCGAAAAGTCCGCTCACGTGACTTTTATCTCCTCTGACACTCTGGCTGGTTCTTCCCGTCCTCCAGGACCTGACGGCTTTGGCCAAAGAGCTGCGAGAGCTGCGGCAGGGGGGAGGAAACCAGCCGCCCGCCCGTCAAAGTGACGGACTACTCGTCGTCCAGCGAGGACTCTCACAGCAGCGAGGACGAGGAGGGAGAGGGCGGGGCTAATGACGGGACCGTGGCCGTCAGCGATATACCACGCATTATGTGAGTATTAGTGTCTCCTGGGACGTGATCCCCCACCAGCTTCACACACACACTAACACTTAGTGGCCACTTTATTAGGTACATGTGTTTCATCTAATGCAGTCCAGTACAGCAGCCCTGCCATAACACCTACTTAACGAAGCTCATAATGCTCCGTTTTTGTTATAAATTCAGTTGTTTATTAATGTGGTCCATGTTTGCTTTTCTTTATTATTGACTCACAAAATATGAACAGAATTACAGAACTTACCCAGATCTAACAGTTAATCAACATAAAAAAGCATCCAGTCATTTCTAACGCCCTCCAAGCCAATATACAAATCTAAATCAAGCCTTTACCAGTGCACCCCTCTGACGATATCAGACCTCAACAGTATTACTGTCCTTCAGTTTTCACTGTACTTCCATCAGCACAGGTAAAAGGTCATGTTTATAGTGTAGAGCAGCACTGACAGAAAAAGAAGACAATTTTTAGTTTAAATCCATTTTCTTTCTCGTCATTCTCCTTCTTGTTTTTCTTTTTATTATTGAGTATATGAAGTAGTTTTTGTACCATTTTTTGTGACTATACACAGTGAGAATGCTGGAACATATAATGAATTAAAACCTCTATGACAGTGTCAACAAAAACAATACAGACTTCATAAAAGTAGGATTTATGACAGAACAGTTGAAGCGTATTTCGGGTTTGTTTGTTTGTTTGTTTGTGGGGGCTGTGGCTCAGACAGTAGAGCAGGACGTCCACCAATCGGAAGGTCGGTGGTTCGATCCCCGGCTGCTCCGGTCACATGTCGATGTGTTCTTGAGCAAGACTTAACCCCAAATTTCTCCCGAAGGGCATCAGCGTGTGAATGAGCCTAATGAGTGTTTAGATTAGATGCATGTGATTATCATAAAGTGGGCATGTCTGTAAAGGGGAGACTGGTGGGGACCCAGAGAACCATTTACATTCACACATCTGGAGGTCAGAGGTCAAGGGACCCCTTTGAAAATGAACATGACAGTTTTGAGTTTAGAGCATTATTTAACCTCCTTTGCAACAAGCCAGTCTGACCTGGTTGGTACCGGATTCATCAGGTTTTCCAGTTTCATATGAGACCAGTATCTTCACTCTAGCTTAAAACTCTACAACTTAAAAATCAAAAGTTGCGTTAGTGTGGCGTAAAAGAAATCTGCTCGTACCTTAACTTTAACAGCCCTCATTTTTGAACAAAGTGAAGCTTTAAGATTTATATTTATATCACAGCATATTTATGTTATTTATATTATATTTTTGTTTGCTAGGAAAAATTAATGATGGCAACTTTTCTTTGTGTAATAAGACTCAGAAATAATAGTAGCAAGGAGAAGGACCAGCAGAGAAGCATATTAAAGAGGATATTGAGTACCAATGTTGACTTGTATCTTTCAGGCCAGCAGCGAGTCAAGGCACCAACGAGTCCTTTGGCATGATGGGAGGTCACAACGACGCCCACGACGACTCGTACGGAAACAGCTCCCAGGACAGCACCCTGATGATGCGTGAGGTGAGCCCTCTGTCCTGACCTTTGTACTGACGACTGTAGCCTCGCTGACTCCACACAAAGCTGACGCTCATTCACCGGCTCTGCATGCCTGGCTGTTTTCTGGCTTTGTTCTGGTCTGAATAACACACACCGGGCGTGGAGCCTCAGATTGTTTTATACTCACTATACTCACTTTTATGCTCACTTTTTATATGTTGGTCTGAACACTTAATGTTTGTGGACTTTGGGCTGATTGGTTGGTGAAACATCTGGTTGGATGTTTGTGGCTTCGTCTTTCTAACTTGAATTATCTGGGATTATCTATTAATTTATTTAAAATATGACGAGAATGTAATTAAATTAATTTGTTTTATTGTTCAGCTCATGAGCCACTGATTCAGTTTAATTCATGTATTTACTGTAGATTACTGCAACTAATGATTATTTACATCATATTTATACTGCATATTGTTTACTCTGCGGCTGCAACAAGCCCATTGCATTCTGGGTATTGTAGGTTTTCTACCTTTTGAGCCAAAGGAAGTAGCATATCCCGTTTTAGAGTATTTGCGCCTTTTTACTGCATAGACAGCCTAGTGTTATGAAAAGACCACATTTCCAGCAGTGAAGTAGTGTGGTGATTATTTGATTAATCAATTCATTGTTAAGTCTGTAAAACGTCAGGAAATAGTTCACCCCAGTTTCCCAAAGTTGATATTTATTCGGGTGTCTTATTTTGTCCAACAAACTGAAAATCAAAAAGATGTTTTAGGTTGTGGTCGTGACCTTGAATGATTAAGTTTCCGCACGTTTTTGCTGTTTTTTGCATATTTACCGCTCTAGTCACTTCTAGTTTTAGCTTCCTGTGTAGGTCTATCTCTGTTTGAGAAGCTTTGCAACCTTAACCGGAAAAATATGCAGGTGGAAACTCTGAATACAATTTGGGGGAATTTTGTAAAAAGCCTAAAATACCAAAAAGATGAGCAGAAAATATTGACTTTACTCAGCTTTAAACCAGAAGATAACAGCAAGCAGCCTGTTGGTGTGTATGAAGAACTTTCCTCTGGGTTCACCCGTCCCCTCCTAAAAAAATCACCCCAAACGCACTCAACAGGCCTCCTCCCTCCATCACCTGACCTGTCAATCACAGCCTCGCTGCACAGTAGCCCGCCCCTCTCTCTCTCTTTCCAGAAGCATGGGGGACGAAGGCGGAGCTCTGCCGCCAGCAACGGTTTCCCTGGCAACGCTAATCTGTTCCCCGGCAACGCCAATCTCCCCGATTTGGTGCAGCAAAGCACCTCCCCACTGGTCTCCCCTGGCGACGCCTCTGGGGCCCAAGTAGGTGGAGCAGCACCCAACAATCAGGCCCCTGAAACCCCCACCCCACCACCCCCCATCCACCTCCACACCTGATCCTGACAGACCAGCACCCTGTTCCTC
Organism: Pterois miles; assembly: GCA_947000775.1. NCBI lineage: Eukaryota > Metazoa > Chordata > Actinopteri > Perciformes > Scorpaenidae > Pterois > Pterois miles. The sequence continues at coordinate 3,634,130 of CAMQGK010000028.1, forward strand.
CCAGTCACACCCCGCCTGCCCACCAGCCTGTCACCAACTGGTCCTTTATCAGGGTGGGAAATTACCAGCAGCCACCAAACTTAAAGAGATAGTTCTGATTGTTTTGAGATTACCGGCACAGGAGCAAAGTGATTTATTACTGTAGACGGAGGCAGCAGCAAAATGGATTTTAGACACCTAAAAGAATCAATATCAGTTTAAGTATATGTTATATTTAGAGTATTTTCTAGGGAGCTGAAATGTTACCTATTCTTTCACCAAAGCAACCAGACTCACACAGGAGTTGCTGGTGCACTGCTGCCTCAATGGATTTTGTGTTATTTTGTGATTTTAGTGTTTTAAAGAGTTAGTTTGGATTCACTAAAGTCACACAATAACACAGACAAACTAACTGATTTAGGCAGAGGAAGACCAGTAACTCCTTTGTTCTGAGAGGTAAAAATACATTTTTTGTCAATGGACTCTGGTGGCTGTCTGACAGCGAGGTAAAGTGGTGAAAATATTGTGAATATAGTGTACAGTGATATTTAGGTGGCTAAACGTTCCAGATTAATCAGTGTTTCCCACACACTAAGAATTCATTTGAGTGTGTCCTTTTTAAGAGTTTTCCATTATATGGGTGCACAAGATTGTAGTAAGTCGGCAATTTGCATTTCAATGCAGAATTTTAAAGGAAGACATAAAAAATGTTTTTATATGGGAACACTGGTTCAACAATGCACTAGGAATATCTTATCTTATCTTATCTACAAAAACAATAATTTAGTTCAAGCCCAAATTAGTTTGTAAATTTAATTTATAACAAAAGAAGTAAAAAAAATCTCTTTGCATTTGAGAAGCATAACCAGAAAATGTTTGCTATTTTTTACTGTTTTGCTACTAAAACAATTAACAACAAAAAACCCACTTGTCTCCTAGTTGACAGGTCATACTGCTGCTCTACTCGGCTGCGTTGTTTAAAGGAAATGAGACTATAATGACAACATGTGGCACCTTTGAATTTCCTGCCCTGCTCTATTTCGATCCCTCCAGCTTTGGCTCCAGAGTTTTTCCCCACAGATGGAACAAACTGGATCTCTTCCCTCCTTCGCTCCGCTCGTTTTACCCTCCTCTTGCTCCCCTCCCTCTCTCAGTTTTCCGGCCTCCGATCCAGAAAGTGTCTGCCGCCCTGAGCACATGATGCAGGTAGCTGACGAAATAACAGAAACACTGAGAGCTGAGTGAAAGCATCAGCGCTGATGAAAGAGGCCAGAAAGTGTTTTCATTACCGTGATAGAAAGAAACAGAAAGTTGCTGAATCTCAGGCTGAAGAAACCTTCGCTGAACATGCTGTGTTTCCTTTATTTCAACACCTGTTACCTGTTTCATTCAGCTCTCCCAGAACTAACAAACCATCAGACTGTAATCGGTGTTTCTGTGATCTGCAGTACGGGATGGGAAGCAGCGGAGGCTCCAAGTCTTCCTTCACACCGTTCGTGGATCCGAGGGTGTACGGGACCTCCCCGACCGACGACGACGATAACATCTCTGCCTCAGGTGCGTTTCCTCACAGCGTCGTACCTGGACGTTGGAACGAGATGAATCTAAGGGCTCTTGAGACACCTTTATATGAAATAAATACTTAAAATTATTTATTTATTTTCTCTACAAAATGATTGAAACAAAAATATGTTTTTTTATTTTATTTGATTTTCTAATTATAGTGTCATGCATAAATAATATGTCCAACCCAAACAGGCTTACAAGACACCATTATTTAAAAAAACAAAGAAAAGACAAAGGTAGAAACCAGAGCAGCAGCACAAATTACAAATAATACTAAACATATAAACCATCCTGACAGCTTGAGACACAAACGTAGTCGACTTATAAGCATTAAAATTAAATATTCCTCCTAGGATTCCTCCTCTTAACTGTGCAAATAAGACCCCGGACTCCTCGATCACTTTGCTAATGCATCACATTCGGCGACATAACTGTGCTTGATTTGAACATACTGTACCAGACACAAAAATAACCTTTGAATGAGTTGGTGTGTCTAAACTTTTGACTGGTGCTGTATGTTCGTAATTTTGGTTTAAACAATCAGAAGCAAGTGACTTTCTTTTAATTGTGTTCACGCTGCATGATAACTTCTTACTATCCATATATTGTAATTCAGCTTCCTCAAAAATAGAGTGGAAAGTCACTCTGGTTGAACTGCTCCTCATAGACATACACCCCACTTAGTATTCAGGGCTTATCTTAGAGGTTAGATATTATCAGAGGTGGCCGTGGCTCAGAGGTAAAGCAGGTCATCCACCAATCAAAGACACTTAACCCCAGATTTCTCCCGAAGGCTGAGCCATCGGTGTGTGAATGACTAGATTATACATAGATAGATTACACATGCACAGACAGACAGACAAGGGGAGACAATACAGGAAACAAGAGTGGGGAAAACACAGGGAAACACTGGATCGGAGTCTAAGATCATAACAGCTGCACCTTCTGCAAGAAAACTTTGAAATTTGGACATTGGGCATCATGCAGAGTCAGAGAAACAAAAAGCGGTTGTAAAAAAAAAAACAACCTGCAATCAGCTAGTATTGTTCCACATCAAGATCTAGGGCAAGGGTGTCAAACATACGGCCTGAGGGCCAGAACGGGCCCACCAAAGGGTCCAGCCCTGAGTACAGTCATCCACCAGTTAATGTCCTGTGCGTCATGTTGCTGTTTGCATGTTGCGCTGCAGCGCTGTTTGCCGATGAGCTGCTGAAACACGAGCAGGAGCAGGCCAGGCTCAACGAGGCCCGGAAGATCTCGGTGGTCAACGTCAACCCGACCAACATCAGACCGCACAGCGACACGCCCGAGATCCGCAAATACAAGAAGCGCTTCAACTCTGAGATCCTCTGTGCGGCTCTCTGGGGTGAGACAGCCGTCACAGTTACAATATTACTCACGTTGACTTCGGCAGGCGGTAAAAAAACGAGACTTATCTGTGTGTCTGTGTGCAGGAGTGAATCTGCTGGTGGGGACGGAGAACGGCTTGATGCTGCTGGATCGAAGCGGTCAAGGCAAAGTTTACAACCTGATCAATCGACGGCGCTTCCAGCAGATGGACGTCCTGGAGGGACTCAATGTCCTGGTCACCATCTCAGGTTGGTATGACCCCTAGAAGCAGCATTTTCTATGTTCAATAGTGTTTTACAAACAAAAGAGCACTAAAGGACAAAAAATATTTAGCAAAGGATTAAAAATATACAAAAACACACACACAATGATTAATAAATAAATGGAATAAAATAATAAAAATTCAAAAAAGGCAGGGTTCAAGTTGCTTGATGACTGTAGGTCTGTAAGAAGAAGAGATTTCAGAGCGTAGTTTCAGCGTAGTCCAGGACGGGACGCCACATTTTTTCAAATTTGTCAGTAGAGCTGTGAAGCATAAAGTTTCTTTAGTTTTACGTGCTGCTGTATTTTTGCTCCAAATAAAGAGGGTTATTACCTTATCTAGGTTTGTAAAAAAAATATAAAAATATTACTACTAATAATAAAATAAATAAATAATTTTAAATACGGATCAAGATACAGTGAAATAAAAGCAAAATTTTTGGAAGTGTTGATTCTGCCTCCTAATTAAATTGAAAGAAATCAGGGTTCCTGCAGGGTCTTAAAAAGCCTTAAAAAGTCTGAATTCAAGGCTTTTAAATGTCTTAGAATTACCACGAAATGTCTAAAAAACAGTTTTGACAGGTCTTAAAAAAAATGCATTAATGTATAAATATACTGTATAATTAAAACTACTAATTCCAAGATTTATTTATCAATAAAAATAAAATAATTTATTTCCTAATCATTTGAATTTTGTGTTTTTACACAAATAACAACTATAAATGACAATAACAAAGTAAAAGATGGTTGTATTTAAAGTGAAGTGAAAACAACACAGGGATACATACTTTTACTTAAGTAAGGTTTTGAATGCATTAATTTTACTTGTAGTGGAGTATTTTCACAGTGTGGTATTAGTACTTTCACTGAAGTAAAGGATGTGAGTACTTCTTCCACTAAAAACCTGCACCCTGATTAGAGGGATGGGTGCTTTTACTTTGGTCGTAAATTTGATGTTCAAATGAGTTTTTAGGTTTTGTTTCTTATAATAAGATAATTTTAGCATGGAAGTTAATTCCTGACCTTTTCCAAACATTAAGGTGCCATAACATCTATAAACACGAGTTCTTTTCAAGCGTAACACGACCTTTAATATTCACAGGAGGAGACTGAATGCTCCACAACCCTCAGTTTTTCTCAGCTGTCTTTGTTGGTCCCTTATTTCAGTCTTTCTTATTGTTTGGTCGTCAGTGTTTCTTGTTTCCCTTGGTTACAGCTGTCTCTTTTTTATTTTCAAGTGCTCCCCACTGGTTCGGAGTGCAAATAGGAAACAAAGCGAGATGCTGAACATGACGGAGATGTTTCTATTTTTGCCATATTTGACTTTTCTCTTGCTGCCTTCACAAATAAAGCTGATCAGATTTTAATGTTTAGGATGCTGATGGTGATGAAAACACAGTTCTTTGCAGTGATGCAGATGAGTGTCGTCATCAGTGCCTGAAATGTAAAATCTGAGCACATTTACAGGTGAAGAGAGTATGTTCTTCTTTTCTTTCTCCAACCAGGGAAGAAGAACAAGCTGCGTGTTTATTACCTGTCCTGGCTGAGGAACAGGATATTACACAATGACCCTGAAGTGGAAAAGAAACAGGGTTGGATCACTGTTGGGGAGCTGGAGGGCTGCGTTCACTACAAAGTCGGTACGAAAATTAGTTTATGTGTGTTGTGAGGACGCAAACCTGCGAACACGTCTACATTGTGGGGACGTACCTTCAATTTAGGGACTGCAAGTTGAAGTTAGCCATTAAATTTTCAGGTTAAAACTTTCCTCTCTAAATCTGTTGAATATTGGCTGACTATAAAGTAATTCAGTTTATCTATTACTGAATGTAAAGTTTACAAAACAAAAATGGTGCATGCTGTGTGCTTTTTAACTGCAGTTTAAAGACAATATCTGACTGTTTCTATGCTTCTCTGCTCTCCTGCTGCAGTGAAATACGAGAGGATTAAGTTTTTGGTGATTGCTCTGAAGAATGCGGTGGAGATTTACGCCTGGGCGCCTAAACCGTACCACAAGTTTATGGCCTTCAAGGTAAGATACGCCTGAGGTGACCCTCTCTAGTACTTCACCAGTAATCAAACATGCAGGCAGATCAGGTCACAGATTACAGTTGTAGTTAAGATTTCTTAAGTTAAGATAAGATAGGAGGTCTGAGATAGGATAGGGCACAGCCATGAGTTCAGGACTTATTTCTGTAATAGGAAGGTTCTTCCTGTCTCAGTTCTGGTGTTTTTCCGTAACGAGGCCCCAGGTGATTAATTTCTCTCTCTTTCTCCTCAGTCGTTCACTGACCTGCAGCATCGCCCTCAGCTGGTTGACCTGACTGTGGAGGAGGGACAGAGGTTAAAGGTCATCTACGGCTCCAGTGTTGGCTTCCACGTCATCGACGTGGACTCGGGGAATCCCTACGACATCTACATCCCCTCACATGTTAGTCTGTTTCTACATGATGTCCCGCTATGGTTAACGGCATCTCAACACATTCATGCTCAGCATGAAGTTCATCTGGCTGCATGTTTAACTTGAGTGATTGTAAAAGTAGCTACCTTAATGAGTGAATGAATGAATGAATGAGTCAGTAAGTGATTGAATGAAGGGACGGCTGCCTTAATGAGTGAATGAATGAATGAATGAGTCAGTAAGTGATTGAATGAAGGGACGGCTGCCTTAATGAATGAATGAATGAATGAGTCAGTAAGTGATTGAATGAAGGGACGGCTGCCTTAATGAATGAATGAATGAGTCAGTAAGTGATTGAATGAAGGGACGGCTGCCTTAATGAGTGAATGAATGAATGAGTCAGTAAGTTATTGAATGAAGGGACGGCTGCCTTAATGAATGAATGAATGAATGAGTCAGTAAGTGATTGAATGAAGGGACGGCTGCCTTAATGAATGAATGAATGAGTCAGTAAGTGATTGAATGAAGGGACAGCTGCCTTAATGAGTGAATTAATGAGTCAGTAAGTGATTGAATGAAGGGACGGCTGCCTTAATGAGTGAATAAATAAATTATTGAATTAATAAGGGAGTGACTGAATGAAGGGATATCTGCCTTTATGAATGAATGAATGAATGGTTGAGCGGTGTAGTGGGTGATTAAATGAAGGGATATCTGTCTTAATGGATGAATGAGTGAATGAATGAGTGGTGTAGATGATGACTGAATGAAGGGATATCTGTCTTAATGAATGAATGAATGAATGAGTGGTGTAGAGGGTGAATCAGCGTCCTCCTCTAACCCTGTCTGGTTACAGTAAGAGATGGACAGGAGAAGGAGACGGTAACCACAGCAACCGCCTCACATTGCTTTTGGCAGTCATGAATCACGCTGTGCTCATGTCTGTTTCCATGGCGATTGCGTGGCTGAGGAGCGGGAGACTCTATTGTTGCAGCAGTTTCTTTTCTCTCAGGGTGGGGACGGGGGGGCGGGGGGGTAGGCTCACGGCAGCTCCTAATCCCCCTGCCCCCATCCCCTCCAACCCCCTCCCGTGTGTCGCCCCGGCAGATTCAGGGTCAGGTGACCCCGCACGCCATTGTGGTTCTGCCCAAGACGGACGGCATGGAGATGCTGCTGTGCTACGAGGACGAGGGCGTCTACGTCAACACCTACGGACGCATCACCAAAGACGTGGTGCTGCAGTGGGGCGAGATGCCCACCTCCGTCGGTACGTCAACCAATCAGCTCGCTTCTCCCTGACCCCTGACCTCTGACCTCTATAAGCGGTCTCAGCAGATCATCTTTCACCCTCACTACTATCTACCACACCTCCTCCTCCGTTCAAAGCAACACTTCCTCTCTCTCCTCCTGCCTTTTGCTTTCAGTTCCACCTTCAAACAGGAAACCAAGACTGTAGCCTCACCTGTTCCATTACCTGCTCAGAGGGATACAACGGGTTTTTGGGAGGTTGAACAGACCGTTCAACTTTATTTGGTAACCTGATGAAAACGTACAGTCGGAGCCAAAATCCATCCATCTGAAATCGAAAGCTCCGTTGCTTCATGCTAACACTTTCACACTACATTGAAAGTTTTATTAGCTTTATTTTGTTGATATAAGATAAGATATTCCTTTATATATACTGTATATTTATATAAACAGGTAGTAAAGTGCATAAAAAATAAAAAGTGTGTAGAATCAAATAGAAAACTAATATCAAATTAAATCTTCACTGTGCTAGATTTTTCTAAATCAAATTTTATGGGTTTTAAAGGAAAGTATTTATTATAATAAATTATATTTAATAAATTATATTATTATAATTCTAAACAAAATTAATAAATAGAATAAAATGGTTACTAATATTCATAATAAATACCCTCAAAATAAAAAAGAAAAGAAAAGTTTTAAAATAATAATAATGTTTGATATATTTGTAAAGAAATAAAATATTAAAATGATTACTATTAATATATAATATGTATATGATCTAATGATCTATTGGAGCGTTTAGGTTTCAGTGTTCTCATCACTCAACAGGTGAGCTGACCAAAGAATGACAACCTAAAAACTGAGTGTATCTCCTCAATGTCACGTGTTGAACATCCATTTAATCCATTTACTGCATGAGATGACAGCAGCACAGAGCATTGCCTCCACCCTCTACACCACCACACACACTGCGTCTTTTACTTTACTCTTTCTTTATATCCAGTACGCACATATCTGTTTTTTTTTTTGTGTTGGGGGAAATGCTTGGTTGTTGTTTGTCTGCTGTGCCGTCCTCTTGTTCTGTACAACTGTGTAATATTTCCAGAAGGAATCCATTCATCCTTGATTGCATGAGCTCTAAAACAACCATTCGTGAGGACACTAGAAGTCAGCGCAGAGTACAGTGCATCTAAATGAATCTATTATTTATCATTACACTCACACGAAGAGGAAACTCGAGCACATCAAGGATGGATCTTGGATCTTATGATCCGAGTCGATCAGAGAAAGCCTCTTGTGTTTTTCCATTCGGCCTTCAGTCTCTGATTCTCAGATGTCAGTGTACAATATCCTGACTGATTAAACATGTATGTTTGACTGACTGCGTCTGTGTCCTGAAGTACTGGTAGTTATGTGTTCATCTCCTGTTAACATGTTTGTGTGTATTTTTACTGTCAGACCAGAGTTTCTCACAGCCAAGCCCGGCCTCAGACCCCCCTCCCCCCAGACAAAACATAAAACCTGCATCGTCATAGCGTTTTATCTTCGCACGTGAGCTGCTGGTCGATCTCCTTCCTCAACACAAAAGAGCTCTATTGCACGAGGGGAAAAACAGACCTTCCACTGTGACATCAGTGCCAGCTGGAGCCTCTCTGCTGACCCTTTTCCACTCGGACACTTTAGTGGTGGCTCGGCAAGGTGTCGCTATTTGCATTTCCATGCTCACGAGCCATTTAGTGCCATAACAAGATGGCCTCCACCACTAATCTAATTGGCTCAACGTGCAATTGTTGTTTCACAATGTTCCCAGTCTGATTTTCATTCAGTCAAAGCTTAACAACCTGCTAAGTTGCCCACTCGTGAAACACTGGAAGGACTTTATTTTGAAGCAGCTACGGAAAAGCAAGCCGTATTTGTTCGGCTGTCACATGCACACAACTTTATGTAGCGCTGCAGAGTTCAGACCACCGGCGTCAGTCGTGGTGCTCGAATAGTTCAAACTACATGACTGGAAACCCAGCGAGCGTCCTGTTACGCTGTCCTGCGAGAGCTCAAAGGTCGTGATGGTTCAAATCAGTCAGAAACTGCTGCAATAATCTCCTCCCGGTGAGGCGGAGGAGGCCTCAGTGTGTGACTGGCTTGGGTGTGAGACTGGTGCTGAGTCTTCTCCTGTCCAACCCCCTGTGTGTGTGTGTGTGTGTGTGTGTGTGTGTGTGTGTGTGTGTGTGTGTGTGTGTGTGTGTGTGTGTACGTGTACACCCTCCACCCTGCAGCCTACATCCACTCCAACCAGATCATGGGCTGGGGAGAGAAGGCCATTGAGATCCGCTCCGTGGAGACGGGACACCTCGACGGAGTTTTCATGCACAAGCGAGCTCAGCGACTGAAGTTCCTGTCGGAGAGGAACGACAAGGTGAGTTTCTCTCAAAACGTTAATATCCTGCAAGTGAAAAACAGCTATTTTAGCGGAACTCTTTAATTTAGATTTTATATCGTACTTTTCTTCTGAAACTCCACCCATCCATCTGCAACCGCTTATCCCATTAGGGGTCGCGGGGGGGCTGGAGCCGATCCCAGCCGGCATTGGGTGAAGGTGGGGTTCACCCTGGTCGCCAGTCCATGGCAGAGCACATAGAGACAGACAACCATTCAGGCTCACATTCACTCCTATGGACAATTTAGAGTCATCAGTTAACCTGCAGGTCTTTGGACTGTGGGAGGGAACCGGAGAACCTGGAGAGAACCCACACTAACCTCGGGGAGAACATGCACACAGAGGAGCCCCAAGCAGGATTCAAGCCTGTGACCCTCTGTAAGGCGACAGCGCTAACCACTGTACCACCTGTGGTGCAGCCCTGTGTATATCCCACAAATTTGTGTGTAATTCACATAATTGTGAACTGGGAAGTATAAAGAGCGGCAAAAACAGAGTAGGGAGGAGGTCAGGGTGGATGGGTGGGTCAAAAAATACTGGCCTTTCGCCCAGGAGACAGGCGTCCATTTCCCATGTGAAACCAGAAGCCATTGCAGGTTTATTTGTCACATCACTTACATACTTGAGTAACACCGCTTTCAGGGTTATTTTAAGCCAAACCACAATTTTTTTCCTAAACTTAACTAAGTAGTTGTGTTGTTGAATCCTAATCAAATCAATCTTTTTGTAAGCCCAACTAGTTTGCAGCCTCCTTCTGTAACTAAGCTACAAAATGTGAGGATTGTCAGTGTTGTATTTTCATTATGATGTTACTCTGAACGCATGACATCTATTGTACATCTGTCCATCCTGAAGGGGGATCCCTCCTCTGCTGCTCTACTGGAGGTGTCATCCATTTTTTTTTCTTTTTTTCCCTGTTAAAAGGGTTTTTTTTGGTTGGGGAGTTTTTTCTGATCCAAGAATAGGGTTGTTCTGTAAAGGACAGAGGGCGTCGTATCCTGTACAGTTTGTAAAGCCCCCTGAGGCAAAATTGTGATTTAAGGCTATACAAATTGAAATTGATTTCTTAGGCGTCCCGGTGGCCGAGTGGGATATTTTATGGCCTTGATCCTGACCAGAGTCTTTTAATATTTACTCTCTGCTGATAGTAGTGTAAGTAAATGAAATTCATCATATCCCATGTATCAGAAGTGGATACTGGCCGCTGCAGGTCTTTAAATAAAAGGCCGGTATCAGTGATCCAGTTGAAATATCTGCTAAAATAAACCAGACAGGTGTCCAGGCTAACGCTGTCCTCTCCGTGCATCTCCGTCCTGCAGGTTTTCTTCGCCTCGGTGCGTTCTGGAGGCAGCAGTCAAGTCTTCTTCATGACCCTCAACAGAAGCTCCATGATGAACTGGTAACCTTTCTCCTTCAACCCACAACCCTCCTCTTCTTCACTCCGAACATCGGCCGACGTCAGGAGAGAGGGATGACTGGAGGACTGTGTGTGTGTGTGTGTGTGTGTGTGTGTGTGTGTGTGTGTGTGTGTGTGTGTGTACAATGTGTGTTTGTGTTTGTGGAGGAAATCAACGAGCTGCTGAACAGATGATTGACTGGAGGAAGAGTTGAACCACAGGAGTGTGTTCCCCCACCCACCCCCCGTATAGACACCCTCCAGCTATAGGGGGCGCTACAGGCCCCATGGATGGTGTCACTGCCTGCTGGGCTAAAGTGACTCCTCACACTGACAGTGGTCGACGCCTTCGCCTTCCCTGTGGACAGCCCGACTGGGCCGATCGTTGTTCTCGAGGGTTTTGATCCGGACTTTAAAGGTCACTGACATCACGCCGAGTAGCCTTCGACTTCCCCATTTGGTTGGAGAGGGAGCTGTGGAGAAGCTCTCTGTGTAGCACATTAATGACTCCTTACAGGGTGTTCACACTGCGAGTACGACTTCGGCTTGTTGGTGCTGAATCCAGTCAGACATCTTTTACTGTGTTATAGTGAGGAAACATTTCGGCTGTACGGTAGCATCACTAGAAGAAGAAAATGTTGACCAAAATAGTGAATACAGCAGTGTCTCAATATAAAAGTCACTCTGGGCTGAAATAAAATCACTTTGCAGGCGACGCAGATAATCCACACTAAGGCTGCATTCACACCAAATTCAGGTGTTCATGCGACGAAAATCCATCTTGTCAGGCTTCAAGTAAAGTTTGTGTCGGGTTCGCCAGGCAACGGACCAATCGGCATCCTGCAAGGAGCTACTTTGCTACAAAAGCAGTGTTTTCAGTGGCGTTTGGGGTGTGGATGAAAGACCAAAACACATCAAAGTACCTGTGTACGTGGACAAGGTCTAAGACTTTGTCTACAAAGATATTTTTAAAAACGGATATTTTCCCTTACATTTAAAATCTGTCCACACGGTCGTTGTTTTACAAAATATCTCCGTCCACAAACAAAAACGACTCCAAGCGCTCGCCGTCATGTTTACGTGTCGGCACAAGTGAAATCACAACTTAAGGGTCGATGAATTGCGTTTCCTCAGCTTCACTACAGTCAGTGTGATAACAGTTACTGTTGGTGGTGAGGCTGGGACGCCTGTCTCTTTACATGCATCAGTGAGGAAAGGGTGGTCATTCAGGTTTGTGTCCGTCGCCTTTCTGAGTGCTCCAGACCTTCAGTCACCCAAAAGCATTCAGTCACCCTTCGGCCTCCACATATTTAATCTGCTCCCTGGTGTGGCCTCCTGTGACTGGAACATTTTCAGTAGTCCACCATCTTTGTTATTGTTTTTGGAGCATGCTCATTCCACAAAGTAATCTGAGTTTTTAAAAAGTCTGCACAATGGAAGGCATTTTCAAAAATAACCGTTTTTGTGACCCAAGAGACCAAAACGTAGAGGAAAATATCTGTTTTTTTAAGATATCTGTATACGTGTAGACAGGGCCATAAATTAGACTTATCTTGCACATTATAAAGAGATTTCATTGTTTCACTTTCATGCATTTAATCACGAACAGAGACCTTAAGTGTGGCTGAGCCTGATCAGCCTTTAACCACTCCGAGGCTGCTGACCAAATGTTCAGATTATTTATATGCTGGCTCTTGTTGTTGTCATCTAAACCACTTCGAATAGTGATGACTGAATCTCAGTGGATGTTTTCTAGATTAACATCTTGTAGCAAAACCTTAAGGGTGTCTTCTTAGCGCTGTCAGATCAGGATCCGATGAAACCCAGAAAGCGTTGCTTCCCTGATCGTTGCTGTCCACGATGACGCTGTTGCTCACAGTGTGAACATTCACTCTGAGTGCTGCTGCTGAAACACCTTCCCCTTTAGGAGAGAAAATACTTAAAAGGCGCCGAGTGTCGCAGGGGAAATGGGACATTTTATACTTCATCCTTGAGGACGCTGCACAGCTACTTTGTCCCGGTGTGTTTCTGGAAGGGGAAGGAAGGTTGTAGATATTGTATTATTGCTGCAACAGCAACACAATAACTTCACATTGTTTCTCACCAGAAGAACTTGGCGTAGAGTAGTTTCTGCCCTTGGTTCGCGCCACCTTTTTCTGTCCCTGCTGTTCTGTGTACACTGCACCTGTGTAAATACTCACTTTGATGTTAAGGGCAGATTTCGCAAAAGCAGGTGAGAACGCTGAAGAAAAAAATAACAGTCTCGCTTTTTTTGTCTGTCCGTTCTGTAGTTTACGGAAGACCTGAAAGGCAAGCAAGATTTTTTTTTTTTTTTGTTCTGATGATCTATTTTCTAAGTCTGATCTCAATGATTTTCTCTCCTGTTTATGGCTTAACAACAGGTGGAAATAGGCCCAAAAAATTTAAGTTTTAAGTTATTTTTTTTCTTTGCCTCTTAGTGAAAATAGGAGGGAGAGACTCAGTTTCTCCATGTGCTCTAAACACGAGATATGTTTAGAAATAGAGGTAAAAAAAAGTAGAAAAAATTTCGTAATTGCGTAAAAAAGTTTTATATTTTCCACCCGTTCTTAGTCATAAACACAGGAGAGAAAATAATTTAGATCAGATTTAGAAAATGGATTATCAAAAAAAAAAAAACAAAGATCTCTACCTTTCAGGGCCTCCATGGAGATTTTTTTTTTCTTTTTGTGACCGACGAGTCAAGCAAAGACTTATCACAAAAGTTTGGTTTTGGGTTATCACTCCAACTCTTTTTCTCTGTATTTCATTGCTGTTTATTTAGTTGTGCACTTTTGCATGGTGACATACATGTTTAACCTGCTGTCACTTGTTATGAATTGTAAGTTTAAGGCAATACACAGACTGGTCTGACTGTAGAAGCTGAGAGTCAAACTTTCTACATGACGCCCTGAAGCATTTTTATTTCTCACAACACTGAGCTGTAAAGTGAAAGTTTTTAAGAACTTAGCGTCCGGGCTTTTATCGCACGACTAACAGTCAGATAAGTCAAGATTGTACACTGGATAATTTACCATTAAATTTATATTTTAGGGCGAGCGCGACGGGCTCAGCATCACTTTGGATGACGTTTTCTATTTTTTGCAGGTTTGCCGATGGTCTCTGTAAACGCTGATCTTTGTGGGATTGCGAGAGAGGAAAAAGTTTCACCTTTTACTTGATTATTCTTTTCTTGTTCATTGATCTTTAAAGGGTGTGATAGGTGCCAGTTGAAGCCTTTTACATGAGCAGGATGTTAGCATTAATCAGCACCCTGTGAATAAAGGTCAGGAGGCAGGGTCAGTGTGAGAGACCATAGATTAAAAAACAAAAAAAGATATATATACTGTAAGAATTTTCGTTACATCTTACTGATCATTTTAGAGAAAGACAAAAAAATGTTCACTTATTAAAGCTTAGTTGTCTTTCTAAAGAATAGAGGACATAGCTATAAGAATTTCTAAAAAAAAAAAAAAAAAAAAAATACAACGTTTTTATTGTGGTATTATTTGTATTTGTATTTCAATTTTTGTACGTATCAAGACTGTGAACGTATGTACGGCTGTCGGCCTGTGAGTGTGTGTGTGTGTGTGTGTGTGTGTGTGTGTGTGTGTGAGTGTGTAGCTGAGCAGGTGTGTGCACAGGTGTGTGACATGCATGTGAGTGTATGTTTTCACCTTGTCTGAATCACTGGAATCAGTCAAAAGACGACCTCAATCTGGTGACACACATCTGTGATGTTGGAAATTCTACAATAAATGTCCTCTCCTTGTACAGCGACACCACCTGCTCCACCTCTTTCTTTACAGCACGAGCTCCATGACGGCTGGGCGCCACAACAGGTAGCTGATTATTATGATGAAAACAACCATGTTTCAGCATTTTCTTGTCTCACATTTAGAGGTCGACTGATGCTGATTTTTTTACAGAATTAGGATGGCCGATATATGATGCTGGATTTTTTGGGGGGGCCGATATGTTTGGGTGATTTTCTTTTTTCCCTCCATCTGATAAAATATAACTGCTTAATATTAACAAAATTTTTCAACCTCAGTAAACATTTATTGAGCAACACCTATGGTCTGTCTCTCCGATCTACATTTGTGTCTGCACTGCAGTGCACTTAAATATTTTAAATAAAAAATAAACTATAAACTAAATAGCCAATACATGAAACAGGTAATCAAAAAAACTTAACTTTGCCAAATAAACTTTTGGATGAAAAAAAAAAGGTTTTAGTGCACTTTAGTGCAGCATTTATCACAGATGCAGAGGAGTTATGAAGGTTTTTTAATGCAGGGTTTGATTCCCACGCCTCTATATTTTAGTGTGTCCAGTTTAGACTGAGACATGATGAGATAGATAGATAGACAGATAGATAGATAACTGCTACAGATAGATAGATAGATAGCATAACAAGTATAAATTAAATCTGAAATTATTAAAATAAAATTAAAAATTAAAAAATCTAATTATAAACACACAATAAGCCTCTATTTACATTAGCGAGTGTGCAATAACATACATACAGTGTGCAAGTTGTAGTATTTTTTACTTCAATAAGAACAAATAATGTAGTAAAGAAATGTGCAAATGCAGTTGCGCAAAGTTCAACATGTGCATGATTATTACAGGACTAGAGGAGGATGGAGTTTGGTTGAAACAGAAACTACAGAGCTGATACAGAGGTGTTGAAGAGGGTCATTGCTTTAGGAAATAACAGCATTTCCTCTAGTAGTCCTTAATACATTATAATGGTGGTCGGAGAAGGAGCCCCAACTCTTCGTGGGGCCCCAGAAGACGCCTGTTCGTTGGCTGGAACCCTGCGGACGCCCCGTGCCTGAGAGGCCGGGCCGGGTTGCCATGTTGGGCCGGCTCAGACCTGGCATCCCTTTCTGCCAGGCTGCCACCGGAACACATAAACGCACCCCTCCCCTCTCCCTCTACGGATGCTGCAGTAAAGTTGGCCGCGCCTGCGCACTGTCGGTCCTCTTTTTCTTGGAAGGTAAGTGTGGCATGGCGCGTGTTTCTGCCTTCGGGGGGATAAACGGGGGACTTAACGGTTTTTTAAGTGAACCGATAACGGATCCAGAGCTGCTAAAGTAGTTGCGCAGGGGTTTGAGCAGCTGTGGAAGTAGTTATTTAATTTCCCGGTGGCTGTAGTCGGTGGCAGGGCAGGGTGTGGGTGTCCATGTTCCAGCTACCAGGTTGAATCAAAGGGACATGCGGCCTTCGGCGGCGCGGTCAGTGCGAGTCGCTTGTCATTCCCTCCGCTAATGTGTACTCTTTTTATTGGTACAGAAATTAAGAATCCGCAGTTTATTTGTCATCTAATGCTGTAAATGTCGGTTATACAAACATAAAGGCCCCCTCACCAGCCGCTGTCGTCCGAGCGTCAAAATCCCTGCTTTTATTTGGACTGAACTGAATGGACGGCTAGCGTTAGCATGCTAGCATCGCATTAGCTAACACAGTCGGATAACGGTACTCGCTATTTGTCAAGCAGCAGCGCATGTTGGCCGGTTAATAAACATCCCAGCAGCATCATGTTAACCCAACGAGGCTTGTTAATTTAATACAGGTCGTTTAAAACGAAAAATAAACGCTAATATTAGCAGATGTTGGCGTGTGTCACGGTATTGTTAGGTTAGCTGGCTTTGTACCGTTATCTGGCGCTGTTGCACTTGTAAACTCCAGGCCAGCTAACTTGTTAGCTTATGTTAATTATTAAAATAGCTCCCTTTATTCCCCCCAAGAGTTAATGTTTTTATCTTAAACACACTGTCGCCTATTGTGTTGGCTAATTAACTAATGTTGGTTTTGATGAGTTGCGAAGTTTAGTCGAAGTTAATGTTTAACATAAAACATTAATGGTAAGATTTAAAAGTGGCGCAGCCGGCCAGCCTCGTGTTGAGCCGGGCCCCCCTGTGTCGTCATATATTCATAGTTTTGTTTTTTAGTAGTCAGAGAGGACCTAATGTAATCTGACGAACTGATCATGAGGATGCCACTTTTCCAAGATCTCGCGATATCCAGTCAAAAGGCAGTTCTCGTGGGGCCCTGGAAAGGCTGCAGTGGCCCAGAGCAAAGCCAGGCATTAAACTAGCATGTAACCCACAATAAGTTAGCCAAATTAAGTTTGTAAAAACATATTTTCCATAAGTTATTAAGTGATAATATGCACCAATCAAAGCTTTATAGAATTCCATGAAATGGGTATTTGAACAGGTCTTTATGGTATGTTTTTTAGTACCCCTGTAAGTTTTAAGTGGGATTAGTCGATTATGTCACACCAATTTGAGTATAACCATGTGGCAGCTGTTATGTAAACACCTAACTTGTACTCTTTAAATTAAAGGGTAAAGCTGGCAATAAATTACATTTAATTGTCAGTGACTCTGACAGGACTGAAATGATATATGAGGCTGTGTTCTAATCCCCCTTGGTCTGGGATTTTTACAAGGGCTGTCAATCAATTAAACTATTTAATCACATGATTAATCACAATCAGTTTTCCATCTGTTCAGAATGTACCTGAAAGGGAGATTTGTCAAGTATTTATTACTCTTAGCATGGGAGTGCTTTATGCAAATGTGTATATTATTGGAAATCAGTAAACAAAACAATGACAAATATGGTCCAGAAACCCTCACAGATACTGTATTTAGCGTGCACGGTATGCTCAAGGCATAACATGCTAAACTGCAGCCCAACTGGCAACAACAGCCATCAGTGCGCTGCCTTTGAGAATGGTCATGCCTGGTTTTCCTCGCCAAAATTTAGCGAAGGTTAGGGGCATTGTGTAGCTTTCTTCATGACAAACTTGTATGATGTGGTCACTCTAGCTTTAAAATTGAGCCCACTACGACCTAAAAAGTTGCGTTAAAGAAATTAGTGGCATTAAGGCAAATTTGAGTTAACGCGTTGTCACGTCTTAGGGATGTTAATAATTAACTGTTTAACAGTTAACCAACATTAAGCATTTTAACAGACTAACGCTGTCGGTTAAACAGTTAAAACAAATATTTAAAAAGCCAGGAAAAAGCTGGTCCACATTAAGAGAGTGCAGATTCAGGAAGTTGGCTCTGGACTTCCAGCTGAGGAGTTGTAGCTTGTGTATTTATTTACTGACAAATAAACTGTACACACACTGTCTGTTACAGCTACGTTCACAACGCCGCCAACAAACACACACTCACCACGACACACACGGTCTGTCGGAAACTAGCTGAAGTTATGCTCAGTGGGCGCGAAGCCACCGGCAACGCTAGCAGCCAGCGGACCAAGCAGACACACAGCTGACAACCTGCTAAACTAGATTAAATGTGTGGTGGTGACTTGTACTGTAAAAGTGGCTCCATGTCAGATACACTATACGCAGCACCGTGACTGCAACCGTAACTCTCCTGATGGTGAACTGGAGACAGTGAACGCAGCACCATGGCTGCAACAGTAACTCTCCTGACGGTGACCTGGAGACAGTGAACGCAGCACCATGGCTGCAACAGTAACTCTCCTGAACTGTTGGCTCAGTTGTCTCTTGTGCTCATATACTGCAGCTGGAGCACAGCTGCATACAAGGCACAAATCTTGACAGTTACCAGTCTTAGAACATTTTTCAAAATTAGCATCCCTAGTCTGTCTCTTAATCCCACCCTGTCTGGGGTTTTTACTGCAGATATAATCTACAAATCAGCAAATGACTAAAACGGCAGCATCTGCAGTAGTAGATACTGTATTTGTTGATATATGCAGATGTGGATTGTCAATTTAGTGCAGCTAATGTTAATATTTTCCTTGTTTTTGATGGTGAGCTAAATGATCTGTAAATATGATTTGCAGCACCGCTGACCCATCGCACCATGGCAGATCCCGATCTTGACTTCACGACTGGCGAGTCTGGCGCCTCCGCCACCTACCCAATGCAGTGCTCTGCTCTGCGTAAAAATGGGTATGTGGTGCTGAAGGGACATCCCTGCAAAATTGTGGAGATGTCCACCTCCAAGACCGGCAAGCACGGACATGCCAAGGTAAAACTGTCCTCAAAGTGTAGTTATGTCACAGTATGTTTCACAGT
The DNA here is from genome assembly GCA_947000775.1 of Pterois miles. NCBI lineage: Eukaryota > Metazoa > Chordata > Actinopteri > Perciformes > Scorpaenidae > Pterois > Pterois miles. Next base: position 3,652,863 of record CAMQGK010000028.1, read on the forward strand.
TTGGAAATTTAAAAAAATGAACCAGTGTTGGCAGAGACTGGGAGCTCAGCTTGAGTCCTGGAGATCTCAGATTTCAGACCAGTCTGTGTAGTTGTTAGTAATGTACAGCCTTATCTTTTTCTTTAAACACCAGCATGCTCCCACATGTACTTTGCCCTCCTGTGGGACTTGGTTGCTGTGAATGGGAAAAATTAAGATTCTGCCTTTACATTTTTACAGTTGCCATCACTTATTTAGTGATTTTTAAAACCTTAAAAAATGTCTAGAGTACTTTTTATGTTGAGTCACTTTACACCTGCTTCCTGGACTGTGAGGGAAAACATTTTCATTGGTTGCGTCATGATTTATGATTTATGAGCCGTGTGGCTACTTCTGGTGCATTTACAGCAATGTTTACTAATGTGCACTGTTCCTGTTAAACATAGTTTTTTGACCTGGTGTAAATTGAAGAACTTTTTTTTTTTTTTTTTTAAATCCATCATTTTAAATCATGAATGTCTTTCTTAAATCCTGCTTCACCTGGAAATACAGCTGACCTTTTTTTGTGGTGATTTTAGTGGTTTTACAGCTTTTTGTTTGTGATTTTTGTCTTGCGTCCGCAAACATTTTGCCTGTTAACCTGCTCAGATTTGCCCTCTGACAGTTTCCTAAATACCTGACATTACTTTCTGACCACATGTTGTTCTGCAGGTTAATCTGGTTGGCATCGACATCTTCACCAACAAGAAGCATGAAGATATGTGCCCTTCCACCCACAACATGGATGTTCCCTCCATCAAGAGGATAGACTACCAGGTACATAAGTGCTTTATTGTCACATGGATGTCACTGCAGTTAACCAAACAATGTACAATTCCCTTAGAAAGGATGTGACCATGGTCACAGTTCAGTAGCTGCTGGCTGTTTACATCAGCCAGAAATCTACCACTTAATCTGATCATGGGTACAGTTTCTAGTCAGTATTATGTGTTTGATTCATCTTAAATGTTGCTTTACTTTTACTGAGGCAGAACAGTTTCTAATACTATTTAATATTTGCTTAGAAAATCTCCAACACTGGAACAACTTTACATGTAGACAGCACTTCTTACCGTTTATTCCAAAAAGGGTTCTGGTTGATGTAAGCCTAAGGAAATGAGGACATGTGTAATATGCTGGTGTTGCACTGAAATCTGTGACTGCAGAGGAAGCTCTGTCATCAGAAAATGGGACCACACTGTTGCCTATCCTTTTGCTTTTCTTTATATCTTTAAAGTAAAAATATTTAAACTGTCACGTATTTGACATTACGCAGGTCACAGTGGGGTCACATTTCTTGATCACAGCTGTCAGAAATGGTGACCTCGCGTTGGTGACTGTAACATCGGGTTTAACCACTTTACTGATATTACCAGGCATTGTTTTTGCAATTTTTGTAATAGCAACGTTTGCTACATACCAAGTAAAAATGCAATAGCTGGATTTACTTTGTTTAGGATAACGTCAGCAGTCTTTGCTGTAGTCCGTGTAAATGACTGTGTCCTCACCTTCCCAGTTGGTTAACATCAATGAAGGCTACATGTCCCTGATGAGCGACAACGGTGACATCAGGGAGGACCTGCGTGTCCCTGAAAGCGAAATCGGAAAGGAAATCGAGGCCAAGTTCGAAGCCGGTGATGAATTCATGGTAAGTGTAAAAGCACATCTGTTTCGAGATGAACCACCACAAAAAAGTATTAAATGATTTTTGAAGCTCACAAATACTCAATGGTGCGGTGTAATTCCTGGGCTGTTAGCGTCTTGACTGAGCCGGACGCCAGAAACTGAAACACGTAAACGATGATATGATAAATTCTTTGTGTTTTGCCATCTGTTTATTATTATTAATATTAATATTATTATTGACAGAGTTTTCACTCTTGACAGGATTCAGTCCTTAATTAGAGCAGGTTTGTCAGACGGTGGGGAAAATGCGAGGTGTGCGAGCAGCGAGTGTTAAATTTCCGATGATTGACTCGGACACGTTGTGCTCTCCGCAGGTCACCGTGATTTCTGCCATGGGGGAGGAATGTGCTGTCGCTACCAAGGTCTTGGCCAGCAAATAGGGAGATGGACTTTGCTGCCCAGGCAACAAGCACCACCCACAACCAGTCTCTTGCATTCTCATTGGTTCTGTCACCAAAGCGTCGGCCTTCACAGACAACCTCAATCATTCTGTTGTGATTTCTCTCATCATTGATCTCTTGTTTTGTTTTTTCCCCCCCCCCCCCCCCCCCCCCCCCCCCCCCTTTTTGTTTCTCTTTTCCATTGCTGTTGGGGAAAGTTCCAGCGCAGCTCGCTGCGTGGTCCTCTGCCTGATCACTGAGGTTTTGTTTGGTAACAATCTACTTTATATAAAACAACTTCAAAAATAATGATCAGTTGCTCATTCCTGCTTATTTTCGCCTTCAAAGTGTTGGTTTTGCCACTCACATTCCTGAATGTTTAAATAACAACGGGATTCAGCTTTTGTATGATTATTTTTTTATATTCTTGAATATAGCAGGTCTAAAGCCTTTTAGAGGGAAGGGATAGGGCGGGAGGGGGGCGGGGGCAGTTTTTGAGTTGTTAAGCAGTGGGAGGGAGGGTAGCCCCTGTAGATGCTAAATTCTGGTTTAGGCCGTCCCTCTAGCAGCCATACCGCTTTCCAGCATGGCCTTTGCTCTGGTTCCTGAGTGGATTGGGCTCGACAAGGTCCATTTGTCTCCTACCCGCTGGGATTGGTGGTGGCTAGTACTTATGAGCACTTGAGGTCCACCCCAGCATGTCAAAGCTCTAAAACCAAGAAAAGAGATATTTTTTTTTTTCTTTCCCCCAAGAACAGAAACAAACTTCAGTGATTTTACCCTCGTGATGCCAGTCTCTGGTCTGTGTAGAAGTTTGAGGGGCTGTGCGCTCACACCTCTCGTCCACCGGGGCAGTCGAGGGCTCGCCACCGCTGCCCCGGCCATCCCCATCCCCCCCAAATACAAAAGGAGTGTTATATTTTGTTTTGAGAGGCATGAGTGTGTAGCGGTGTGGGCCTCCGAAATGTGAGGCAGTTTGCAGTGAGGCGTGTGTTTCTTTTGAGGGACTCGATCGGGTTGGGGAGGGTGGTAGAGTTGCAAACTTTTTGTTCACTCGAGGCCTTTGTCACCTGACTGGAGATGGCAAAAAAAATAAAACGATGAAACAAATGGACAAAAACTGCAAAGGATGTCTGGTTTTCTGTGTCGAATATACCCAGTAATGGTGTAGTTCAGTCAGGTTGTCAGAGTGACAGGGTAGCTCACATGAAGCGCTAGAATCCAGGCAGAAGTAATCCTTAAAAGTTTTTCTTACACTGCAGCCTGCGTGTACTACAGATATCTGGATGAACTTAAGGTGGAAAATAAGTATAACCTCCAAAAGCAGAAGCACTAGATTGTGAAATACACCGCTAAATGCTGCTGCCTTTTTGTGCAAGTAGTCCTTTTTTTCCATTTAAATGTACTTAAATCCTGTTTAACCCTTTAAAGCCTACTTACAGTAGATGCAAAAGACTGAAGTGCCTGGACATAGTTTTATGTTTTTGCCAAGTCTGCGCTTATTCTCTCAGTCAGTATCAAGTGTTATACATCATATGATTCAGGGGGACTTACCCATTTATTTCTGGCACCATCATGCATTATATTTGTGTGGGCATAACATATTTAACCTTTAAAAAAGGCCAGTGGAGGAAAAATGTTTCTCTGAATAACTCCATGGTCAACCAGGGAAGTTTAGCTTTCTCCACTGTGTAAAGTTGTGTTTAGGTGTTATGAAGTTTGGTGCAGATGGACCTTTTCCTCAGTGCCTTACAGCCATTTAGCAGATATTCTCGTGGTCAAGGTGCAACGCTGAATCTGCGGAGTAAAGTGGGGTTGCGATGCTAACGTGGTCACATCTGTCCATGGAAATATATGGGATGCTACACTAGGCTTTAAAGGGTTAAAGAGATAGTGAGACATACCCATAGCAAACATCCTGCTTCAGAGTTTTGATGTTGATATTTTACTCGAGTATCAGTGTTAAAAGCACATAGTGAGGTGTATGAAGTAGTGTTGTGGGTCATTCCCTATAAAGTGTCCTAGAACACCTGTCAGATAAACATGGGCACATAATGAGATGATGGGCTCTTGAACACTGAAAAATAAATGAAAATACCAGCTGAATTTCAGTGCCTTGCTCTGCAGGTGGTGTAAAAAAGGCTCTCGCAACAGCAGCACGACACACAAAACAATACAGCAAATTAATTTAAAGAAACTTCTGGTACAGATTCAATTTTCTTTGTTTAGCCTGAATTGGTGTTGAGATTCAGAGTTTAAATGGTAGCTGGGAAAAGCTAAAGGTGAGAAATGACTTAAACTTGACAAACTGGAGACAGAAAATCCTATACAGCACATTTTACTGAACGTGAACTACTCCAGGATGTTTCTGTATGTTTTATATGGAAATGTTTACTTTTCTAATGTGCTGAAACATCTTTTGTTTTGTGGAGAACAAGTAGAATCTCCAAAAGCACTTGATGGCGAAACATGCTATTATAGTGTGTATATATAATTACAACCATTTAAAAGTCCTATTTTAAAAAGTACGACAACATAGTCAAAGCTAACGTCCTGTGTCCAGTTTTTGATTTTGCTATTTTACTCATCAGGGGTTAAAAGTACATAATGTGATGTGTGTTGTGGGTCACAACAGACAGAAAAAAGTAACTTGATAACTGAAAAATACCACGTGAATTCAGGCTCTGGTAATAGCAGATTCACACCAACATACAAAACAATACAGCACCCGCAACAAAATGGAGAAAACCACCAAAAGAAACCAGTGATACAGATTCAATTTGACTTCAAATAACTTGCTTAAGCAAGCCTGGTTGATACACAATTATGACAAAACCAGGAGAAATTTAGCTAATTTAATAATCTCATATCAACATAATTGTATTTACAAGAACATAGATACGTTACAGGTGCTGGTGTTTAGTTTATCTTCTATTTATTGCCACACAAAAGTGTCAGAATGAATATAGACTTAATTGAAACTACTGAAAACAAAAAGAAATGCTGTTACACAAACAATTCCTGTATGTTTTGTATGGAAACTATGTGCTGAAGCATCTTTTGTTGTGTATGTGCATTGTGAAGTTATGGCTGCAGAGAAAACGCTCAGACACACCCTGTCTGAATGTACCAGGCCTGATGGAGGCTCATGCATGTCTGCACGCCGAGACCACGGTGGAAAGAAGGATGCACGTTGAATCATCTGACCAGTTCTGGTTTCTGTGACTCATCAGGAGGGATTGTTATTCTGTGTTCCTGCAGACGGGCTGGTCTGAGGCCCGGAGCCGAGCAGGCACTGTGTGAATCATTAACCCGGCTCAGCAGCTTTATCATCAGGGTGTGTTTGGGCTGCTGTTGATCTTTGGACCTGCATCGTCAAACAGGCGAAACCTCCGCTCTAAAGTCGTTTGTTTTCTGACAAAACTTGGCCAAATTTAAATGTGACTCTTGGCATTGCAAAATAATAAAGACACGTTTGACTGGTAACTATGTGCCAATAGTCTTGTCACAACTCGTTAATCTGCTTATTTTCCTGACTTTTCTACAGCGATACCGGGGTTGCCATATTTGGTAACGCCGAGCTACGTAGTACGCAGCGCCTACGTCACTGTTGCGTCACGTCCGGCTCCTCCTTTCACGTCCGATCTCTTAACATGGTGCCGGTAAGTTCTGTCCAGCTCCTCAGAAATTTACGCATTTTATTATTAATTCTTCGCTTCCCCCCATTTTTTTCCGGCCATTACCGACTAAAATAAAGTAAAACTGTAAACGTACAGCTGTGTGTTAAACACAGAGCGTTTCTGTAAGGAAGGAAACGAAAGAAGCTAGCAGAGTTAGCATTAGCTCGTAGTAGTCTCGATGTTTGCTGACACGTGTTCCATTCATTAGTGACGGGAGGCAAACTCCATTGAGTAAATGGCTGTTTTATCTCAAATCAGCGGTTTTCCTCATTTTCACTGGTTAACTTTAGTGTGTATGTCAGTCTGCTTGTAGTTTAAGGAGCAGTAGTCAGTTCGGCAAAGGGTTTATATTAGTAATCCTTCGAGTAGTTAAAATAAAGTAGAAATGAAGCTGTCAAGTTATGCCTCTACTGCTGTATGATTTCCATACCCCCACTGTCAACACCTAGAATCATCAAAACACCTTTATTGTTGCTGTTCTTTTAGTGGATGCTAATTTCATTATGTAAAAAATGTACTTGTCGCACAACTTACTAGCTGCTGTTATTAGAAATGACAAATTACAACTATTTATTTTAATAGTTCAGTTTTTGCATGTTAAATTGAGAAACGAATTTTAAATTTGATGAATGTCTGCCACTCAGTAAGTTGTATAATGCAGTATTTTAATTGTGTTACTTCACACGTAAGTGTAGATATTTAAGAAAATGTAAAATTGTACTTTAATATTAAGCTGTCAAACAGCATAGAAATGAGCTTGAACCTTCAAGTCAAAAAAATGAAAGAAGTGAGATTAGGAAACATTGATAGGCTACTAGATTGTAGATATTTTAACCCTCTGAGACCCACAATAGACCAATTTTTGTTTTTTACGGGGGATCTTTAGGGGGAGCTGGGTCAGCAGCACTTTTGAACTCAAGCAAAAAGAATTGATTTTTAAGCAAAATGATCGTACGTTGTTACTTGCAAACATTATTCTTGATTGCAGGAAAAACATTTTTTTTCCAACTGAAACCTATTCTCTTTTGATCTGAAATCTCTTTTTTGGTCGCAAATCTATTTGAATAAGAAAGAGACAAACGTATCTCCGTATAAAAGCTAGAAGAGTGATGTTAAAGAGGAACACCTGAAGTTTCTGATCCTGTTGCTGCTGCTCTACCTCAGCTCAAACAGAAGAGGCCAGCTGTTAGCAGGAAGGCCAAAAAGGGAGCTGCATGGAAGTTCACCTTGGACCTGACCCACCCTGTGGAGGATGGGATCCTGGACTCCGCTAACTTTGTAAGTCTCACTGCCAGTCTTACTGTTCTTGTTGAACCCTGTATGTGTTCGACTTTGGTTGGGAATTAGGAAAATTGGAATATTTCTCTTGCAGATTATTTAACACCTTTCAAAATGAGATCACAAAAGGTTTAATTTAGTGATATTTGCAAGCAGCTAACCCTGCGTCTGGACTAGGGCTGCCTTCCCTAGCTCCAAATATACTAGGGTTCTCTTCCCTAGTGCGTCACTGTGTTCTGTCCAACAGGAAACCTTCCTCAAAGAGAGGATAAAGGTCAACGGGAAGACGGGGAACCTGGGCAACATCGTCCAGGTCGGCCGCATGAAGAACAAGATCAACGTCACGTCTGAGAAGCAGTTCTCCAAAAGGTGAGATTTACGGCTTACTGAACAAACAAACCTGCTTACATTGAAACCTCAGCAAACTAGGAAATCAAAACTCTCCCCCCTCCTCCCACGAGGTATCTGAAGTACCTGACGAAAAAGTACCTGAAGAAGAACAACCTCCGTGACTGGCTGAGGGTGGTGGCGTCCGACAAGGAGACGTACGAGCTGCGCTACTTCCAGATCAGTCAGGACGACGAGGAGTCGGAGGCAGACGAGTAAACGGATGTCACAGGTGGTGTCAGGAGAATAAATGTGGAAAAATAACTTTTCAGTCTTGTGTTTTTTATTGGGCTGTTCTCTAAACATTGTCAGCACACCTAAAGGCGTGAAGAGAGTGTTGAAAGTGTTGTTTACTGCTGATATATTGAGTTGTCAGTTTACACACGTTTCTCCAGGTGTGTAACAACGGCCTAAACCTTTGTTGAATTCATGATTGTGATTGGTCAATCACAGCGTTCGACGGTCTGTTATTTCTTTATAACAGACTGCTGCGGTTCTGATGTCGGACTCTGGCGAACCATCTTAGTGTCAAGTTATTGATTTCTTAAGTAAGTAGCTGTATAATAAATGGAATAAGATAAGATAAGATATTCCTTTATTAGTCCCACAGTGGGGAAATTTACAATAATAATGTAATGGAATAATGTAGAGCTAGCGGGTCATTGTTAAGTAAACTGTAAAGCTCTGTCAGGCTTTATATTACAAATAGAAACCGCAGTGAGCACGTCTCCAAACCTCGAAGAGTATTACTTCTGGGTTTTATTTCACAGCAATGAACGGCTGGCTGTAAGTTATGCTTTACATATGGACAAGTGTCAACATTTCCATATGAAACACCTCCAGGAAACAGACACTGCCATCCACTCAATTAGGTGAAGATTATTTTTTCTTTACAAAAATCTATGAAACATCCAGAATATCAAAAAATTTAAGAACAGGACAAAGAAAAAAAATGTCAATATTTATCTTAATTTGAAAATGTTCATACAGAGCAATGCAGCATCCATATATACATACACAGATGAAATATATATGTAGACCTTTTTAGAAAAGTACTCCTACCTAATTGGCAATTTGAGTATTTCTCAAAGTGTTCGATCCACCAATTAATTAAATTTTTGGTGTGTGGATTACATAACCAGCGTGTATGTACAGTCAGTTGCCAGTTTATTAGGTATTGTCTGGAAATACTGTACATCCTTCCTCATGAAGGTAATGATAAAACTGTCTTTGAGAGGTGTTATATAAGTTATACTAACAAATGAATCTATTATTTTGTCCACCCCAGTCATATCAAGGGCAGGCTTAAATAAACGCCTCATACAGTATATGAAACTGCTCCTGAAGGTGTTTGTGTAGCAGTACACTGAATGAACACTAGGTGGTGCTACAGACTGAGTAGTGTAAGTACTTGTACACCCAGAAACAAGAGAATACAGGCTCGGTGAATGCATGAAAGTACCAGTAAATTGGACTAAAAAACTACTATGAAGATGAAACACACTGGATCTTATAATTCCTATAATACAACTTAAAATTAGAATCCAGTTTATTGAAGTTCTGCTCAGAAATATTTGAGGCTTCGCGCTGCGGCAGGTCGTAGCTTCGCTCAGGCCCTAAAAGTGAACCTGCTAGCGCCTCTGAAAGACAGTAAAGTCTCTAAAATTCAACATTTTAAGCTCATTTATATCCTTCAGAACAAGTTTATGATTGCAGCCAAAACAACAAAAACAGACGGAGGATGAATCACTTCACTAGTTTACTCTTATGAATGAGAAGTCTGACAAGTCTGTCTCAATACATTAACAATGTTTATCTTAAAACCTATTGTTTATGATAATAATAAACTTTATTAGTATAACACTTATCTAAACATAGTTCTAAAGTGATTTACATAAGTTAAAATGGTGTGCACTAGGGGTGGGATGGTTTTTAAAATTCACGGTGTTCAGTTTATTTATGGTCCAGCAGGAGGCCAGTTTCCAACTTCAGTTTAAACATACATTTGATTGATTTGGTAAAATAATTTAACGACTGTTTGTCTTCACAACAGCAGACTAACATCAGGAACAAAACTCTATATCTGATGCTGAACTTCTGATCTAAAAGAAAAGTGACTGAATTATTTAAAAAGAATGAATGAATACAAACTAATCATCAACATAAAGGTCAGCATCAGGTCAGCAGCACTAGAGCTTTTTAAACAACAGTAACATAAACTAGACCAGCACCATATGAGGAAAATCTGCCATGTGCAATAACACTGATCAATATTCCAATGATGATATGACTTGTGATAAATAAATATTGAAGTGTTCATATTAACTGTACTGATGTCAGCCTGGTTGTTTTTAAAGTCAGAACCAGATCAGATTTGAATATTTAAACACAACAAGGACACATGTTGTTTCTAGAGCAGTAATGTTGACAACAGCAGAGTCTCCATAGAAACTCATTAATATCTCACTGGAAACAATCTGACAGATCAATAAATAAATCAGAAAAACTATAAAGAACTAGAAAATGCATTTCCTGCTGAAATGCGTGTGAATGCTGATAGCTGAAATTAATTGCAAAGCATCGCTGAAAATGCAGAAATGTGAAAGGACTTGCCTAAAAGTATTAAAGATCAAATGCTGTTGAACAGCATTCACACTAATAATAGTAAAATGTAGAACAAAAAACTATAATAATGAAATTAAAACAAGGGATTGCTCTAAACCCTCCTGTAAAAGTAGGTGATTTAAAAGAACAACAACAAGTGAAGAGTTGTTTTTCCACTGGATAAAATCCTCTGTTGGGACTGGCATGATGAGGCAGCGTCCGTCTCCTCTGCTGTATGAATCACTGCATGCTGCCAGTGAAAACCTTTATTCCCTTAAACAGAAAAGGATGTTTTCTTCGTGTGTGTGTGTCTGGATTCACTCCCGGTTGCTCATCTGTTGCGTATAAAACTCGCAGCCTCAGGAATGCCTTCACCTTCAGCTGCTCTGCGGCTGGTGGCGTCTAAAAACCTCCACACAGAGTCACAGTTCATGGATTTTACTGCACAAAGACAGTTAACAGATTCATACACACTGAGAAACAGGTTAGATAATTAAATGAGGGAGAAGATAATAAAAAGTGCCTGAATATAAAAGATGAAGGTCGAAACAAGACTGTTTCTATGAAGCTGGTATGTAGGAGGTACAGGTTTCCAGGCTTAGGCTGGTGCTGGTCCTGGTCCTGGCCTTAATCTGGTCCCGTAAACCGGCCGACTTCAGATTCATAAACACGTAACATGATGGCAGTGGTGAAGCTGTGAGCGCGTAGACATTAAATGAGACCTGGTAAACAGGAAGCAACTCTTCAGGTTAGATTTACTGTAAAATGGCTGAAATTATCTGTAAAATTGTAAATCAGTGTTCAGAAATTTATTTATTCTTTTAATTTTCTAAAGTTTTTTAAAAAAATATATATTATTTTGTTTTTCATATTAGGACTGACCCTTTGACCGTTGCCACGGTAACTGACCTCCAAATTAGTATTGGAATACTTTTTATTTATTTATTTATTTTTATTATATAAATATGTAAAAAATAATGTAGAAATCCCCAAATAGCCCGCAAAATATGGAATAATCACAATATTAACATTAAAGTGTTTATTTAACTACACTTTGTCTATTTACGTCTGTATATTTATATATATATATATATACTGTAAATTTAAACGTAACATTTTAGAAAACGATGATATATATGAATTAAAGAGTGAGACAGAGCTGTCCACTGTATTATCTGATCATGTCTGAGACGATGCTACCGTTAACATTCACAAGAACTCTCTGATTTGTGGTTTGGCTGATAATCAACCAGTTAGAAAACCCAGTAAAAGGGTTGAAGCAGCCTAAATCCAGTCAGACGTCTACCCAGGCTGGTGATGAATAATGCACCAGAATACGCTGGTACGCTGGTCCAAGAGCTGCAAACTGGGTCTGATTATTACGAAGCATCAAAGCATCGTCTCATATCTGGTGTTCAGATGAAGCAGCTCACGTTTGGTGCTGAAGCCAAGAAACAGCAGACAGTTCGCTCAGGTTGTGTAGACGGCAGCTGAGAGTCAGGTTTCTTTTAGACCGTCAAGTTACCGTCTGTAATCTGACACCGCTTATCAGATTACTACAGCAGATTACATGCTGTACATACAGACACAACCCATTCAGTGTGTTCATGCTGGAGAGATGTAATGTAGTCTTTTATTTTGTGTTTCAGTGTGCAGAAGATTTGAGGACGGCTGCAGCAGCGGTGTTGAAATGTGAAAGTCTCCCTCCACCAGATATGAAGGAACATTTAACCTGTGAAAACAGTCTTGTAAAGGCAGAGAAACCACGTGGGCTCAGGGTGCAGTTTATAACAGTCTGTATACAGACAGTCTGCATTAAAACTGGAGGTGTGGCGTTTAAAAGATATGGCTGTTCATCCGGCAGCGATGATCTAGTCTGAGTTACATCCTGGGAACCAGCAGTAGGATCCAGTGTTGTTGGAGCTTGATCCACACTATAAATGAGGACATCTCAGCCTCCGCTGCTTTGATTTTTATCAGTCTTGTTTAAAACCGACTGTTGTGAGTCTCCCAACTTTATGGAAAAGGCAACACTGAACCTGAATTTATCATTTTCCCTTTTAAAAATGAATATATGATCACCGGAGTAGCTAGTCGTAAGGACTTGGGTTAGGAGGGGGGGGGCCCGGGGTTAAAACCCCAAGGGGAAAAACAAAAAGGGGGTGGGGGAGGGGAGATTACCCTTTGGGGGCTGCGGGGGGGCCCCCGAGGGAAGGGCCCAAACCCCCAAAGGCTGGGGGGGGTTGGGAGGAGCCCCCCCCCCTATTTAAATTTCTTTAAATAAAAATTAATTTATTATTTATTTTTTAAAAGAAAAAAAGAAAGAAAAAATTTACTCCCCCGGGGGGTAAAAAAAGAAAAAATTTCTTTCTTTCTTTCTTCCAGTAGTGACTGCTGTCAGTCAAAAAGCTGCAAAGAGGCCAGCTGGGCTCTTTATTGGGATGCAAACCTAACCTCAGCCTAAACCTACCTACCCTAACCTCAGCCTAAACCTAACCCTTACCCTAACCTCAACCTAAACCTAACCCTTACCCGAACCTCAACCTAAACCTAACCCTTACCCTAACCTCAACCTAAACTTAACCCTTACCCTAACCTCAGCCTAAACCTAACCCTTACCCTAACCTCAACCTAAACCTAACCCTTACCCTAACCTCAGCCTAAACCTAACCCTTACCCTAACCTCAACCTAAACCTAACCCTTACCCGAACCTCAACCTAAACCTAACCCTTACCCTAACCTCAACCTAAACTTAACCCTTACCCTAACCTCAACCTAAACCTAACCCTTATCTGAACCTCAGCCTAAACCTAACCCTTACCCTAACCTAAACCTAACCCGTACCCTAACCTCAGCCTAAACCTAACCCTTACCCTAACCTTAACCTAAACCTAACCCGTACCCTAACCTCAGCCTAAACCTAACCCTGACCCTAACCTTAACCTAAACCTAACCCGTACCCTAATCTCAGCCTAAACCTAACCCTTACCCTAACCTAAACCTAACCCGTACCCTAACCTCAGCCTAAACCTAACCCGTACCCTAACCTCAGCCTAAACCTAACCCTTACCCTAACCTCAACCTAAACCTAACCCGTACCCTAACCTCAGCCTAAACCTAACCCTTACCAATAACCAGACCTCAACCTAAACTTTACACTAGCCTCAACCTAATTCTAACCTTTACCCTAACCCAAAGTATAACTGTTACTTGCCTAATCCTAACCCTTATCCTAACCTCAACCTAAACCTAACCTTACCCTTACCTCAACCTAAACCTAACCTTACCCTAACCCTAAACCAAGTCTTCACTCTAAAATATTATGTTTTACGTCAACTTTTTGTCCCCAAAATGAAGGCAAGTCCCCACAATGTGACTGTGTAAACAGATTCATGTCGCCACAACATATAGTAATACACACACACACACACACACACACACACACACACACACACACACACACACCTGGTCAGTTCTCAGCTCAGAGAGTAAAGAAACGTCACTGATGGCAGCTGCACCACAAAGTTAACTCACACACCTTCACAGCAGCTATTCTGTCCTCCCTCCTATGAATGAATAATGACACACACACACACACACACACACACACACACACACACACACACACACACACCTGCCCAGTGCCAGGTGTTGAATATTGCATCCACGTGATCACGTGGTGTCAGGTCTGAAGGATTAACGCCGTCTCCTCTCGTCACCATTTCCTGCAGGTCTTCAGACGACGTGGACTCAACCATCACCTCATCAGGAAAACACACAACAGTGAGTGTATTACCTGTCCGTTCAGGTGTGCACCTTCAACCTGCATGTCTTTATCAGCTTCTTGATGCCACTCTCTGTGCTCCTTCGCTTTCTTTAACTCAGCCTGTTGATGCTGATTTCCATTCATGTGCTGATTCAAGTGTGAAGCAGTAATTTCTGGTTTGTAGAAGCCGGTTCAGGTGTGTTCAGTTTTAGCTTCCACGGTTGAACCTTTCCGTTGTGAAAGTAGATCCTCGTCGGTCTTCATGAATGTTTCAGCGAGGGAGTCTCGCTCTAGTGACTGATGGTATCCCATCATCACCTGCTGACTCTCATCATCAGGTATACCTGCCTGATGGTGGCCTTTTATGATTGCACCATTTATTTACTGAAGAGTTGATCAGTAAGTTGGTTTTCTAAAGGAATGTATTAAAGAGTTGCTTCACCCAAATTAAATAAAACATAGTCTTTCTCTTTTCTCTCGTGGTATCAGAACATGCAAGTACATACAAACCAATAAAATGGAGGTCAATAGCAGTCAAAGCATTGAAAAATTACCACTTACTACTGAGTTTATTCTTAAATTTCACTGTTTTTTTGCATCTGTTTTTTTTGCAGTATAGCACTTTGAAACAGCGTTTGAACCATAAAATACAGAGACGTTTACACAAAATATTATTTAACAATTAAATGATATTGTAAAGAAAAGATATTAGTTTAAGAAGTTAAGAAGTCTTTTACTTTGACTTGTTCTGATACTTCGTTTAGATTTTATCATATTAAGCAACAGTAAACATGTTAGAGTTAACATTCCCTTATTTTGTTAAACCATCAAATAACATATTTCCTATCAGCTCAATGATACTGATGATATACTGCATATTTTAGTACATCAACAACAATCATTTGTATTGGGCTTAAAAAAAAACCCAAATCAGTCAGCAAAATTGTATAAACCAAACCCTATTCAAAAAACACTGCTTTTATCCACAGTGGCTGAATCAGTCGTAACAGACATATCAGACATATGTTTAAACTTGTTTACCTTCCTTTAGTTCTTGGTTTGTTCTTTCTGGTAGAAGATAATTGTGTTTGATCAAGAACTGTGCTTAAAGGGTAACTTCAACCCTATTTTCCCACGTTTTTGTGTCGAAGTGACCAATGGGGGCAACAATTTCTGAAACTGATCCAGTACTTAGGGAGAACGCCGCTAAACGAGCTGTGAGGGAAAGTGACCAGCGTCAATGTAACGTCATGTCCGCTAAAAGAGTTTGTTTTTGCCACTGACAGGCTCAGATTGCTAATATAAATGTCTGATGACATCATGGAAAGGACCCTACAGGGAAATAAAGCCCTTTTCTCACGTTTCACTTGATCTGGTCTGTTTGTTATTGTGTCCAGGTCCCGCTCAATATCTGTGAAATCTCAGTATCTGTATACTTTGGCTTGAATAAATACTGTTGCATTCAAAGACCTCATCCACATTGTGGAAACACTTCTAATAACAATCAGAGCCTGTCATGGCAAAAACAAGCACTTTTAGTGAACGTAAATGACAGTGCCAGCTTGCCCCAAAAGGATTGCATTACAGTCTGTGAGCAGCTGCAGAAAAATAATGAAGTTAATCTTAACTCCTTTTACCAGACAGAGCCGGTACTGGGTTCGTTAAAACACTGCCTTTAAAGACGGCATAAAATACTGTGGTGGTGTTTTTTTCTGAATAGTTTCTAAAAAACTGAGGCCTTAATGCTACTAAAACATCACTCCAAGACTATTTTGTTTGTTTGGTAATGATTTCAACATTTTGTTACAAAATCAACACACGAGAAATTGTATTTTTTGGGGGGGGCTGGAGCCGATCCCAGCTGGCATTGGGCGAAGGCGAGGTTCACCCTGGACAGGTCGCCAGTCCAGTATTTTTTAATTGCATCACTAATACTTTTACTAAAATAAATGATCTGAATACTTCTTTTCACAGAGCCTTATCCCACCATCTGGATCTGTGAACAAAGAAATAGGCTGATGATGTGGGTGAAAGAATGATAGATGGAGTGACAGAGAGAAGGTAGAAGGAGACACAAGCAGACATAAACCGGTGATAACCAGGAGCGGCGATGGCGGCTTGGCTGGGCCGGGTGTCTCTGGGCGACGCCTGGTACAACATGTACTCCCGCCTGCTGCGAACCAAACCCGTGGGCTCCATGGCTCACAGCTCCGACGACCTCACCGAGCTCGGGGAGGGGTCGGCGGTCGGGCTCGCCAAGGTGCTGACCACCGTGGACCTGGTGTCGCTCGGCGTCGGCAGCTGCGTCGGCACGGGGATGTATGTGGTCGCCGGGCTGGTCGCCAAGGCGATGGCGGGCCCTGGGGTCATCCTGTCTTTTATCATTGCAGCGGTGGCGTCCATACTCTCAGGTGCGTTGCAGAACAGTCTAATCTTACAAGACGCTTACTGTCTCAGTGAACTCACTGTATTCATGTTTGTCTCCAGGTGTGTGCTACGCAGAGTTTGGTGTCCGTGTCCCGAAGACGACCGGCTCCGCCTACACCTACAGCTACGTGACCGTCGGAGAGTTTGTGGCGTTTTTCATTGGCTGGAACCTGATCCTTGAGTATCTGATTGGCACAGCGGCAGGGGCGTCGGCTCTCAGCAGCATGTTTGACTCTCTGGCCAATCACAGCATCAGTAACTACATGATCACACACCTGGGCACGCTCAGAGGACTCGGTCAGTACCATCAGTATATGATTTAAGAGCAAATTAAAAGTCTAATTTAAAGTAAAATGACTTAATTTTTACTAACATGTCAGGATTTATGTGCTCACATTAGCACTAAATACAGTTGCCCTTCTTCACTCTAGTGCTTAGGTTTATATACTTGGACTATTAGGGCCAATTTTGGGAGGTAAGATCCAAGTTTTGACAATAAAAAAGTAAAATATTATAAGATTATGATACTTAGCATGTATAATGATGCTAGCTTAGCATATTAGCATCCAGTAGTTGTTAAGATATTTCACATAAAACCACAAATGTAACCCACATGTATGGAGGACTAAAGCTGTCATTATAGCAAATTAATTAATAAAAAAAATACTCACTAAAGACAGAAATAAAGAAATTAAACAATAAAGAAATGTATAAATATACTGCCATTGTCTTCATTTGAAAATAAATAACTAAATATGCACAAAAATAAAAAATAACCAAATACAATTAATTTATTCGAAAAAAAAGTTTTATTTATTTAGCTATTGAATTTCTTATTTATGCAAATAAATAAATAGATATATTTTATTTATTTATTTTATTTCTGAGCAAACTTTTATTTAATTGATAATCTAGGCTTTTATTTCTACATTTATATCTTTAGCATTTTATGTATTTATTTGTTTGAGTCATTTATTTATTAATTAATTTATTATAATGCCAGCTTTAGTCCATACTCGTGGTGTTGCTGGAGGAAAATTCAACAGAGGAGAAATCCTTCCTATCATATCAATCCTGTCTCTCATATGAACTCCTACTCTTTGTTATGCTGATGAAATATTTTTATTATAAATGCTGCTGTGTGTCTGTTTGTCTCAGGTAAAGGTGAGGACACGTATCCTGACCTGCTGGCCCTCTTTATCGCCCTGCTGGTCACAGTGATCATTGCTCTTGGCGTGCGTAACTCTGTGGGCTTCAATAATGTCCTCAACGTGGTCAACCTGGTGGTCTGGGTCTTCATGATCATCGCTGGACTCTTCTTCATCTCTGCCAGCAACTGGGGGAGCGGCAGGTTCCTGCCTTACGGCTGGTCCGGGGTGAGATCTTCAACTACGTCTGTGTTTTAGTCACTTACTTGTTCAAACCCTCAACCTGGATCTCTCGTTGTTGATCAGGTGATGCAAGGTGCAGCGACTTGCTTCTACGCCTTCATCGGCTTCGACATCATCGCAACGACAGGAGAGGAGGCGAAAAACCCAAACACCTCCATCCCGTACGCCATCACCGCCTCGCTGGTCACCTGCCTCACTGCCTACGTGTCGGTCAGTATGTGATGTGCATGCTTGTATGAGGGAAACATTTTGGTTATTTTCCTTTCTATCAAGGCCACAGCTGATTTCTATTCTTGAATTTTTAGCAACCCAGAAGTTGCTAGAAATTGATGTTGGCATTGTGGGTTTCTGCAAACTACAGGATACATTGAATGTCCATGTTTCTGAATCAAAACAAAAAGACCATGAATGCAATGATGCAAGCTGAAAAACTACCAAAAAGAGATGCAAAACAACCACAAAGACATGCAAACTAGCATAAAAGAGACAAAAAAACACCACAAAGAGATGTAAAACAACCAAAAAGAGACAAAAAATAACCAAGAAGAGTTGCGAAATGAAAAGATATGTCTCTTTGAATCTGTGGCTCTTGTTCTTATGTAGGAGGGGTGGGGCAATTTACAGGTCTGGGTCCAGGAGCCCATCGTCTCATGATCCTTTTCATCACCGTGCATAAGTAGAGAAGGACATAAAAAATGAAAATGCACAGCCTTGCCTTTTAATCCAGGTCTCGCATGCACAGGTGAGCGTGATCCTGACTCTCATGGTTCCCTACGACCTGATTGACGGCTCGGCTCCTCTCATGGAGATGTTTGCGGTGCACGGCTTCCTGTGGGGGAAGTACACCGTGGCTGTGGGCTCCATCGCCGGCCTCACCGTGTCTCTGCTGGGCTCTTTGTTCCCCATGCCCAGAGTCATCTACGCCATGTCCCGGGACGGCCTGCTATTCAGGTGAGGAGGCAGGGAGCACAGGTAGGACGAGGTCCCCGGTTCCGGGCTAACTCTGTGATTAATGTGTGTGCAGGTTCCTGTCTCAGGTGTCTGCGCTCACACACACTCCCACGGTGGCGTGTGTGGTGTCAGGCAGCTTTGCGGCGCTCCTCGCTCTGCTGGTGAGCCTCAGGGACCTGATCGAGATGATGTCCATCGGCACCTTGCTGGCCTACACTCTGGTCAGTGTGTGTGTGCTGTTACTGCGCTACCAGCCTGACGAACACGCCGACTCGCACCAGTGCAACTCTGGGGAGGACGTGGACGCCCTGAAGCACCAGGACGACGGGGCGGTCCCCACCAAAGATGAGCAGATGCTGATCGGAGATTCAGACGGCGATGGATCGGCATCGTACCACACTGGCGGGACTGAAGGAGAGGGAGATGACTCTGATTTCCACACGGGTCACGCCTCACTGCTGAAAAGGCTTCTGGGAGGTCACTACTACACCCTGCGGCTGCGGCTGGGAATGCCCGACGCAACGGCCCGGCCCACTCCTGCCACCGGCCGCATTGTGACCCGATGCACCCTCCTCTTCTTCTTCACCTCCTTCCTCCTCTGGTCCACCGTTATATTTGGCGTGGAGCAGGGAAGTGGCGCCGGGGCGGTGTTTTCAGGCCTCATGGCCACACTGATGGCAGGCTCCTTGGTGAAGCTTTTAATCACGATCATACAGCAGCCAGAGAGTGGGAGGAGGCTGCCCTACATGGCGCCATGTGTGCCGTTTGTCCCCGCGGCGGCCATCTTGGTCAACAGCTACCTCATGCTTAAACTGTCTCCACTCACCTGGGCCAGGTTCACTCTCTGGTGCTTCATAGGTGAGATGAAACATTCTTGATAAAGGATTTAAATGTCGTAACAAACTGTCTTCATACAGAATATAATGGATTATTTAATAAGATGTAATGATTCTGTTATTTTCTATACCATTACTAGAGTGCATTATAACTTTTATACCATGGCACTAATGAAGAAGAAATAGAGGCGAGTTAACTAGTTGTATTACATGGCTTTGTTGAATACTATATTCTGATTGGTCAATCACAGTATTCTATGGTCCATTATCATTAGACCGTTGCTATGTATAACAGACCGTTGCTATGTGTAACAGAGCGTTGCTATGGACGCAGTTCTGATGTCAGACTCTGGGGGACCACTTCAGTGTCAAAGTATTGATTTCTTAAGGAAGTAGCCATATAATAAGCAGGATAATGTACAGCTGGTGGTTCGTTGTTGTGAAATAAACCCCTTTAGGGTGACATCGCATCACCCCGTTGGGGTTTATTTCACAATAGTGACCGGTTAGCTGTACATTATCCCTTACACATAACCTGCATTTTAATTTAATTGAGTTATAATTGTGGTTAAAATATTGAACAGCGGTTTCTTTAACAGACATCTGCCAGAAACAAATATTTTAAATTGTATAAATAGTTATTTGTATCTATTTGTTTATTCATTTGTCAACGTTTTAATATAGTTTCTAGCTGCTTTTTTAAGTTAAGTTTAAGATTTTAATGAAAGTTTAAGTTGTTTAATTGAATTTTTTTATGTTTAAGTGAATTTAATGTACTATTTTAGTATTTTAAGAAATTACCAGATTTTATAAGTTGGAAAATGCTAATTATAATCCAATATATGATTAAGTGTTTTGTACGAATCATCAGACCAGTTTAATAAAGATGGATGGATTAATAGATAGATAGATAGACAGACGGATGGACAGATAGGTAGATAGATAGATCTGTCCATTTCAGGCCATGCATCTGTTCTGGCATGTGGTTTCAGTTCTGGAGTTGTACTGGTGCTTATTTTTAGTGAGTCTATCACATACTGGAGGCTCCTCTGTGGTTTCAGTTCTACCTGTTGGTTTGAGACACCAAACTGAAGCCTGTTAACGTGAAGTGTGCTGAGGAAAGTGCACACTGTTTACCGTAGAAAGTGTAAAACAGGATGCAGCTCTAGATGACGAGTCTGTACATCCAGACTTTGTTATATGTGCAGTAGGTTGACGGATGACGGAGTGAGGGAAGAGTTTCCCGCCTTCAGCAGTCCATGAGGGTTGATTACGGTCCAGTGTCACAGCCTGACCTCTCTACCTGATGTCTTAATCCATCCTCAGGTCTGCTGATCTACGGTTGCTATGGCGTGTGGCACAGCACGCTGGAGTTGAACGCCCAGGAGCAGCAGGCGCACGCCAGCTCCTACCAGCGCTACGACGACCACTTCGATGACGACACCTTCTCCCCCGACGACAGCTTGTACCCCGAGGAGCAGGACAACAGACCCTACCAGGGCTGGTCGGCCCCGGAGGAGAGGGGCTACCACTACCGGCCGCAGCAGAACCAGTACGAAGACGGGGAGCAGCATCAGGACCAGTATGAGCATAATGGGGACCAGTACGGATACCAGTCTGGACCAGGAGGCCAGTCTGTGGGCCGAGGCAGAGGAAGGACCAATCATGGCTTTGATGGGGGTGAAGACGAGGACTGAGCAGAGGACGTTTCCTCTGAAACTTTAAAACTCTGAAAGTGGCGTCTACGAGAGAAATCAAATAATCCATGACAAGCAAGTCGCAAGATTTTGTTTAATTATTCAGTAGTGAAGGCCTCCCTTTGTCTGCTTGGTGTGGAAACCTGGTTTGGATATCAGAGGAGGCAGGAGAGCGGACACGACGGACGCCTCCCATCAAACATGTTTCAACAACCTGGTTCTTACCTTCAGCCTCAGTTTGCACATTGCAATACCAAACGTTAGCGCTTCTCCTCTCACTGCAGATGTTTTAAACGCAGCGCTTTAAATCAACAGCTGCACATAAAAAGTTGTCCAGCTGCCGTCTACAGCATTCCCCCTCAATTCCCCTCGTTCCCCCTCAAAAACTTCAGAAATTGTTGTCTTTATTAGTCAGTTAGGTACAAAAACGTGGAAAATTAGAGTCCAGGTTGACCCTTTAATAACCAATCAGATGAATTTTGGCACCAGAATAAAAATGTTTCTCAAGTCTTATGAACAAAGATTCTACTGACCCAGCTCACCTTTTCTTTTTAAATTTAAGGATTTATCACTCACTCATCCCTTATCGTCAACCGTTTATCCGGGTCGGGTCGCAGGGGCCACAGCTCCAGCAGGGGACCCCAAACTTTCCCTTTCCTGGGCCACATTAACCAGCTCTGCCTGGGGGATCCTGAGGCATCCCCAGGACAGTATAGAGATATAATCTCTCCACCTAGTCCTGGGTCCTCCTCCTCCCAGCTGGTCATGCCTGCAACACCTCCCTAGGGAGGCGTCCTACAGGAGGCATCCTTACCAGATGCCTGAACCACCTCAACTGGCTCCTTTCAACACAAAGGAGCAGCAGCTCTACTCCGAGTGCCTCGCGGGTGGCTGAGCCTCCTATCTCTAAGGGAGACGCCAGCCCATCCTCCAGAGAAAACCCATTTTAGACCGCTTGTAGACCGCGATCTAGATCTTTGGGTCATGACCCAGCCCTCATGTCCATAGGTGAGATCTCTTTTTGTCACAACATTGCGAATGCAAAACCGCCTCCCACTGGTCCAGTTCTCCGGCCACTCTCACGCTCCGTTGTTGCCTCACTCGCAAACTAGACCCCAAGGTACTTGATCTCCTTCACTTGGATTTATTATTTATTTTTTATTTAATATTTATTTTTTTCCATTCATGGCATCTCTATGTCTTCACGGCGTCTTTCTGAAACCCTCAAAGTTACTTTTGTGTTTTTCTTGTTTGAGTGAATGGAGTTTACAGTGAAAAAAATATTTAGTGTTAATGTGTGCATATGAGGACGGCCGTTGTGGGAATAAATGTCTCATTTTGAGTGAAATTATTTAATCTGAGACTCGTAATTACTTAGAAACTTTTATTATTTTTGTAGCACCAGCCAAAAACCCGACAATACAGGCACACAGTTGATACACATTGATTATACTGTGAATATGAGCGTATTTGTGTTATTGGTACATAAAACTCTTTGTGGGATTAAATGAGAGCATCTTTAATCATCTCTACTGCAGGAAATATTTTGGAAATGTGTTCATGCTATAAAATGACAGGAGCTAATCAACACATATAAGCAAGTTTTCAAATCATGTAAAACTGTAAAATCTGTGCAAAGAAGAGACGAAGAAGACGTTTCTGGCTCCTGGCTGCTCCTACAGGCTCCTGTATACTTGGTGATGGTAGTGTACAGTCTCTAAAGGAGGGGCGGAGAGCCACAGACTCACACTCGTGCACTCTTGGCGTGGTTGGCGGGGGGGTCCAGCGGCGTGGCCGTGCCCCCCTGCCTGGAGTAGTAGAAGCTGTTGTCCCGGCTCGGGGTCCCGGGGTCGGTGCCGTGGCAAAACAAGATCAGGAGGCCGCCCAGGAGACAGAGAGCGGAGCCGACCCAGCCGGCGTACAGAGAGAAGCCGAACGACATCAGACCCTCCTCTCTGTGAGCGCCGATGGGGAACCAGACCGTCGATACGATGCCACACAACGCTGGAAGAGACATGAAGACGGAGACATTCATTTCTAAAGACAAATCATCTGGAGTTTCTGTGGTCTCTCTGTCCATCTGGCTGGTCCTCCCTGAGGCTGTGTCAGGGACTACCCGTCTTTTCCCACAGGAAGGAGGCCAGTTTGGCAGATGAACCCGGTCAGGATGAGGCCTGCAGACCCTCCTTCCATCCCTCCTCCCTCTGCAACAACTGGGAGAGACCTGAGTATGGAGCATCTTACTATCATACTAACTACTAACCTCTAAAACTCAAACTAATGTCTCCTTAAAATCACATCCAGTTTCTCCTTAAAACAAAAAACAATTTCTCATTAAAACAACAACCAATTTTTCCTTAAAACCAGAACTAATTTATCCATCAAACGACAACCAATTCTTTCTTAAAACCAGAACCAATTTGTCCTTAAAACCAGAACTAATTTGTCCTTAAAACCTATTTGTCCTTAAAACCAGAACTAATTTGTCCTTAAAACCAATTTGTCCTTAAAACCAATTTCTCCTTAACCCACAACCAATCTCTCCTTAAATCCAGAACCATTGTATCTTTAAAACCATAATCATTTTCTCATTTTCTGTCCTCTTAAACCAAAACTTCAGTCTTCAGCCAGTTTAATAAAATCTGTTAATCTACTGATTCTTGGTTTACGCTAATGTATTTTAAGGTGTAATTTAAAGCCACTGTGAGTGTAGTATTGGAGGTTGGTAGGTTACTTCATTGACATACTTTAAGTAATGAAAAATATATTTTTAATTTAATGTAGGCCTGCAATATGCATGCATGTTTTCCCTCATTGTTTCTTCAGAGAGAGAGAGAGAGAGAGTGAGGTCTCCCTCACCCATGAGGATGAAGAGGACGCCTCCCACTCGGGCGCGGCGCTGCTTGATGGCGAAGCTGTCGTTCTGCAGCCTGACGCACGGCATCGCCATCAGCACCAGCAGCATCGCGGGGAGACCAAGCAGACATGCGCAGATCATCAGGGCACGAGACGTCTGGACGTAGGCTGGAGAGAGAGAGAGAGAGAGAGAGAGAGAGAGACTTTGGGTTCAAGTGAGAAATACTATTACGCACAAGCAATACGTTCATTATGTATGTGACATGATAATTAACTCCATCCATCCATCCATCCATCAATCCATCCATCCATCCACCCATCTCTCTTTTACCGGGTAGGCTGAGGATCTGGCTGAGGGCCACGCAGTGATAAAGCGCCGGGGAGATGACGCACTCTGCCCAGAGTCCACGAGAGCCCAGCTCCTCCATGCGGACGCAGGTGGCCACCGCGTAGTCGCAGGTCCGGACCCAGTCGTTAGTGGCCGTGGCGACGATGATACCGACCCAGCCAGCGCAGCTTGCCATGCTGCCGGTGATCTGCCTGCACATAAGCGCCATGGAGCCGCCGTGCGTTTTTACGCGCTCCAAAAAAAAAAACAAAACAAAACTTAAAAATGTTAAAAATGTGGATTTTTTAAAAGCTGATTAGTGTTTAAATATTTTTCCTCCTCTGTCTTTCTACTGTTATATTAATTTAAAAGTTAATTTAAAACTGAAAAAGGGTTAAAATGCAGAAGTTATATTGCGATCCCGCTCTGCTCTGTGCAGAAAATATAAGTTGAACTGTCCGAAATATTTCTGCAGTCCTCACTTATAAAAAGTAAGATATTCTCCCAAATAGGATTAAAATGAGTGCTTTAAATCAGAATCCTTTAAAAACAGTAGGAATTAAAAAGTAATCCTGCTGTGTTCCGTTAACGCGCCCGGGTCTGATCCGCAGAAAAATGCCTTAGAATATGATTTATTACAGGGTGTGGTGAAAAATACCCCTCAGTCCAAACTTTAAGCCAATCAGAGCGCATGTGAGATCCTAACCTAAACCAGATATGAAGAGACTCAAGACAGAAAAACAAAACCTAAATCCATCAGATAATGCGGGAGATACAGACCGACCTGGAATATTTGCCCCACATTTGAGGGTTTGGATCTCCTGGAGGAACTTTGTCACATGAATTCAAATCAGTTTATTAATAATAATACACAGATTTCTCTTCATGCATCACTCACCTGTCTCACCTGTCTCACTGCGGCCCTCTGCTGGTGGTGACATGCAAAAACATTTTATTTCAAGATAAAACAATTGGTTTGATTAATTATTGATTTATTAAATAATTTCAAGCATGATACCATAAAAATGTGACGATTAAAGACACCAGTCTCTACCCTGATAGTGACCTTTCTTTTTTTAATCCACAGACATGTTTTTGTCCAGAATATAGTGATATAAAACATTAAACTTTCATTAATCACTTACAAAGTCTACGTATTATTATTATTATTTTTTACACACACCGGTTATGTTAGCTACTGGATAGATTTGTCATTGACGTGACGTTCTAAAAAAACTAAATAGACAAATTTTATATATTAAATGCTCAAAATCCTTCATGAAATAGCTTCAAATTTACACTCTCCAGCGGCATGAAAAATGTACACAAAGTTACAAAAATCCCCCCAGTCTCCTGCTACAGTCCCAAAATGGATGAAATTTCTTCTGGACTCTGGTGTCTTCATGCTTCTGTTCCCGTCTTCTAAGGCCACACCTCGATTTATAATCTCATAAATTACCGTGAATCTCTTTTTGTGACTTTGTTCTGTCATCCTTGGTGTCAGCTTTTGTTTTTCATAAAAACTCTTTCATTTCCTCCATTCATCTGTTTTCTTTGCTGTTGTTTTCACACCCCAACTTTCTCTTTTTAGCAGTCAGGTGTTTTTCTTCTCTCTCTTTCTCTCATTGGTTTTTCAGCGCGTTGATGTGAGCGCAGATCTTGAGAGCCGGTCCCAGTTTGATGTTCATGCTGGTCATCAGATGGTCCTCGGTCAGCAGCAGCAGAGCCTGGCCGTCGATCTCCTGCAGCCGGAACGCCTCGGCCACATCGCTGCAGCCTGAAACACAAAGATTCAGATGAGTTCTTCACCAAAGTGATCCTCGAAACATCCAATCAGTGATCTCATTCTAAGCTAACCAAAACACAATTCTTAATTTCAGGTGATTATACACAAAAATATAGTTACTAATATAGTTTAGAATGAGCCCTTCATATCTACATAGGGAGCGGGTCCTCTTCGAGGAGTCCGCCATGTTTCTAAAGTAGCCCAGAACGGACAAACCAAACGTTTTTACAGTACCAGCTGGCAGCTGGTGATACCACGTTTTTACGTACACCCTGGACAGGTCGCCAGTCCATCACAGCGCTGACACATAGAGACGGACAACCATTCACCCTCACATTCACATGTACGGGTCGTTGATTAACTGCATGTCTTTGGACTGTGGGAGGAAGCCGGAGAACCCGGAGAAAACCCACACTAACACGGGGAGAACATGCAAACTCCACACAGACGAGCCCCATTCGAACACACATTCGAACCTGTGAGGCACCACCATGCAGCAAACTTAAAATACATTATTCTAAATTTTATTTAATAAAGATGTTGGAGCTTTACAATATCGTGACACCCATGAGGCGTCAGGGTTTGTAAAACACTAATGATTGTTATTAAACTACCTAAAAGCTTCACAATAAAATCATCTTTACAGATTTGAGTTTCACCGTGTTTTGTTTTCCTTCCAGATATTGGGTGGATAAAATATGCTCGTTACCTCAGCCTGCAGTTAATTTCAGTGTATTTGCGAAACACTTAATTTGATGAGAAGCTGACGATCCCCACCATCATCTGCTGACGATTAACGCGCTCCAGTATTTGTTTAAATCAATCTGACAGTTTTAACAGATGCTGCCAGTTCAAGTGGCGTCGCAGGAGAGGCTCCACATGCGAGTTATTGATTTCGTAACTCCAGAGATTAATCCATTAGTTTACCTGGCAGCGTGTGAATGAAGGCAGTCACTTCCTCCACGCTCCACTGGGCGGGGGCGGGTTTGAACGTGGTCGTGGGCGTAGACGTGGTCAATGCGGGCGCAGACGCCCTCCTTGCTCTCCGCGCCGCTCGACGCTCCATCCTGGCTGTCATGGCAACGGCAGGATCCTCCTCATCCCCGCCATCATCCTCTTCCTCCTCCCCTCCAGCCTCCATGTCCTCCTCCTCTTCCTCCTCTTCTGCCGCCACCGCCTTCTCCTTTCCCTCCTTCTCACGCCGACCGGCACTCCAGAGGTCACGAGGCTGCAGGGAGAAAAACACAGGTGAGTTCATCCTTCATTATTCATTCATTATACTTAAGTTGTTGAAATGTTTGCTTCTTAAAAGTCTGAATAAATGTGGCATCTATGCAGCAATATAAAAATACCAGCTAAATATACTATACCATAGTATGAGACTGTATTTTGCAGAAAGTCAGCTACTGGGACTGATATAATAAATTAAATTTTAAATAAATAAATTTGTTAACACTGCAGCATCAATGTTAGAGCAGCATGTTACTGGTGTAGCTGGTCCAGGTGGAGCTACTTATAACTACTTTATATACAGTTAGTTTAGTCCCGTGGTTCCCAAAATAGG
The DNA here is from genome assembly GCA_947000775.1 of Pterois miles. NCBI lineage: Eukaryota > Metazoa > Chordata > Actinopteri > Perciformes > Scorpaenidae > Pterois > Pterois miles. Next base: position 3,680,499 of record CAMQGK010000028.1, read on the forward strand.
GAAATAGGGGCTGAGCCCCTCCAAAGGGCCACCAGGTAAATCTGAAGGGTCATGAGATGATTAAGGGGAGAGGAAAGATTAAACAGTTCTGATATACACATTCATCCTCATTTTCCCAGACTTTTCTCTAATGTTTGCCATCTTGTAATGACTCTATTATTTAAATGAAACCACGTGAGACGTTTATTTGGTTGGACTGAAAACTCACACTGGTTTATGGTAAGAGTTCACAAGCAACAAAATCAGGAACAAATGGTTTAATTTTTAACAATGTGCTGTACTTTTATTATTTATTATCATGTGATTTTACGCAAAAATTTAATCTGCAAGGTAACTAGTAACTACAGCTGTCAAATAAATGTAGTGAGGTGAAAAGTACAACATTGTTCTCTGAAATAGAAGCATAAAATAAAAGTACCTCAAAATTGCACTTCAGTAAGCCTACAGGATGTAAGTAAATGTACTTAGTTACTTTCCACCACTGAATACACTCACCAAGTAGACAGTTGCTCTAATGGCAGTAAAAAGACCATTTTAGCTTCTAATCCGGGCCATAGTGAGGATTTTACAAATAATTTTAATTTAATTTATTAAATTACATTTTATTTTTGTCATGTAAATGTTATTTCACATCCTGATGTTTTAAAACCTGTCTACACTGCCAGGCATATAATTCTTGTGTGGATTTAATTGATCCTTTATTTATTTGTTTAGTTTATACATTGAGTTAAAAGTTTTAGTTTTTAACTGACTGCTGTTTCGTTAAGAAGACATTATGGCTCACAGAGCAGGTGTCTGTTACTGCATGCTCCACCCAGCCTGTAGAAACTACACCAAAATGGCTGAGGCTTCACAGCAGTCCTCAAAACTCCACATCCCATAATTCACTGGTGCTGGTTAACGCCTGTGTGAGAGAAGTAATCAGTGTATTTGGGTGAAAACCTGACTGAAATGAGCTGAGCAAACAGGTGGGTGACAGAGAAGTGGAGTAAACAGTAATTTTAGAAGTTTCTGTGGATGTTTTGACAACTTTTATGCTGAAATGAGGAGCTGTCACTCATGCAAAACCAATATAGCTGCATTAATGGAAACAGTGTAGCTTCACTAATGGAAACCGGTGTAACTGCTGTGAATGTGAGCTGACCACAAACTGTTCTCTGTGAAGGAAACTGCAAACAGGTGAGTGTTTAATAATCAGGTACAATTTAACATGAATGCATGTTACTGTAATGCAGGACAACATGCTAAACATAACATGGTAAATAGTAGCATGCTAGCACAATACATGTAAGCCTGGTGACATCCATAGTAAAACTGCTAGCACACAAGCTAGATGTCACCATGCTAATGTCTTAAACATAACATGGTGCATGTTAGCATGATACATGCAAGCCTGTTAACATCCACAGTAACAATGCTAGCTCACAAGCAAGCTAGCCTTCACCTGTCCATTGACTGCAGATGGAAATTAGCTAGTAGCTAAATCTGGTACATAGCATCTTTTCTCTTTATACTGATGATCTGGGATATAAATTTCATATACTAAATCAAACAAGCTAAATGTGACATGCTAACATGCTAAAATGTATAGTTATTGTCTGTAACATCTGTTGTTTAGTAATCAGGGAATACAATTTAACTTAAAGGCATGTTAACATGTTATAGCATGTTAGCATGATACATATAAGCCTGTCAAAATCCATAATAACACTGCTAGCTCACAAGCTAAATGTTACCATGCTAACATGCTAAAACCTTTAGTTTAGTCTTATTGACTGTACTTCTAGTGTTTTGTGGATGTGAATGGAGATCAGGATTAGTGCTGACGTAACAAACTAATTGATTACTAATTAGAAATGAATAAAAACATTATTCCAGATCTACTTGTCTACTAGTTATTTTTTTTTAGCATTTTTTTTGTCAAACTAACTTGTACATTTTACTGTTTTGCTTTTTTTGTATCTGTTTTTTTATTTGTGCACAGAATAGTCATGTCTACTCTTGACCTTCATTTGGCCAGCTTTGTTGTCCTTGTTCCTAACTGTATTTCTGTGTACATTTAGAGCAATACAAAAAAAAACCCTGAGTCAAAGTCCTTGTATTTGTACACATACTTGGCCAATAAATATGATTCTGATTGTTTCCAAGGTCAAGAATAATTTTCTACCAGCTTCTTAAATGTGAAGATTTGTCATTTTAATCTCATTTTAAATCAAATACATTTGGGTTTTGGACAAAATTAGCAATGTGAAGATGCTAGTTTTGACCTTCCACGCATTTTGGACCTCATCTAACCTCATTTAACTGGTCCGGCTGTCCTCAGCGGCTTTGGATTTACTGTAGATTGTATTGTACACTCATAAAAATGCTGAAAATAATCATTAGCTATTTGGACTTGCATTTATACAGCACTTTTCTAGATTTCTGACCACTCAAAGTGCTTTACACATCAACATGTGACCGAAGCAGCCGAGGATCGAACTGTTGACCTTTCCGATTGGTGGTCAACCTGCTCCCGCTATATCTGGGAATAACAGTGAAATGCCGATTGTGAGTGTAGTGAGGTTTAAACAGGTGGTTAGTTCAGCGTCCCTACCAGTCGCAGTAAAAGAGGCTTCCCAGGTACGGACTCCGCCCTGTTCAGGGCTGGGCGGGGCCTCTCTGACCGGCTACCTGCACTCAGAGCCCTCAAACGCTTCGTCAGACGAACGTTAAACCTGGCAGAGAAAGAAAAGGAAGAAGAGGAAGGGTGTTATCACCTCCTTCTGCTGCTTTGATTCACACTCATATCTGCATGTAACACCTGTCTGTGTCTACACAAGGCCACACACCACATCCTGCCAGTGTGACAGCAACACCACTGCATTTCAGAAACAATGTCTGACGGTCACACACAGTACATCAGCTGCTTTTTGTCTTCGAGACGGTGAAATCAGGTCTCACCCGCGAGCACAGGAAGTGGAGCAGAAGCGTTTGGACCGCATGAAGTTGTGTGCGTGGCCTCTCTTCCCGCAGAACTGGCAGTGCAGCACCGTCCGGTCCCTGTGGGCCGACCCTATAATGTGACAGACAAACATGGTCAGTTTGGTTTCATTTCAGAGACATTTGTTTCCAAAAATACTACAGAAAAATATGTCAGATCATTCCTTTTAACAGAAGCAGCAAAGAAAAGCATCCACTTACAGTACAGTACTACACTACTTACAGAGATGAATAGGGCTGCAACTAACCATTGCTTTCATTATCAATTCATTTTCTTTAATAACTGTTTAGCCTATAAAATGCCAGAAAATAGTGAAAACTGCCCACTGCAATACGCTTAACTATCTTCCAATTGCTTGTTTTGTGTGACCAACAAATCCCAAACTCCAGAAATACCAGTTTTCTGTCATCTAAAAGAAAGAAAAGCAACAAATCCTCACAATTTGAGAATCTGCAATCAGAGAATGTATGTGTTTTTGATTGATTGGATGGGATCGCCTCCGGCCCCACAGGTCTCTTAGGGTTAATACGTTAAAGAAAATAGTGGCGTTAAAATGAATCCCTTAACCCTGAATTACCTTCACCTTGGACTGTCCAAAGGTCAAAAACGAGGAAAGAAAAATTCAAGAGATTACTGAGCAGAAATCAAGTTATAATGCTTCATCCAGCCTTTCTCCATGTTGTATCCTTATAAATTGAATATCTTTGTATTTTGGTCTGTTGTTCAGACTAAATCATTGCTTTTAATATGATTAAAATTATATTAATGAATAATAATCAAATAAATGGATATGATACATTTGACTCTGATAAATTGGGATGGGCGTTTTTAAAGAATAAAGTAACACCAGGCTGAAAAGCATAACTTTCAGACGTGCTTTGTCTGTAACCACACCCAACAGTGATGCCATCATGTCCTGCAGTACACCTGTACATCACTGCTGCAAGGTGAGACGTTACACCACTGGAGGTCAGCAAAGACGAGCTTTTCCGTTGACGTTGAATTGCTCTTTAAAAGCTTTTAGACATTTATCGACTAAACAAGCACTCAATTGATCCCAAAGATATTAGACAGATTAATTTATTATGACAACAACTGTTAGTTGTGTCAACTTTTATTGTGCAGTTACTGTGCCCAGTAAAAACCAACCAGCTCATGAGCGTCTTACTGTTGGCGGGGTCGTCGGTGTCTCCCGCCTCCTCCCCCTCTGACTCAGAGGAGTGCTCAGCTTGTTTCATTGTGTCCGTCACAGGCAACGCCGCGTTCCCATTGGTCCCGTTCACCTCCTCTGGTTTGGTCACCTGCTCTGGAACCAGCAGGGACGAGCGGTTCACCTGCACCACGAAAAGGTACATAAACACACTGCAACAACCTGTGGCTGTATGTCAGTCTGAAATGGGCCATTCTGCATAATGAGGACTTTTAATTTTGATGCTTGAACTGTATTTTGATGCCAGTGCTTATGTACTTTTACTTGAGTAACATTTTGAATTCAGGACTTTTGAGTTTGCAGTTTCAGGGTTCCTGCTAGGTCTTAAAAAGTCTAAAATCCAATAACCTGAATTCAAGGCCAAAAATGTCTTAAAATCTCACAAAATGTCTTAAATGCAATTTTGGCAGGTCTTAAAAAACTCAATTTCAAAAGAAATGCATTATTTTGGTTTTAAATGTTTATTTTTTGAGCATGGCGTAAGAAAAGCACAGCCATGTCACGTGCAGTCGAGGGGAGTGGTGTGCTAATTAGTGGAGAAACCTCACAGAAAGTGAAAAACTGACGTTTGCTTTCGTCAAACTTAAGGGCAGAGCGTGAAAAAAATAGGTAAATGTAAGCTGAGTTAGCTTTGGTTAGAGAACAGTGAATTTAGGGCGTGATTGAAGCCGGTTTCTGGAAACATATTTGAATCCTGCTGCAGCCTCTGCAAGAAAACTTTGGGCATCATGTCTTTGGAGTCGCATGCCGAGTTAGAAAAACATAAAGCGGTTGTAAAAAAAAAAACAGCAGCAAACAGCTTCAATCAGCCAGTATTGATCCACCTCAGGATCTAGAGCAAGGGTGTCAAACATATGGCCCGAGGGCCAGACCCGGCCCGCCAGAGGGTCCAGTGTGGCCCACTGGATGACTTTACAAAGTGTAAAAATTGCAGAAAAGTATGACATTTTAATTTTGTCATATTTATGACTTTCAATGGGAATTATGTCCAAATTTAAGTTAAAGCCAAAATTATGAGACATCAAGTCAGATTTATTATTAGTTATCATAGAAAGTCATGATTAAGAGATTTAACTTAAACTTTTGACTTAAATTTGGGGAGTCAAACTTAAACGCTATAACTCAAAGCTATGTATGTTTAATGCGAAAACTGAGATTTTCATTTTTCAAGGCTCGATTTTGAGATATTTTTTCACATTTATGACTTTTTATGGGAATTAAATCCAGATTTTAAATAATGTCCAATTTTTGACATTGTAAGCAAAAGTTATGAGATATTACGTTGAATTTATGAATAATTAAATCCAATTTTGCAGTTAAATGGACTTCTATTAGTATTTTGGGCTGGATTTTTCATTAATTGTGTGGTTCTTTACATTAACAGGAAGGGAGGTGTTGTTATTTATAGGTTACTATGCAGTGGTTTTACTGTCCCACTGGACATCAAACTGGACTGGATGTGGCCCCTGAACTAGAATGAGTTTGACACCCCTGATCTAGAGCTTCAACTCCACTAAAAGCTGAGGTGATCTGGACTTTATACTCAGTCACGAAGCATCAGTCATACAGCAGCAATGTCCATATTGATGTTCCAGTTTTCTTTCATATCCTTAGTACTTTCTTGCCAATGTGGACGTAAAATGGGTCTTAAATTGCATTGGTAGTGGTCTTAAAAAAGCCTTGACTTGTTGAAACCTGAGCTTACAGGTTCTTTAAACATATGAAAAGAAAAGACCTACTCCACTCTATAGTAATGTGTTTTAACTGTATATGGATATTGTTGTCCACTGCAGCTGGCAAAATACAAATTAAATGAAGTGACTGTTTTGAACTGACATATTGCCAACATAACATTAGTTTGCTCATTCTGACTTTGAGCTATTCTCCTTACAGGAAACGGTTGGAGCCCCTCCTGGATGACAAATCCCTCCACCAGGTGAGTCAGAACCTGTCGGCCCTCAGGCCACGCCCTCGGCTCCCAGTTGCTGCTCAGCGATTGGCCGAAGCTCTCCGACTCGTCTCCCGATTGGCCGAAGGGCTCCGTCTCGGTTTCGGCCAGGTGCTGCGACTCGCCAACCGCTTTGTCGACTTTCTCCACCTCGTGCTGCGATAGGCTGAGGTCAGTCGGGAGGGAGGTCTGAGCCGGCAGGAGGGGGGAGGGTTTTCTGCCGAGGGGGTGATGAAGGGTGAGGAGGGGGGAGACTGGGAGGAGAGGCTGGACAGCGCTGGGAGGAACAAAGACAGTGATCAGAGTCAATAAACTGAATCTGTAAATATATGGTAACTTTAACAACAATAATACAGTCATAATCAACAAATGTTTAGTATTATTTTAAGAGCATGTCTGACACACATACAGTAGTTTAATTTTTTGGGCTGTCAAAGGTAACGAGATACCGTAGACGCAAATTTGTCTTAACGCCACTAATTTCGTTAAGGCATTAACACAACTTGTGATTTTTAGGTTATAGCAGGATCGGTTTTAAAGCTAGAGTGAAGATACTGGTGTCATATGAAACTAGAAAACCTGATGGATCCATCTGTACCAACCATGTTAAACTAGCTTGTCATGAAGGAGGTTAAACAGCACTCGAAACTTCGGCTAAATTATAGTGAGGAAAAACTCTCATGTCCATTTTCAAAGGGGTCCGCTGACCTCTGACCTCCAGATGTGTGGATGTAAATGGGTTCTCTGGGTCCCCACCAGTCTCCCCTTTACAGACATGCCCACTTTATGATAGTCCCAGTCAGTCTGGATCAAGTCCTAGTCAAGTCAGCACACTGACACACTGACAGCTGTTGTTGCCTGTTGGGCTGCAGTTTGCTATGTTCTGATTGGAGCAGATTGTTGATGCTAAAGTCAGAACCTGGGAGGGTTTCTGGACAATATCTGTCATTGATTAGTGTTGGTATTGATTTCCAATAACAAATATATACAAAGATTTGCATAGCAGCATATTTGTCCTCTCCCATGTTGATAAGAGTATTAAATACTTGACAAATCTCCCTTTGAGGTACATTTTGAACAGATAAAAAAATGTGTGGTTAATGTGCAATTAACTATTAACAATCATGCCATTAATTGCGCTGAAATATTTTAATTGACTGACAGCCCTAGTAATTATACAATACAGTTATTGTAAAATAGGTTACAGTTATTATTACTTGCCTAATGTTAGTCTATATCCATTTTTAGGAGCAAAAAACAGTTATTTACTTTTGAGGAAAGCATTGTGTTTTTTCCTATTGCACTGCAATAATCGTTTTAAAATTATCATATAGCAAACAACTAATCAATATGCTAATAAATAAAGGACAGATGATACTGTACATGCTTTCAATCGCTTGTATATAGTTATGCATTGTTCTAAGCAGACCAGATGGCAGATGATGGGACGTCCATTACAACCGAGGCTTGACTTGCCCTCCACATACTGTACATTGTATTGTTGTATAGTAGAAAACTTGAAATCAACATTTCTCACTAAGAAGAGAAAGAGTTTATTCCCAAAGACTGGGTCGGGACCCACAGGTGGGTCGCAGGACATTTTATTTGGGTTGCCAAATACATTTGCAGAATTTCTTTCATAGTCTTTTTGGTCTTATTTATATAAAGTGTTTAACGTGTAGATGCTCTTATCACGACTTTATACAGAAGGCCTGTTGTGAATCGGGTTGTGATGTCTCTTTTATTTAAAAAGTGAGCCCCACCGAGGGAAACACAGGTCTACTGTACTGTTGAAAGACATCTCCAGGAGAGCAGAGAGACATTTGTAGTTTTGTGTCATGCTGTTAAATCATCTCGCTTTGCACCGTAAACAAACAAGCAGACTGCTTCAAACCTCGCAGGAGTTGATACAACTTTGAGATTTCAATTGACAGGTAAAGATAAAAAAAAAATAAATAAGTAAATAAATTCAATACAGTTCTGAAATAACCAGATGACTGTGTTGTCATTGCTTGCTTCAAGGATGCTGCAATGCTATTTTCTAATCTTGCAAACATGCAACAATCGAGTCATTTTGGCATGAAAAGTTGACATTAATAGAAGTCAAAGGTCAGTAGGAGGTCAGCAATACAGTACATATGGGTGATGTGTGTTTATGTGGGTAAATTTCCCTCCGGGGATTAATAAAGATTCATCTTATCTTATCTTATCTTATCTTAAATCTCTGAGGTCTGCTGGTCTGAGGTCTGCTGGTCTGAGGTCTACTGGTCTGAGGTACCTGACTGGTTGTCAGACTGTGTTGACATGTTCTCACAGAAGTCCTCCTGGCTGACTGGCTGCAGGTCCCGATGAGACTCTGGTAGCCTCTGACTTTGGGTAGATACCTCCGGGACTGGAGCTGGTACTGGGACTGGAGCTGGCACTGGGATTGTTACTGGGACCGGAGCTGGTACTGGGACTGCTACTGGGGTTTGGACTGAAACTGGAGCTGGAATGAGACCCAGGATGGGTTTCGGCTCCATGCTGGAGTCTTTAACAGTGTCAGGCGTCGGGATAGGATCCATGTTCTGGTACTGATGGGGAATCTGACTGTCCAGGTTCTCAGACTGGTCCATGGCGGTCTCTCCTTCCTCTTCCTCCTCCATCTTTTTCTCCTCGCCTCGCTCTGCCTTTTCTCCTTCCTCTGTCACTTCCATCTGCTCTTCCTCTCTGCCTGTTTCGACTTCCTGTTCCTTCTGACCGACGAGACCTCCTTCCTTCTCGGGTGGAAGTCTCTGTTTCTCCTCCTTCACCCTCTCTCTTTGGTCATCTCTCTCCACGCTCAGGTCTTTACCAACACTCCCCTCCCCTCTGACTCCTTGTCTTACCCCTCGCCCTCTCTCTCGCTGCTCCTCGCCGTCCTTCGCCTCTCCTTTCTGGGTCACAGTTTGTGTTTGAGGACCAGCCTGACTCGGAGGGGACGCTGGACTCAGGAGAGACGGCGGCGAGGGCAGGGGAGAGGTGTTTTTTGGCAACGACGGGTTTAGAGGAAGAGGAAGCACATCACTGCTCGACGTCCTCTTTGATTGGCTGGAGACCTCCGGCGATTCTACAGCAGGAGGCGGTGACTGCACAGCGTGGGTGTACGTGCAAGATTGGCGGCCCGAAGAGGAGAGGGCGATGATTTGCAGCTGCCTCGCTGCAGATGGCGAGCGCTCGAAATGGGACGAAGCGGACATGGGATTGGTCACAGATAAGGAGCTGTGCTGGGACTGGCCGGGCCCGAGCATAGTTTGAGATAACGGACAGCTCTTTAGTCCCGCCAGCGGCCTGCTGGGGGGGAGGCCTGACAGGTGGGGGCAGCAGCAATTGGTTGGAGGGTTGAGGTTTGCCGTGGCGACGTCGCTCTGTGGCCGTTTGGGGAATGAAGTCTGGGTCTCAGAGGAACGGCTCGGACTGGAGAGTAAAGAGCTGCAAGGAGAGGATGACGGAGGAAACGTAAAAAAGTGAGGAAACAGTCTTAACCTGCAGCTCTCAGTGAAACTGTTGACAATAAAACTTTCTCTTAATGTTCATTTCATGCTTGTTGCTTCACTCTTCTTCTCCAAAGGTTGTTTTTGTTCAGCCAACTAGAAAAGTGGGAGAGTAAAACTGGAGCAACAAGTAACGGATGAATAATTACCCCCCGGGGTTTGTTTGCTCTGGGTGAAAGTTAACCCCCCCGGCCTGAAAATATTATAAAGAGTATAACTGAAGAAACAAGAGCACTGTTAAACCGTCGTCGCCCCCTTTTAGCAGCTGTTGTTACCTGTTGCAGAGTTTTGATGCTAAAGTCAGAACCTGGGAGGGTTTCTGGACAATATCTGTTATTGATTAGTGTTTGATTTGATTTCCAATAACAAATATGTACAAACATTTGCATAAAGCAGCATATATGTCCACTACAATGTTGATAAGAGTATTAAATACCTAACAAATCTCCTTTTAAGGTACATTTTCAACAGATAAAAAAATATGTGATTAATTGCAATTAAATATTTAATCGATTTGCAGCCCTAATTGGAACTTAAGTATCGTGCCCCAAGCAAAATTATTTTTTTTCTGCTTTTTTACTCTGTTCAACCCTTTTATATTATTTATATTACGGCCCCCATGTTGGATCATTATTTCCGCTCAGCTCTCTACTTCTAAAATACTTGCAGAAATACAAAAAGAATATCAAGAATCTCTGTATTTTGGATTGTTGGTCAGATAAAATAATTGTCATAAATATAAACAGTGAATCAGTTAATCCAAAAATGACTGCAGATGGCTTCCAGCCACAGTGCTGAACACTACGTTCTCTTGTCTTTGGTGACTCAATATGATAATCGCTGCACAAACTGACAAACCAATTATCACTCAGACTGCTGCACAACACCAATACCCAGGTGAGTAACTGTATTTTTAGAGTGCTACTGTAGTGGATCAGGTTACCTGAGGAAGACATCATTTCATTTTCTGCTTTCATAAAACTGAAGCTCATGCATGTTTTTATGAATAATGAAATTATCTCTCTTAAGTGAGAGTTAATTCCACTTTGGGAAGAAAGGACAAGACTCCCTCGTAGTTTTACAGTTTCACTTTGATTGATTGATTGAACTAAAATCTTCTTCTCTTTAATTCATATGAGAGGAGTTCAATAAAATATTAATACTCTGATCTACAGGAGGCTGCCCCAGTTTAATTGAGCTATATGCAGCATGGTTTGCATATTTTTGGGAGTGTAATAATGATAAAAATAATATAATAAAATAGATTACTACTGATTATAATTATTATATTAAGTACGTATATTAAGTGCAGCAATAATATAAACATTTATAGAATAATACAGATGTTTACAGTATATTGCATTTCTAATTGAAAAGCACAATTACCAGTTTAATCATAATAATAACTCCTGAAACCAAACCTACAATGATTAGATTAGAACCGCTATCACACAGGTTGTCCCTAAGATCTTGGTCCATTACCACAGTGTGAGGACCTACTTGGCGGTGGGACGGAGAGGTGGCGGCTGGGCGTGTTCGGGCTCTCGGTTGCCGTGGTGCAGGGCTGAGGTCGCGGCCTGAGAGGCGGGAAGAGGGGGGTGTGAGGGCGAGAGAGGGGAGGCGGGGCTGAGGAGGGGGGCTTGAGGCGGAGGGAAGGGGGGATGGTGAGGGTCCCAGGGGGAGGAGGCCTCAGGGTGAGACTCTGGAGCTGGAGAGGAGAGGGGAGACGCAAAGAAAGATCAGTTACATCCTTCAACACAGTGTTTTCCTTTCAGGCTTTCAGCTTTGATTTGGTTCATCTGCTCTGCCATCATTAGCCTGTCCAGCTAACAGCAGAAACCCAGCGTTACCTCCAAGGCCAAAGAGTTAGCATATCGTTACCTAACTACATTAGTCTGTGGGAGTCTTCCTGGATGCTGTTAACGGCTCTGTCCCACTCTATTTTAGATTTGGGAGACTAGTTGGCACAAAGATTGAAAATGGGAGGAAACAGCTAGCCTAGCTCGGTTAAATCATGGACGGATTACCCAACAGGCCCAAGGGCCACAAACGTTAGGGGGCCCCTGAGCCAGAGCCTACTACTAACATGTCTAGTTGGGAAGTCACAAAGAGACACAAAATGACCACAAAGAGATGCAAAACGACCAAAAAAAAAAAAAATACAAAACAACCAAAAAGAGACACAAAAAGACCACAAAGAGGTGTCAAACTACCAAAGAGATGCAAAACAACCAAAAAAAAAATACAAAACAACCAAAAAGAGACACAAAACAACCAAAATGATTCTTTTGTATCTGTTGCTCTTGGGTAGGGACCCTTTACACGTCTCTCATTTAAATTGTCTCAAAATCTGTCGAAATGGTGACAAAATCTGCCAATCAATAGCGTTCAAGTTCACTGATTAACACATATCATTAGTTTAGTCCATACATGAGGGTTTTGTGTTGGATTATGTCTTTGCTGATTTTGGCCCATATGCCCTCTCCCGACCCACTTCCACTCCGTTCACGTGGAGGTTCGGCCATATTAAGTATTATCCCAAACAAATGAGCTGAGTCTGCACCGTTGCTGACTTGACGCCATTTTGTGTTCATCACGACGCTTCAAACAAATGTAGTTACGTGCAACTATCCGAACAAACTTTTACTCATAAAAGTCACTTAATTTCGTCATACAGATATTAACAACTTCAGGTCAATATATTGTATTTAGGATCAAATGTCTTGTCTAGAAAACAGTAGACGTGTTTATGTCTACAAATAAGAAAGAAAGAAATATCACCGAAGAAGCTAGGGAGTTTGATTTTTCTCCATAGGCTTCAGAAAGACGCTGATACGAAACCATGGTTTCGAAAAGTTACGACAGTTTGTGTTTCTGCCAGAGAGGGAAGTTCATCCTGAAGTTAGCCGCTGTATTTACACCCTACACCTTAGATAAGGGCTGGTATTTGTCCATCACTATCATTTGACAGAGCCAGGCTAGCTGTTTATCTCTGTTTCCAGTCTCTGTGCTAAGCTACGCTAACCGGCTGCTGGCTGTAGCTTATATCTAATGTCTATGGGACAGATATGAGTGGTCTCAATCTTCTCATCTAACTCTCAATCGGATGTTTTAAATTCATACAGCCGATAAAGTCTGCTAAAGACAGTCGCCAGCTAGAATGAAAAGCTGCTTGTGTACTTCTGTCTGAAAACAAACACCCATATATTATTAAAAAATAGCCGTTAACACGGTAAACGGCACATATTTCATGGCAGACTGGAAAGCTTGCAGCAGTAACCAAGAGGAGCGAGCGAGGCTTAGCAAATGGTCAGCTGAAAATCACACATTGGCCTGGCTGCTCACCTTAGCGGAGGCAGGCTTAGAGGAAGGAGGAGAGGAGGAAGAGGTGGAGGAGGAAGAGGAGGAGGAGGAGGAGGACAGGGCAGGTCGCATAGCAGACGTAAGAATCAGCTGCAGAAAGAAAATGAGAGGAAACAGGAGGAAATTAAAAAAGGAGAGTAGGGATTAAAGCACAGAGTGTAATTATATTCAAGCGCTGAAGATGAATTTGCATGTTTGTGTGACTCATAACACCTCTACACTGAATAATATCTGTCATTATGAATTTTATATATCTGAGGAATTATGCCTTTGGATTTCCTGCATTGTGGGCTACACGGTGGTGTAGTGGTTAGCTGTCGCCTCACAGCAAGAGGGTCGCAGGTTCGATTCCAGCTTGCGGCTCTTCTGTGTGGAATTTGCATGTTCTCCCCATGTAAGTGTGGGTTCTCTCCGGGTACTCCGGCTTCCTCCCACCATCCAAAGACATGCTGTTTAGGTCAACTGATTACTCTAAATTGCCCGTAGGTGTGGATGTGAGTGTGAATGGTTGTCTGTCTCTATGTTGTCTGTCTCTATGTGCCCTGCGATGGACTGGCGACCTGTCCAGGTGAACCCCGCCTTCGCCCTATGCCAGCTGGGATCGGCTCCAGACCCCCCCGCGACCCCTAACGGGAAAAGCGGTTGACGATGGATGGATGGATGGATAATATTGCCATTGCTTAGCGGTGTTCCCATGGCTTGAAACGCGTGAACAACAAGCATATCGTATACACGACTTCCTGTGTTGTAAACATGAGCTCCATCCTGTCATGTCTCAATAATAACAATTATCATATTATTAAGACAACCGTGAAAATGTATTTAGTATTACAGATTTTCTGTTTTGTTGCTCAAACCAAAAACTGTAAAAACATATTCAAGCAGAAATCTTAGTGTCTGTCTTTCCTACGTAACCTGAATGTACCATCACTCTGACCTCTGCGCTCTCTGCTGCTGGTAATAATTAACACTAATAATTAATACTGGTACAAACCAGATTAGACGTAGAAATCTACGTAAATGTGGGTTTGTGTGTGTAACTATGTTTACCATCTGAGCTCTGAGCAGCACCTGGTCTTGGCCAGACCCTTTGAGACCTTTCCCCAGGAGCAATGTCTGCTGGGATACCCTCGGCCTCACAGGGGACGGGCTCTGATTGGCTCGCACAAGACCAGGTGTGCCCACAGGATGAGCCTGTGATACCTGGAACAAAGGGAGGAGAGGAGAGGAGGGAAGGGAAGCAGATCAGGAAAGGCTTTGGGGACGGAGGATGTTGTCCAGACAGTGGTGTGTGCATGTATATGTGTACAAACCAAAAACATAAATCATTCAAATGAAACACAACATTATAAGACAACTGTATGTCTACATATATATTTTCCCAGAGCTCCTCACTAACTGGAACAAGCTGTTTGGAATTTATTAATATATAACCGCAAAATTCATGCTGCCCTAAGATTGCATCTATGCAAAGCAAAGCGTGGAAATTATATTTATAGAGCACATCCTCCTTATAAGCAGGATACAAATCTTGCAGGGTAAAAACTGGCATTAATTTGTTTGGTAACACTTCACTTTACAGGGCTGCACATTTCATGACGATTAGGTGATAATTAGCAAATAACCTATTTGAAATTTATTTGACTTTTCAGCTCAATTACTGTCAAATTACCCCAATATTTACCTCAAACTTGATCAAAAATGACTTTAATTAGTTTAATTATATTCCACACTAAGCAGTAATTAATAGCCAGTAGTTTATTTAATACATTTACAGGAAAAAAATACAAATAATTATTTGATATGCTTTATTTCCATGTCTGCTGATAAATAGATAATAATTAGTATAATAACTGAATCATCAGCTACCAGGTAACATTTGTGTCGACAATAAGTCACAATGGTGAGATTTGTAAATTACTAAAAAAAATGTAAATATTAAGATTTAATTATATAATAAATATATAATTCTAACTTTTGATAAATTTTGAGGTCATTTGGCAGTGATTCCAAAGAAATTTCAAGTAAGTTATTTGCTAATTATCACCTAATTACCATGAAATTTACAGACCTGTAAAATGAAGAGTTACCGAACAAATTAATGGCAGTTTACACTTTATTCTGCTTTCTTATCTTCATCAGGGATTTAGGTTCCTTATATACAGTTCACCAGTCATGTTACTAATATATCACTATACATATTAAGACTGCAAAAAAATCTTTTTAAATTGTTGTAAAACACAATATTTACTCTCAGGCAGTCTTCAAAAACATTCTGACTAACTAATCGATAAGTTGATTTAATCGACCACTTTAAATCTGGTGTTTGGAAGTAAGTGATTCAGCATGAAAAACAAGACTAAAAAAACAAGTTATCATCTTAAGAAATCTTAGCCGACTAAGATCAAAACAACGACTTATTGACAAAGATGTGGCACAACGAATTCACTCCCAATGGATTCGTAGTAGGGATGTTAATAACCGCTTCACAGATAACCGACATTAAGCATTTTAACCGATTAACGCTCATGGTTAATCGGTTAGAAGAATTACTAATTAATTAAAAAGCTGACAAAAACTCAGAGGAGCGTATTGTCACTTTAAGGAGAAAAGCTGGTCCACCTTAACAGATCCAGGAAGTTGGCTCTGGACTTCAGCTGAGGAGTTGGAGCTTGTAGCCTCGTAGCATTTATTCACCGACAAATAAACCGTAAGCACACGGGGTTATTCCTTTAATGTGACGTGTGTGTGTGTGTGTGTGTGTGTGTGTGTGTGTGTGTGTGTGTGTGTGTGTGTGTGTTACCTGTCTGCCAGGTGGACTGGCTGGTGTGTGAAAGGGCGTGATTGGCGTGGAGGTCGGCGTGGATACAGGCCTTGTGTTCCCGTTGGTCAGGCTGGTGGAGGTCTTGGTTGACATGGTGGTGCTGCTATGTGATGCAGAAGAAGAGAGGAGGGGCGAGGTGGTGCTAGCTACAACAGGAGAGGAAGATGTGGAGGAGGAGGTGGAGGTTTGTTTGGTGGGAGACGTTTTGGAGGCGCCCGTCGGGGAGGGAAGGATCGGACGAGAGTACGTGCGGAGGGCGGGGGTCGCAGTGGAGGTGAGTTTAGGGGGAGCGGGGACGAGGATGTGGGGAGATGGAGCACCGGCTGTCGCCGCCGCCACCTTCGGGACGTGGGTTGCGGAGACGGAGGGAGCAGGAGTGAGAGGGGGAGGAGGGGAGGAGGTGGTGGGCGTCAGCGTAGGTGCAGGGGAGTCCAGGAGCATGGGGTTGGGGGTGAGCCGAGGAGGAGTGGGGGTTGTTGGGGTGGAGGGGTCGGGCGTGGTGGTGGAGGTCTGAGGGCTAGTTCCATTGGTGGCCTCGCTGTGTTCTGATTGGCTCTGACGAACCAGCTCCCTGTCCATCCTTTAACACTGTAACGCACTGAACAGACACATCATTAACTCATCAATACACATTTCTTCATGCATGTTAAAGTTTAGCAAAATATTTTATAATAACACTGATCTGAAAAGTGAAGCCAATGAGGAAGCACCTTAAACCTGCGTCTCTCTCACAGCCAGCAGGGGGCGACTCCTCTGGCTGCAAAACGAAGTCTGATTGTATAGAAGTCTATGAGAAAATGAGCCTACTATTAATGTGCTATTAATCCTGATTAACTATGTGCAATCATGTGATTAATCGTGATTTAAATATTTGAATCAATAGCCACACTGTACAGTTGACTTTGTACAACGCTGGCTTCAGCCCATTGTATGAAATATTATCTTCCTACTGTTTTGGGGCCAAGATGAGACGAGACATCCTCAGATGAAACTAAAACAAATATATTATACAACTGTGTATTTTTTTAAGGAATAATTTTAACCAGCGTCTTTATAAAACCTCTGTTTTTTTTCTTTGTCACTTAGTCGGCTAATCAGTAGTTTTGGTCTTAGGTCAGATTTCTTTAGTTGATGAGCCGTTTTTATGCTTTTTTTCATGTTGAATGACTTATTTCCAAGAAACTTATGAGCACATCTCTGGTAAACACCAGATTTTTGTGGGATTCATTATGGAGAAACTCAAAATCAACTAATCGATGAGTCGACAAAGTCATGACTGTCATTAATTAACAAAGACATTCTTTGGTCGAAGACGGCCCTAATATTTTTTATTTATTTATATATTTTATACACAACTAACTACTAATTAACTAACTAACTAATGAATCACAGTGCATGTTATTTTTTTTAGGCTTTTTTCATGTTGAATGACTTATTTCCAAGAAACTTATGAGCACATCTCTGGTAAACACTAGATTTAAAATGGTGCTTTTGTGGGATTCATTATGGAGAAACTCCAAATCAACTCATCAATTAGTCAACAAAATCATATGAGTGTTAGTTTTTGGTCGAAGACGGCCCTAATATTTTTTATCTTTATATTTTATACACGACTAACTAGCAACTCTAGTGGAAATGCTGCAGCAGTCAAGGCTGCAATTAATTAATATTTTGATGAATCTCAGCGTTTTCACTATTAATCAATTATGGTTTGGTTCAGTTTATAGAATGGCAGCAGTCACATGCTCCCAAAGCTCATTGTGACACCTGGAAATGTCCAAACTCAAAGATGTTCAGTTTAATATGAAAAAGCATGCAGAAAATCAGAAAAAATCCTCAAATTTGATAAGGTGGAACCACAGATTTTTCGCCATTTTTGCTTTAAATAATACTTTAAGCAATTGTCTCAGCTCTGGTATCAATGAATATGGATTTTTTTCTAGTCATAATCGACAGAAATAATTGTTTTGTAGCCCAGAGGTCCCAGTGTGGCCCCTCCAAAATGAGGATATGTGACCTACTGGACGTTATCTGCCTACACTATGGAAGTGGGTGCAAAATCCCACGAAAAGGGTGGTATCTGGTTTAAACGGGGGCTCAGTCTGCAGCCTGAACTCAAGCAGGTGCCACTCCGCGCTCGCCGGGCCAGATGCTGACATCTGGCCTGTTTAACTGTTAAGTTGCGGCAGCGTCACTTTATTACCGCAGACGAAGGCGGTGACGCTAATGAGTCACAGCGCACGCCGGTGACAGTTAGGCCAGAGATCATGCATGTGACTATCAAAAAAAAGAAAAGAAAGATGGAGACAGGCCTCCATAGAGCAGAAGTCTCACGATAATAAACACTCTGGTTGGACACTGTCATGTCCACGTTATGCGTAAAGCGCTCCGGACACCTACCCGCTGAAATCGGCGTCGTCCTGCAGGTTATTCCCGGTGTCGTCCATCCGAAAGGGGACGCATGTTTATAAAGTGTGGAGCTGCTGTCTGATGAGCGGGTCTGGGCTTTTTTAGCAGCAGGGTCGACAGGCTGAAATGGGCGTGTGAGTGTGTGGAGCCTCACTTCCTCGTCTGACAGCGCAGCGGCTGCTGCGTCGCCTCCTCCAGACAATAACACCACCAGCAGCCTCGCCTCTGGTTACCCGCCTTAAGCCCCGCAGAGAGACACAAAACGCAAAGTTGCAGCGTAAAGACAGGCCCGTTTAGGATGTGCACGGGCTCGTGTGCGTGCGTGTTTGTGTGTGTGTGTGTGTGCGTGTGTCGCACTTTGGTTAGGATTTCATCACATCCCGGGCTTTTCCCGCGGAGCAGTCCGTAAATCCAGCATCCAGACGGAGTTATGGTGCCCGAAGTCCTCCGGTGAACCACCACCGTTACACCTGCCGGGTCTGTGGTGGGAATCAGCCCGGCTCGGGGCCACCGTGTTGCGGCTGCGAGGGGCCTGGTTAGTCCGCTGGTGGAGAAATGCAATGGAAGGCAGATTTCACAGGGCGACAGCGGCGAGACAGCACCACTCAGAGCCCAGGAGGACCCACGGAGCCCGCGTGTCAGCAAGAAGCGGTCTGCTGCACAGCGCCAAACATGTTTTATTATATTTATAAACGGTTTAATTACAGCTCAACACCTGCTTTATGAACGTCAGTACGCAGCAGGATTCTGGAGGCACATTATTTCCATTTATTTTATTACATTTTATGTATAATTCTTACCATTTTTATTTATTCATTAATCTTAATTGTTATTTTATTGACCTATTTTACTTATTTGTTTGCTTATCTTTTTTAACTTTATTTCAAAAGTTCAATGCAAATAATAAACAATTAACAACAAACAATTCATTATAGACAAGACATATAGTCTACCATGTAAAAATGATATAACAAATAAACTATAAGTATACAACAAACAAAATGTGAGGAAAGGAAAAGATTCACAAAAACAAACAAAATTTGAAATATTTTAACATTTAATTGTTTTAATCAATTTGGATGGATGGTCCAGTGATGGTTTAATGGTTAACGACTAATCGATTAACTGTTGCAGCTCTACTTACAACGGTGCACATTCCTCACTATTTTCACCCATGTTTGATTCAGGAGTTTCTTCTTCTTCTTCTTCTTCTTCTTCTTATTATTATTATTATTATTATTATTATTATTAATGTATAGTTTGTTTGCTATATACTCTCGAGCCCAATTTATTTTGGATTTTTTTTAATTTGTCTGATCAAGAGCAAAAAAATAAAAATAAAATAGAAAATAAATGAATAAAAAAGAGAAGCTGTAGGAAATAGTTTTGTTAAATCATTTGTCCCTGCAACTGATTTTTTTTAACATTAGTGTTCTCTGGGTTTGGCTAAGCACTAACAGTTTAACAGGCTTTACTACTATATATAGGATTTGAACATATGAAACCACTGTTTTTGCAATAGACTCCATTATATTTTAGGAAAAACAGCAGTCCCATGTGCCTAGATATTAGATGTATGAAGGAGAAAATGGTGGACTCACCACCATGTTACTAGATCAGGTTTTACACCCTTCACTCACCACAACAATCACTCATCCATTTGCTAACAAACTGGAAACACGAGTTTACACGCGTCATAACCTCAGTTTGTTGTATGTTTACGTTCAGATAAACTCACTTGACTTCCTGTAAATGGAGAGGGGAGGAGCAACACTTAGCAGGTGATCCCAGGTACATGAACAAGGAGGGAAACCGGACTCTTGAAGTGCTCAGTGAGTCCATTTTAGTCGCCAGAGCAGAAGGATGAAAACAGGAAGCTGAAGCATGGTGATTGTTAATCCAACGTTTTATATCTTTACTGTCAAAGTCTCTGAGTCAGTTTTCTCCCTGTGGACTGAAATGTTAGGCTGAACTCAACAGACTGAGTAAACATAATACCCATTAAACCTGCTGTGACCTTTCCTGTGACTCTTGTTTTTTTTAATTTTTTTAAAGCAGAGTCTGCAGCATCCAGCTGTCTGTCTATGAAGTGATCAGTCTAAAGATATTCCTCTACACCTCAGTAATCACCCTGGACCCTCAGATGCAAGGTAAGATACTGACTCATTGACAGGACTCACTTTCACCTACCTCTGACAAAAATGAACAAAAGCATCTTAGACAAGAAGTCATTTTTAGGGTTCAATATCTTCAGACATATAACTCCTAGAGCCGTGACATTTGGTAGGGACACAGACAAAACGATGTACGACTGATCCAAATGATTGACAGACACAAGCAGATGCCATATTTTTCATTACTGGCCCTTGGAAATTGAAAATATATGGTGCAAAATGGGTGGTTTCAGGGCCTATGTATATTGTTGGGAACAGGCACTAGCAGGTCTGGTTACGAGCAAGTAGCAGAGATGATTAATAATATCAATACAATTATCAATAGATATGAATAGGGCTGCCCCCTCTCAGTCGACTAGGCAAACCTTTAAAGTAGTTTTTGTATTTAGAGCTGCTTTGATGGCATTAACATCAGACAATTTATCAAGGATTCAAGAGATATGAATAAAATCATTTTGGTGTTTGCAGAGTTCAGTGCAGACTGAGAGCAGAGTCTCCAGCGCCCAGCTGGCTATCTATGAAGTGATCGGTCTAAAGATATTCCTCTACACTTCAGTCATCAACCCGGACCTCCAGACACAAGGTACGAGAGCTGCTGTATTTGATTTTGTCAAATGTCATTGGAAAGCCTGTTTATTTACCTTCACAATGATGTCCAGCTTGTGAGGATCACTCCTAACCTCAGATCAGACCTAGCTAACTCAAGCTAAGCTGCTCAGAGTGACTGTGAATCAGTAAGACATACTCAGCTCTCCTTAAAGGAGGCTATTTACTGTGAATGAGCTGCAGAAAGTGTTGTTTGAATTATTGTATTAATGAACAAACTTAAGTCAGATCACTAAATGTTTAATAAGAGGGAAAGCATCTAATTCTTGTTTATTAAAGCAGGAGATTTAAAATAAAGGTGCATTTTCATTGCAGACTGAATGCTGAATTCAAACAGAAACTGTTCCCTGTGGTCATCTGAGCTTCTAGACAGTGTCGGCAAAGTGCTGATATCTTTCAGCGACAATTAACAGATCATTATAGTTATAAAGTAATGTCTGCACAGTGAGAAGAAGGGGGGTCATGCTTCTGTGAAGGAGCTACTGTCCAGATCCAGAGTAAGACCTGGACTGCACACAGCCAGTCAGACCAGCACTGAGGCTGCAGATCGGTCTGCCGATGTCCTGAAAACAGGACTCCTTCCAGTAGACTGACATTTATTGAGTCATACAGCAGGACTGTTTAAGACCTGATCCAGCATACATTTCTGCTCTGTATCACCTGTCCTGTGAAATCAGAACCCACAACAAATAATTTCATATTTAGTTTTTATGATAGCACCCTGTCTTTGCTTTAACCAATCAGAATGCTGAGTTGGAGAACTAATAAACTCTGGGTAAAGCGGTAGCATCCCTGTTCTATCACAGACAGTCATGCTACAAAAAAGTGTATATTTGAAAGACCAGAACCTCTGCTGAAGTCCAGTAATCAATTATAATTCAAATGTCACTGAGATGCTGTTTTTTCACATCTTTGAACGCATCATTAAAGTGAGCAGTGGATATCTCTCTGATTCTGCAGTAATGATGCGTTCAGGACTCCCAGCTGTTTATGTCCACTGTGTACTTCAGTGGTCTCTCCAAACTTGATGGCCAAAGTCTCTGCAGGTCTGTGAGCTCAGTGTGTTCACTCCAATACGTTAACATGAGAGCTGAAAGGAAGCTGGCTGCACTACACAGACTGAAGTCCCTGCTGTTCTTTATACTGGATGTTTTATTTTTATTTTACCTTTATTTAACCAGAGAAGTCAATAGAGAAACAATTCTCCTTTACAATGACGACCGAGAGGCAGCGACAGAAGGCAAGGCCATCCAAGATATGAGATCATAAGTATGATAAGTGAGACAAAACATCACAATAAATACAGTATGGATATATATCTATATACAGTATATATACGTCTATAAATGCAGTATATCTAGATATAGTGTATATATAGGGGCTGTGATCCAGAGAGGCAAATTCAGAAGCAGGTGCAGTGATCAGAAACTATCTTGTAATGAGTTATGAAAGGAAGGTATTAGGAGTTGAGGAGTTTTAGTGTCTTTTGTAACTCGTCACCAGGAGCAGCAAACTGGAATGAGTGAAAACCGAAGGAGGTGCAGACTTCTTGAAGGACCAGACTAATGAATTTGTCAGAGCCTATAAGCTGCGGTTACTGTTGGAGATATTGAGTAGTGAGCGGAGATGTGGAGGGGTTTTAGTTTTATAACTGAACCGTGTGCTGCATCACTGACTGACAGCTGATGACGGGAGTCTGTAAACTCTGATTCATGGCTTCTGTCCTCGTCTCTCATCAGATTGGACTGGTGACCTCTGTCAGAGTGTGAGTGACCAGAAAAGAGGATGTGTTAAGAGGATCAGCCGTGTCCTGATGATTCACAGAGGTTCACCACCTGGACCTGGATCTTGTCTTTTTTTTATTCATTTATATATTCTGAACCCAAATGCCTCTGCAGAATAGTCCAGTTTATGACAACATAACTGCAGATTAACACATTTAAATGGATCTCTGTGTTTGGCTTTCTGTTGCAGCTCCACCCTGTGGAACAATGCAGTTTTGCTGTTTATGTCCACATATTTCTACATTTATTTTGAGGTGAATCAGCTCCCCAGTATGAACACTCTAATAACCCTTATTTTAATCATTAGGCCCTAAAAGTACACTAATAGCTGAATCCAGAGTTCATGTGAATGAGACCCAGACAGGCTGGAGCGAGGGCTGGACGAGTTAAAGGAAACACTACTGCTCCTGCTCTATAGGCTGAGGATGGATGAGGAAGACCACCGGATGATCCGGCTACTTTATCACTCGGCAGTCGAGTCATTTTGGCTTCATGCTCCGCTGAGCAGCTCTCATAGGAAGGTCTCTTTATACATCCATGATTAAAACCAATACCAGACATTTCTCATCTTATCAAAGATGAATATTTGCTTGTAACAAACAGAAAGATTTAGCCTGAAAACCTGAATTCAATCAAGACTTCACTTAAGTTTTTTAACTGACTGCAATCAGATTATGTCTGGATTTTGATGGAAAGTCAGCACCTTCATATTTTATATGATGTTTTGATGTAAAATAAAGAAACATACAGCTGTGCTCAAAAGTTTAATACCCTGGCAGAATTTATGATTTCTTGGCCATTTTTCAGAGAATATCAATGATAACACAAAAACTTTTTTTCCACTCATGGTTAGTGGTTGGGTGAAGCCTTTTATTATCAAACAACTGTGTTTACTCATTTTAAATCATAATGACAACAGAAACTTCCCAAATGACCCTGATCAATAGTTTCCACCCCCCAGTTCTTACTACCTTGTATTGCTCCTTTAACATCAATGACAGCTTGAAGTCTCTGGTGGTAGTTGTGGATGAGCTTCTTTACTTTCTCTGATGGTAAAGCAGCCCATTCTTCTTGGCAAAAAGCCTCCAGTTCCTGTAAATCTTTGGGCTGTCTTGCATGAACTGCTGGTCTGAGATCTCCCCAGAGAGGCTCAATGATTATTGAGGTCAGGAGACTCCAGGACCTTCACTTTATTCTGGTAACCAGTGACAGCTGGACTTGGCCTTGTGTTTTGGATCGTCGTCATGTTGGAACGTCCAAGTACGTCCCATGAGCAGCTTCCGGACTGATGAGTGCAAATTTTCCTCCAGTATTTTCTGATAACATGCTGCATTCATCTTGCCATCAATTCCGACCAAGTTTCCTGTCTTTGTAGCGCAAACATCCCCAAAACATCAGTGATCCACCTCCATGTTTCCCAGTGGGAACGCCGTTCGTTCATCATCGGCCTTGTTGACTCCTCTCCAGATGTAGCATTAATCAGTTTGACTCATTTTTTAAAGAAAAATAGATCCTCATTCTCTGATTGCAGCTTCTTAAATGTGAATATCTTCTGGTTTCTTCCCGTCTCTGTGACAGTAAACTGAATATCTTTGAGTTGTGGACAAAACAAGACATTTGAGGACGTTGTCATGAGTTTTAGGAGACATGAATCAACGCTTTCACCACTTTTTGACACATTATAAACCAAACAATCGATTAATCAAGAAAATAATTAATCAACAATGAAAGTAATATAATGTAGTTGCTGCCCTACATTTTATTTTGGGTTTTACATATAACAATATCAATGTTGTGAAATTGAAAGTACAACCTTTCTGAAATGTTGTGCGGTTAAATAAGTTAGCGTAAAATTAAAATACCAAAGTACTTCAGAACTGTACTTAAATACAGTAGTTGTGTCATTGTACTTCCATACCACCACTGCAAATTTGACATATTAATTAGAGGACATTATTGTTAATATTCCAGGAGATTTCTTTCTTTGATTATGTAAAGTGTATATTATTTTTTATAAATGGAAATATACACCTGTGTAGCAGACATTAAGGGTCCGTGGACAAATATGCACACTGTATATTTACACAGAAAAGGCTGTGAATGTTGATCTTTAGACTGCTCTCACTCAGAGGTGTGGTCTTAAACGCATCACGCCATTCTTACACAAGTCACGCCTCACAGAGATGACTGGCAGAGAGGTAAACTAAACGAGTCTGTAAACGAGTCTGTAAACGACTCTGTATCTGCTGTGCACTTTTCCACCTGGACCGAAACAACCCCACAGCCAATAAAAGGAAATCCTCCAGTAAAAAAGAAATATAAAGAGGATTATATATAGTATATATAGTTTACTTCGCCTTATTCTTTTCCATATTGATTTTGCAATTTCTTGACAGGCCAAGCTGTCAATCAACTGGCTTTGGCCCAGGCTGTGTAGTCAGTTTCTGCACGCATATTGTATACTGTATTTTGAATTTGAAAATAAGTAATTTATATGCAAATATGTAGATAAATATTTTCAAATATATATTCAAAAATACTTATTTAAAAATATAAGAATATTTATTTATGTATTTATTTATGAGTAAAATATTTATTTTGTATAAATTAAATAATATTTTAAATACAAATAAATACATAAATAAATCTTTTAAACAATAATATAATATATATATTTGAATAATAAATAACTGATAAAATAAAAAAGAATTTGAATTATGATTTATTTTCAATTATTAATAAATATACATACACACAAATAAATGAACAAATACATTTGAAAATAAATTAAAATGCTCAATTCTTTTTAATTGTATTAATTGTTATTTATTTGATATTTCAGTACTTGTTGCTTTTGGTATTTTCATGGGATTTATTGCCAATAAGGAAAATACAGAATATCACCAGCATCTCCTCTTAAGGGTTGGGGTTAGGCATGTTGTAGGTGCAGTAAAGTTAAGGGTTAATATTCACGAGGGTGAAGTTAATTCATTATCTTCATTAGTGACAAAAATGTTTGAGCGTGTTTCTGTCATTCCCTCATTTACCAGCAGGGGTCGTTTTCTGCCTGTTTCACAGTCAGTGGGGATGTTCAGGGTGGGATCGTGATGATGAACACGCTGCATGTTGTGTAAAATGTGTGTTTGGAGAGCATTTAACTCCCTCTAGGAATAACTATTATAAAGAAATGATCAATAATATATTAAGAATATGATTAAAAGTACCATACAAGTGAGATATCATCATGAACCATCCGTCTGTTTTCACTGGTTTATCATCATATTGTTTCATGCACTCGTTGCATAATACACCGATAACAAGAACAGGGAGATAAATGTCAACATCGTGCGTCTGTCTCCTGCATGCATAATTCAAATGTCATATTAGGTGACTGAAACAGACCGATGCGCATGCCTGAGGGGGTATTGCAATATTTGTAGTTGAAGCAGCTGGAATTGTTCTGTGAAGCCATGATTGTAGTCCAATAGGGACGCCATTCTGTGACGAAGTGTTGCATTCAATGAATCCTCGTAAACTCCAGTACAGAGTACTGAGCTTATTATATTATGGATTTAATTTAACTTATGTTATCTAATACGCTTACTGTGCCTTCCGTGACAAAGTATATCTGTTTTATTTTATAAATTAATCAGCATATTAAAATTCGAATTATTAACTTCAAGTGTCTAAAATGTAAAAAAAAATTACGTATCAAGACTTGAATTACATAATAAAAATGCACAACAAAATATCAAAGTAATATAAAATCCAAAAATATACAATACAAATATGAAAACTTGATATATTAGAGGTTTTATAGCTTATTTTTTTTATTTGTGATATAATATGTCATTCCACTATACAATACAAAAACAATCAGCAGAATTATTATTTTATGGCAAAATCTAACTAAAAAGTTATGTACAATTAATTCATTTTCATAATTATGACTTATTATGAGGGTAGAAACTATGTAAGATCTCCATATGGAAAGCTAACATAAAACCAGTGATGGAAAGTATATTTACTCAAATGTTATACTTAAGTACAATTTTGAGGTACCAGTACTTGTACTTTTAATTTTTTGCTACTACTTCTGCTCCACTACAATTCAGAGGAAAATATTGTACATTTTACTTCACTACATTTATCTTCGATAACTTTGGTCACTTGGTATTTTCTGGATTAATAATTCAAAATATAACCGTGAACAAACCAAATATGAATCAATGTATTAAGGATCTGTCATCATGTCTTGTCATGGAAAAAGGAAAGTTGGTAGTTTAAAAAAAAAAAAAAGTCTGGGGGAGATTTATGAATGATTGTAAGAAAATGTAAGAAAGATTATAGAACTGGAGTAGCCCAGGTGTACATTAATAATTATTTACACTGCAGTTTCTGTAACATCTGTATATTTATATATTATATACAATGTTATATAGTGTATAATGTATAAGTGAAAAAAACCCAATAAATATACTGTTAAAATAAAATAAAAATGAAAAAATAAAAATATAATCAACAAGTAAATTATGATGTAGGCCTAAAATTATAAACTGAGCTAGAAACTTCATTGATCCCTGATTATTTGGACCTTTCTGCTTCATGAGTACTTTAAATTTTGATACATTAAGTGTATATTGATGCTAAAACTTTTGTACTTTTACTTAATTAAAACATTTTAATCCATAATTTTAACTGTAACAAAGTATTTCCATACTGTTGCATTGCTAATTAACTTAATATAAACTGTTATTTATTCCCAGATTGTAAATGATATAGGTGAATGGATAACAACAACAGCTATTCAAGAAATAAAAAAACTAAAGTCATAGTATACTATGAAAGTAAGTTAAAACAGAAAAAAATACAAGAATATATGAAGACAATAAATGCAAAGTTAAGTGAGAATAGTGATTAATAGAGTCAGTAAGTCTATGTCAACAATACACACCTATTATATGATGTGATTAAATATTTGTAATGTAAGTATATAAATATAGAATATGATGCAAAAAGCAATTTAATATTGTATAATATATAAATTCTGATGTACGGGATGTAGTATGAGGTGAAAAGTAGTAATATAATAGATCATACAATGTGGTAAAGCAATATATCAAAGAGTATAAAATATAACAGTATAAAAGTATAGTTTGGATATAAAAAAGTATAATACAGTAAGAGTAATATAGTAGGCTAAATGTAGTATACTATAATAAATAACATAACTCATCAACATACTGTATATAGCAAGACGTACATAATAGATGTTTAATCCACTAAAGTTTCTATATTTCTACTTTCACTAACCGTGTTTGTAACTGAAATTTCTTATGCGTGTGCACCATTTGTCGTAACAATCACATTTCCGACGGCACTTGAAGGCAGCATGATTCGGTGGCTGCTGAGCTGATCTTTGTGCGAACGAAGCAGAGCGGTCGCAGTTAGCAACGGACAGCAAACACACACACGCACAAACAGAGAAGCGACAAGACGTCGGAGGAGGCAGCTTTGGGGGCCGAAAATCCACACGTTCAACGGCTATACGGTGACTGCGACGGCGTTAAAATGGTAAGAAGACACTCGAGGGTCGTGAACGTAAGCCGGTGGCGCTATTTTTCTTTTGACAATCAATGTAGCCAAGAGCTAGCTTGGCTAATGCTAACGGCTAGCGAACTGTTTTCCTGACTCATTATTGAGCAGCCCGAGAAGCTAGGCTGCCATTTTACACCAACAACACAGGTCTTTCCTGACCACTGCGGTTAACCCGGCCAAGGCAGCTTCTATCTTAAATATGCTCCAAACACAACATATGTATTTCAACAAACAAAAGTTGTAGTCCAAAAAAGAGATTGTAGTTTGATTTAAAGTTAGTCAACATAGCGCCAGGCAACCAGGCTAACGTTGCTTACAAGCTAACAGCTAATCGAGCCTGCGAAGCTAGCGATAGCTAGCAGTATTGCGTAGCAGTGTTTGACTTCATTCGCGGCTCAGCGTTGGATAATATCTACAAATATTTTGAGTAGCGGTCAGTGTACGGCTTCGTCGTGTCCAGTCAGATGATTATAGAGTCCCAGTTTAGTTGATGCTAATACAGTTCGTCATTAAACCGAGCAGATCGGCCCTGTAACCGCTGTGGAGAGAAGGGTAGTGATTTTGAACCTGACACAGGGGCTCACACTCTCCCAGAATACCTGGAAAATACCTGTTCTTCACCACTTACCTGGCCTGGGATGATAGGGAAGAAACGAGACAAGTTTTTAATAAGACTCTGAATGATCCGGACCCCTGTGCTGGTGGACTATAATGCTGGTTGCTTACTGTATCATTCTCCTTGATTTAGGGAAGGCAAACACAAATGGTTGTTAATTTTAAATCCATAGCTATTACTTCTTTGTTAGGGAGGCTTCTAAATGCTTATGGGCCAGTCATGGGAAGTTAACAAGATGTAGAAGCCCTGCACATGCATCTAATACTGTTTTATACTGTGTTTAAGTTGTTTCAGTAATATTTCCTCCATTTGCCAAGATAGAGAGAGGACTTAACAGCTGCTACACATAGTTATGCTCTGCTTGTTTTTCAAATAACTTGAAAAGTCAGTATCTAATATTTTCATCTGAACATTGGCTGAAAGAAGTATGCATTTGTGTAATAGTGGATTGTTTTGAAGCTGACATATGGCTCCCACAGTCAACCTTAAACCTGAAAGAGTCATGGTATAAAAGAAGTAATTTCCAGGCCTGGAGGTGTTTGGATTGTATTGGATTTTTCTCTTGAATGATCAGGACCCCTCTGCTGGTGGAAAATATTGTTGGTTGCTGACTTTATCTTACTCCTTGATTCATAGAGGGAAGATATGCATAGGTGGCATACCTGGTTGTTAGCTTTAAATCCACAACTATTACGTTTTTGTTATGCAAGCTTGTAAATGCTTAACATTGATGGGGTAGTAATGGTAAGTTTACAAGATGTAGAAGCCGTGCATTCACATAAAAAAATGTCCAATAATGTTTCCTCCAATTGCCAAGACAGAGACACTTCTTAATAGCTGCCATATTTAGTTATACACTGCTTGCTCTGAAAGTAACTTGAAAAGCCAATATTTTCATACCAACATTGGCTGAGAGAAATATGTATTTGTGAAATAGTGGATTGTTTTGAAAGTGGCGTATGGCTCCCACACTCAAAGGAGTACCTGAAAGAGTTATGGTATAAAATAAGTGATCTCCAGGCCAGGAGGTGTTTGGATTTTATTGGGTTTTTCTCTTGAATGATCAGGGCCCTTTCTGTTGGCTGCTAACTGGCAGGTTGTTGTCTTTCTTGGTTGACGAGGTGTGGGAACACTACTGTTTGTCCAAATGTTTTATTTTGGAGTT
The DNA here is from genome assembly GCA_947000775.1 of Pterois miles. Lineage (NCBI taxonomy): Eukaryota > Metazoa > Chordata > Actinopteri > Perciformes > Scorpaenidae > Pterois > Pterois miles. Next base: position 3,710,691 of record CAMQGK010000028.1, read on the forward strand.
TTTAAAGTATTTGTTGAGCTTTTTAATACCTAAATGTTGTCAAAAATGTACCCTTATACAGACAGATAACACAGTATTTATCTATGTTCTGGTATGCGCTGTTTTTTTTTAAGGTGAAACAAAGTTGAAACCTAATATACTCATAGTAATATTGGTGGATAAAGATATATATTTATTGAAGAGGTTTAGTGCAAACAAAGTGAAACTTTAGTGTAGCTTAGAGCATTAAGACACATTTTGCTTCTGGTATGACTGTTAAAGTGACACATTACAAGAGGAAACAAGGTTACATGTGATTTTACAGTCAAATAGTCGTAATAAAATTCTACGACTTGTATGATATTGCTTTTAAAGTTGATGTTGCCAGTACTGTTACTATTTCTCATTATGAAACACACATGTGACCTTAATTCCTGTTTTCAACAGGAGTTGCTTTTTAAAAATGATATTTCTTAATAGAAGGAAAACCTATCTGCCATGTTGGCAGGTGACCTGGAGTTTTTACCTGTCACAGCCTACATTTCACCTGTATTTAGCAGGAGGCAGGTACTAGTTTCATAGTTTCATCCCCTACTAACATTAGCTTTTTACTTCTGGTGATTGTATTTACACTTCAAAAATCATAAGTGTTAATTTGTGAAGATTATTCAGCAGATTAAAACATGCAAGTATCATAAATGTGTCTTTGCCACAGAGCTTATTTTCTGCAGTAATTCAAAATCCAATGGATTTTTGTTGAGGGAACCAGGGTGATGCTAACTTCGGGCTATAAAGGGACCACACTGTATTTAGTGATGAGACTTAATTGTACATGTGTAGACATGTGTGTAGACATTATCCCCTCCAAATCAATCTGTTTGAGTTGGAGGGTCTTAAACAGATTGATTTTTAAACTACGTACCTGTCAGCTGTGCGCTCAAAATCAGACTAGAGACATAACCATTTAAAACACGGGTGAGTGGTACTTGCAATTTTCCGTTGTTTGAACTTCTTAAATAGACAACACATGTTCAATGTGGTGGTATTCACAGGAAATGACATACAGTATAGCCAACAGCAAGTAGAAATATTTCAGGCCATCTCGCTCCAACCAGCTGCCGCCTTTTAGGTTTTTAGGTTTTTGCAGGAGGTATCCTATAGATAACTTCACGAATCAGCCGTTCCTCATCCACTGCAGGCTTTCAAAACGAGCGACAGGAATAAATAAAAAGAGTGTCTGACAAAAGTTCAGCTCAAAACGGTGCGTTACACAGTGCTGCGTTGATCGCAGTCAGTTAGGACATGGTGTCATGGATGTAAAGCGCGAAAGTAGATATTTGAATAGTTAGAACTGGGGCTGACCTGAATGCTTTGAAGCTTTGACCATTGCCTTAGTATTTGCAAATATGTCATGATAATAATAATACTGTATAAATCTCAAAATAGCCCAAGAAAAAAGGAATAATCCCACAACATTTATATTCAACATTAACTATTATCAGTAGAAAATGTCAGCCCACCGTACTGTTTTTTTTTTCTTCCAGAATGAATATTCAAATGTCATTTTTAGCCAATTTTTACAACCCCTAATATAGACCATGATGAAACAGCTGCAGACTTGTCTATTCTTGCATATGTGGTTATTGCTAGTGACTTACATCTGCTCCATCAGATCCTGTGGAATCTGTCAGTTTGAGGAGAAGCAAGCATGTTAAGTGAATCTTGTAAAGCATAAAATAACACAAAAATACTGCCTGCACTGCTTGTTGTCTTTTCTTGACAGTTTAATTGTTGTGGCAACGTTGGGTGTATTGCGTTCAGTGATTCCTTGTCTTGCGGCTTAGAGAGGAAAGTTGCATTTTCATATTTAATGTGGTGGGAAATATCTATTAAATGATCCACCTGATTTTCCCTTTTGCAACAGCTCACTCAACACATGCCAAGTTTAGTAGACTAATCATTTCTCTGCTCAACCTCATGCTGGCAGTCTGTGCTAGTGTTTGGCAGCAGAAAATGGCCAGTGCTCCTTCTAGGGCAGCTCGACTGGCAAATCAGCAATATGTAAACATGCTGAAACGATGTGCTTGTTGGTGCTGTGTTCAAAACATGCAGTGAAATCATTTTGCTCCTGAAGGTTTGAAGTCACGTCAGCTGTGATCGAGCTGTCCTGCCTCCTCCTTTTTACCTGGTCTGACCCATGCAGGTCTGTCTGCTTAATATGCATAAGGTGCGGTGAAGTGACGGCGCTGAGGGCAGCGACTGTAAAGTCAATCCAGGGGCTGAGAGTTTCTGCTCGTCTGAATGCAGAGCAACAGAAATCAAAAGCTGCTTACGCTAATGAAATGTCTTCCCTTGCTGCCTAACCCGGCACATGATCGGTTGACATGTTCATACAAACGCACCTTACAAGCATCAAGAAGTGTTCATCGCTGTGATTCATCCGAAGCTTCGTTGCTCCTTACGGCTCACGGAGAAGGAAAGGAAATCCTATAATCGGGGTGTGTGTTTGTTAGGGGAAGGAAAGAAAATCAATTCACCAATGTATCGTGAATTCTTTGATGATTTTGAAATCGACTTTTTAAAGTCAGAATTGATATATTTGCTTCATTTGAGTCTATGCGGAGGTAGAAGGAAGTTACCGCTTTTATTGTTGTAGACTGAGTAACGTGAATTAATAGTCATTCTATATCTGTCAACCAAAAAGAAACACAGCGAGCTGAAATGAGGAAGTGCAAAACAGCAGCGGGTCCACATCGAAACTAGCTGAACCCTCCCATGTTAAATCCAGCGCGGTACACACTACACATCCAGTAAAGGATGGAAACACTTTGGGTTTCACACATTGTAGGAAAAGCAGAGCTAGACATCACGGCTAAAGCTGCATGCTAACTCTGTCGTGGACAGGAAACATTATCCGATTGCGGTCCAGCCAGCCGTCACTCTCATCTCTGTGGTCAAATGGGCCGATGCTACGACTATAGAGCGCCATATACTGACGTTTATGTTAAATGCATTCAAACAGCCCCGATGTAACTGACCATAGATGGATTAAGCGAACGGAGCTGACGGAGAGCTAGAGATGCACTTAGCGAAGTTAGCGGAAGTATATACATGGGACTATGTCCAGTTTTCAAAATAAGGTGTTAACAAAGGGAACTGTACAATATATACAAAATATATTTGTGGAAATAAAATTGATTATTCACCAGAAGTATAAAACATTATATGTCCCTTAGAAATTAAAAAGAAAATACCACTAATTTGTGAGGGAAATATGATTGCTGGAAAAATAATAATAAATAATTCCTGACAATGATATATTTGACTAGTGTGTGTTTTGCTTTCTTATTGTTTATGTTGTAAATGTAGGGTATTAGGTCAGGTCTGGCCAGGACACGCCGTGACCATGGTAATCAGATTTACCAGGCTGAGCTTTTTTCCCACGAGCACCGCTCCCTCTCTCGGTCTCTCGCTCCACCACCACACCAGCATCCTTCCTGTTCAGACACACTCCCGTTCCTGAGTTGTGGTAGTATCCACTGCACTACAACGGCAGTAAAGGCTTATTCAGTGCTGGAGAGTAGAAACCACCAGCTGAATGCAGGTGAGGTTGGGCTGTTTTCCGGTTTGTCTGCCAGCCACTTCGGCAGATATATCACGCAGAAGTCCTCATCTGCTGGGATTTTCAAGTTGCTGCTGTAGACTGCAGATAGCAGGGTAAGAATTTAACTTGTGGGGCGTTTTAACATAAAGACATACATTTGCAAGGCACACTGGCAGCTAAGCACTTTGTTGGAGTTTTGATTTGTCTGCAGCTGCCGGCAGGTTTTAAACAACAGGATGGTGAGCAGGTTTCCCCTCTCTGTCCCCAGTTAGTCTCTTCTGTCCCTCAATGGAGAGTCTTTAATGATAGTGCTTATTTGTTATTGGTGGCACCACTAATCTTTAGTGCTTCAGTCTGTGTAAAAATCAGTGATATTTAGGTGGTCTAGTGTATAAAACCATCACGATAACGTTGACCGTGTCCTCAGGGAGGCGATATACTTGTTTTTAATATTTGATTAAAAATAGGGTGAAATGGAAGTAAATGCACTCACAGATGCACCAATCCAACCTTTTCCTTCCAGTAGTGATTCTGATACTTAAAATCTACTGATACCGAGCACCAGTCCAATATCAGTGCCCTCATCTTCCCATATTTATTAAAATCTGTATGTGCTTGGAAGTCATTGAAATCATTTTGATGTGAGGTGATTGTAGGCAGATTGTAGGGGTGCAACGGATCACAAAATTCATGGTTTGGATCATATCACGGTTTTGAATCATGGATCGGCGGGAAAACATTTAGAGATGCCCCAATCATTTTTTTCCCCGCAGGTACAGATTGAGGATGATTGATGAGCCATATCGGCCGATACATATTGTTTTCCAAAATTTACGTGTAGTTTTTAAATTTGAATGTTGTCTTACTTTGTTTTGTACATCAGTAGTTCTAATGATGAATGACAAGCTGCTTAGAGCTAGTGTTAGGAAGTTAAACAGATCATAATTCCCTGTGTTTTATATTTCTGTGCAAACATCTCCTTCAAACAACTGGATTTATTCAAGTTCATACAGTCCATTTTGTAATGACGACAATGAAACTACTTAATGTGCACCTTAAAAGTCCACGTAATCAGGTCAGTATCAATACTGATCCGGGCTATTGGACTGGTTGTTTTCATTATTGATTGATCTGCTTATCAGTTTGTCTATAAACAGAGTCAAAGTTGATGTGTTAACATTGCTTGCTTTTACTGAGCCAAGGTCTTAAAACCCAAATATGTTCAATTTACAATCGTGTATGACAAGAAAAAGCATCAAATCTTCATATTTGAGAAGCTGTAACCTGCTAAAATTTGACATTTTTGCTTGAAAAATGAAGTAAAATAGTAATGAAAACAGTCGCTGAACATTTTGTCTCAACGAACTGATTGATCGTAGAGCTAGGCAGTATATCGGTATCATATCAGTATAGGGATATGAGACTAGATATCTTTGATTTCTAATTGAAATATAATTAAGTGTTGTCTTTTCCTTAGAGGCTGCATTACAGTGAAGTGTAGCTGTTCTGTTATTTGCCGTTAGCTACTTAGCCATTATAGCCACATTACTGATGATTATTTATCAAATCTCAATGTAAATATTTTGTAAAAGCACCAGTGGTCAACCCTACAATATTGTTACAATATCTGTCAACGTATTTGGTCAAAAATATTGTGATATTTGATTTTCTCCATATCACCCAGCCCTAATTGAATGCCTAAATTGTTTCAACTCTAACCATTAATTGTGCTGATAATTTCAAGATTATTTGAAGCCTAATTAAGAAGAAAAGAGATGTTTTGCTTCTCCAGACACTGTCATAAATATAAACAGGCCAACTGGTCTAGTCAACACTCCTTGTTGACAGACTCGTATAAGCTGGTTGTTCCCTGAAAAGACCATGTTCCCTGAACGTGTCGTGACCTTTTGAACTTTGCTGCCTTCCTGCAGCGTGTGAAGGAGGAACGTGCCGACCATGGTGGCGGTTGTTGACGACCCGGCACGGGATTCCTGTTTCACAACAGACTTTCTAGAAACCGATGCCAGTCACCAAGCTGTCCTCAACATCCCGTTGCTCCTGATTATAGGTCAGATACAGTAGAGACACACATCTAATACCTTCTGGTGTGGGAATCTGAAATCTGATCCCAGTGCTGCTGTGAAGGGCACCTTTCTTCACCACCAGTGAAATGAAAAAAAAAAAAAAAAAAAAACAGAATGAACGCTCTACCTTCTGTAGCTGAATGGCTACTGGGAGGTATTGTCTGCCCCAGTTGCCATGGCAACTGCCGGAGCACCTCAGGTAGGCAGGGCTGCCTTTTTCTGAGTTCAGGGAGGATCTGATGAAGAGGCGCGGGGGCTGAAACAGGTCTAGAGTCTGGGCCGAGCTGTGTGGGCTCGCTGTCGACAGGCAGGGCTCTGCATCTGTCACCATCCAGCATCCTGGTCTGCTATGACCCAGCGCTGTTGAGTTTAGGGCTGTAAATCAATCGAAATTGGTAGCTGGGCTTTTTTCCAGTTTCATGAATAATCTTGTTTATGTTTTAAAAGTTAGACGTTTATCTCAGGCTGCTAAATTAATCAAAATCTTTTTGAAAGTGCAATATTTGTTACAGGCGAAATGTGCCAAAATACTATTTTACATTAAATATTGTCATGTCCTGACCTACACATTATATTCTACAGGCTTAAGAAAACATCTGTGTTTAGTACAGAGTGCTGCAAAAATGAGCGCAATGATGTAAAAATCATCTCCTTTAATATCACCAATCATGTCATAATTGCGCTGTCGGTTAAAATGATTGAAATTAGATATTTTTTCAAAATCATTCAGCCCTGGTTTTATCCATTTAACGCGTTGGTGGGAAGATGTTTACGACAGACGCTCTTTACTTGAGATGCTGTTTGAGATGTTGAACGTCACACAGCTCTGTTGCTTATGAGCGGTGAAATCATTTATCCACCTGAAAATTAACTATACGACCAACTGTTCTGATGCTGCTTTCAGACGTTTGCGTATTGATGATCAATACAGGAGATCAAAACATTTTTCTGTGGAAGCATTTTCATTTTATTAGTGAGATGTCAATCCAGGCGTCCAATAATGCCACAAACATAGTGGCAGCTAAGTTTAACTGGCTGGCTAGAAGGTTAAACTTGTTCTGAGAGTTTGCAGATTTACTAGCCTTTGTAACTCGCAGACCAGAATCGCTATAAATAAATATAAATAAATACTGTCAGACGTAACTTCTAGTTTCACTATTGGAAAAATTCTGTTATTCTCATTTTCACCATTTATTATACTGAAAATCACTCCGAGCAGCATATTATTTAGAAAATTACATTATATGCAGGAGTCTTTGAACTGTACATGACTGACTGATTTGGGTAATAATGTTTCTATCAACAAAACTTAACATTAACTCTTATATTTAACATTTAACTTAACATTAACACTCAAATTTCCTTCTTTTGGTTCCTGCAGCTTTGTAAAAGTCCTCTCTGCTTTAGTATCTCAGCCAGCAGCCTCTCGACTGTCCTCTCCTTCTCGTCTCCAGACAGCTTTCTGGATTTTTCTGCATGTTTTGTCTCAAGGTGACGGTTCTAGTTGTATTCTTTGAATACAGCCATGTTTGTTGCAAACTAAGCACACAGCTTTACCGCCAACCTCCCCGAAAAAATACTTAGCAGTCCATGAGTTATAATAGACGTGCCGCCTCAGCAGGTGACGCTACTTCAAACATCACTCAGGTCAGTTGATATCAGTGTCCAGTGTCCAGTGTGACAGGAAGAAGCACACTAACAATAAACAAGCATTTCAAAACAAAAGCTATTTATTTCACTTTTTTTTAAGCTTCATAAGTAAAATTGTGTGTCTTGTCCGAGACCTCCTGGGCCTGATTATAAAAAGGCTTTATGTAGAGTTTCCTTCTAGATGTTGCAGGTCTCAAAGAACCACTGGTTGTACTCACATTTTATGGTCAAAATGTGGCAGATTTCTATTCAGCCTCCAGACCTTTCCTGACTGTTGCAGCAGGTGAAGCAGTAGCTGTAGTTTTGTATGGTCACAGAGGCAGCAGACTGCAGTGCTGTGGTCAGTCTGTGGGAGCGAGCGTGGGGGGAAGGGATGCTGGAGACAGACGCTGGGCGTGGAGAGGATGACAGATTTTAGTGACTGATGAAGGCCCAGTCCAAGTCTTGATGTGTCACGGCTTTCCTTCCGCCTCACTGCTTCTCTTTATCATCTTACCCATAATTTTACTTGGAGAACTAGTCGTAGAAAATGTGCTGCAGTATTGAACAATTGAAGATTATATTGCACTTGCGCTTCTACCACTGGTACGCTCATTTTTTAATCATCTTTGGGAAATTGTTTCATCAAAAATAATGTAGACAAAATAGGAAGGTGCTCTGGGAAAATATGTCAAAACACGTCACATTTTTTGTGCCCTCAGATCCACTGTTTTCAATATAGTCGTGCAGAAGGCGTGCTCAAACCAGCGTAACCAAGCTCCTGTTTTTCAGGGCATGACGGCTGCACCCTGATATAAAAATAGGAACAACCAATCACAGCCAGCAGATATCTGTTCTTCCAGAAATATCTGTGTTTATGGTAAATATATGGAAGAGAAGTCAATCATTTTAGGACGGGACTACCCAGAGCTTTATGTTTTACTTGCTTCAGCCTTTCCATCAGAGGACTGACAAAATGTTTTAACATCCAACTAATTTGATAGTCGGTCAGGTGTTGAAGTTGCTGCCTTTCATTGTCTTATGTTATAATAAATGTAATATCTTTTGGTTTTGGACTGTTGATCTGAAAAATCACAAGATATTTTGTTTTTTTAAAATGCAGCTCTAGCAGAAATAATATTCACTTTTTGGTACAGTATGAAAAGCTCGCTGAAAAAGTCATTGATTTTTTTTTTTTCTCTGAACATAACATATGAATATCTAAATATAGCTATGTGTTAGGAGTGACTTGCCATAAACATTTTCTGTTTCATTTAAAGACCCTTATTTCATTAATTTGTATTTCCACGTTTTTATAAGCAGCAGATTCATAGCCGCCATGTCACTGAAGCTGCTCAGATGTCAAGTGTTCAATGGTTGTCCGGTATCAACAGGGACAGGAAGTAAACAGAGCAGGTCACTCGGCTTCCTCCCCTCTTCCACTAACAGACTACAGCACTTGGGTCACGTCCTGAGTCTCCGGCCCTAATAGCTTTGAATGGGCAGCGCTGCATGCCTGGTCTTTCTAAATATAGCAGCGCTGCCTACATGTCCACAGCAGTTTCTAACCATGCACCCTCCCTTTAGTCTCTCTGCTACTTTCAGGCTGTATTTGCACAGCTCTGGGTTTTCTTTTTTTTCTTCTGGGATATCAATATGAACTTCCTGTGAAGTGACATGCTATGTAAAAACAATGTCATATCTCCGTTGATACCTGCATGTTTTAAACACAATATCATCCCTTTTGTGTATCTGATTAGTTTTATCAGCAGTCCTTCCTGTTTTTTTGTTTTCATGCAGAGCTGACAAAACTTTCAGTTTTCCCAAACAAAAGACATGAAATTTAATTGCTGTTGTAGCAGCATTTATCAAGTTAGGGCTGCAACTAGCGATTATTTTAAACCCTTCTTTTTGGAAATGAAATTATGTCTGGAGGCAGCGTTTTTATAACAGCATCTGTGTCACATGAAGTGAAAATAATGTAAATCTCTTTTAGAGCTGCAGTGTTTAACAATTAGGTGTCAGCTATTAAATTTATTACAAATTATTTTGATAATTGATTAATCGGTTTGAGTAATTTTTTAAGAAAAGTCAAAATTATCTGATTGCAGCTTCTTAAATGTGAATATTTTCTGGTTTCTTTTCTCCTCCATGACAGTATCTTTGAGCTCTGGTCAAAACAATTTCATCTTGGGCTTTAGGGAAACACTGAGCCACATGTTTCACCATTTTCTGACATTTTTTGGATCAAACAACTAATCAATTAATTTAGCATTTATTAAACAGCTTAATCAACAATATTGATGTTAATAATTAACTAACCGACATTAAGCATTTAAACCGAATAATGCCATCGGTTAAACAGAAATATTAATAATTAATTAAAAAGCTGAGGAAACGTTAAAGAGACCGCACACCGCTGCATGAGACGCACAAATCTTGTCAGTTAACAGTTAATAATCGATTAATGAGGGTCGGTTAAGAAAACTTTTCCAAATTAGCATCCTTAATCAACAATGAAGTAACTGTTAGTTCAGTTAATTCAGTTTCTGCATGTTTCCTTTGTTATGTCTCATATTAATTAACTGAGTCTGACATTTACTAAGTGAAGTGTTTGCTAATGTGCTTTGGGTTGTTATTTTTGTGTCATTGGTGAATCAGTAGACACTGTGCGCTCTCCTCTCTGTCTGCTCCTTAATTTAGAACCGATTGAAGATTTTCTCTGTGACATATTAAAGAGTTTTTTCTGTTGATCAGTGTCCAAAAATCCAAGGCTAATTGCTTCCACTCTGCTCCAGTTTAACAAAACAATAAATCATGGAAAATTCCCTTTTATTGGCACTGAATGCACAAATACTATGTACAGATATTCAAAAAGCTTGGTGTGAAAAGTCTTTTAGTCTTTCTCTCTCTCTGTTTTCTGTTCAGTCTGTGTGGAAAGATGTCGATGCTGCAAACACTGGCGTTCATTTACCTTCTCCTCTTGTCCTGACAGGGATGAAATTACAGCTTCTGGTCTGTCAATTAGCCTTAATGATGTGACCTCCTTGCTCTGTTATCAGTGCCACTGCTAATCCAGCTGCATTTACTCTTGTGATGGCGTCGCACTCATGACCTGACCTCATATTCACTGGGGCGCGCGGAAAAGTCAGTTCAGAAATGGCAAAAATTGATTTTTGTACGTTGCTAAGAGAGTTGTGTTAGCTTTGTTAGCTGTCATAGTCTGTATACAAGTCGTCACCGTGCCATCACTGTATTGGTTTGTGACCGTCACCATCTTGATTTTTGTAACCAGTGACACGAGGATGGCGCCGAGTCCAACCGAATGCTAATATTTTTATTTGACCAAATAGGTTATAATAAACTTTGAAGTGAAAAGACGTTGTGAAAGGGTTAAAGTTCTAAGACGAAAACATGCACAACTCCCAATTTTATTTTTACTTCTAAGAGATATACTGTGAATATGGACCGGTCTTATTTTGATGCGATGAGTTGTACTTTAGCAGAAATGTAGTGAACGCAGCGCTTTGTTTATTTAAATGTGAAAGTGCAATTAAAATATTTTGCTCGTTAAACCTATGAAGAATTGTGATTCAATAATTGTGATCTCAATGTTGATCAAAATAATCATGATTATCATTTTGGCCACAATCGTGCAGCCATACTGCAAGAGCGTCAAACAATAGATAGAATAATAGAATAGATTTATAGATTAAATTTTCTGTATCGCTGCTATCGTGATGTCGAAAAACAAGCTGCCTATCTGTGTTACGGTAATATTTGTGTCATTTTACGAATGGACAGCTGTTTTGTTTTCTCAAATTCAGCCCAAACAAAACAAAAAGAGCTCATAAGAAAGGCAGACATGGACCTGAAAACCAGGTCTATAAAATGCATGTATCAGCAGGTTGTGATTCATACCACATTCGCTGTCCCCTTTGTTTAGATAAAATATAGATGAGCAATATATTTATTTATTTGTTTATGTTACTGAAGTTGTTAACAAAATAAGAAAACACTACGCACTTTTCATTTATTATGTGTTTAATTAACACAGCAGACTATTTATGTATTGAATTACCAGAAAACCCACAACAAACAGTTCTTTATAATGCTAGAGTGTCTTTTAGCAACATGATAAAAGTCTCTTCACTACTTAAAGGTCTGTAAGAGGCTTTTGGATAAATGTTTGAATAAAAGTTATGTAAAATTGGCTCCTAATGTCCTAAAAGGAGCTTGCTAGACGAGGGAAACTGGATCTTGACTGGACTGGTGGAGGAAATCAGGGAGGCCTTGAAGTGGACTAATCTGTTATTAGCTGAGTGACGTCAGGGTCTGGTCAGCACCGTGTGTACAGGGATCAGAGCCAGGTGTCAGCAGATAAGACCTTATAACTGACCTGGCTAACTAGAAACACAATCCTGAGGAAACCAAGTCTTCTCAAATTGGCTTTTTGAATTAATCCTGAGAATCGCCAGTCTTCTGTACATGTTTTTATGTAGCTTGATTCCTGGCAATAACAACTCAATGTATTTTTTCTCCTTCCCCTTGTTTCGTTTGCAGGTCATCTGGTGAGGAACGCCAAATCTTTTAGGTGGAGGAGTGGCAGACAGCGCCACCCAGGCGTGCAGAGTGGGATTGCATCCCGCCTCACTACTGACGACCAGCTTCCTGAAGTGCTGCTGCCGCTGCCAGATGGACCGTGCACTCTGAAAGCAGAGCGAGCCAGGACAGAAACCAACTGAGGAGAGGAGCCGGGGGGTAGAGCGCCCACCGGAGCAGGAAAGGGAGGGCATCGTTCGGCAGGGAGAGGAGAGGACAAGGGGCTCTACGATGTCGTCAAACAGGACCCAGAATCCCCACGGACTGAAACAGATAGGCCTGGACCAGATATGGGACGACCTGCGGGCTGGCATCCAGCAGGTGTACACACGGCAAAGCATGGCCAAGTCGCGCTACATGGAACTCTACACGTATCCTATCTGATCGGGGAGGGTTGATGCTGTGATCACAGATTGTTAGGTTTTCTATATTCACTATTCTCTGACAATTTATTGATTGAGAAAAAAATGGGCAAGTTTATGGACATGCAAGTCTAATCTTAAAAAGCAAAACGTAAACTGTGGGGCTGGCAATTGATTCAGATATTTAATCACAATAGATTGCATGATTGTCAATGAGTAATCATGATTAATTGCAAATTTATTGCACATTTTTTATCAATTCAAAATGTACCTTGAATGGAGATTTGTCAAGTATTTAATACTACTCTACTATAAGCTTGCTTTATGCAAATATATGTATACATTTATTATTGGAAATTAATAACAACACAAAACAATGACCAATATTGTCCAGAAACCCTCACAGGTTCTTCTTTTAGCATAAAAATATGCTCAAATCATAACATAGCAACAAGGCAACAACAGCTGTCAGTGTGTCAGAGTGCTGACTTGACTATGACTTGATGGGACTATCATAAAGTGGGCATGTCTGTATCTGGAGGTCAGAGATCAAGAGACCCCTATGAAAGTGGCCATGACAGTTATTCCTTGCCAACATTTAGCCCAACTTTGGAGTGTTATTTAACCTCCTTTGTGACGAGCTAATTTGACATGGCTGGTACCAGTGGATTCCTCAGCTTTTCTAGTTTCATATGATGCCATCACTTCACTCTAATTTTAAAACTGCTAAAATTATCTTGCATTATTGCATTATGACAGCCCTAGTAAACTCATATTTTTTTAATTATTTGCTATCTAATGATCTGTCCTAGAGTTTATGATTGGAGATGGTTGCCTTTATATAGAGACACAAATATGTGCCAGTATTTTGCCATTTGTTTAGTCAGTAGCCACCCTTGCTGTGTGTGGCTTCCTTCTTTCAAAACCTGTTTTATAGCTGTTTGCCCAGGTAACGAGTTACAACAAAAGAACGCCCTGCAGGCCAGAGTCCTGAAAACAGGAAATGAATCTTTGCTTCAAAATACAATCTACACAATTACTGATTTCAGGAGGTCTTACTCTAAAATGTATTTTGTTTCTGAAAAGGGGATTTTTCAGCTACAGTCACCAGTTAACCAGGCTTAGAGTACACAGTGTGCATGATATGAGCGTAAAAGTACACAGAGATGATTTTCTCTGAAGTCTGTTGTTTGACAACCTCGCTTCCTGTTCTGCACCTTTCCAGCGCTACAGGATGTCATCATTTCCCTGAAGTACGAAATGCGCCCATCTATACGATCTCAGAACTGTAATCCGATCCCATCAGGCAGAAAGAACAGCACTAATTTAAACTTTATACAAGCTACAATCTGTCAGTGACATTATTTGCCTTTCAGAGCTTTTTAGCCCAAGTCTGTACTTTACTGTCGATATAGAGTGATGTTGTGTGAAAGAATAATCTCTTATGGAGTACATTATGGATGCCACAGTGAGGAAATTTTCCCACAGGTTATTAAACTTGTGACAACACCCATTTTACTGATTATACTGGATATTTTACTAGAAAAGATCGATATCTGTAGAGCTCTTACTTTGGTCTTTAACGTTGGATTTTTAGGTCTTTCTCTTATTTTTGTAGCTGACTTTTGTAACACGGAGGCTCTGTAGTCTGAACCAAGCTGTCAAACTCTTTATCGCTCCCACGGTGTCAACAGCAGCATGTTACAGCTTCGTTCCTTCTGGTCTTACAACAATAAAAGCCTTAGACATACCGCATACACTGCATCACTGCTTAACAGAAGGAACTTCAAATTCACACAAAACATTTTGCAAAGAGGCAACTCAACAAAATACTGTACGCCTCAGGGTTCAACCTTTTTTTTTTTATTTAACTTGACCCAGTTGGACAGTTTTGTCAGAATCTAATTGCCTGATGTCAATTTCTATTTGCCCTTATGCAAATTGTTTTATTTATTACAACAAAGACTAAAGTTTATTGTTGTGTTTTATCCACCTTGCGCTCAATCTTGTGCCAAATGGTGCAATGCGAAGTTGGAGTTTGACCCACATCCTCTAACACCACTGAACTAAAGTCCTGTTTTCAGGATAATTGAAATGCCTGCTTCAGCTCATAAGCTGTCTTTACCCGCTATTTTCTGGCACTGTGCATGTGCAAAAAGTTTAGTTTATTTACATTAAAAATAGGGCTGTCGAAGTAAATGTGTAATAACGTGCAAACAAGTTTCAATACTAGTTTCTTCAACACATTAACGCAACTTAGGATTTTTAGGTTTTAGCAGTTTTAGTTTTAGCAGTTTTAAAGCTAGAGTGAAGATACTGGCATCCTATGAAACTAGAAATCCTAATGAATCCATTGGTACCAACCATGTCATACTAGCTTGTCACTAAGGAGGTTAGAGAATACTTCAAATTTTTGGCGAGGAAAAACTGGCATGGACATTTTCAAAGGGGTCCCTTGACCTCTGACCTCCAGATATGTGAATGTAAATGGGTTCTCTGGGTCCCCACCAGTTTCCCCTTTACAGACATGCCCACTTTATGATAATCAATAAATCGATTCAATAATCACAGTGAGTTTGGGGCAAGTCAGCACACTGACTTACTGTATGTTGATAAGAGTATTACATACTACAACAGATTAAAAATGTGTGATTAATTTGCGATTAATCACAGTTATTGATGGTCAATCATGCGATTAATTGCAATGAAATATTTTAATTGATTTACATCCCTTGTTTAAAAACAACAAAATTTGAGTGCTGTACAGTGTGTAAAACAACAATACAGTATATAAGATGCTATACTCTTTAACTACTTCCTAAGCTCTGGAAAAAACAATGTTTTTTTCTTTTTTACAACCTGCCCAAGCATGCAGTCCTGTTTGTTGAGCCCTGCACGTTGAACAAAATGACTCTTAGCATTGGGGTTAAGTCATAGAAATTGTGAAATAGGTGCTTTTGCTTTTCGCCTTGACGCCAAATACATCATCGTCTAGTCAGTCAGCTCTCCTTACTCGTCACGATAGGTGAAATCTGACTGTACGGAGCAGGCACTTCCAGTTTATAGTTGTAGCAGCCGACTTAAGGGTTTTTTTATTTGATAAATGTGGTCACTGATACGTGAAAATTAATCTTTTTAAAAAAAGGAAATTGACAATGGGGTAGAGGGAAAGTAATGTAATCACAGCACAAGCACTGTAACTCAGGTAACACCGACTAGCACAGCTAGCCGGAAGTAGAGTAAACTAATAAATAGCCCCTCTGTTCTCCCTGCTACATTTTGGAGATGAGTTTAATGTTTATTTATCCTCAGATTTTTGTTAACATTGTAAAGTTTCAATGTTTGTGAAAATACTGTTTTCTGTGATGTGTAGTGTCTCTGTGTTTATTCCTTAACCCTTCCCTCAGACATGTATATAACTATTGTACCAGCGTCCACCAGTCCAGCCAGGGCCGGGGCTCGGTGCCTCCAGCCAAGCCCTCCAAAAAGTCTACCACTCCAGGCGGGGCTCAGTTTGTAGGCCTGGAGCTCTACAAGCGACTCAAAGAGTTCCTGAAGAACTATTTGACCAGCCTGCTCAAGGTGAGTCCACACACCTCAGATGACTCTTGTTTTGTTGGTATAATTTGAGACCGTCACAGTCTGCATTTGACCAATATTCTCTTCCTGTCTATACTGTCTCTCTCTCTCTCTCTCTCTCATGTGCCTCCTCCTTGGTTTCCAC
This sequence comes from Pterois miles, assembly GCA_947000775.1. Lineage (NCBI taxonomy): Eukaryota > Metazoa > Chordata > Actinopteri > Perciformes > Scorpaenidae > Pterois > Pterois miles. The sequence continues at coordinate 3,726,675 of CAMQGK010000028.1, forward strand.
TCCAGGATGGCGAGGATCTAATGGATGAGTGTGTGTTGAAGTTTTACACCCAGCAGTGGGAGGATTACCGTTTCTCTAGTAAGGTCCTCAACGGGATCTGCGCCTACCTCAACCGCCACTGGGTCAGACGAGAGTGTGACGAGGGACGCAAGGGCATCTATGAGATATACTCGGTATGTCTAATAATACTGCTGTTTTGTGGTCAGTGCTCAGCAGACGATTTTGAGCCATGTTGGTCACAGTAGAGGTTAAGTGAATCATCAAGGTGTGATATCTGTGTCAACTAATGAGTCACCTGCAAATTATTCATGAGATGTAAAACACATAGTACAGAAAATGTCCTGTTTTATGGGGAGATGGAACTTCAAAATAAGAGTCTTGTGGATTGTATGCCTCTGAGAGCTGCCCAGCATTTCATGGTCCAAAGTCACCACTAAATGTCTGTGCTTAATCAATTAAAGTGATTTCACAAGGAATTCTTTGAAGTTTTAAGAGTATAGAACGAAGCCTTTGTGATTTCCCCTTTTGACCTGTGTCCTGCCCCAAAGAACTCACCCTACAAGACCTTGAAAGGCATTTAAAACTCATTTGGCTGACGTGGATCACACAGATCAAAAGGAACAGAGACAAGTAACAAACATGCCGCCTAAAGTCTTGACCTTTTCTTTAACGTTCTCATTCTTCCCTCCTCCTCTCCCATGCTGCTGTTTCCTCCCAGCTGGCACTAGTGACCTGGAGGGAGTGTTTATTCCGACCCCTCAACAAACAGGTGTGTTTATCTCCTTTCTATGGAAGTGCCGTGAGAAATAGCAACATCCAGTGCTACCTTGTTTTTGTCATTTCATGTTTGTATGCCTTATAAAGCCATGTAAAACTGTATTTCCTTATTGTGTCTGCTTTTTTTGTGACTGTACAAATGATTTACTGGAACAAATCTGTCTTTTTAGGTAACAAACGCTGTGCTGAAGCTGATAGAGCGAGAGAGGAATGGGGAGACCATTAACACCAGACTGATCAGCGGTGTGGTCCAGTCTTATGGTAGGTCAACAAGTACAGTGAAGAAATAAAGGGAAACAACCACCTGTTCATGGCAGACATTACACAGTAGGAAGACACATACTTCATTTTGTATTATTTGCTTTCTATATCCTTTGAAGAGAACAATTTTCTCATCTTCTGTCCAGCTTGGCTTTCTTTTTGTGTTCTCTTTGTCAGCCATTTTGGAAAAGCTAGTTAACACTGATAATAACGCTGAAATGATAATGTGAGTGAAGCGTAACCATGGTAACTGAAGTGCACATGTGTTGTATTACCACATTAACAACCATGAAACACTTAGTCTAAACACTTAGAGGCTCTATGTAATGCTCTAAGCTTAGGGAAATATATTGCATATGGGATAAATCTAAGTTGGAAACAGTTTATGCAACCGGGCATTGAGTCTTACCTTAACTACACTGAACCTTTCCCGTACCGATACCAAATCATATCTGAAAGCTCAGCCTCATGCTTAAGGCCAATCTTCTGGTGTGGATTACCAGTTTCTGTATATAACCCAGTAGGATCTTTTAACCTGCTTTCACTAGTTGTGATCATGACTATACCTCTGTCATCAGTCAATGCAGGACATTGACATCAGGTTGACTTTAGGCCATTGCTGTCCTGACTAATCTGAAAGTCTATGTGCAAAATTTCATGTAAAACAACTGCAGGAAGTCAGTCAGCTGCGCTCAAGTTGAGGCTGAAACAGACAAAATATATTTCAATACCACAATTTGTTTTTATTGTGAAGGGTTTATGAGATGCTCAAAATCACTAGATACTAAAAGTCAAGTCCAGGTGTGGAGGAGTATTTCCCAAAGTTGTCACCTTTTACCCAGATGACCACACATTTTTAGAATGAAAACATGAAGTGTCAGGGGCGCTGTTCTGGCTTGCTTGGTGGACTGGGCGCCCCATGTGCCGGCTTGGTCCTTGCTGCGGCGGCCCCGGCGTCGGGTCTGGCCTGGGGCGCTTTGCTGCATGTTGTCCCCTGTTTCTCCCCTGTTCAATACTGTCACTTTAAAAAAAATATTATTTAAAAAACAAACCCTGAGGTGTCATTTAGTTCTTCCTTTTGACAACCATCTAAGTGATAATGAAATTTTTACCCTACCAGATAAAGGTTTAATCATGAACTGTAACTGTGAACATATTTACCATGTTGGTTCACCTCAGCTAAATACCTGCTCCGGTGTCTCTCCTCCCTCTCCAGTTGAGCTGGGTCTGAACGAGGAGGACGCCTTCGCCAAAGGCCCCACGCTGTCCGTGTACAAAGAGTACTTTGAATGCCAGTTCCTCACTGACACCGAACGGTTCTACACGCGTGAGAGCACAGAGTTCCTGCAGCAGAACCCCGTCACCGAGTACATGAAGAAGGTAGACGGTGTTTCCACCTCAGCTACTCACAGCTATGAATGAACGGCGGATTTTATGAAAGAGTTGCTTGTTCTGTTGCTTTTAAAACCGTGTCCTTGGGGTAACATCTACACTGCAATGGAAGGTGATGATGTTGCCATAATAAAGAAATGACTTTGTAATGTGTGTGTGTGTGTGTATTTTTTCCTCAGGCGGAGGCTCGACTGCTGGAGGAGCAGCGGCGTGTGCAGGTTTACCTCCATGAATCCACCCAGGATGAGCTGGCCAGGAAGTGTGAGCAGGTCCTCATAGAGAAACACCTGGAGATCTTCCACACCGAGTTTCAGAACCTCCTGGACGCTGACAAGAATGAAGGTAAACCTGCAAATTTTATTGCTATATTTTTTTTTTTGCTTAAATCTGTTTAATGTTTGGGTGGAAATGAAGCTAATGCCACTAAATCCCTGAAAACAAAAACTGCTGCTATGTAGTGCTGGACTTGTTTTAAATAAGAATCCTTTCAAATCTTTTATCAGATCTAATTCATCTAGCAGGTATCTAAAGTTATACATATCTAAAACTGAAACCTAACCCTAATTCAAAGCCATTGTGTCAATAATGTTGACTAACTACTGGTGTTGCACGGTATACCGATACTAGAAAGGTATCAGAAATGGTTTTGATTTCATTAGATTTTAGATAGGGATTTTTGACAGACTAAAGTTCTCACCACTGCTTATAATACTTTGGTCACTATCTCCTCTTAGACCTGGGCCGGATGTACAACCTGGTGTCACGGATCACAGACGGTCTGGGCGAACTGAAGAAGCTTCTAGAGACCCACATCCACAACCAGGGCCTGGCCGCCATCGAGAAGTGTGGAGAGGCTGCGCTCAACGTACGGACCACTTCTTTACTTACTAATACTCACTAGTTCACTGTAACGTGTTGAATAATAAGAGGCTACAGATCCAAACCTCCTCAGTTTGTAGTCAGTTACCAATGAGGAGGCTCTGGATAAAAACAGCTTAGGTATTTGTACTTTCTCTTTTCTAGTACCATTTAGCTGCAGCAATCTGTTGACATTTTTCAGGGTTACCACGGTTGTTTAAAACCCAATAACTTGGATTTAAGGCCGCTAAATGCCTTAAAATCTCATGAAATGCCTTAAATTAACATTACTTTTATTTATTTGTTTTTTATGTTTGTTGTAAATGTTTTGTTTTTTTGAGGGTGCTGTAGCAAAACTATAAAGTGGCACCAAAGGGAATAGCTGTGCTCAGATAAAATTTATCAGAGCAATAGGTCTTAAAAATCGCATTCATAGCAGCCTTAAATAGACATGAAATGGGTCTTAAATTGTATTCATAAGGTTTTTTTTTTTTTTTTTTTTTAAGTCTCAAAAAGGCTTAAATTTGACTTTTTGAAAGCAAAAGTTTTTGCAAAATAATTTAAAAAGCTGATGCAAGTAGATAATGTCAAAGTGTTTGTGTTACACAGTGAAGCACCAGAAACAAACATGAGCTCAGTGTCGTTATAACTTCATACTGATCATACTGATCGCTATCCATCCTCACCAGAGGGGCAATTATTTCTTTGATTTTTTTTTTTTTTTTTTAATTTAAAAAGCGATTATTAGTATGAAAGCCATGTGCTGCTGAAGAAGTGGCAGCTAGGAGAGAGCTGGAAATAGACGTTCTCATTAAATGGTGTACTAGGAAAGTGAGAGTAGCAAAGGTGTAAAAGGTGACGTCTGTAAGTTTGTTTGTCTTTTTTAATAAAGAAAAATGCTGGGAATTTATACAAATAAGTTGTTATTGAGTCAAAGACCTGTGTGTTTCTTCCAGGACCCCAAAGTGTACGTCCAGACCACCCTGGACGTCCATAAGAAGTACAATGCCTTGGTCATGTCTGCCTTCAACAATGATGCCGGCTTCGTGGCAGCGCTTGATAAGGTCAGTAATCTCTCTCTGAGAGAATCTAAACATCTACACGTCTAAATATCTGAGGATTGTACTGCAGTTTTAATTGTGTCAGTTATTTTAGATTTAGTCTTGTGTTGCATTCACACCAAGAGCAAAACAAATGCTCGCTTGGTTTTACTTGGAGCTTGTCTCCATAGATACCAACAACTTTTATTACCGCCATCAACCATGGAAGAAATAACCGCTGTTGCTGCTTTGCACATGTTGTGGAAGTCCCAGATATGTCAGAAAACCAAACGCCGCCATGTCTGAGTTCATAACATCACCCGGCGGTGAGCTGTAGTCATACAGTGCCATTGCACTGACTGTATCTGGCAAGCCCCACCTTGCTGCTGCAGTATGAACCCAAAATAAACAGACTGTACTGTGATTTAATTGCAATAAACAGATCAAAAGGATGCCAAAATAACTACATAATAAAGCAAATTTATAAAATCGGGTTCCCATGCAGAGCTACAGTATTTTTTCCTCCATTTCTGATTCAAGTTTGCTTCGCTCTTTGTGTGATAATGCTTATTAGTTTGAGTCATATTGTAGTTATTTTTATCCTTCATAGTTTTTGTCTGGTTTTAGTCACCGCACAGTCAACTTATAGTCAAACTTTTGGTCAAAATGATTTCTCTCTCAATTTTGTCAGCTATTTTTTAATTTTTCTTAGTCGTCAGATTTTTTTAGTTGTCAGATTATATTGAACATTTCAGTCAGTCTAGTCTAGACAAAACTAATAGTTTTGTCATTTTATTCAAACTTATTTCACATAAGATTTTATCTCTTTATCTGATGAAAAACAGGTTAAATGATTATGAATGCAGCTCTGCTACTCCGGGCCTCCTGACTGCTCATTAGTGATGGCTTTGCTTCAGTTACACCTGCTGGTGTTTTAAGGCCCAACAAGCAAAAATGCATTAATTAACCAACCAAAGCAGACCCACAAACTTTATGCATTATAGTAGCACAGTTGTCAGGACGGAGACAAGGACAGTTTGTTTGAGAGCAACAGAGAAAGAGACAGAGAGGTGAATAGACGGTGAAAGGTGACAAAAATAAAGAGGTTTTAGTAAAGTTTTAATTTCTTTTGCTACATGTTAGTATTTTCATTTATCGTCAACAATATTGCATGTTTTCTATCATCACTGTTAATGTTTAATGACGTTGGTGCCGTCTTATAATCGTCTCATCTCGTCATGGGAAAAAAGGCTGTTGACAAACATATTTCGTCATAGTTTTAGTGAACAAAATTAATTCTGCTTTAAGTCCTTTGCACGCCAAGTCTGTATTTTTCTGTGTAATTGTCGGACGTATAAAAACAAATACAGTCTCACGTTGTGTCATTCACGTTTCCATCGTTTAAGTTTTCGGAAACAGGTTTGATGATGTGCGTTTTTGCATCTGTCAGAGGACAAAAGAAGGTTGTTTGACCACTCAGCCACCATCCATACAAACGTCATAACCCAAAATGGCATCTGATAAACATTCATTTCATCTCCTAACATGAAGCACTTTATGATAAAGAAATAAAAGAATACAGAGATGCTGAATTTAACAGCCTGGAATCAGGGATGGTTGCAACACAAAGGATGTGTGAATGGTTAGACAGTAGTTATTGTACTCCAGGCAGCTAAACAATAGCGTCTTGCTCTGTCGTGCATTCATTCATTCATTCATTCATTCATTAGCCCCGTTTGGGACTAGTGCTACACATTGCACCCACAAAATTTCATATAGAATAATAAAACACATCAGACTCTGTACAAGATTTGTGTGTGGCGTTTTTTTTTTCGGCTGATGGATTAAAAAAAGCATATGAAAAATATAGACTTGGTGTTCAAACTTGGTTTAACGTTTTTTATGTCCAGGTCTAATTCTAACTTGATTGGTCTGTCTTTTCACAGGCATGTGGTCGGTTCATCAACAACAACGCCGTCACCAGGATGGCTCAGTCATCCAGCAAATCTCCCGAGCTGCTGGCCAGATACTGCGACTCTTTACTGAAGAAGAGGTATGTGATACCTGAAATACACGTGACTGCTGTTCCTTAGCTGACAGAATCATGTTAGTGCTTGTTATTGTGATTTTGTTATTTAAATATCAGGACATTGAACAAATTCTGTCGTTGACAAAACGATAAGTCACATTCTCCAACTGTTGTTGTCGGGATTAATGATGAACAAGCTGCTGAGCTCGATTTCGAGGTCAACATGGACAGGAAGTCCTAAAAGTGCTCAGAATAATATGAAGTTTATACATTTACAGGTTTATGACATCTGAGCACACTTGATCAGCTGATGGTTGAAAGCCCTATTAAAAAAAGTGGACCTTGAGTCTAGATTTTTTTTATAAACTTCTGTTTCACAGGTTTTGTATTTTCACAGCTGATTAATCATTTGTATTTGCTGATGTATTCATACACACTGCAGTATTTGTGTGTTATTCTCATCTGTCCTCACCACCTGAAGCAGAGTGAAATATAAACTCTGTCTGTTTTTTCTTTAGCTCTAAAAACCCAGAGGAGGCGGAATTGGAGGACACACTCAACCAAGTGGTGAGACACTTTGACCTGTGTGTGTTTGCTCAAACGTACACATAATTCAGCAGCAGCCAAACTGGAAAAGTACCACTGAACCACTGACCTAGTTACTCATGTGTTATCTATCATAGGCAGAGTTGTAGTAGGACGTCTGCAGCTTTGTTTCAGTCATCAAACAATAAAACCAGCAAATCTTTATATGAACACTTTAGTTTTTACTTGTATATTTACTGCAGTTTTCTTTCTTTTGCTTCGGTTATTGGGCATTTAAATTGTTTTACGTTCGGGATGCTGGTATCTGATAATCTCTAAATGCATTTCTTAAAACCTTTTCATTTTGTTATTAAAGTACACGTGTATGTATGTGTTTGTAGTACATGTAGTATAGAGTATGTGCAGCTTTAGTGCAGAACAGTACAAACGGTTGTACTAAGATTTGCAGTACATTAATGTGAATTTTTGTTTTTCCTCTTCTCAGATGGTTGTGTTCAAATACATCGAGGACAAAGATGTTTTCCAGAAGTTTTATGCTAAGATGCTGGCCAAACGTCTGGTCCACCAGAACAGCGCCAGCGACGATGCAGAGGCCAGCATGATCTCCAAACTCAAGGTGTGACTCAATCTTGTCTGCATGAAAACATCCAGCACTAAACTGTCAGCTTCAGCATCCTCAAAACGTCCGACTGAATCTGTTTTTTTTTTTTTTGTTTTGTTCTTGTTCTCGTGCAGCAAGCATGCGGGTTCGAGTACACATCCAAACTGCAGCGGATGTTCCAGGACATCGGAGTCAGTAAAGACCTGAACGAACAGTTCAAGAAACACCTGACCAACTCTGAGCCTCTGGACTGTAAGTAAACAAGTTTCTAGTTTATCAGGTACACCTAGTTAAAACCACTGCAGAAACATGATAGAAACCTCTGGGAAATGTCTGCATCAGTTCAGGGTTGCAGTGTGCGAAACGGACTTAGGAGAGGATGATTGTTCAGTTTACAGTGTGATTGTTTTAATGTTTTAGAGCGTTTTTAATGTTGCATGCTGCAGGATGTCTCAGACCAGACTACACTTTAAATTTACCAAACATTACAGGAGTTAAATATGAGGGAAAATATGCTGGACTGTGTCAAATCACAAAACCCACGTTTGAATTGAAGCTGTGTGTATCTTACAGTGGACTTCAGTATCCAGGTTCTCAGCTCCGGGTCTTGGCCTTTCCAGCAGTCCTGCACCTTTGCTCTGCCTTCTGAGGTAAGACTAGTAGCAACTTAGTTTTAGTCTTAGTCACTGTGCAGAAGTAGGTTTAAGGAGTAAAATCTGTTTCATGATTTGAAAACTGCACAAGCACCCATGAAATAAGGCGTTATTCTGTTGCTGCTTTGGGCGAAAAATGTGTTTTTGTAGCTGTAACTTGGTTTAGACCTGTGTGAGCATGTGTTCTGCTGCAGCAGTCACTAATGATTGCTGATAACATAGTTGAACCGTCTTCAATAAACAGAAGGCTGCAGTTTCCAGGATGATTAAATCTTATATTTGAACAGTGAAAACACTCTTAAATCCCTCCTTTAGTTGGAGGCCTCACTTGAGTCTTCTCCACGGCCCCTGAAGGTCCCTGGACCTCAGTTTGAGAACTGCTTCTCTGAACACTCCTCTTTGTCTCTCTTTCTGTGCAGCTGGAGCGAAGCTATCAGCGCTTCACAGCATTTTACGCCAGCAGACACAGCGGCAGGAAGCTGACCTGGCTCTATCACCTGTCCAAAGGAGAGCTGGTCACCAACTGCTTCAAGAACAGGTGAGTGTGTTTTTAGAGCTCACAGGTAGAGGGCGCTGTCAGTGCAGTGTGACGTATGTTTGGATTGTACTTTTGATAAGTTTGTGTGCATTCATCTCTTGTTAAAGAAACAGGTGTTTTATACACATGTCTAATAATTGTTTTGCAATCTTACCTGAACCTGAGTGTTGGTGATATCTTAATAAATGAAGGTTAATTGGCATCATGTCCCTTCAGTCTTCCCCTGTCCAACACAGTGGCCAGATAGAAACAGCCAACTTGTTAATAGCCAACTGTTTGATTTATTGGCTGAGATTTAGTTGGAGACGACAGTGTGATGCTGCTATAACGTTAACGTATGACTGTATTACTGCAGCAGCCTCCCAATCAAGCTAACGTTAGCTAGTCACTGTCACCAGCATCGTGGAAGAAAGGTGGTATTTGGTGATGGACTTGATATGAGACTGGAATGAGAGAGTTGGGTCCAAGATAACACCCAGGTTGCGGACTTTCGGGGATGGGGGGATGGAGCAGCCGTAGCCGTCCAGAAGTAGATCTCCAACCTTCTGGAGCAGGGCCACAACCGTGAGCTCTGTTTTGTTGCTGTTGAGTTTGAGAAGCTTAGATGACATCCAGTTTTTATTTCATGCAGGCAGTCGGCAGGTGACTGTGGGGGGGTGCTGGGTGGTTGGTTTAGTATTAAGATAGAGCTGTGTCATCATGACTGGAAACTGAGACCATGGTGGCAGATGATCTGACCAAGGAGGAGCATGTAGATGGTGAAGAGGAGGGGTCACTAGAGACTCAAAGCCTCAGTTAACCTGCTACACAACAACTTTTCATCACTTGCTCTCCTGTGACGGAGAGTTTCTTTCCCTTAAAAGGGATCGCAGCCTCGGAGATGACGCCATGCTGGTCTGGTCCGTAGCTTGGATCCATGACGCCGTGCTGGTCTGGTCCGTAGCTTGGATCCAAGAAACGGTCTATTAGATCTCTTTTAGGACATGGCAGGGGAACAAATCTAGTTTCTACTTCTTCTGTTTACTCTGTTACCGTCTATGAGGGACACGGGATGGTTTGATTGTGCATTTTCCTCAACAGCCAACAAACATTACGAAGGAAACTTGACCGAAGCAGAAATATAAACCAGAGTTGATGTGTCTGCTTGTGTTGATTTCTCAGCTGTAAGATATATGAAGGTGTTTTTTTTTTTTTTTTTTCATCATGACGCTTGTTGTCAGATATACTTGTACCGTTGACCAGCTGCGAGGAACAGGCCGGTTCATACTGAACCTGTTGTTGTTTACAGGTACACGCTGCAGGCCTCCACCTTCCAGATGGCCATCCTTCTACAGTACAACACAGAGGACAGTTACACCGTCCAGCAGCTCACCGACAGCACACAGATCAAAACCGTGAGCATTTCCTCACTCTTAGCACGCCATCTTTGTCTTTTCATTTGCTTTTTGAATAAGTAGAAATGTTTAATTTCCCCTCTAATTGATATTCAATTTTATTTGCAGGATATTTTGGTTCAAGTTCTGCAGATTTTGTTAAAATCAAAGCTGCTGGTGAGTAAAACAAAGTTCCTCTGGTCCTGATTTTTGTCTTTGGTTCAGTCGTATTGAAGCCCTCTTCTAACATCCACCCTTCACGTTAATCTGGTCATTTTAAAAGTTATTTCCATTTCTGAAGTCTTGAACTGAAATTTAAATCAGCTTTATTGGGATGAATGTTCATGTCACATTATTGATAAAGCTGAATTCCCTCCCTGGGTCTCCTGTTCTGTTCTCTCTCCCCTTTCTCTATCTCTCCCCCTTTCTTTCTCTCTCCCCTTTCTCATTCTCGCTCTATCTCTCCCCCTTTCTTTCTCTCTCCCCTTTCTCTTTCTCTCTCTATCTCTCCCCATTTCTTTCTCTCTCCCCTTTCTCTTTCTCTCTCTATCTCCCCCTTTCTTTCTCTCTCCCCTTTCTCTTTCTCTCTCCATCTCTCCCCCTTTCTTTCTCTCTCCCCTTTCTCTTTCTCTCTCCATCTCTCCCCCTTTCTTTCTCTCTCCCCTTTCTCTTTCTCTCTCTATCTCTCCCCCTTTCTTTCTCTCTCCCCTTTCTCTTTCTCTCTCCATCTCTCCCCCTTTCTTTCTCTCTCCCCTTTCTCATTCTCTCTCTATCTCTCCCCCTTTCTTTCTCTCTCCCCTTTCTCTTTCTCTCTCTATCTCTCCCCCTTTCTTTCTCTCTCCCCTTTCTCTTTCTCTCTCTATCTCTCCCCCTTTCTTTCTCTCTCCCCTTTCTCTTTCTCTCTCTATCTCTCCCCCTTTCTTTCTCTCTCCCCTTTCTCTTTCTCTCTCCATCTCTCCCCCTTTCTTTCTCTCTCCCCTTTCTCTTTCTCTCTCTATCTCTCCCCCTTTCTTTCTCTCTCCCCTTTCTCTTTCTCGCTCTATCTCTCCCCCTTTCTTTCTCTCTCCCCTTTCTCTTTCTCTCTCTCTCTCCCCTTTCTTTGTCTTTTTTTCCATCTCTTCCCTTCTCATTACGTCTTTCTCTCTCCTGCTTTCTCCTGCAGTGTTAAATGTTCATGTCAGAAAAGGTCCGAAAGACACAACGTCTTGTCCTTCTTCTGTTTGGACACCAGAGGGCAGCAAATAACAGTTTCACATGTTTAAGGACTGAATATTCTTCTCGTATTATCAGTAACAGATGTGTTGGCGACCCTTATTTAAACAAATATACTAATATAAACTGCCATCCAACAGCAATAATTGGAAAAGTCACAATATTTAGCCTCACTGACGTCTGTCTGTCTGTCTGTCCGACAGGTGATGGAGGACGAGAACGCCAATGTGGACGAGGTGGAGTTCAAACCCGACACTGTCATCAAGCTTTTCCTGGGATACAAGAAGTGAGGAGCTTCGCAGACGTCTTCAAACACGTCCAGTTTTCCAGATGTGGTGGCGGCCATGTTGGGTTTATTTAACTGCATTTTGTTTCTCCACCACAGTAAGAAGCTGAGGGTGAACATCAACGTCCCGATGAAGACGGAGCAGAAACAGGAGCAGGAGACGACTCACAAGAACATCGAGGAGGATCGAAAGCTCCTCATTCAGGTGATCGTTCACTCTGTTGATTTTTTATGGAGAATAAAATTTATAACGTTTTTGGTGCAGATAAAAAAAAAAAACATTCCAAGTTGTTACCTTAGAGGATAAATCTCCCCTTCCTAAAACTGACATAAAAATACTATATATTATTATTTTCCACTTTCACTGAATTAAATCTTTTAGCAAACATCAGTCCTGACTATAACAACCAAATATTCATTAATTTTCACAATTTGAAGCCTTTAAATGCCACTGTATATAATGCAACTGCTTATTATTAAAAAGAAAAACAAGAAAAAGGCAATAACATAAAAAAATATTTTCTGTATACTAATTTTTGTCCACAGTCTGGGATATGTCAATGATTAGCAACAACATAGACTCTAATGCATTGCATCAAACAATACAATGCTCCATAATCCAGCTGCAACGCCCCTAGTGGAAGTCAGGAGAATAGCATATTTCTTTTAGCAAGATTTTTTTTTTATTTTTGACAGATTTTCTGGTACAGTTTTTACAGTTATCTTTATATTTTCCAACATATATAATTGTAGCATTTGGTTAACAAAAACAACGGAGCAGTTAATGTTGATGAGAAACATGTAAATTAGTGTGTGTGTTGTGCTGAATTAGTACTGATGGTCTGTGTGTGTGTTTGAAGGCTGCCATAGTGAGGATCATGAAGATGAGGAAGGTCCTGAAGCACCAGCAGCTTCTGGCTGAAGTCCTGAACCAGCTGTCGTCCCGATTCAAACCCAGAGTCCCCGTCATCAAGGTAACGTACATTTCATAATGGCTTTATGAGTGTTTATATGCTGCTCAGGTATTATCTTCCTCATTTTCTTAGATTGTATTTTTCGACTGCACTCAGGATGTCACAATACCAGAAACTAAGCAGCCCATACAAATACCAATGAAATACTACAATTCTCAATACCATTTCAGTACCACAGTAAAAAACAGTAAAACAATAAATCCCATATACTTCAACATTCACTCCTTTATTTAACCATTTGCACAGTGTTTTTTGTGAGGAAGTTTAACTGGTCATAATTCCCTCTCTAATACTTAATGTTATAATTTACCATTGATCAATACTCGTTTTTACTGAGTAGAACTATGCTGCCCACTGGCTACTAATAGCAAATATTACACTGATTTCAACAAGTACTTGCATTTAGTCTCTTCACTATAAATTACAAATTTGTGCTGTATCATTAAGAAGTACATATCTACAGAACGGGACCTTTTACGCCACTAAAACAAACATGGTGTCCACTACTTCCACCCACGTTAGCTTTGGGCCGATAGAAACTGACTTGATTGTGACACATCATGTCAACCTGTCATGAATCTCTACACTCGAGGCACAACGAACCGTTGGTGCCGTGTAGCTTATTAGACGGCTAGCATGGAGAAATACTTGAGTCAGTTCATATCGTTAAGCGACGAGACCAAACTAGCTTAAATTGAGAAACTCTATTGAGTGACAGCGGCACAAAATGCGTTGTGTGTCCTCGGGTGCTAGCGAATGCCAAGCTATAGCGACAACTGATCAGAAAACACCCAGATTATCAGGGCAAAACAAAGTGGTGTTAACATGATTCAAACTGAAATGTGTTTGTCAATTAGACCTGTGAGCAGGTCTAAAGTTTTAGAATACAAATAGTTCCACTTTAATATAAGTGTAAAAATGGTAGTAAGCATTATGCTTAATTGGTGTTAGGATTATAAGGGGCTCTTGGAAAATGTTCTCCCTTTTTAAAAGGTGCCGTTTGTAACTTCCTACATGTGTAACTCGTTACAGGTCGGTTTCCCTGTACGCGCTACGCTCTTCAGACTCCAACACACAGAAGTACTAAAACCGTTACGTTATATTCGGTGAAGCCCGTCTTGCAAAACAGCGTTAACTGTTCCAGCTTCAGCCTCCCACCCTGGTCAGAAGACACAGGCGAGTCCATACTGTACTCGGTCCGGCGTTAACTCCCATCTCTTAATTCAACAGCAGGGAAACAAGACACAGGAAACCTCTGTTGGGCTTCAGGAACTGCAGCATTTATTTCTGCAACTTACATTGAACATTAACTTTGATATTTACAAAGCTGAAACCAACTTTGTTCCTCTCTGCTCACTTTGCCTTTGAGTCGTGTCTTGTCGTGTTTTGTTTCCTGCTGCTGAGCGAAGCGACGGAGCTCCGGAGAGTAACGTAATCGTCTCCGACCAATGGTCTGGTGTCTCCCTGTTACTTCTGACCACGGTCGGCAGGCTGAAGCCATTACAGCTAACACTACCGCCTAGCAGGTGAAATATAGAGCGATATTGTGGTTTTAGCTGACGTGTGTCGTCTCACTATTTTGACCGATGCTCGTTTGTGTCTGCGTTGCGCTGACTGTCGTTGACTTAACAACCACAGGTGTCGCTGTTAACAAGCAGTTCTGATTTTTACATTCAGTCCCTTTAAGGGACCTTCTGACGGCCCCGGGACGTCTCGAGCCCCGATGGCACCTACAGTAGAAAAAACAAGTACTGTCACGTTTTCAGAAATTTGGTATCAACATGGTACTGAAGTATTGATTCTCGTGACATGATTATGATTATTTGAATGGACACATTCTGTGTTTTTCGAAAAGACCAAAACCAACGTTGGATGTATCCAAAGCCTGATGTTGTTCCCATCTGTTCATGGGTTTGTTGACAAAAAGAAACCTGCAGCTTTTTGCTTGGTGTTGATTTTATTGTGTGCTCGGCCTCATATTTGGGTTCCCTCTCCCTCTTTTTGTTCCCTCTTGTGGACAGAAATGCATCGACATCCTGATTGAGAAGGAATACCTGGAGCGAGTGGACGGCGAGAAGGACACGTACAGCTACCTGGCCTGAACGCCGACCTCCCTCCCACCCGCCGGCTCTCCTCAGTTTTATTTGTTATCTTCATTTTTTTTTTTTTTTTTTTTAAATTTTATGTCTGAGTAATAAAGTGAGGATCCCTCTGAGCGGCGGACATGTTGTGAGTGTGTCACTGACCATGTGACCGCCCTGATTTGACAACCAACCTGAGGGGGAGGAGGGTGTGAACTTTGTGCTCTCCCTTCAACGATGAAGGGACACCCCCCTCCTGTTGAGACTGGGAGACCCCGTCTACACACTCGCCTGTCCCGTCCCATCCGTAGGACTCAAAAACAAACTTCCTTGTTGTCATATTGTAAATAACAACCACAGACTCTAAGAGGAAAATCAAACCCTACTCCCTTCTTTACATAGCGCAAACGTAATGAATTAGCCTACAGCCAATCAGAGGAGAGCCGCATCCAAAGGTTTCTGCATGCTACTGCCTACCTGCACCACAGTGACCACGAAAAAGATTTAAAAAGTAAAAATAAAAGTCGAGTCACTGGGCAGCCGACGCAGTCCACCGTACGATGACACGAAATCGACGCCAGTCTTGTAATTTAAAGTCTGCGACGGCACCCGGAGGAGGAGGTGGAGGTGGTGAGCTTAGAGCCACCATGATGCTTCTTTATCTGCTGAAGTTGTCTCAGTTTTGGTTTGAGGTCGGTCGGGTTCATGCAGGAGGCCTGTTTCATTACTGAACGGTGGACATTTGTATAGTGTGGTTCATTTTCTAAATGTGTGATAAATAAAAACAAGGAAAGATTTCTCAACGCTCGCTTCTCCCGAGACTCTGTTCGCACCCTTATCGTTGAGTCGAGCTGCTGTTTTATTGTGTAGCGTAACGTATCTGGGGTCTCTTTCAGAGTTTCAATAGGGAAAAAGGGATAATTCAGATTTTTTTAAAGTGGTGTTGTATGAGGTACTTATACATCAGACCGGCATGTGTGATAATTCACAAAAAGTCAAGGCTCCTTTTTGGGGGAAAGAAAACCCAAGATCCCATAGACGTCAATGCAATTTGACCCGTTTCAATTTTGACAAATTCGCAGTGTTTGTGTCCATTAATTATTGCGTGACCTTGTCTGAACCTGAGCAATTTCTCTCCTGTGATGGCAAGTTTCTTTCCCCCAAAAGGGAGCCATGCTGGTCTGGGCTATGGCTTGGAGCTATAAAGCCATGCCGGTCTGGGCTATGGCTTGGAGCTATAAAGCCATGCCGGTCTGGTCTATAGCTTGGAGCTATAAAGCCATGCCGGTCTGGTCTATAGCTTGGAGCTATAAAGCCATGCCGGTCTGGTCTATAGCTTGGAGCTATAAAGCCATGCCGGTCTGGGCTATGGCTTGGAGCTATAAAGCCATGCCGGTCTGGTCTATAGCTTGGAGCTATAAAGCCATGCCGGTCTGGTCTATAGCTTGGAGCTATAAAGCCATGCCGGTCTGGTCTATAGCTTGGAGCTATAAAGCCATGCCGGTCTGGTCTATAGCTTGGAGGCTTCAGTTACATCCTGTTAGATCCAATCTGTAGTCTACTTGTGTCTAATTTATATTTATTTGTAAATATGTGGAGCTATGCATGTATCTGGCATTATATTCCAGCCTTTATTATTCTGATGTCTACCTTATAAAGCACACTGTAATGAGCACTTGTTTTGATAAATGCCATATAAATAGCCATTATTATTATTATTATTATTATTATCAACCACACAAGGTATGTTTAACAGATGAAACCTTTATTGCTCAACGTGAGACTAATAACCTGCAATCTAGTGTTAAATTTTACAATTGCACAGAAAGTTTGGACATTATGCAACTGGTTTGCATGATTTCCCATCATGCCCCGGGTCTGCGACTGCGGCGCCTCCTGAGATTATAGTTTCCCATATGTGCACGACGTCAGAGCTCGTCAGGATCAAGTCGGATGCAAACCTACCTGGGTGAGCCGATTGTCGGTGATTGATTCTGCAGACCTCGTTCATCTCCAACAAGCCTACTAACTACTGAGGCAGCGGGAGACCAGCAACTCCTGTGTTCTGCGAGGTAAATGTCAAAGGAGTTTTGGAGAGAGCACAGCGAACAAGGTAAAGTGGTGAAAATATTCTAAATATAGCATACACTGAAATCTGTATTGATTTTTTTTTTTGGTGTCTAAAATCCGTTTTACTGCTGCCCCGTCCACAGCAGTCCATCACCAAACTGGTGTCGTGCCAACCGCCATCTACTGGAGGTAAGTACCTCAAACAACACCACTGCAAACAATCTGAACTGTCCCTTTAACTATAGTCACACTTCAGTTTCTTCACTGGGTTTTCACTGACAGGAGCTGTGGTTGTAACCAGTAACGTAACCAGGTGCTCTTTCACGTGTTTCATTGTGGAATATTATTTCATTAATTTGACACTCACATGCATGTAAAGTTATTAATCACTCTTAATCACTAATCCATGCTGTTATCAAAAGATCCCTTTGTTGTGCAACATAAAAGATGGAGGACCAAATCCAGAAAGTTGAGCTAAAGATTATTTAAGGATGACGTGGTTTCTGATGAACTTTGTGAATATATTACTACACATAACTGGATTTTATCCACCATCTCTGGCTGTGTTGTTGTAAAACAAAGGGATCTCATTACAGCAATAACTCTTTAAATGTAGAACACGGGTGCTGTATCAAGATGGACTTGAAAAACCTGAACTTATCCTTTAACCTGATTTGGTCTTTCGTATAATTTTGGCACTAAAAGGACGAGTCTAGCAGATGCTTTTGAAACTTAATATAGTATATCATGATATAAAATGTCCTATATACTATTGATTTCTTTCCAATGATATTTTTTCTGAATTGTTTAATATTCTATATTATCACTTTTTTGAAGACATTTTTCAACATACTATGATTTTATTTCCCAAACGTTTATTGACAGACTACAAAATGCCTTTTTTTTAAAAAAAAAAAAACAACTTTTAGACATACTATGACTTATTTTATTTTTCAAATTTTACAACATAATATACAATAACTTTTTGGGGGTCTTTTTTTGACATCCTAAACTATGTTTTTTTAAACGAAATACTATACTATGATTTCTTTTGGGGCTTTTTTTTTTTTTTAACATACTGAGCTGATTTATTTTTTTAAATCATTTTTTCAACATACTGTACTCTGCCTTTTTTTCGACATACTGTAGTATATCGAAAACTGTACAGTGCAGTCATAGTATTGTATGTCGAATACAGTGTAAAAAAAAGCCATAGTGAATAGTATAGTATAGTACAGCATGACTTTTTTTCGATACTGTAGTACGACTTTTTTCAACATACTTTAGTATCAATTTTTGGAGACTTTTTTTGACACTGTATACTAAGACTCTTGACAAAATATACTATGACTTTTTACAACATACTATACTATGACTTTTTGGAGACTTTCGACATACTGTAATACGACTTTTTTTCGACATACTTTATGACTTTTTGTCACTATACTAAGACTCTTGACATACTATACTATTACTTTTTTTTGACAAACTATACTATTACTTTTTGGAGACTTTTTTGACATACTATACTATGACTTCTTGTTGACATACCGTATTTTTCGCACTATAAGGCGCAACGGATTATAAGTCACACGAAGCGAAACAAAATGGTTGGACAAGTCAAACTTTATTCAAATTCATTTAATAACTTCAATAACTCAACATTTTTCAGTTATAACTCCTCCCCCTTCTGCTGGACAGACAGCTGACAACACTGGACTCTATAAACATCAATATTATGTGCAATAATATGGCTCTAATATCACCCCCTTTATTTATTTATTTCATGTGCAGTAATACCGTTACTGTCATCAATTTTTATTGGCATGTGCAATACTACACATATGGTAATACAGTTCAACTAACATGACATTACTGATGTTATCTGTGCAATATAGTTATTTTTCAGTTTTTTGATTTTTCACTGTTGATGAGAAAAGTACTTTTTTTTCCTTCCTATTAGTACTTATCAATCTTTAGTTCTTATCTTTTTTTATAAAACTTTTTTCTCTATACACTTGTGTTATGTTAATTTGTGTTGTGTTTTGTACTTTTTGTAAATACTGAGCATCTCTGGCACAACAATTTCCTTCGGGATGAATAAAGTTATCTAAGAATAATCTAATCTTATCTTATGAAATACAAAACAATACACTCACTTTTCAGTTCATTCCTCTTCCACAAAACCATCAAATCCTTCATCCTCAGTGTCTGAGTTAAACAGTTTGGCGATTTTAAGTGAGCCTCATAGTGCGAAAAAGTCGGTACTATACTATGACTTTTTACAACATACTAAACTATGACTTTTTGGTGCCTTTCTCGACATGCTATACTATGATGTTTTTGCACAAAATTATTCGACATACTGTACTATGAAGTTTTTACACGAAAGTCGACGTATTCTATGAGGTTTTTGCACGAAATTTTTCGACATACTATACTGTGACGTTTTCACCGTAAAATTTTCGACATACTATACCATGACATATTTTTGTATAATTTTTCAACACTCGATAAAATAACTTTTTTCACCATAGGATCATTTTACATACTGTGATTTGATTGTTTTCATAGTTTTTTTCAACATCAAAAAATTTGACGTTTCCATCGAAAAATTTCGACATCCTATACTATGACGTTTTTTTTTGTAAAATTTTCCAACATTTCACGAAATGACTTTTTCCCACCATAGAATCATTTTACATGCTATAATACGACCGTTTTCATGATTTTTTTCAACATCAAAAAAATTTGACACGTTTTCATTGAAAAATTGACATACTATACTATGAAGTTTTATCGAAAAAATTCATACTATACTATGACGTTTCTTTTGTAAAATTTTCCAACATTTGACAAAACAACTTTTTTTCCACCATAGTATAAATTTACATGATATAATACGACCGTTTTCATGATTTTTTTCAACATCAAAAAAATTTGACGTCTTCATCGAAAAATTTCGACATACTATACTATGACGTTTTTTTGTAAAATTTTTCCAACATTTCACAAAATGACTTTTTTCCACCACAGAATTATGTTACATGCTATAATACGACCGTTTTCATGATTTTTGTCAAGATCAAAAAAATTTGACGTTTTCATCGGAAAATTTCGACATACTATATTATGACTTTTTTTTGTAAAATTTTCCAACATTTCACGAAATGACTTTTTTCCACCATAGAATCATTTTACATGCTATAATACGACGGTTTTTCGTGATTTTCTTCTACATCAAAAAAATTTGACGTTTTCATCGAAAAATTTCGACATACTATACTATGAAGTTTTTATCGAAAAAATTTCGACATACTATACTATAACTTTTTTTGTAAAATTTTCCAACATTTCACGAAATGACTTTTTTTCACCATAGAATCATTTTACATGCTATAATACGACCGTTTTCATGATTTTTTTCAACATCAAAAAAATTTGACGCCCTCATCGAAAAATTTCGACATGCTATACTATGACGTTTTTTTGAAAATTTTTTCCAACATTTGACAAAATGACTTTTTTCCACCATAGGATAAATTTAAATGCTGTAATACCACCGTTTTCATGATTTTTTTCAACATCAAAAAAATTTGACGTTTTCATCGAAAACTTTCGACATGCTATACTATGACGTTTTTTTGTAAAATTTTCCAACATTTCACGAAATGACTTTTTTCCACCATAGAATCATTTTACATGCTATAATACAACCGTTTTCATGATTTTTTTCAAAATCAAAAAAATTTGACGTTTTCATCGAAAAATTGCCATACTATACTATGAAGTTTTTATCGAAAAAATTTAGACATAGTATACTATGACTTTTTTTTGTAAAATTTTCCAACATTTCACGAAATGACTTTTTTCCACCATAGAATCATTCTACATGCTATAATAAGACCGTTTTCATGATTTTTTTCAACATTAAAAAAATTTGACGTTTTCATCAAAAAATTTCGAAATACTATACTATGACGTTTTTTTTTGTAAAATTTTCCAACATTTCACGAAACTACTTTTTTCCACCATAGAATCATTTTACATGCTATAATACGACGGTTTTCGTGATTTTCTTCTACATCAAAAAAATTTGACGTTTTCATCGAAAAATTGACATACTATACTATGAAGTTTTATCGAAAAAATTTCGACATACTATACTACGACTTTTTTTGTAAAATTTTTCAACATTTAACGAAATGACTTTTTTCCACCATAGAATCATTTTACATGCTATAATACAACCGTTTTCATGATTTTTTTCAACATTAAAAAAATTTGACGTCTTCATCAAAAAATTTCGACATACTATACTATGACGTTTTTTTTGAAAATTTTTTCCAACATTTCACAAAATGACTTTTTTCCACCACAGAATTATGTGGTTATTATTATTATTAAAAAATTTGACGTTGTCATCGAAAAATTTCGACACACTATACTATGAAGTTTTTATCGAAAAATTTTCGACATACTATACTGACTTTTTTTTGTAAAATTTTCCAACATTTCACGAAATGACTTTTTTCCACCATAGAATCATTCTACATGCTATAATACGACCATTTTCATGATTTCTTTCAACATCAAAAAAATTTGATGTTTTCATCGAAAAAAATTCGACATACTATACTATGACGTTTTTTTTTGTAAAATTTTCCAACATTTCACGAAATGACTTTTTTCCACCATAGAATCATTTTACATGCTATAATACGACCGTTTTCATGATTTTTTTTAACATTAAACAAATTTGATGTTGTCATCGAAAAATTTCGACATACTATACTATGACATTTTTTTGTAAAATTTTCCAACATTTCACGAAATGACTTTTGCTCACCATAGAATCATTTTACATGCTATAATACGACGGTTTTCGTGATTTTTTTCAACATCAAAAAAATTTGACGTTTTCATCGAAAAATTTAGACATACTATACTATGAAGTTTTTATTGAAAAAATTTCGACATACTATACTATGACATTTTTTTGTAAAATTTTCCAACATTTCACGAAATGACTTTTTTCCACCATAAAATCATTTTACATGCTATAATACGACCGTTTTCATGATTTTTTTCAACATCAAAAAATTTGACGTTTTCATTGAAAAATTGACATACTATACTATGAAGTTTTATCGAAAAAATTTCGACATACTATACTATGACTTTTTTTTTGTAAAATTTTCCAACATTTCACGAAATGACTTTTTTCCACCATAGAATCATTTTACATGGTATAATACGACCGTTTTCATGATTTTTTTCTACATCAAAAAAATTTGACATTTTCATCAAAAAATTTCGACATACTTTACTATGAAGTTTTTATCGAAAAATTTCGACATACTATACTATGAAGTTTTTATCGAAAAATTTTCGACATACTATACTATGACTTTTTTTTGTAAAATTTTCCAACATTTCACGAAATGACTTTTTTTCCACCATAGAATCATTCTACATGCTATAATACGACCATTTTCATGATTTCTTTCAACATCAAAAAAATTTGATGTTTTCATCGAAAAAATTCGACATACTATACTATGACGTTTTTTTTTGTAAAATTTTCCAACATTTCACGAAATGACTTTTTTCCACCATAGAATCATTTTACATGCTATAATACGACCGTTTTCATGATTTTTTTCAACATCAAAAAAATTTGACGTTTTCATCAAAAAATTTCGACATACTATACTATGACGTTTTTTTGTAAAATTTTTCCAACATTTCACAAAATGACTTTTCCACCACAGAATTATGTTACCTGCTATAATACGACCGTTTTCATGATTTTTGTCAAGATCAAAAAAATTTGACGTTTTCATCGGAAAATTTCGACATACTATACTATGACTTTTTTTGTAAAATTTTTCAACATTTAACGAAATGACTTTTTTCCACAGAAGAATCATTTTACATGCTATAATACGACCGTTTTCATGATTTTTTTCAACATCAAAAAAATTTGACGTTTTCATTGAAAAATTTCGACATACTATACTATGACATTTTTTTGTAAAATTTTCCAACATTTAACGAAATGACTTTTGCTCACCATAGAATCATTTTACATGCTATAATACAACCGTTGTCATGATTTTTTTCAACATTAAAAAAAATTTGACGTTGTCATCGAAAAATTTCGACACACTATACTATGAAGTTTTTATCGAAAAATTTTCGACATACTATACTATGACTTTTTTTTGTAAAATTTTCCAACATTTCACGAAATGACTTTTTTCCACCATAGAATCATTCTACATGCTATAATACGACCATTTTCATGATTTCTGTCAACATCAAAAAAATTTGATGTTTTCATCAAAAAAATTCGACATACTATACTATGACGTTTTTTTTTGTAAAATTTTCCAACATTTCACGAAATGACTTTTTTCCACCATAGAATCATTTTACATGCTATAATACGACCGTTTTCATGATTTTTTTTAACATTAAACAAATTTGATGTTGTCATCGAAAAATTTCGACATACTATACTATGACATTTTTTTGTAAAATTTTCCAACATTTCACGAAATGACTTTTGCTCACCATAGAATCATTTTACATGCTATAATACGACGGTTTTCGTGATTTTTTTCAACATCAAAAAAATTTGACGTTTTCAACGAAAAATTTCGACATACTATACTATGAAGTTTTTATTGAAACAATTTTTCGACATACTATACTATGACATTTTTTTGTAAAATTTTCCAACATTTCACGAAATGACTTTTTTCCACCATAAAATCATTTTACATGCTATAATAAGACCGTTTTCATGATTTTTTTCAACATCAAAAAATTTGACGTTTTCATTGAAAAATTGACATACTATACTATGAAGTTTTATCGAAAAAATTTCGACATACTATACTATGACTTTTTTTTTGTAAAATTTTCCAACATTTCACGAAATGACTTTTTTCCACCATAGAATCATTTTACATGGTATAATACGACCGTTTTCATGATTTTTTTCTACATCAAAAAAATTTGACATTTTCATCAAAAAATTTCGACATACTTTACTATGAAGTTTTTATCGAAAAATTTCGACATACTATACTATGAAGTTTTTATCAAAAAATTTTCGACATACTATACTATGACTTTTTTTTGTAAAATTTTCCAACATTTCACGAAATGACTTTTTTTCCACCATAGAATCATTCTACATGCTATAATACGACCATTTTCATGATTTCTTTCAACATCAAAAAAATTTGATGTTTTCATCGAAAAAATTCGACATACTATACTATGACGTTTTTTTTTGTAAAATTTTCCAACATTTCACGAAATGACTTTTTTCCACCATAGAATCATTTTACATGCTATAATACGACCGTTTTCATGATTTTTTTCAACATCAAAAAAATTTGACGTTTTCATCAAAAAATTTCGACATACTATACTATGACGTTTTTTTTTGTAAAATTTTCCAACATTTCACGAAATGACTTTTTTCCACCATAGAATCATTTTACATGCTATAATACGACCGTTTTCATGATTTTTTTTAACATTAAACAAATTTGATGTTGTCATCGAAAAATTTCGACATACTATACTATGACATTTTTTTGTAAAATTTTCCAACATTTCACGAAATGACTTTTGCTCACCATAGAATCATTTTACATGCTATAATACGACGGTTTTCGTGATTTTTTTCAACATCAAAAAAATTTGACGTTTTCAACGAAAAATTTCGACATACTATACTATGAAGTTTTTATTGAAACAATTTTTCGACATACTATACTATGACATTTTTTTGTAAAATTTTCCAACATTTCACGAAATGACTTTTTTCCACCATAAAATCATTTTACATGCTATAATAAGACCGTTTTCATGATTTTTTTCAACATCAAAAAATTTGACGTTTTCATTGAAAAATTGACATACTATACTATGAAGTTTTATCGAAAAAATTTCGACATACTATACTATGACTTTTTTTTTGTAAAATTTTCCAACATTTCACGAAATGACTTTTTTCCACCATAGAATCATTTTACATGGTATAATACGACCGTTTTCATGATTTTTTTCTACATCAAAAAAATTTGACATTTTCATCAAAAAATTTCGACATACTTTACTATGAAGTTTTTATCGAAAAATTTCGACATACTATACTATGAAGTTTTTATCGAAAAATTTTCGACATACTATACTATGACTTTTTTTTTGTAAAATTTTCCAACATTTCACGAAATGACTTTTTTTCTACCATAGAATCATTCTACATGCTATAATACGACCATTTTCATGATTTCTTTCAACATCAAAAAAATTTGATGTTTTCATCGAAAAAATTCGACATACTATACTATGACGTTTTTTTTTGTAAAATTTTCCAACATTTCACGAAATGACTTTTTTCCACCATAGAATCATTTTACATGCTATAATACGACCGTTTTCATGATTTTTTTCAACATCAAAAAAATTTGACGTTTTCATCGGAAAATTTCGACATACTATACTATGACTTTTTTTGTAAAATTTTTCAACATTTAACGAAATGACTTTTTTCCACAGAAGAATCATTCTACATGCTATAATACGACCGTTTTCATGATTTTTTTCAACATCAAAAAAATTTGACGTTTTCATTGAAAAATTTCGACATACTATACTATGACATTTTTTTGTAAAATTTTCCAACATTTAACGAAATGACTTTTGCTCACCATAGAATCATTTTACATGGTATAATACAACCGTTGTCATGATTTTTTTCAACATTAAAAAAATTTGACGTTTTCATTGAAAAATTTCGACATACTATACTATGACATTTTTTTGTAAAATTTTCCAACATTTAACGAAATGACTTTTGCTCACCATAGAATCATTTTACATGCTATAATACAACCGTTGTCATGATTTTTTTCAACATTAAAAAAATTTGACGTTGTCATCGAAAAATTTCGACACACTATACTATGAAGTTTTTATCGAAAAATTTTCGACATACTATACTATGACTTTTTTTTGTAAAATTTTCCAACATTTCACGAAATGACTTTTTTCCACCATAGAATCATTCTACATGCTATAATACGACCATTTTCATGATTTCTGTCAACATCAAAAAAATTTGATGTTTTCATCGAAAAAAATTCGACATACTATACTATGACGTTTTTTTTTGTAAAATTTTCCAACATTTCACGAAATGACTTTTTTCCACCATAGAATCATTTTACATGCTATAATACGACCGTTTTCATGATTTTTTTTAACATTAAACAAATTTGATGTTGTCATCGAAAAATTTCGACATACTATACTATGACATTTTTTTGT
Source organism: Pterois miles (assembly GCA_947000775.1). Lineage (NCBI taxonomy): Eukaryota > Metazoa > Chordata > Actinopteri > Perciformes > Scorpaenidae > Pterois > Pterois miles. Next base: position 3,752,720 of record CAMQGK010000028.1, read on the forward strand.
AAAATTTTCCAACATTTCACGAAATGACTTTTGCTCACCATAGAATCATTTTACATGCTATAATACGACGGTTTTCGTGATTTTTTTCAACATCAAAAAAATTTGACGTTTTCAACGAAAAATTTCGACATACTATACTATGAAGTTTTTATTGAAACAATTTTTCGACATACTATACTATGACATTTTTTTGTAAAATTTTCCAACATTTCACGAAATGACTTTTTTCCACCATAAAATCATTTTACATGCTATAATAAGACCGTTTTCATGATTTTTTTCAACATCAAAAAATTTGACGTTTTCATTGAAAAATTGACATACTATACTATGAAGTTTTATCGAAAAAATTTCGACATACTATACTATGACTTTTTTTTTGTAAAATTTTCCAACATTTCACGAAATGACTTTTTTCCACCATAGAATCATTTTACATGGTATAATACGACCGTTTTCATGATTTTTTTCTACATCAAAAAAATTTGACATTTTCATCAAAAAATTTCGACATACTTTACTATGAAGTTTTTATCGAAAAATTTCGACATACTATACTATGAAGTTTTTATCAAAAAATTTTCGACATACTATACTATGACTTTTTTTTGTAAAATTTTCCAACATTTCACGAAATGACTTTTTTTCCACCATAGAATCATTCTACATGCTATAATACGACCATTTTCATGATTTCTTTCAACATCAAAAAAATTTGATGTTTTCATCGAAAAAATTCGACATACTATACTATGACGTTTTTTTTTTGTAAAATTTTCCAACATTTCACGAAATGACTTTTTTCCACCATAGAATCATTTTACATGCTATAATACGACCGTTTTCATGATTTTTTTTAACATTAAACAAATTTGATGTTGTCATCGAAAAATTTCGACATACTATACTATGACATTTTTTTGTAAAATTTTCCAACATTTCACGAAATGACTTTTGCTCACCATAGAATCATTTTACATGCTATAATACGACGGTTTTCGTGATTTTTTTCAACATCAAAAAAATTTGACGTTTTCATCGAAAAATTTCGACATACTATACTATGAAGTTTTTATTGAAAAAATTTCGACATACTATACTATGACATTTTTTTGTAAAATTTTCCAACATTTCACGAAATGACTTTTTTCCACCATAAAATCATTTTACATGCTATAATAAGACCGTTTTCATGATTTTTTTCAACATCAAAAAATTTGACGTTTTCATTGAAAAATTGACATACTATACTATGAAGTTTTATCGAAAAAATTTCGACATGCTATACTATGACGTTTTTTTGAAAATTTTTTCCAACATTTGACAAAATGACTTTTTTCCACCATAGGATAAATTTAAATGCTATAATACCACCGTTTTCATGATTTTTTTCAACATCAAAAAAATTTGACGTTTTCATCGAAAACTTTCGACATGCTATACTATGACGTTTTTTTGTAAAATTTTCCAACATTTCACGAAATGACTTTTTTCCACCATAGAATCATTTTACATGCTATAATACAACCGTTTTCATGATTTTTTTCAAAATCAAAAAAAATTTGATGTTTTCATCGAAAAATTGCCATACTATACTATGAAGTTTTATCGAAAAAATTTCGACATACTATACTATGACTTTTTTTTGTAAAATTTTCCAACATTTCACGAAATGACTTTTTTCCACCATAGAATCATTCTACATGCTATAATAAGACCGTTTTCATGATTTTTTTCAACATTAAAAAAATTTGACGTTTTCATCAAAAAATTTCGACATACTATACTATGACGTTTTTTTGAAAAATTTTTCCAACATTTCACAAAATGACTTTTTTCCACCGTAGAATCATTTTACATGCTATAATACGACCATTTTCATGATTTCCTTCAACATCAAATAAATTTGATGTTTTCATCGAAAAAATTCGACATACTATACTATGACGTTTTTTTTTGTAAAATTTTCCAACATTTCACGAAACTACTTTTTTCCACCATAGAATCATTTTACATGCTATAATACGACGGTTTTCGTGATTTTCTTCTACATCAAAAAAATTTGACGTTTTCATCGAAAAATTGACATACTATACTATGAAGTTTTATCGAAAAAATTTCGACATACTATACTACGACTTTTTTTGTAAAATTTTTCAACATTTAACGAAATGACTTTTTTCCACCATAGAATCATTTTACATGCTATAATACAACCGTTTCCATGATTTTTTTCAACATCAAAAAAATTTGACGTCTTCATCAAAAAATTTCGACATACTATACTATGACGTTTTTTTGAAAATTTTTTCCAACATTTCACAAAATGACTTTTTTCCACCACAGAATTATGTGGTTATTATTATTATTAAAAAATTTGACGTTTTCATCAAAAAGTTTCGACATACTATACTATGAAGTTTTATCGAAAAAATTTCGAAATACTATACTATGACTTTTTTTGTAAAATTTTTCAACATTTAACGAAATGACTTTTTTCCACAGAAGAATCATTCTACATGCTATAATACGACCGTTTTCATGATTTTTTTCAACATTAAAAAAATTTGACGTTGTCATCGAAAAATTTCGACACACTATACTATGAAGTTTTTATCGAAAAATTTTCGACATACTATACTATGACGTTTTTTTTTGTAAAATTTTCCAACATTTCACGAAATGACTTTTTTCCACCATAGAATCATTTTACATGCTATAATACAACCGTTTTCATGATTTTTTTCAACATCAAAAAAATTTGACGTTTTCATCGAAAAATTGACATACTATACTATGAAGTTTTATCGAAAAAATTTCGACATACTATACTATGACTTTTTTTGTAAAATTTTTCAACATTTAACGAAATGACTTTTTTCCACCATAGAATCATTTTACATGCTATAATACAACCGTTTTCATGATTTTTTTCAACATCAAAAAAATTTGACGTTTTCACTGAAAAATTTCGACATACTATACTATGACATTTTTTTGTAAAATTTTCCAACATTTCACGAAATGACTTTTTTCCACCATAGTATAAATTTACATGCTATAATAAGACCGTTTTCATGATTTTTTTCAACATCAAAAAAATTTGACGTCTTCATTGAAAAATTTCGACATACTATACTATGACATTTTTTTGTAAAATTTTCCAACATTTAACGAAATGACTTTTTTCCACCATAGGATAAATTTACATGCTATAATACAACCGTTGTCATGATTTTTTTCAACATCAAAAAAATTTGACGTTTTCATCGAAAAATTTCGACATACTATACTATGACGTTTTTTTTTATAAAATTTTCCAACATTTTACAAAATGACTTTTTTCCACCATAGTATAAATTTACATGCTATAATAAGACCGTTTTCATGATTTTTTTCAACATTAAAAAAATTTGACGTTGTCATCGAAAAATTTCGACATACTATACTATGACTGTTTTTGTAAAATTTTCCAACATTTAACGAAATGACTTTTTTTCACCATAGAATCATTTTACATGCTATAATACGACCGTTTTCATGATTTTTTTCAACATCAAAAAAATTTGACGCCCTCATCGAAAAATTTCGACATGCTATACTATGACGTTTTTTTGAAAATTTTTTCCAACATTTGACAAAATGACTTTTTTCCACCATAGGATAAATTTACATGCTATAATAAGACCGTTTTCATGATTTTTTTCAACATCAAAAAAATTTGACGTCTTCATTGAAAAATTTCGACATACTATACTATGAAGTTTTTATCGAAAAATTTTCGACATAGTATACTATGACGGTTTTTTTTGTAAAATTTTCCAACATTTCACGAAATGACTTTTTTCCACCATAGAATCATTCTACATGCTATAATACGACCATTTTCATGATTTTTTTCAAAATTAAAAAAATTTGACGTTTTCATCAAAAAATTTCGACATACTATACTATGAAGTTTTATCGAAAAAATTTCGAAATACTATACTATGACTTTCTTTGTAAAATTTTTCAACATTTAACGAAATGACTTTTTTCCACAGAAGAATCATTCTACATGCTATAATACGACCGTTTTCATGATTTTTTTCAACATCAAAAAAATTTGACGTTTTCATTGAAAAATTGACATACTATACTATGAAGTTTTATCGAAAAAATTTCGACATACTATACTATGACTTTTTTTTTGTAAAATTTTCCAACATTTCACGAAATGACTTTTTTCCACCATAGAATCATTTTACATGGTATAATACGACCGTTTTCATGATTTTTTTCTACATCAAAAAAATTTGACATTTTCATCAAAAAATTTCGACATACTTTACTATGAAGTTTTTATCGAAAAATTTCGACATACTATACTATGAAGTTTTTATCGAAAAATTTTCGACATACTATACTATGACTTTTTTTTGTAAAATTTTCCAACATTTCACGAAATGACTTTTTTCCACCATAGAATCATTTTACATGCTATAATACGACCGTTTTCATGATTTTTTTCAACATCAAAAAAATTTGACGTTTTCATCGAAAAATTTCGACATACTATACTATGAAGTTTTTATCAAAAAAATTTCGACATACTATACTATAACTGTTTTTGTAAAATTTTCCAACATTTAACGAAATGACTTTTTTTCACCATAGAATCATTTTACATGCTATAATACGACCGTTTTCATGATTTTTTTCAACATCAAAAAAATTTGACGCCCTCATCGAAAAATTTCGACATGCTATACTATGACGTTTTTTTGAAAATTTTTTCCAACATTTGACAAAATGACTTTTTTCCACCATAGGATAAATTTAAATGCTATAATAAGACCGTTTTCATGATTTTTTTCAACATCAAAAAAATTTGACGTCTTCATTGAAAAATTTCGACATACTATACTATGAAGTTTTTATCGAAAAATTTTCGACATACTATACTATGACGGTTTTTTTTGTAAAATTTTCCAACATTTCACGAAATGACTTTTTTCCACCATAGAATCATTCTACATGCTATAATACGACCATTTTCATGATTTTTTTCAAAATTAAAAAAATTTGACGTTTTCATCAAAAAATTTCGACATACTATACTATGAAGTTTTATCGAAAAAAATTTCGAAATACTATACTATGACTTTCTTTGTAAAATTTTTCAACATTTAACGAAATGACTTTTTTCCACAGAAGAATCATTCTACATGCTATAATACGACCGTTTTCATGATTTTTTTCAACATCAAAAAAATTTGACGTTTTCATTGAAAAATTGACATACTATACTATGAAGTTTTATCGAAAAAATTTCGACATACTATACTATGACTTTTTTTTTTGTAAAATTTTCCAACATTTCACGAAATGACTTTTTTCCACCATAGAATCATTTTACATGGTATAATACGACCGTTTTCATGATTTTTTTCTACATCAAAAAAATTTGACATTTTCATCAAAAAATTTCGACATACTTTACTATGAAGTTTTTATCGAAAAATTTCGACATACTATACCATGAAGTTTTTATCGAAAAATTTTCGACATACTATACTATGACTTTTTTTTGTAAAATTTTCCAACATTTCACGAAATGACTTTTTTTCCACCATAGAATCATTCTACATGCTATAATACGACTATTTTCATGATTTCTTTCAACATCAAAAAAATTTGATGTTTTCATCGAAAAAATTCGACATACTATACTATGACGTTTTTTTTTGTAAAATTTTCCAACATTTCACGAAATGACTTTTTTCCACCATAGAATCATTTTACATGCTATAATAAGACCGTTTTCATGATTTTTTTCAACATCAAAAAATTTGACGTTTTCATTGAAAAATTGACATACTATACTATGAAGTTTTATCGAAAAAATTTCGACATACTATACTATGACTTTTTTTTTGTAAAATTTTCCAACATTTCACGAAATGACTTTTTTCCACCATAGAATCATTTTACATGGTATAATACGACCGTTTTCATGATTTTTTTCTACATCAAAAAAATTTGACATTTTCATCAAAAAATTTCGACATACTTTACTATGAAGTTTTTATCGAAAAATTTCGACATACTATACTATGAAGTTTTTATCGAAAAATTTTTGACATACTATACTATGACTTTTTTTTGTAAAATTTTCCATCATTTCACGAAATGACTTTTTTCCACCATAGAATCATTTTACATGCTATAATACGACCGTTTTCATGATTTTTTTCAACATCAAAAAAATTTGACGTTTTCATCAAAAAATTTCGACATACTATACTATGACGTTTTTTTGTAAAATTTTTCCAACATTTCACAAAATGACTTTTCCACCACAGAATTATGTTACATGCTATAATACGACCGTTTTCATGATTTTTGTCAAGATCAAAAAAATTTGACGTTTTCATCGGAAAATTTCGACATACTATACTATGACTTTTTTTGTAAAATTTTTCAACATTTAACGAAATGACTTTTTTCCACAGAAGAATCATTCTACATGCTATAATACGACCGTTTTCATGATTTTTTTCAACATCAAAAAAATTTGACGTTTTCATTGAAAAATTTCGACATACTATACTATGACATTTTTTTGTAAAATTTTCCAACATTTAACGAAATGACTTTTGCTCACCATAGAATCATTTTACATGGTATAATACAACCGTTGTCATGATTTTTTTCAACATTAAAAAAATTTGACGTTTTCATTGAAAAATTTCGACATACTATACTATGACATTTTTTTGTAAAATTTTCCAACATTTAACGAAATGACTTTTGCTCACCATAGAATCATTTTACATGCTATAATACAACCGTTGTCATGATTTTTTTCAACATTAAAAAAATTTGACGTTGTCATCGAAAAATTTCGACACACTATACTATGAAGTTTTTATCGAAAAATTTTCGACATACTATACTATGAAGTTTTTATCGAAAAATTTTCGACATACTATACTATGACTTTTTTTTGTAAAATTTTCCAACATTTCACGAAATGACTTTTTTCCACCATAGAATCATTTTACATGCTATAATACGACCGTTTTCATGATTTTTTTCAACATCAAAAAAATTTGACGTTTTCATCAAAAAATTTCGACATACTATACTATGACGTTTTTTTGTAAAATTTTTCCAACATTTCACAAAATGACTTTTCCACCACAGAATTATGTTACATGCTATAATACGACCGTTTTCATGATTTTTGTCAAGATCAAAAAAATTTGACGTTTTCATCGGAAAATTTCGACATACTATACTATGACGTTTTTTTGTAAAATTTTCCAACATTTCACGAAATGACTTTTTTCCACAGAAGAATCATTCTACATGCTATAATACGACCGTTTTCATGATTTTTTTCAACATCAAAAAAATTTGACGTTTTCATTGAAAAATTTCGACATACTATACTATGACATTTTTTTGTAAAATTTTCCAACATTTCACGAAATGACTTTTGCTCACCATAGAATCATTTTACATGCTATAATACGACGGTTTTCGTGATTTTTTTCAACATCAAAAAAATTTGACGTTGTCATCGAAAAATTTCGACATACTATACTATGAAGTTTTTATCGAAAAATTTTCGACATACTATACTATGACTTTTTTTTGTAAAATTTTCCAACATTTCACGAAATGACTTTTTTCCACCATAGAATCATTCTACATGCTATAATACGACCGTTTTCATGATTTTTTTTAACATTAAACAAATTTGATGTTGTCATCGAAAAATTTCGACATACTATACTATGACATTTTTTTGTAAAATTTTCCAACATTTCACGAAATGACTTTTGCTCACCATAGAATCATTTTACATGCTATAATACGACGGTTTTCGTGATTTTTTTCAACATCAAAAAAATTTGACGTTTTCATCGAAAAATTTCGACATACTATACTATGAAGTTTTTATTGAAAAAATTTCGACATACTATACTATGACATTTTTTTGTAAAATTTTCCAACATTTCACGAAATGACTTTTTTCCACCATAAAATCATTTTACATGCTATAATAAGACCGTTTTCATGATTTTCTTCTACATCAAAAAAATTTGACGTTTTCATCGAAAAATTTCGACATACTATACTATGAAGTTTTTATCGAAAAAATTTCGACATACTATACTATAACTTTTTTTGTAAAATTTTCCAACATTTCACGAAATGACTTTTTTTCACCATAGAATCATTTTACATGCTATAATACGACCGTTTTCATGATTTTTTTCAACATCAAAAAAATTTGACGCCCTCATCGAAAAATTTCGACATGCTATACTATGACGTTTTTTTGAAAATTTTTTCCAACATTTGACAAAATGACTTTTTTCCACCATAGGATAAATTTAAATGCTATAATACCACCGTTTTCATGATTTTTTTCAACATCAAAAAAATTTGACGTTTTCATCGAAAACTTTCGACATGCTATACTATGACGTTTTTTTGTAAAATTTTCCAACATTTCACGAAATGACTTTTTTCCACCATAGAATCATTTTACATGCTATAATACAACCGTTTTCATGATTTTTTTCAAAATCAAAAAAAATTTGACGTTTTCATCGAAAAATTGCCATACTATACTATGAAGTTTTATCGAAAAAATTTCGACATACTATACTATGACTTTTTTTTGTAAAATTTTCCAACATTTCACGAAATGACTTTTTTCCACCATAGAATCATTCTACATGCTATAATAAGACCGTTTTCATGATTTTTTTCAACATTAAAAAAATTTGACGTTTTCATCAAAAAATTTCGACATACTATACTATGACGTTTTTTTGAAAAATTTTTCCAACATTTCACAAAATGACTTTTTTCCACCACAGAATTATGTGGTTATTATTATTATTAAAAAATTTGACATTTTCATCGAAAAGTTTCGACATACTATACTATGAAGTTTTATCGAAAAAATTTCGAAATACTATACTATGACTTTTTTTGTAAAATTTTTCAACATTTAACGAAATGACTTTTTTCCACAGAAGAATCATTCTACATGCTATAATACGACCGTTTTCATGATTTTTTTCAACATTAAAAAAATTTGACGTTGTCATCGAAAAATTTCGACATACTATACTATGAAGTTTTTATCGAAAAATTTTCGACATACTATACTATGACTTTTTTTTGTAAAATTTTCCAACATTTCACGAAATGACTTTTTTCCACCATAGAATCATTTTACATGCTATAATACAACCGTTTTCATGATTTTTTTCAACATCAAAAAAATTTGACGTTTTCATCGAAAAATTTCGACATACTATACTATGAAGTTTTATCGAAAAAATTTCGACATACTATACTATGACTTTTTTTGTAAAATTTTTCAACATTTAACGAAACGACTTTTTTCCACCATAGAATCATTTTACATGCTATAATACAACCGTTTTCATGATTTTTTTCAACATCAAAAAAAATTTGACGTTTTCATTGAAAAATTTCGACATACTATACTATGACATTTTTTTGTAAAATTTTCCAACATTTCACGAAATGACTTTTTTCCACCATAGTATAAATTTACATGCTATAATAAGACCGTTTTCATGATTTTTTTCAACATCAAAAAAATTTGACGTCTTCATTGAAAAATTTCGACATACTATACTATGACATTTTTTTGTAAAATTTTCCAACATTTAACGAAATGACTTTTTTCCACCATAGGATAAATTTACATGCTATAATACAACCGTTGTCATGATTTTTTTCAACATTAAAAAAATTTGACGTTTTCATCGAAAAATTTCGACATACTATACTATGAAGTTTTTATCAAAAAAATTTCGACATACTATACTATAACTGTTTTTGTAAAATTTTCCAACATTTAACGAAATGACTTTTTTTCACCATAGAATCATTTTACATGCTATAATACGACCGTTTTCATGATTTTTTTCAACATCAAAAAAATTTGACGCCCTCATCGAAAAATTTCGACATGCTATACTATGACGTTTTTTTGAAAATTTTTTCCAACATTTGACAAAATGACTTTTTTCCACCATAGGATAAATTTACATGCTATAATAAGACCGTTTTCATGATTTTTTTCAACATCAAAAAAATTTGACGTCTTCATTGAAAAATTTCGACATACTATACTATGACATTTTTTTGTAAAATTTTCCAACATTTAACGAAATGACTTTTTTCCACCATAGGATAAATTTACATGCTATAATACAACCGTTGTCAAGATTTTTTTCAACATTAAAAAAATTTGACGTTGTCATCGAAAAATTTCGACATACTATACTATGAAGTTTTTATCGAAAAATTTTCGACATACTATACTATGACGGTTTTTTTTGTAAAATTTTCCAACATTTCACGAAATGACTTTTTTCCACCATAGAATCATTCTACATGCTATAATACGACCATTTTCATGATTTTTTTCAAAATTAAAAAAATTTGACGTTTTCATCAAAAAATTTCGACATACTATACTATGAAGTTTTATCGAAAAAATTTCGAAATACTATACTATGACTTTCTTTGTAAAATTTTTCAACATTTAACGAAATGACTTTTTTCCACAGAAGAATCATTCTACATGCTATAATACGACCGTTTTCATGATTTTTTTCAACATCAAAAAAATTTGACGTTTTCATTGAAAAATTGACATACTATACTATGAAGTTTTATCGAAAAAATTTCGACATACTATACTATGACTTTTTTTGTAAAATTTTTCAACATTTAACGAAATGACTTTTTTCCACCATAGAATCATTTTACATGCTATAATATGACGGTTTTCATGATTTTTTTCAGCATCAAAAAAATTTGACGTTTTCATCTAAAAATTTCGACATACTATACTATGACGTTTTGTTGTAAAATTTTTCCAACATTTCACAAAATGACTTTTTTCCACCACAGAATTATGTTACATGCTATAATACGACCGTTTTCATGATTTTTGTCAAGATCAAAAAAATTTGACGTTTTCATCGGAAAATTTCGACATACTATACTATGACTTTTTTTGTAAAATTTTCCAACATTTCACGAAATGACTTTTTTCCACCATAGAATCATTTTACATGCTATAATACGACGGTTTTCGTGATTTTCTTCTACATCAAAAAAATTTGACGTTTTCATCGAAAAATTTCGACATACTATACTATAACTTTTTTTGTAAAATTTTCCAACATGTAACGAAATGACTTTTTTTCACCATAGAATCATTATGGCCCTAGGCCGAAGATCGATGATCGATTTTGTGATCGTATCATCTGATCTGAGGCCGCATGTTTTGGACACTCGGGTGAAGAGAGGGGCAGAGCTGTCAACTGATCACCATCTGGTGGTGAGTTGGATCAGAGGTTGGGGGAAGACTCTGGATAGACCTGGTAAACCCAAACGTGTAGTGCGGGTGAACTGGGAAAGTCTGGAGGAGGCCCCTATCCGAGAGATCTTCAACTCACACCTCCGGCGGAGCTTTTCTAGCATTCCTGTGGAGGCTGGGGGCATTGAACCTGAGTGGGCGATGTTCAAAGCTTCCATTGCTGAAGTTGCGGCGGTGAGCTGTGGCCTGCGGGTCTTAGGTGCCTCAAGGGGCGGTAACCCTCGAACACCGTGGTGGACACCGGTGGTCAGGGAAGCTGTCCGACTGAAGAAGGAGTCCTTCCGGGATATGTTATCTCGGAGGACTCCGGAGGCAGTTGCAAGGTACCGACGGGCCCGTGGGGCGGCAGCCGCTGCCGTAAAGGAGGCAAAGCAGCGGGTGTGGGAGGAGTTCGGAGCAGCGATGGAGAAGGACTTTCGGTCGGCACCGAGGTGCTTCTGGAAAACTGTCCGGCACCTCAGGAGGGGGAAACGGGGAACCATCCAAGCTGTGTACAGTAAGGATGGGACACTGTTGACCTCAACTGAGGAGGTAACCGGGCGGTGGAGGGAGCACTTTGAGGAACTCCTGAACCCGACTGATACGCCCTCTCTTGTAGAGGCAGAGCTGGAAGCTGATGGGGGATCGTCGTCAATTTCCCTAGGGGAAGTCACTGAGGTAGTTAAACAGCTCCGCAGTGGCAAGGCCCCGGGGATTGACGAGATTCGCCCAGAAATGCTGAAGGCTCTGGGTGTGGAGGGGCTGTCGTGGATGACACGCCTCTTCAACATTGCGTGGAAGTCGGGGACAGTGCCTAAAGAGTGGCAGACCGGGGTGGTGGTTCCCCTGTTCAAAAAGGGGGACCAGAGAGTGTGTGCCAATTACAGGGGTATCACACTACTCAGCCTCCCTGGTAAAGTCTACTCTAGGGTGTGGATAGGAGGGTCCGGCCGATAGTCGAACCTCAGATTGAAGAGGAACAATGCGGTTTCGTCCTGGCCGTGGAACAACGGACCAGCTCTTCACTCTCACAAGAATCCTTGAGGGGGCCTGGGAGTATGCCCATCCAGTCTACATGTGTTTTGTAGACTTGGAGAAGGCGTACGATCGGGTCCCCGGGGTATACTGTGGGAGGTGCTGCGGGAGTATGGGGTGAGGGGGTCACTTCTCAGGGCCATCCAATCCCTGTACTCCCAAAGCGAGAGCTGCGTCCGGGTTCTCGGCAGTAAGTCGGACTCGTTTCCGGTGGGCGTTGGCCTTCGCCAGGGTTGCGCCTTGTCTCCAATCCTGTTCGTGATATTCATGGAAGGATATCGAGGCGTAGTCGGGGGAGGAGGGTTGGCAGATTGGTGTGCTGAGGATCTCATCGCTGCTTTTTGCAGATGATGTGGTTCTGCTGGCATCATCAGTCTGTGACCTCCAGCGCTCACTGGATCGGTTCGCAGCCGAGTGTGAAGCAGTTGGGATGAGGATCAGCACCTCTAAATCGGAGGCCATGGTTCTCAGCAGGAAACCGATGGATTGTCTACTCCAGGTAGGGAATGAGTCTTTACCCCAAGTGAAGGAGTTCAAGTACCTCGGGGCCTTGTTCACGAGTGAGGGAACAATGGAACGTGAGATTGGCCGGAGAATCGGAGCAGCGGGGGCGGTATTGCAGTCGCTGTACCGCACCGTTGTGACGAAGAGAGAGTTGAGCCGGAAGGCAAAGCTCTCTATCTACCGGTCAATCTTCGTGCCTACTCTCACCTATGGTCATGAGGGCTGGGTCATGACCGAAAGAACTAGATCGCGAGTACAAGCGGCCGAAATGGGTTTTCTCAGGAGGGTGGCTGGCCTCTCCCTTAGAGATAAGGTGAGAAGCTCGGTCATCCGTGAGGGACTCGGAGTAGAGCCGCTGCTTCTTTGCGTTGAAAGGAGCCAGTTGAGGTGGTTCGGGCATCTGGTAAGGATGCCTCCTGGGCGCCTCCCTAGGGAGGTGTTCCAGGCACGACCAGCTGGGAGGAGACCCCGGGGACGACCCAGGACTAGATGGAGAGATTATATCTCCACACTGGCCTGGGAACGCCTCGGGATCCCCCAGTCAGAGCTGGTTAATGTGGCCCGGGAAAGGGAAGTTTGGGGTCCCCTGCTGGATCTGTTGCCCCCGCGACCCGACCCCGGATAAGCGGTTGAAGATGAAGATGATGAAGATCATTTTACATGCTATAATACGACCGTTTTCATGATTTTTTTCAACATCAAAAAAATTTGACGCCCTCATCGAAAAATTTCGACATACTATACTATGACGTTTTTTTGAAAATGTTTTCCAACATTTCACAAAATGACTTTTTTCCACCATAGGATAAATTTAAATGCTATAATACCACCGTTTTCATGATTTTTTTCAACATTAAAAAAATTTGACGTTTTCATCGAAAACTTTCGACATGCTATACTATGACGTTTTTTTGTAAAATTTTCCAACATTTCACGAAATGACTTTTTTCCACCATAGAATCATTTTACATGCTATAATACGACCGTTTTCATGATTTTTTTCAACATCAAAAAAATTTGACGTTTTCATGGAAAAATTGACATACTATACTATGAAGTTTTATCGAAAAAATTTCGACATACTATACTATGACGTTTTTTTGAAAATTTTTTCCAACATTTCACAAAATGACTTTTTTCCACCACAGAATTATGTTACATGCTATAATACGACCGTTTTCATGATTTTTGTCAACATCAAAAAAATTTGACGTTTTCATCGAAAAATTTCGACATACTATACTATGAAGTTTTATCGTAAAAATTTCGAAATACTATACTATGACTTTTTTTGTAAAATTTTACAACATTTAACGAAATGACTTTTTTCCACCATAGGATAAATTTACATGCTATAATACAACCGTTTTCATGATTTTTTTCAACATCAAAAAAATTTGACGTTTTCATTGAAAAATTTCGACATACTATACTATGACATTTTTTTGTAAAATTTTCCAACATTTCACGAAATGACTTTTTTCCACCATAGTATAAATTTACATGCTATAATAAGACCGTTTTCATGATTTTTTTCAACATCAAAAAAATTTGACGTCTTCATTGAAAAATTTCGACATACTATACTATGACATTTTTTTGTAAAATTTTCCAACATTTAACGAAATGACTTTTTTCCACCATAGGATAAATTTATATGCTATAATACAACCGTTGTCATGATTTTTTTCAACATCAAAAAAATTTGACGTTTTCATCAAAAAATTTCGACATACTATACTATGACGTTTTTTTGAAAATTTTTTCCAACATTTCACAAAATGACTTTTTTCCACCACAGAATTATGTTACATGCTATAATACGACCGTTTTCATGATTTTTTTCAACATTAAAAAAATTTGACGTTTTCATCAAAAAATTTCGACATACTATACTATGACTTTTTTTTGTAAAATTTTCCAACATTTCACGAAATGACTTTTTTCCACCATAGAATCATTTTACATGCTATAATACGACCGTTTTCATGATTTTTGTCAAGATCAAAAAAATTTGACGTTTTCATCGAAAAATTTCGACATACTATACTATGAAGTTTTATCGAAAAAATTTCGAAATACTATACTATGACTTTTTTTGTAAAATTTTCCAACATTTAACAAAATGACTTTTTTCGACCATAGTATAAATTTACATGCTATAATACGACCGTTTTCATGATTTTTTTCAACATCAAAAAAATTTGACGATTTCATCGAAAAATTTCGACATACTATACTATGACGTTTTTGCACGAAATTATTCGACATACTATACTATGACGTTTTACAAAAAATTGGTCAACATGCTACACTATGTTTTTGCACAAACTTAGTCGACATACTATACTATGACGTTTTCGCACAAAATTTTTCGACATACTATACTATGACGTTTTTGCACAGAATTTTTCGACATACTATACTAACGTTTTTGCACGAAATTTGTCAACATGCTATACTTTGACATTTTTGCACAAAATTTTTCGACATACTATACTATGACGTTTTTGCACAGAATTTTTCGACATACCATACTAACGTTTTTGCACGAAATTTTTCGAAATGCTATACTATGACGTTTTTGCTTGAAATTTGTCAACATACTATACTATGACGTTGTTGAATGAAATTTGTCAACATACTATACTATGTTTTTGCACGAAATTAGTCGATATCCTATACTATGACGTTTTTGTACGAAATTTTTCGATATGCTATACTATGACGTTTTTGCACAAAATGTTTCGATATGCTTTACTATGACGTTTTTGCACAAAATTAGTCGATATCCTATACTATGACATTTTTGAACGAAATTTTTCGACATACTATACTGACGTTTTTGCACGAAATTATTCAACATACTATACTATGACGTTTTTGCACGAAATTTTTTCACATTCTATACTATGACTTTTTCTGTGAAATCTTTCGACATACTATACTATGATGTTTTTGCATGAAATTTCACAGCATAGTATACTATAACTTTTTTGCGTGAAATTTTACGACATCCTATAGCAACGTTTTTATGACATTTTTTGACATACTATGAATTTTCTCAACAAATTACAATAAAAGCTTTTAAAGATTTTTTTGGCATACTATAGTATGAGAATGATAGAATGAACTATCAGAATAATTACAGCAGTCAGACACTCACTTGCAGAGTCCAGCTTGTCCTGACTGTGCCTGAAGGCCACACGGTGAATCAATCTGCTGACCTGCTTCATCTTTCTGCTCCATCACACAGCAAGCATCTGTGTTCCAGAGGAGAGAACAAAGTCAAATGAGGACAAATCAATTAAAAACAGACAATAAAATATGCTTATCAGAGGAGGGGAAACACAAGGAGGAAAAATCCACTTTTAAAGAAGTAAAGAAAAGATACACTCATGCACTTAGAGATTTAAATGTTTATTTTCATGTCAAAATTTCTAAAAAACTTCAAATCTAAAGTTAGTGAATTAAGTTCACTAAAACTTATTTCACTTTTCTTTGAGACTCACATTTTTCCACAAATTCCAGGATGTGTCTGAAACCGGAGGCAATCAAAGGACAGTGTTTAAATTTCCTATTCTCTGTTTTGTTGAGGAAAAACTGTCATGTCCATGTCTAAAGGGGTCCCTTGACCTCTGACCTCCAGATGAGTGAATGTAAATGGGTTCTATGGGTCCCCACCAGTCTCCCCTTTACAGACATGCCCACTTTATGATAGTCCCAGTCAGTCTGGATCAAGTCCTAGTCAAGTCAGCACTCTGACACACTGACAGCTGTTGTTGCCTGTTGGGCTGCAGTTTGCCATGTTCTGATTGGAGCAGATTGTTGATGCTAAAGTCAGAACCTGGGAGGGTTTCTGGACAATATCTGCCATTGATTTGTGTTGTTAATTGATTTACAATAATAAATATATACATACATTTTCTTAAAGCAGCATATTTGTCCACTCGTGTTCACAAGAGTATCAAATAAATAAACAAATCTCTCTTTCAGGTACATTTTGAACAGATGAAAAAAAATGTAATTAATTTGCGATTAATCATGATTAAACTTTTTAATTGGTTGACAGATGTAATAATATTAGATTATTATTATTAGAATTTTTCATGCAACAATGAAAGAAAATGTTTTCAGTTTCTCAAATATAGAGATTTTTTTATCATATTAAACTGAAAATCTTTGGATCTTAGATTAAATAAAACAATCATTTTCTGACATTTTATGGCCCAAACGATTAATCAATTAATGTAGAAAACAATCGGTTAAGTATGTTGTAAAAAGTCATAGTATAGTATGTCGAGAAAAGTCTTCGAAAAGTTATGGTATAACATGTCAAAAAAAGTGTTCGTATAGTGTGTCAAAAAAGTCCTCAAAAAGTCATAGCACAGTATGTCGACAAAAGTCATAGTATAGTATGTTGAAAAAAGTCCAAAAAGTCATAGTATAGTATGTTTAAAAAAGGTGAGAGAAATTCATAGTATAATATGTCAAAAACAATTAAAGAAGTCAGAGGACAGTTCATCGACAAAACTCAGAAAAAGTCACAGTATAGTATGTTGAAAAACGAAAGGGAAATAAGTCAGTATCTAATGTTGGAAAAAGTTGATAAACCTCATACAAAACTGTGATTAAAAAGTAATAGCATAGTATGCTGAAAAAGTCAAAAACTTACAGTATGTCAAAAAAAGTGATAAAAGTCATAGTATAGTGTGCTGAAAACTGTGAGAAAAAGTGATAGTATAGTATGTTGAAAAAAAAAATTCAGGTAAACGTCGTTATAAAATGTCAAAAAAAGTCAGAATATAATGTCCAAAAAAGTGGAAAAAAGTCCCAGTATAGTATATGTATATAAGTCATAAAATATGAGTACAGTATGCTGTTAAAAAGTTACAAAAAAAAAAAAAAAAAATCAATCATAGTATGTCGAAAAACGTCTATGGAAAAAGTCATGGTACACTATGTCAAAAAAAGCCATTAAAACATTACAGTATAAAAAGTCATAGTAAAGGCTATTAAGTATAGTACACTAACGTACAGTGCAGTATAGTATGTCATTAAAAAAACTGCCTGGAAGGAGCGCTGTCTTGACTTTGATCCGGTTTAAAGCTACATATCAAGTTCCTCTTAGATCTTGGTTGTTTAGTCAGTATATGGTGCTCTACAGTCGTAGCGTCGGCCCATTTCACCACGGAGACGAGAGCGACGGCCGGCCGGACCGCACGTTACCGCCGTACGATGACGTCTCCGGTCCGTGACGGAGTTAGCGTGCAGCTCTGAGTGAAACCCAAAGTGTCCCATCGGTTTACCACTTCGGACTGAAAATGTGGGGGACCCACGAGGACGCTCTGCCGTTTTCTAATTTTACGTTTTGGCTCGCGGCGGCCAGCTGCTGTTTATTTTGGTTGACGGATACCGAACGTCTCCTTACTCAAACTACAACAATAAACGCGGTCACTTCCTTCTACCTCCACTTAGACTCAAGTGAAGCAAATATACTAATTCTGGCATTTAAAAAAAACATTATACGTGAATAAATTTTCTTTCCCCACTCATAAAGCATATTACTGTATAATCTTCATAATCAAGAAGCCTCCACTTACCTCACGACCAGGCTGCATCTGTCTCCTGGAGAGGATTCCCACACTTTCCAAAATCCAAGAAGCTGAGGGTCAGGATCAGGATCAGATGTATTTTGCCAAATACATACAAACAAGGTATTTGACTCTCTCGGTGTACTTACACAGAATATAAACAGCAAGGACGACTCAGCTGGACACAAAGGTGAGCAACGGGCACCATGGGACCATCTCCGGCCATCAGTCCACCATGGCCGAGGAGCTGGCTACCACTGCTCCTGAAATGTCACAGTGAACTCAGACTCTGTTTTCCCCAAACTATATATATATATATATATATATGGTCCTCAAACAGCCCCATAGTCCTGTTTATACCTGCGGCCCAGCCTCCCTCCGGATGGAGGGTCTCCTTTAGACTGCTGAGCCTCCTCATCCGGTTCTCTTCTCCCGGCTCTCCCAGTCTCCTGCGTGATGGTGGACATGTTTTCGGTGCAGGTGACTGGCACGCGATCGCTTTCCGCCATAGCGTCCTCCGGCCACGTGCTCACGCCTCCACCTGTCCACGCCGTCATCGGAACACGCCCATCACTGATTGATGTCCCCTCGGTCCGCGTCCCTGCAACAAAGGTTCCACCAGAGGTCCAGGCTCCTACCGGCCCGGACCGTTTCACGCCACAGCGCGCACAGAAATACACAGAGCAGCTGTCACGAATCTCAGCAAAAAAAAAAAAAAAAACTTTAAAAAGAGGTCATAGCGTAGTATTTGGAAAAAGGTGGAAAACGTCATAAAAGTCAATACACTAAAAAAAATTATAGTATGTTGAAAAATCATAAAAAAGTCAAAGGTATATGTTGAAAAAAGTTTTTAAAAGTTGTATAGTATGTTAAAAAGTTTAAGTCAAAGATGTATGTTGAAAAAAGTCATAGTATGTTTAAAAAAGTCACAAAAAACTCAGAGGTACGTTGTTCTAAAGTTTTAAAAAGTTATAGTATAGTATGTTAAAAAAAAAAGTTCAAAAGTCATTTTTTAAAAATTATATAGTATTTTAAAAAGTCCTAAAAAATTATAGTATGTCAAAAGTTAAAAAAAAAAAGAAATTAAAGTTATAGTATGTTGAAAAAAGTATATGTATAGTATAGTATATGTTGAATTTTTTTTTTTTTAAAAAGTCATAGTATAGTATATCAAGAAAAGTTTTTTAAAGTCATAGTATAGTATGCTGATTTTTTTAAAAAGTTAGAATGTTGAACAAAGTAAAAAAAAGTCAGTATATCTTATATCTTATAAAAAGTTGTAGTATAGTATGTCACAAAAGTAAAAAAAAAAAAAAAATTCATAGTACAGTACGATGAAAAATGTCATGACAACAATTCATATCATTTTGCCATTTAAAAGAACAACAACTCTGGACGCCCTGTTTCAATATAATACTGTATTTTTACTGTTAGCTGCTAATGAATTGGCCTAAAAACACAAAGCAGTGAAGGAAAAAGCTGCTGGCAGCAATGTTCAGTCATAATGTGACCGTTCTGTATGATCAGATGAAGAAAAGTGAAACCTCTCAGTTTAAAGCAGAAGTTTTGTTAGCTCAAATTAAAATAAACAAACAGAAAATAACATCCATTTATAATATTTTAATCTGCATCACTTTGAACAACAAAATCCCTGTAAACATTACAAAATCAGCACCTGTCATTGGAGGAAAAAGTGGTCCTGGTTTGACATGAAGAGTGAAAAGTTAACACAGGCGGACGTCTGAAACGATAAATAACCTGCAGCTTAGATTTCAGCAAGGGCCAGGTAACATGTTTCACTGTTTAAAGAATCAAAATATGCTGTATTATTCAGACATTTAAGAAGCTGTTTTCTCCCACTGATGTTCAAACACTTCCAGAAACGTAGATACTTCAGAGGTGTGTTTTGTTTCCGATTGGCTCGTATTTTTCTGTTACCCAGCCCTCCAGTCACAGATACAAACAAAAACCTTTGAAAGTTGCTGGTTTCTGATCAAACCTCCACAGGAGCTGATTTCACTGACGGACACATCAGTTTACCAATGAAAGCAGCTGCTGTGGATGTGTTTTGGGATGAATCACTGGTTTTCATGGTCTTTAAATGCAGTCACACCCCAATCAAATGCATCAACACTGAGGAAATCAGGAACACGGGAAGGCTCATTTGAATCAGCAGTAAAAAGGTTTGTCATCTTAAAACAACTTTCAGGAAAAACAAAAGGGTTTCCACACATTTCTGTTTGAAATGTTTCACCAGGATGTGGTCAGAATATAAGAGTTGCCATTTTCATGCACGTAAATGTGGCTAAATCTGAAAAGTCAATGTGAAAATCCCTTCCCCCAAAACTTTTCCTGACCTGAATAATTCCCAGAGTTGATTTGCCAAACAGGACATGTGTAGGAACCCCCGAGAGAGAAGCACCGGGTTTCAGAGTCAGTCATCCATCAGACATCACAGCACCACGAGACGTCCGTCTGTCCGTCTCTGTGAAGTTTGTAATAAATTACAGTTGTAAAACTCAGAAGGTGGAGATCAGACAGGAACATCAGCAGGAAGATGGAGAAGAGAAAGAGGCTGGTATTGCTTCAAGTCGGCCAGATGCCGGGCCGAGAGTCTTCTTAAGCACCAGATTTCACATGAGAAAAGAGAAAGTGTGATTGTTGATACGTTATTAAAAGGCTTATTTAACAAGAGGATTTCCCCGAAAAACTATTAAGATTATATTTATACTGATTGGACATCACATTGAGGAGGCAGTACAGTCATTGGAGGTCCTCTGAACGGAGGAGGAAAGAGAGGATCCTCTGTGGGGGTTTCTCTTTTTGAAAAACTTCATCATGCAGAAAGTTAAAAATCAGACACTTGGCTGATCTACAGACGGGACTGTTGACTGGTGAGTGTTCGGTTAAGGACTCAAGGCACAGCAGAGAGTGGGACACCGCGGGGTTAAACACCTACAACACCTCAGGACTATTCAACATTTCGTTTCACAGGCTCACTGCGCTCTATTCATACTCTAGCTGCTTCGTCCGCTTTTAGCTGTACGTCAGAAAACTCCTGTTCAGTTAACAGTTACTGAATCAACTATCTGCAGTTCATTTACACAAAAATACTTGAGCTTCATCTGGTTCCAGCTTCTCAAATGTGACAATTTGTGGCAAAAAAGACAAAAAATAATTGATTGAAATAGTTG
Source organism: Pterois miles (assembly GCA_947000775.1). Lineage (NCBI taxonomy): Eukaryota > Metazoa > Chordata > Actinopteri > Perciformes > Scorpaenidae > Pterois > Pterois miles. Next base: position 3,774,457 of record CAMQGK010000028.1, read on the forward strand.
CAGTTGAGTTGACTTTGCTTGAGCATCTCAACTGCATTTTATCAACCCCTAATCACATTTAATAGTAATTAAATGTTCTGGATATGTCGTTTTTAACATTAAATCATCAAAATCTATAGTGAAACTTGAGCGTAGCGATAATTTGGACCAACACAGTTCACAAGAATTAAGAGCTGAAACACTTAAATCGATCATTTGAATAACAGAAAATCAACTGGCAGCGATTTTAACAGTTGCTTATTTGGCTCCAGTTTCTCTGGCGACTCTAATGTGAAGATGTGCTGCAGTTGTGTTTTACATGGTTTTGAATTGAATCTCTTTGGGTTTCAGAGTGTTGGTTGGACAAAATATTTTTTTTGGAGTCCTACAAGAAATAAAGATTTGCTCTTTAGCTGAATGACAGTCTGAATATTCGGCTCATTATAACGAGAGATCGAGGATTTGTGATTCTACGTGTTTCCCAAACATGTAAAACCTCATCTGAACCAAACAAGGAGCACAGATGTAGAAAACAAACTGGACCGAGTCAGTACGAGTAGAGCGCAGCGCTGTTAGGAAAACTTTCACAGGTGGGAAAAAGACGACAGCAGAGGCAGCAGAGGGTCGGAGGAGAACAGGAATGAAAACCTTCATCAGTATCCGTGTGGTTTTGGTTGAGTTTGGGTAAAAAAAAAAAAAAAAAAAAAAAAAAAAAGCAGCGCCACTCTCGCTGAGGAGAGCAGCATGTGTTCACGACAGGAAACTCAAAAATACAGCCAGACAAAAAGGTTCAAAGTCTGGTGAGTTGAGTTTGGTATCGTGGTGAAGTAGTGCTGGTTTTGTTTTCACAGAAGCACCTGAAGCAGAGGCAGCGTCACAAAGCCGAGTCATCTCCAGAAACCGACACATGGAGGCGACTCGTGTCCATGGACACCGTTTATAAGCTCTTAATATGAAGATCCAGCCCTCTGAGACCTGCTGACATGTCTGCTGGTGCTTTGAGTGACCAGATATGATGTCTTCCTGTCACATCATGACTTGAATTGAAATGATGAAACTGGATTTTTTTTTTTTTTCAGCAGACTGAAGGAATTGTGAAGTCTGAAAATAAAATTTTCTAATTTTCCATTTTCCCCTTTCAATTTAATTGATTAATCGTAATTTTTTTCATGCTAAAAATAGCAGCAATTAGCTGGTTCCAACTTGTCAAATGTGAGAAATTTCTGTCTCTGTGTTTTCTATCATTGTGAGCTGAATATCTGGGTTTTGGACTGTTGGTCAGACAAAACAAGACATTTGAAGAAGTTGCTGTCTCCCCTCACTTTTAGTTATAATTTTAAGTTTTAGATATTACAAAAACGTTATCTAAATATTTTGAAATCAATTAAAGGACGCAGTAGGAGAATGAATACTCCCCGTCATGTCTGAAGCCGGACACTGAACAAAAACATACAAGTTTTCTGATGTGACTTAAGACACAACTTTGACTGAGATGGAGAGGAACTAACTCTTCATTTAGGAGTTTGCTATATAAATTTATCAGACAGAAAATGAATCAGCGACAATTTGGATAAATTACTGAAACAATTAATCAATTACCAAGCAAAAAGGTTTAAAAAACGATCTGCTTCTTGCTGATTTGTCTCTGTTTTACATCACTGTAAACGGGATTGTTTGGTTTCGGACTGGTGATCGGACAAGACTACTTTCTAGCGTTTTCTGGCATATTATGGGCCAAACAATAAATTGATTATCTAAAGAAATAACGAGCAGGTTAGTTGATTAAACTAACCATTCGTTTCAGGACTCATCAAGTTTGGTTTCAGTGATTTTCAGTATGTTTTAGTAACACGTGCTATTAGTTCTCACTCAGTCTAACTGAATACTGGGCTGCAACTAGTTATTGTTTTCATCATTGATTAATCTGTAGACTGTCATCATTATTCTATCAATGTTTTAGTCAATAAAATGTATATCTTTCAAATGTATTATTTTGTCTGAACAGCAGTCCAAACCTCAATGACATTCAGTTTATACTGTACAGTATATGACAGAGAGCAACAAACTGAAACCATATTAATCAATTATCACAATTGCTACTGATAAACTTTGTCAACTGTCTGTAATTATTTCAACTCTAAGTTAATAACAGTGAGTATATGTAGAAGTTATGGCTATCAAAACCTGACTGCGTGGCCCTGAAAGGTGTGTTGGATCTGGTGTGACGCTGCTTTGTGAGCGACCTCCTGTTTTACAGACAGACAGTGATCTGGCACTCTGAGGAGTGAGTGGCTGGTTCAGTTCACAACATGACAACTGACCCACATGTGGCACATGGTACAAACAGAGTCCAGACGTTTGTGTGAAATCGGCTGGTGGAGGATTTTGGTCCCTGAAGCGTAAATTGAAAAGCCATTTTTAAATAAGACGGCCGTGTGTTCGTCTCCTCTCGCTGAAGAACAGTTACTGTTTGGATATTAAAAAAAAAAACAAGCGTCAGCTTGTAGCAGATCTGCACCTCCAGCTGAGGGAAGATAAATGAATCCAGGTCTCCCGCCTCAACAGAAAAGGTTGAAGAAAAAAAAATGCAAAAACAGATATGAAAAGGGAAAAACACAGCATCAAAATTCTGCTTCAAATATTTCCAGTTTTCCTGAAGCTTTCTAGCATTTTGACAGATCGTCTGGGTTTCCTGAAGTGAAGGTGTGTTTGTTTATGTTTGAGTGTAAGGCCTTTTGTGTCGTTGATCCACAGGAGGTAGAAGTCTGAGTCAGGCGATCTCCATCTCCCGCTCGATCCCAACGTACTTCAGAGCGTCAGCCTGGCTGTACCTGCCGCACACCAACAGAACCAAAATGTCAGTTCAGGAACTTGTAGTGGGTTTTTATCAGGTACAATGGTGTTTTTGTATTTACTCTTGCCTGAAATACCTTTAAGGTATTGACCGAAATAACCCAGTATCAAGCAGTATCAAAACTTCTCCAGTTAAATCATCTTTTTGTGCCCAGAACGAGAATAAATTACTATTCATAGGATCGCAGCCAATCACCGCAATTGTTCTTTGATTTAATGCAACACTGCTGCAGCAGCTACAACCCATCCAGCCGGGACGGCCTGCCTGCACAAAGTCTCTGAACACGGAAACGCCTGAGCCGGCAGCTAGCAGCTAACGGTGCTAACAGTGGCAACAGACAGTGTTTAGATCTACATATTTCCCAGGAATTAAGGCCAAATCTACTCCCTTTACTCCCTTTTCACTTTCTTCCAACTTAAAAGGCAGCTTAAAGTCCAGCTGGGTGCCAAAACATTTTGCATGCATTTTCATAATATGCATGAAGCTGAGGGCAAAATGTGTAAATGAGTTTTAAATTTTCAGTTAAAGTAAAATTTGATCAGCAACTAATTTGATAATTGATTCCTTATTTCAGCCATTTTTCAAGCAGAAATTACAGAAATTTACTGATTCCAACTTCTCAGATATCATAATTTTCTACGTTCCTCTGTTTTATATCTTTGTGAACTGAATATCTTTGGAGTTTGTACACAACAAGACATCTGAAGACGTCAACTTGGATGATTGAGAGAATATTCAGCAGATGACTACAACTATACTATTACTAAAATCGACGTAACACTCTTGGGACTCACTCACTTTTGGGATTTACCTTATATTTTTTATTACTATCAATAATGTTTATTTTATTTATTTAAATAATTATTTAATAAAATAAATAAATGTGTTTCTTATGTATTTATTTTAACCTATTTGCATCTACAACGGGTGAGGCCTGGGTGTATGCTTCTTTACACCTAATATTCCATACGATAAAATATTATTTACTGTTAGTTGCAGCCCTACATGCATACAGTATAGGATTTAATTAACTTGGCCTCTGTTTGACTGAGAGGGTTAGATAATAACCACAACTGCTAGACACTGAAATGTTATTGGATAAAACCAGGAGAGCAGCATAACTATTTTTTTCATTAATCTTTCTGTCAATAAAATGTCAGAAAATATAGACAAATCAAACTCTAGGTGTTACTGACCTGTAGTCAAAGAAGAGCTCCTCTCCAGTCTGGATGGCTCTCTTAGCAAAAATTCCTATCCTGTGATCCCCGTTCACCATCATCACTGCAGAGACCAGATGAGTTAACACAGATCATGACTGCTAATACCTGTGTGTTCATACATTTGTCTCGTGAGGTTTCAGCTCGTCTTCTCACCTTTTGCATAGCAGTTGGGGTTGACAGAATGGTTGGCGAACCGGATCTTGTTGCCTTTCCTCGTGGCATCAACAACGAAGTCTGTAGAGAAAAGAAAACACTTTTCAGCGCCTGTGCTGCAGGGACACCGTCACACATACTCAGATTTAGATGATTTTTGTGGAAGTAACCAAGCCAACGCCCACATTTTAACTCCACATTATCACTTTGTTAAAGCTTGTGTTTGTGTTTTATACCGTTGTTGAGGTTGAAGAGGAAGCTGCACATGTATTTGTCGTAGACCTTCCCTCTGCGGTCGGCTTCATCCTGAGAGATAATCTGCAAACACAGAGGTCGACCACGTCAGATTAGACTCCCCGAGCTTTTATTACTTCGATTTTAAACTTTCTTTCCATCACACTGTTGGGTTTATTTCATTTAATAAAGTTCTGAAGTGTGTTCCCGTCACCAGAATATATTTGGGAGAGTAAAACCAAACAAAACTCTTCAACTTTTCTATTTCTTCTTTTCGAAAGTTTGTGTGGAAATGCACTTTTATGCATCTGTACAGTTTTTTTTTGGGAGACTTTTTCCATTTTTATTCACAGCAACAGTGTTGAAAGTGGAAGGCAGAGGGGACAACATGCAGCAAAGGGCCTCAGGCTGGATTTGAACCCGCGGCAGCTGCGGCAAGGACTCAGCCTTAGTAAATGGGGCGCCCGCTCTACCAAGACAGCTACAACAGTGCCCCCATCTGTACAGATTAAGCTAATAAATGCAAAGCTGTTCTGGAGCCAAGAAGTGTGAGATGTCTGGTTATCTCACCAGCTCACCACCACTAATAAGCTCTTAGTGCTTTAAGATAATCTGGACCAACCAGGCCAGTCGACCCACCAGAAAACACACGGTGTAGAGTGTAGACCTACCTCTCCACAGTACTCAGAGATGAACTCGTTTTTCTGGACCGGCTCTTTGATGAAGATGCCCCAACCTGCCACATCTGATGGGGCCAGCAGCAGATGCTGAGAGACAGAGGAACATCAGAAAGTGCTGTTTGGGCTTGTGATGTGTAAATGTACAAAAAGACAAACATACACTACTGTTCAGGGTTTACGTTAGCTGGCGTATACTGGCTTTTTGCTGGTATCACATGTAGTTGTCCGGCAGATTAAATGATCAACGCCCAAAATGTCTGTTGGGAAATATGCTAAACAAATAGATAAACTGTAAATAGTACATTAAGTAGCCTAATATTGTAAGATATACTGCCAAGACAACTTACATATAAACTTAGAGTATACAAAAGTGTAAATGCCTCCGCTCTACAGTGCTTCTAATTAAACACACTTTTGTCAAATTCAGTGAATATCTCAGTCCATTTTGTGTATGCTGAAAAAAAGCTGGTTTTCACATAGCTGTGAAAGTCAGTGCGAAACAAATAAACTGGCTCATAGCAAGCTTCTATAATGACGATATTACAGACGTGTCGGCAATAAAGTTTGACTTTTGACTGAACGTAATATTTCAGTAAGGTATTTATAAAAATGTGAATGTCAGCGTTATATGTTGTAGAAAGCCCTCTTTACTAATAGATGTTATTTTGTTTCATACATGAAGAACAAAACGTCCAATGGTTCAGCCAGACTGACAAGTGAAAGGGCAGAAAAAGACAAAGATCCCTCTGAGCATCAGTTCAAATCACCAGTCATTGGTGAAAGAAACAGGAAGCTGAGTATCAAAATGTGTGCAGATTTAAACAGGGACAGGTTCTTGTTTCAGTGTTAAGTGCATAATAATGCAGCATAGGACAAGTTGGTCAGCTGTAACATGTTGATTTAGCAAGGCTCTTCTTCAAACTTCACAACTGGGAAAAAAAGGTTAGTCTTGGGTTAACACTACTAGAATAACAGTTGAACATCATTCTAGTTTAAACCTCTTTAATCTAACCGCTGAGTAGACTGCAGAGGGCCCAAAGAAAACGCAACAACTCAATATTTACAGCCCAGTTGACCAATTGTGGTTCAATAATGATCGAGGGTCAATGACGCTTTTCTGGGCTGGAAAACTAATTCAGCATCTAAGTTCAACAGTATTCTCCCGCACATGCAACACTGTGAAGACTAAATGGAGGTTCAAATGATTTAACTCTTCTGCCAAGACTTTTTCAAACGTTAATAATAGATTTGATGTCTAAATTATACTGTTTTATCTCTGTAATAAGAGACATTAAGACAAGAAGAACATCAGTATAACAGTTGATTCATGACTTTAACAATAGTGTAGGTGTTGGATACTTGGCTACTGAACACACATGGTTTCAGAAAATTCTAGTTCAAAGTGTTGGATGTAAGTATGATTAAAGGTGTGGGATGAACAAACAAAATAAACAAAAACCTTCTTGGCGCCTCTCTGAATGGAGCAGTTCTTGCAGGACACGTTCTTGCTGTCCCAGTGGTCTGCAGCGCCGCAGGTCAGGCAGAGGTCGGGGTCACACTCCCTCACGGCCAGGTAGCACGGACACTGCTTGGTGTTGCATTGAGCTTTGCACCGGCAACCTGGGAAACGGTTCTGACCTGCATCCACACAGCAGAAGAGGTAAAGAAGTTAATTTAATATCTGCAGGAATACAGCGGCGTCAGTCAGGTGCGTGTGTGTGTGTGTTTGTGTGCTTACACTCAGAGCTGCACTGGCAAAACTTCTCGCAGAAGTTTTGCGCGGTGACGCAGGGACACGAGGAGTCACAGGGCTGCCGTGGGTGGTCACATGGCTGGTAATTATACACGTGATTGGACGAGCCATCTGTAAAGGGTCCAAAGAGTTGTTGAGGTCAAGATGGATGTTTTCAGATCACAGGCTTTCTACACAACTTCCATTTCAATTTCTGTACTTGTCCAGACTGCTCATAGATCATGTCTGACTTTGTGCTGGGGTGCAGAGAATGCTGTTACACTTATTATTATTATTATTTTTATATATATATATATATATATATATATATATATATATTTTTTTTTTTTCCCCTCTCCCATTCCCTGATGATAGGCCATTGGTCTTCAGCTCATTGGTGTTGTTTTAACAGCATACTTTTTCTGATTTGTAAGGTTAGATCTTAAATAAGAATTTAAACTTTAAAAATAACAATTGGGTTTTCTTCACAGAAATGAGGGAAATGCAAAAACACAGGCTAACTAAATTTTAAAAAAAGGCCTTGCGACCCCTAGTCACAGTTGCAATAGTGAACCAATGTGTTTGGCTTCTTTCCTGGATGGTCCACATTAATAAACTGTTTTCTTCAGTAAACAATAGTGTTGAAGTGACCTCTGACCTTTCTTCAGCTGGATCTTCCTGCAGTGAGTGGCCCACAGTCTGTGTTTCCTCTTCTTCTTTCTCGGCGGTGTGTCCTCGTCTTCAGCAGGAGCCCGAGCGATGATGCTCGACTCCTTAACCCTGAACTCGTAAACCTGCAGGACATGCCAAGATAGTGTTTTAGACTGTGTGTCCATCAGGAACTTATCCTTACAGACTTTGTTGCAGTCCAGTACGTTTTCAGCTTTAATAGTGATCGAATTTTCTAAAGGAGCTTCTGGTGAAATTTCAAGTGACTCAAAAACTCTTATGCATCTTCAAAATGTATACTCTTATTTCTTTCCACTGAGTTGAAAACAGCCTGTGAACAATGTCAACTAAAAGTCTAAAATGAAAACAGAAATGGACAGTAAGCTGCTAGATGTCTCTGATGACTCACCTGTCTGCATGTCTTGGTGCCTATGAGCCGTGCGATGGCACAGAAGTTGTCATAGTATGTCCCGATGAGGACCCTGAAGAGAGAGGCTTCGGCCCCGCTCCACTCCACCGCCTCAGCCTCACCAATCAGCTTCATCTTCACTGGAGTCTGACACCGCGAGTTACCCTCTGTACACACAGAACATAAGCACTGACAGAAGGGCAGGAATTTCCCCAGAGGACCAAGAAACATTTGGGAACCTCAGGAACTAAATTTATCTCCTGATGGGGAAAAAAAAAGGTCCCTGCTCTGAGGGAACTACTCCACTGAGGTTCCTTTAAGAGCAGGGTTTACAGGACTGACTGTTGCTGATTGGTCAAACACAGACAGCGTGTCTCTTCAACTTGTGTATCACTTTATTCATAAAAGTACTGTAGTATTGATATAAGGATGAGGGTCAGATTTCTTGACGTTTATCAGTGTTAAAGGAACAGTGTGCAGCATTTTGGGGGATATATTAGCAGAAATAAAATATAATAACTATGTTTTCATTTGAGCTGGGATCGGCTCCAGCCCCCCGCGACCCCTAACGGGATAAGCGGTTGACGATGAATGAATGAATGAATGAATGTTTTCATTTGTGTATAATTACCTGAAAATAAAAATCATTGAGTGTTCGCTTGTTGCTTGTAGCCTTTAATAAAGTCGGGTTAGATTTGGGTTTTCCAACAGGGATGTTTCTTGCCAAAAAATACCCAACTTTAATAGCAGCGTCTTTATTATTTTATGTAATGAGTGAGTGATTTATACCTGAGCTGCTGGTGTTCTCGTCCTTCTTGTCTTCGTCATCTTTGTCGTTGTCTCTATCGTCTTCTTTGCTGCCCTCGCGGTCACTATCCGTGTCTTTGGTTTCTGAGGAAACGGAGGGGGTGCTGGGCCGGCTGTTGCTATTTGGCAGTCGTCCGCGGCGACGGCCCACCGTGCGTTTGGAGGGCGTCTTGGCCCGCTCTGCAACCACGCCCGCGGGGAACTCAGTCACCATCCCATCCTAAGTAATCACAGCATGACAACAGTGACACACTGGTGGTAATGCAGCAGGTCAATAATTTTATCAGTTAAATATACAGCATATATAAAAAAAGTCCTTTTGCTTCCAATTTTGTCTAATTGACAAACAAAGATAGAAACAAAGGAGAACTCCATAAAAGCTGTGATATGTAATGAATGTCTGACTTGCGGACTTACCTGTACCAGGTACATGTAGCAGTCGATGCCGCAGGGTTTACTGTCCACCATGTTCTCCAAGTTCTTACGCTTGTAGGTGTTTGGAGTTGCATGGAAAGCTAAAGGTCATAAAATGGAAGAGATGTGTGCTGTGAAGTCTGATGTGAACTCTTCAGGCCATCAGACCAACTTTACCAATAAACCATTTAACAGATAAGCTGCCTAATAAAAGCTGCTAGAACCACATTTTTTAAATAGCCACTTACATTTTAAAGTTCCACACATTCTCAGATTTTATCTCTGCAACCTGCAAAAGTCTGTTAAAAAAAGTGGTCTCATTTGTTTTTATTTCCTACAGGGATGCAACAACATTTTCTCTTCCAATATTTAAACTGAGGAAATTGGCCAATGTTCATGATGCCTATCCCACAATTAAAAAAAAATATCTTTATAACATACTGCATGGATCGCATCAAGGTCACTGTCCTATATAACCATACAGAAGCTGAGAACAGCTGTGCTTGCAATCATTTTTTAAATGCTGTTATCTTGAGGACACACGTTAACTATTTACTATCTACTATCTACTATCTAGAGATAACAAAGCTTGTTTTCTCATGATAACGGGTTAATTTATGTCAGTCAACAAGGAATCAAAAGGCAGATTTCTTGAAAAAACGAGAAAAGTAGTCAACTCAATTGGATGTTTAAAGGAAATCAAGCTGCTGTGGGTGAACAGTAGCCTAATCAGCACCACAGGGGTCCGGACTGCTTTGCTACAGGCTAACCAGGGTTAAATCATTTCTGTGGATTGAATACTGTAGGCTATACACTGTGTCAAACATGTAAGGCACCCGCTACCCACCAAACGCTGGTGAACTGTTAGGAGTGGCGTGTAAAATTGTCAGGTCATCTGCTACTTTGGTGGGAAGGGAAAATGCTAAGGATGGGAATCGACAGTCAGTTCCTAGTTGTCCGATTCCTTGTAACTGCATGACTGTCAAGTCCCCCACTGTGGGACTAATAAAGGAATATCTTTCTTTTCTTTCTTTCTTTTTATCGTTGCTTTCTGACAGTTACGCATGCACAATCACATAATGCCATACTCACGCTGTACCAAGTTTAAAGTTTTTAGAGGCTGGAGCCATGACGAAGAGAAAATAATGTTCAACAGCATGGCGCAATGCAAACAACCACTATAAATGACAATAATAAAGTACAGTACAGGACACTCACACCCCTGGAAAATATGGCTCCTGGGAAGCAGGAAGGGATTTACCATGCATATAATGTTTGAAATATGTCGAACACTGAATGACATCAGGAAGACATCTAAATTACTATTCCTTCATTTAGCACACAAATTACTTTGCAAATTGCAGCCATTCTCCACCTCTGTACATCTTACTATGTATGTGGTGACATAAGTGCACTACCGCAAATGAATGGAGCAGAGCAGGAAACAATGACTTCCTGCTGTGAGAACAATGAGTGACTATAGTGAATAATAACTGCTGACAATATTGTACACAAGGGATTAACCCAGCCTGATTTGACCTTTACAATTTACACACTTTTGAATTTTACAATCCCAGTGAAAAATTCTGTCATCAGTTACTTTTTTTTTAAGTTAATAAGATTGCAATTTCATAATTAAAGGCACCATTTAAATTAGCTCCATGTCATACCTGAGGAGTGTTTTGTGTGTGTGTGTGTGTGTGTGTGTGTGTGTGTACTAACGGTGGAGGAAGCAGTCGTATTTGAAGCAGCGTCTGCAGAAGAGAGTGTGGAAGGAGTGCAGGCTCTGCTCTCGCTGCACGGAGCGAGCGTTTGGACCGTCGATGTTCGGCGTGCATTCGGGTGGCAGCGCGCCCGGTAGCTGCTGCTCCGTCAGCTCCTTGTACCTGACAGACACACAGAGAAATCAAAGCCGCTTGTAGTCACAAACTAAAAAAGAAAATACTGAGACACACAAGCACAGACACCAGGTTTTCTACTGATTCTCCATTGTCAAAACACCACTTTTTCATCCTGTCACTGTTTACGTTCTTGTGGAATAAAGAAAACTGTATTAATTTAACTGTTAAAAGAAAAGACACGTCTTAATATAAAGAAAGGAGACGCTTCACATTTATAAAAGGAGTAAACACGACTCACTTTCATGTATAGAGGAAACACCTGCCGTCTCTTAACAATGGATTAAGGGAAGTCACACTCAGAAGAATCAAGAAACGTACATACACTGCAGGATTTCATGAACGACAATGATTAGGGTTAAAACATATCTATACATGTCGTTTCTTACCAAATAGGGAGATTTAGAACAAAAAACATGCTAAATATGTGACAGTTTTGTCTTCTTCTATTCCACACAACTGTACATTAGTCAGACTTCTGATCTAGAAAAAAATTATAATCATATAATAATATATATGAAGATAATAATCACATTTTTTAAAACAGAATACTGCTGCTCCTTATATGGGCCGATGCTGGGGGACAATACTGATATGTAAAAGAACACTAAGAAAACAGTTAATATCATTTTTTCACAAAGATTCCTAAAATTCGGCCAATTAGAGAATTGTCAAATAAAAGTTAATTACATTATAGCAGATTTTGAACAATTAACATGATTATAAATTAGTTGTTATGGACAACAATGCAAACATGACAAAATAAATTAAATATGTATAAACATAAATAATAATAGAGTAGGGCTGTCAAAGTTAACGTGATCACATTAAGGCAAATTCGTTTTAAGGCCACTAATTTCCTTAACGCAAACTGATATTTTGAAGTTGTAGTGGCCTCAGTCTTAAAACCTAAGGGAAACCTAGGGAATCTATCAGTACCAACCACGTCATACTAGCGTGGTGTAAAGACGGCTAAATAACACTCCAAACTTAAGCTAAATTTTGGGAAGGAAAATGGCTTCTCTGAGTACCCACGAGTCTCCCCTTTTATGCTAAATGCAGTACCTGTGTGGGCTACTGGACAATATCGTTCAATGTTTTGTGGTGTTAATTGATTTCCAACAATAAACAGATACATACATTTACATAAAGCAGCATATTTGCCCACTCCCATATTGATAAAATATCCCTTTTACATTGTGAACAGATACAAAATGTGTGATTAATTTGCGATTACTCATGCTTTGCTATGGTCAATCATGCGATTAAATACTTTAAATGGTTTAACAGCCTTAATTCTGACCGATGCTGCATTTCTGGGGCAATATTGATAAGCATGTAAAAGAACATTAATAAAACAAAAAGGCAATATTTTCACAAGGATTTCTCAAATTTTGGCTATTGGAGATTTGTGAAATTAGAAAAGTTAAAATCACAGAGCAGACTGTGATCATTTAACATTAATAGAAATTGCCAAAAACATGACAAAAATAAATAGCACATAAGGGCTGTTTAAGTTAAAGTTAGCTTGTTTTAACGCCATTAAATCCTTTAACAAATTATCGCCCCTCACAATGTTTAATTGACCTGTTGGGACTACCTGCTATTCGAGCTTTCGGAGGTTGTAGTGGACTCAGTTTTAAATCTACACCGACGATACTGGTATCATATGAAACTAGAAAACCTAATGAATCCACTGGTACCGATCATGTCATACTAGCTTGTATTCTGTTTTACGAAACTCTGTATTCAGTATCCATATGAAATGAATTTGTCCCTCTGTTATTGCCACAACATGAACACAGTCACATACAAACAAACCCACTAACTTCTCTTTGAGCTCCTCAGTGGAGCCCTTGTCAGGGAACATGGAGGAGATGGCTTCAAAAATCTTGTCAGAGGGAAACTTCTTGGTGCCGTCATTGCTGGTTCGGCCTGGAGACGACACAAGAGAAGTTTCAGTTGGTTGCACTCTGCAACCTCACCGCTAGATGCCGCCAAATCCTACACACTGCACCTTTAAGTTAGAATTAGGTTTGTTTGTTTCTTTCTTAATATTAAATGCTGCCCAATTAGCACATGCTAGCATCAAAAGTCAATCAAAATAACAGCATGTTATACTGAAGTACTAAAGCAGCAGAAAACACATCTTGCTCTGGTTCAATAGATGGATATGACTGCAGCCTGATGGCATGTTCACAATCAATGAAAACAGAGTAAACACATAAAACAAGATGGTTGGATTCAGTCACCGTGTTCATGTGACCTTAAAGAATACATGATAATCACTGATGGACTTACTCTCATTGTTAATGAGTCCATCCTTGCGGGGATCCTCTGGGTGCTCCTTGCCGTCACACAACTCCATCTTGTCGACCTTGAAGTCCTGCTCTTCCTCCTCCTCATCATCCTCATTGTCGCTGTATTGTGACAGAGAGCTGACCAACTCCACAAATATCTCATCGTTGATGAAGCCGCACTCTGCAAAACACAACGCATGCTTCACTGTAATATGTTTCCAGGACTGCAGCATTCTGTCTCACAGCATGATAAACTGCTGTGCAGAGTTTTGCTCTCAGATAAGCTTTTAAATTCATGAACCCTTTACTCAAACTGGCTCACCAGCTACGCCCCGTTGCATATTTTCAACACTGTGCTATTTTCGGTCTGAATACCTAGAGGATGCTTGTAATGAGGAAAAAAATGTTCCTTAACCTCTTCCACTCCTTGAAAACACAGACGGCCTCAGTTTTAGAACTAGAGGTAAGGTACTGATACCGACAGATATATGAAACTAAACTGTTGATTTTCACAAGGGGTCCCTTGACCTCTGACGTGCAGATATATGAATGAAAATGGGTTCTATGAGTACCCACAAGTCTCCCCTTTACAGACATGCCCCCTTTATGATAATCACAGTCAGTTTGGGGCAAAAAACATGCAGCTTTTTGCATGTAGTACGAATGTGCTATTTTTGCCTATTCTAAAATGGTGTATTTGAATATTTCTGAATACTGGGGTCCCTAAAGCCTGAATTACATAAATTGGGTATCACTGTAAAGCTGAGACTCTTGCGGATCCAATGAGCCCAACTGTATTCATGTGTGATGATGTTAGTCCCCATAGTAGCCACTTCATTGCAGTGAGACCAGTTTTTGTAATTTGGGAATGGACATCATATACAGTACTTCTATCATAATATTCTTAGTCCATATACACTTTCAAATTATTTTATCCTATTATCATTATTATATACTGTATATTTTTATCTTATTTTTTATTTCTGATTTATGACTCGACATACTTGACAACTTGACACAGAGCTGACCTGCATCTTAAGTTAATCTTCAAGTTTCCAGCTTTCAGATGATGTACACCACTTCTATGTGACATCTACTGTTGACCTGCTATCTCCCCCTAAAGACCCCCTGTACCCCCCTAAAAAGAGAAAAATGGGTCTATGAAAAACAGGAGTGGAGCGACAAAGGTTAAACTATAAAAAAATGACCAAAATGAGAAGTTCTTATCATAGTTTCTTATCATACCCCCCTCTGACCTCTGTGTGTCGACGACCCTCACCTCTGTCTCCGTGGACTTTGCCGTCATAGTTCTTGATGAGCTCTTCAATGAAAGTGCCATCCTGGTCCAGGATCTCGTCTCCCATGTAGGGGATGTTATGGAGCACCGTCTCATCCTCCACCTGATACAAAAAAACGCAAAACAAATATTTCACACTGCGGTTAAAATGGTACCAACCAGGGTCTGAAATTAGCAGGTGCCACCTGTGTAAAATCATCAGTCCATCCACCACTTAGGAACCGGTTTCTAGTTGTCCAGGTCCTTGGCATCTCATGCCTCCATGACTATCGAATCCTCTTACTGATGCTTTCCCCACAGTTATGCATGCAAAATGACAATGACATGTATCATGTTTCAGTTTGATTGGGACCGGCGACATGGCGGCAAGAAGAAAAGAAAACACCCAACAGCGTGGCGCTACTAAACCTGAGAGGACGCAGCCTGTTTTTCCCCAATAATGCAATGCTGTACAACAAATCTGTGTTGAAATCAGCAGGAGAGTTAGTAACGTTAGCTGTTAGAGGTAGCTGGGCAGCACAGTCCTGCTTGGATCCATAATGGAGCTACTAAATTAACAGAGGTGCCATTTAATTATTATTACAAGGTGTTTAAAGTCAGCTAAGGAAAAATGATTATTGGCCAATGGTAAACTACAACGTTACGATCTGTTCAAATGTATATATATATATCAAATATTTAATTATATATATATATATATAATCTTTTGCATTTGATTTGTGTGTTTTTATGCAAACAAACACTACAGATGACAATACCAAAGTACAGTACGGTTCTGTGTACAGTACCCTCCCTGCCCTGAAAAATAGGGTTCCCCCGGAAGCCATGGTGTAATTCAAACACTGTAATTTACCGTGCATATAATGTATTTTCTGTAAAATGCAAGAAAGTTAATTAACTACTCATTAACCACTGATGTCATTGTCTCACTTCTACAACTAAGCACAAAAATACAGTAAAATACATTTTATACTACAGCTGTCACACGTTCATACACACCATGAAGTTCTGCTGCAGTGGTGACCATGAGTACATGACCGGGACTGAGGCCACGGCGTTGAGAGTCTTCAGGGGGATGACCTGTCGGGGGAACTCGGAGAAACCGCTGTCCACCGTGCACTGCATAGGACAGCAGAGAAAATGTGTAGTCAGAACCCTTTCTCTAACACCTTCACAAAGACATTTTCCTTCAGACTAGTGCACTGAGAGCATTGTTAATCCACCGACCTCTCGGGTGCCTCTTAAAGAGCCGACAGACGTCATGATGTGAACCGGCTGGATTCGCCTGGTCGTCCACTCCTTGTTCAAAGTGGCAGTTCGCTCTGAGATTTTCTGACGGTTTGTGTTGAACATGCTCTGGAAGAGTAAAAAAAAAAAATAAATATATATATATATAAATTAACTACAAAGAACAAAAGATGAGAAATTATTAGCCAGCAGCCAAAATGTGTCATCATTTGACAGGATGCTGACGGTTGTGGCTGAAAGAATGATGCACCTAAGAAGAAGATAAAAACATTACTGCCATGTTTAAGTGGCTGTCGTATCTGATTACTGACGTATAGAAGCAGGCTTCCCAGTCCCAGCTGCCAGCCAGATTGCCAAGTACCACCTCTTCTCCATCTGGATAATTTTAACACCATTGCATGTACTTTTATATAAACATTTCTCACAAATGTAATCACGGGATTTAGGGCTACACTGACTTATCTAACTCTACGGTATCCAAAGTGATTTCTGGCGCACAAACAGGAGAGTTACAAACGTAAACAAAACAACGGAGGGACAAAACACCGCTGACGTAAAGAGGAAATGAGAGTGTGAGCGATGTTGGCATGCAAACTTGATATTTCCTGTTGCTCCTTTTCATGATTCGAGACTTTTAGTAAGGGAACTGTGTATGGATTTTATTGTCAAGTATATGCAAGATTAAAAGTCTAAATTAGGGATGTCCCAATCAAATACTTTTGCCCCTGACCAGTCATTTAATATCTACTATCTGCCTATATCAAGTCCCAATCCGATACTTATATGTTCCTAGATAATAAAGTGGCACATTGCACACTTTAAGCACATTAAAGTTCAATTCAATCTATATACATGCCAACTGAATACTTCTGCGTTAAGAAAAAACATTATCTGCATCCATTTTTGGCAAAATAACACTATAAAATAACAAACCCTCTTTGTAATCTTTTTGGTCATGACACTGTCTTGAGGGAATTTTTCTCTCCTTTCAAAAGTATCCTCCACTGTTTGTTGCTTCTGTGCTGCCTTTGAATTACTTGAATGAACTGTATTGCTTTGAGTGTGTATTTTTGTTGTCTGTACATCTTTTGTACAGATTGCATTAATAAATAACTCTTATTGGCTTTTTTTTTTTTGCTTGCAGGGGCTCTGCCTGTGATGAAACACCATGCACCATACATGACAGCAAAACACAAGAGACTAACACTGAACTGAAATTAAAGGAGTGAACAAATGTTTAAATCTTAATCTTAAAAATACAGAGCTCAACAGAGTGAAGAAGAGACAGACAGCGGATGGAGAGTAGATGAAGGCTGTGCTTGTTGCGCTGCTGGGAAAGCTTCATGAGCAAAAACACCTGTGTGACAGCTTACGTAAAACAAAGGATCAGATCAGGCTTGGTATGCCTCAATAGCTGATACAAATCGCTTGAAAAATGCCTCAATCAGCCCCAATACCAAATTTTAGGATTGGATTGTCAACCCTAATCTGATGTAAACCAAGGTCAAGGATTTGAACCATCACTTTTGAGCCATCATGGACAAGAAGTCCTTTAAACGCTCAGAAAACAAAGGAAATTCAAGTATCTACCATTCATGTGCTAACTCCATAGTCTGCTAATGAAGATCATGTGCTGAGGTGACGATTGTTTGCACTTCTTAAACTACTTTTGGACTTATGGAACTATTCTACATGTGGAAATGACAAAGAGCCTCCAGAGCTTGTGGCAGTTTTTACAACCATCTGCTCTCAGTTAAGAAAAGCCATTTTATCTGTCGTGAAGGCTAGAAGAGAAGCACAGGTCGGTATCATCATAAAACCAGGAGACAACAGTAGACCTACAGCCTCTTGTATTCTCAAAGGCAAACATGGAAGGGAAACAGGAATAACTTTCACCATTTTATTATCTTTTTCTGATGAGGTAGCTGAGCACTCAATTTTGATACTAATGACTAATCACACATACAGGTATTTTGGCTGGTGATTTCTATTATTGTTTCATTCTAATATTGTTGAGTGCTACAAATGAGTGTTTATCCTGCCCCAGTCCTTTAGCTGACATCTGTGATTATGTGCATGGTGTGAAGGTCGGTGTGCGTGGACAAACCTTGACCTCGTCTGCCCGCCTGAAGCGTTTGAGCTGCCGAAGCCTCATGTACTCAGACTTCACCCTCCTCTTCCAGCAGGCGGGACCCTTCTCCGAGCGCTTCCCTGTCAACACCATGATCAACCTGCAGAACAGACAGGAGGAACATACAGGTTTTTACACACTGAATGCTTTTACATTTCATATTTTCTTATAGATCCCCACCCCAGGCAGCCTGAAATTCACTTAATTATTTTATAGAAAACACCAAAACAGAAGGAAATAATTGTTTTGCATTGTGTCATTTCTAGATGCCATATTGATTTAGTTTAACAGAAAGAAGAAAAACAACATGTGGTTTATATCTGCAATTTAAATGTAATACACAAATATCACACCTCTAAATAAGGAAAATAGAAAAGTTTGTTCAATCAAGATTTTGCTGAATCTTTTAATGTGCCGGAGCTTTCCTTATCATTTGCTCATTTTCCTTAGTTTTCTATGGATCTGAGGATTTAGCTTAGAATTTAATCAAACATATGGACAGGGAAGTGTCAGCTGAGCACAGCATAATATCAACTGAATTTTGTATGCACACATGCCTGCATCACTATGTCAGAAGCAACCCAATAAACAGACTCACTGCCATTTTATTTTTTGATTCCTATTTGAAATATAGAGAAAGGAAAGTAAAAGTGGGCTGTGAGATAGGTGGAACCAGACTGGCTAAAAGACACACAGCAACAACACAAAAAACCCTACTTCTACTCAGTTCTCATTTCTGTGTTCACACACTGAAGATGGTTCAAAAATATAGGTGACATGATTGACAGGATAACCCCTGTGGCAAATCTGCTGTTAACTGGAGGAAGTTTAACAGGAATAAATTTGTTCACTTTTGGGGGTTTTTTTCTCGACTGTGTGTGTAAAATACAACAATCGTCTGCCCATGTGTAGCAACAGGATCTAATTGCCACCACGGAAAGCGAGCGTGAGTCGCTGCCTACCAGCCTGGCTGGTCTGACTGAGATCTCACACTTTCGATTAGACATGTCAGACGGCTGTCATGGAGACATGCCGGTAAGATATGAGCCAGAATGTAAGAGAGGTGGAGGACTGAGCTGGTATGACACATTTTGCCACCTCCAAACCACAGACAGAGTTGAGATTACAAGCAGCTAAGTATGCAAATAAAAATGGAGTTTTGGGGAAAATCTTCCTGCCATGTCAAGTGTGTTTTGATGGTAATGCACAGGTTATTTTTTATGCATACTTGCAGCCAATAAGATCTACAGTACACTGTTGCCAGCTTATGAGCTAAATATGTTATCTCAGTAATAGAAATGCTGTGGACACAACATTACAACCACCTCTCAGTACAACTCAACAGCACCACAAACTGAAGCCTCCCTTTAACATGACCTTAAAATTGGACTGTCACCTTTCTAAAACAGTTTTAAATGAAGGCAGGATTCATTGCAGGGCTGATGTATTCGTCTCTAATAGTTTTAGCTTGGAAAAAGTGTCCACATGATCCTCTTGATCAACCTGTGGCTGTTTGACAGAATGGACAACAGCCTCATGGGTCATGCAGCGCTATAGGTGAGATGACTCTTCTTGTAGTTCATTTGATTTTTGAGTTTTCAGTGTAAGGCAAATGGCTGAATACCACACTCAAACAGTGGTGGACTGTAACTAAATATATTTACTCAAGTACTGTTGCCCTTTAGCCCAATTATGACATACTTTAGAGTATAGGGTTGCCCCCTCTTGGTCGATTTATCAATTGTTTTGGTCTTAGTTGACTAAGTTTTCTTTAGTGGATTAGTCATTTTTAAGCTTTTTTTCATGCTGAATGACTTATTTCTGAGAAACTTTGAGCACATCTATGATAAACACAAGACTTAACATGGTGCTTTGTGTGATTCTTAATGGAGAAATCCAGTTTCACAGATCTGGTAATTTCATCAACTAAGAATTTATCTGGTCAAGGGAAACCCTACTTAAGGATCAAAATTACAATACATATATATATATATATATATATATATATATATATATATATATATATATATATATATACACATATATATATATATATATATATATATATATATATATATATATACACAAACACACACACACACATATATATATAAAACATATACATATATATATGTATATATATATACATATATATATATGTATATATATATATATATATACACATATATATATATATATATATATATACATACACACACACACATACTGTATATATGCACACAAAATATCCACACCCCTTTATAAACAACATTAAAATGCTCTTAATTAGTGATATTGGTGATAAAATCAGAACACTACTCTATAACACTACTACACTTTTAAATTTTTTTTAAACATTTACTTCTACTTTTTACTGATAATAGGCCTACCTCTGAACTTATACTGAAGCAGCATTTTGAATTAAGGACTTTTACTTGAGATGGAGTGTTTTGAAATTATGGCATTTCTATTTTTACCTAAGTACCTGAGTACTTCTTCCACAACTGTCCATAGACAAACGAAGACAGGGGGATTTTTTTCATCAAAGAAAGGGTGGAGCTTTTACTTCTTCTCATCACTCACGGTGTGACGAGCCCCAAGATGACACATATTAATGCTGACATTAATATATGAAGTGTCAGCCACTTTTTAAAAGTTCAAGAATCACCTTAGTTTCAAGAGCACTCTGTAAACAGATCCATCTCCCGCTCATTATCTAACTTTGCTATACTAGAATACGCTTTGAAGCTGGCTATTGTGCAATAATTACATCCACATTTCTGCAATAATTACATGTATTATAGTGCAACACCTACTCTCATACTAGTGCAAGACTTGCATCCACACAAGTGCAATAAATACACGACTCCTCGTGCAAAAGTACATCTTATTTATTTATTTTACTTAGCATTTTAGAACCTGTGTTATCAGCTGCCGATGTTTGTTTGCTGAAGTTGTATCGTTTTTGCTGTGGTTTCCCTATGCCTTCACTGATCACGAGTAACGTTTGCGCTCCTAATTTGTTGTGTTCTGTACAATCACAACAAAGGCTTTCTACTCTATTTCTACTCACTGGGTGAGCTAGCTACAAATAACAAGCGAGCTTCAAGCTAACGATAGCTTGCTCGCTGTCGTGCCAAGTTTGTGTCCCCTCAAAATGTGTTTCCCTGGCAAACAAACCGCTTCACCGTAGTCCAACATATCAAAGTTTACACTTTGTCGTGGATGTTTTCTTCCAAAGCACCACGCTAAAAAAAGTTCTCTACGAGGGAGTGAATTGTGACAGGGATACAAAATTTGGCACGACACCCCGGCGAGCTAGCTAACAGTTGGTTAGTTAACAAAGATTGAGGCATCCAACAAAGCATCAAGAGCAGACCCGGGCCATTTGAATCGCAACAAAAGCGCTGGAAATAAAAGGCAACAGCACTGACAGCTCCTCTTACCTGCACAGGAGGCTCAGTCCTCATTCAACGGGGTGATTCGGGATCGATATGACAAATACTGGCCAAAGTCGTCCTTTGTGTTGGGGGGATTAGCTGGCTCCGTGTTCCGGGCTAGCTCTAACGTTAGCTTGGCGGCTAGCTAGCGGTTAGCTCAGGGAGGAGGGAGCGATTCACTTTGCGCGACACCGGCTTTACGTACCCAGAGTCAGCTAACAGAAGAAAAGCTGCCGTTGCCCCACTTTCAACCTGGCTTTGGCATAAAAGCCGGTGTTTGTGGATGGGAGTCACGACGTTTAATTCCACCCAACAATTTATCCAATTTCAATGTTTCCGCCTCGGCACAGCTACGGTTCAAACTGCTCACCGTCTCGCACTCACCGCCCACTACGGCTGCAGCAGATTCAAGAGGCGCCAAACGTTTTGGGCCAATCACAGGACCCGACGTTAGGGTTTCTCAGTGTTGTGTCACGCGATTGGTCGAGTTCCATCACGGTGCTAGCCAATGAGACTGCGCCGGGGGGGGCCCGCAACGGCAGCATGTGGATAGGTTCTCTTTGTTCTCTCATGTGTCAACGGGTTAAAAACCAAAACACAAAATAGCTCCATAACAGAGACAGTCAAATTATTAACCACCAGACTTATATTTAATTTCCCACTAGTGTCCATTGTCATGTTGATATCGGTGAATCAACGTTTAATAGAAATAAATTAAGTTTAACCTCTATTTATTGCTGAGGTTGTTTAGTTTATGGCTACGTGAAGGCGTCTAATTTTGTCCCTGCCACCTCGTGTCAATAAAGAGACGCTACTTCCTTCTCCACCTGCTGACAGCTCAGGTGAAAGCATTGGCAAGAGGTGTCAGCTGTTCACCTCGTATAGGACACCTCCGATTTTAGCTACTAAATGATAAACAGCGTCACTTTGCCAAGAAAAATACAAACAAAAGGCTGTTGAACCAGCCAGTGTGCTAAATGAATGAGACTATGAGGCCACAGCCAGCAAGGGCAAGGGTCGCCAAGTTTATTGAGCCCCGCCCCTTCTAAACAGCCATTGGCTGACAGCTCAATAGTGTCACCATGCTGTGTTCAAAAAAATTGGAAATTTAACTTACTCCTTGTAAATACAATTTAAGCCATACATTTAAGAGTTACGTGCTTTTGTTTTGTATAACAAGTACATTTACATATTATTATGTATTTTCTCCTCAACAGTTTTTGGTGTCACGAACTTAAGCTAAAATTTTATATTCCCCTACTGTCGGTAGTGGCTAGATGGGAGCCCACAAACTGGGGAAACTGTTCTCGGATGGTTAAGTATTGACCTCAAAAAGTTAATGTTAGGTATTAATCTTAAATAGTTAAGGCTGGATGTTGATCTTGAGTAGTTAAGGTTAGACACTGACCTCAAATAGTTATGGTTAAGCACTGACCTCAAATAGTTAAGGTTAGGTATTGATCTTGAAGAGTTAAGATCAGGTATTGATCTTGAATAGTTAAGGTCAAGCATTGATCTTGAAGAGTTAAGATCAGGTATTGATATTGATTGGTTAAGGCTAAGATAGGTCATCCAGCAGAGAGTCTCACAAGAGTTTTTGCAAATCTTCAAGACAGGGTCACTATTGTCTTTTACCACTGCTTTTTAAGATAGAAAATTGCTCCTATTTCTCTTAACATGTATTGTATGTCTATTACCAGTGGTAGGCTGTATGTAGGTACATTTACTCAACTACTGTACTTATGTATACATTTTAGGTACTTTTTACTGTACTACATTTGTCTGACAATGAATTTGGCTAAAGTAACATTCTCAGTGCAAGTTTTCAGACGACTCTGCCATAGTGGGCTGTATCAACAGAGATCAGGAGGCTGAGTACAGAGGAGTTGTGGACAGGTTTGTGGGATGGTGTGACCTAAATCATCTCCAGCTCAACATTACAAAAACCAAAGAGCTGGTTTTTGACTTTAGGAAACACAGGACCACTCTTAACCCAGTCAGCATCAGGGGCACAGAGGTGGACATCGTGGAGGATTACAATCAGTCATCAATTTTTATTGGCATGTGCAATACTTCACATATGGTAATACTGTTCAATTAACACTACATTACTGATGTTATCTGTGCAATATGGTTATTTTTCATTTATTTGATTTTTCACTGTTGATGAGAAAAGTACTTTTTTTCTTCCTATTGGTATTTATCAATCTTTAGTTCTTATCTTTTTTTTTTTTTTTTTTTTAAACTTGTTTCTCTATACACTTGTGTTATGTTAATTGTGTTGTGTTTTGTACTTTTTGTAAATACCGAGCATCTATGGCACAACAATTTCCTTCGGGATGAATAAAGTTCTATCTTATCTTATCTTATCTTATCTTATCTCTTATCAACAGTAATCAGGAACTTGTGTCAGCCAGCAGATGGCTCTACACCTCCTCAAAGTTTCCTCTCATGTTCAGTCTGTACAAACAGATCAGGGAGATTCCCCGAAGCACATGAACTAGTTCACACCTACAGCGTCATCAACAGGAAACCCGGTTAGCAAGGCAGCTCTCTTTAGCTCTCATACACCGTGCGCTTAAACAGATACAAACACATTTTTCTGAATAAACAGAAAACAAACTGCTTGCGTCAGCGTTCCATTTTTCTTCAGATCAAGCCCAGATGTTCGCAGAGGAAGGGGTCGGCCTCACAGAGGAACTCAATCATCTTTGAACAGGCATCTTCGCCTTTCTTCCTCACCATGTCGATCACAGAACGAGCTTTGTCTCTGTTGTTTTGTATCTCGTCCGCTGACTCCCTCTCAGGATCAGTGATCACCGCTCTCTCAAACAGTTTGTCTAGCAGACTTTTGAGAACAGGTCCTGATATCGAATCAATGAAGCTGCTCCGGATGTCCAGCAGCCTCTCATGAGGAGGGAGATTCAGGGCGATCCTTCGTCCTCCAGCGGATGAAAGACAAACTCGTCTTTCCCAGACGATGTGGGAGCTGTTGGTGTCTCTCAAAAACAGCTTAATATGTTTCATCATTGTTTCCCAATTCACCTGGAATGATGGGAAGTAGTTGTCATAGTTGTCACAGTCAAACTCTGCTTCTGTTGGTTGGACCAGAATCGAGTCGTCTTCAGGACAGGTGGACAGAGTGTAGTCCTGATTTGGTTGCAGTTTACAGTGTGGTGATGTCTCAATGTAGATCTCATCTCCGACTAACTTCTTCCTGACGCGCAGCACATCCCGGAGCACCACGTTCCTCGGCAGCAACAGCACATTGAGGAGGGACTTCAGGATCAGGATCA
Organism: Pterois miles; assembly: GCA_947000775.1. NCBI lineage: Eukaryota > Metazoa > Chordata > Actinopteri > Perciformes > Scorpaenidae > Pterois > Pterois miles. The sequence goes on from CAMQGK010000028.1 coordinate 3,799,218, forward strand.
GTTGGAGGCTGGTAGAACAGCAGAACCAGCGCTCGGACCGGGACGGCTGGTGAGTTTTCATCTTTGACGTTACCGAAACCAGAAAACCCTGTGATGTTTATAATAACATGAGTTTCTGTTATCTCATGAGGGCTGATGAACTCAATGCCCTCATCCGTCACATGAGCAACGGACAAGAAGCCACCTCCACCTGCGGAGCAGATCTCACAGTGTGGCAGATGAAGCCGACACACCGACTGCTGCACACAGCTGATGTCAAACAGGGGTCCTGCAGGCCTCTTGTGATGCAGGGCCAGGAGCCTCCTGTTCCAAGGGACAGTCCTGTAAACCACGACCCCTTCGCCCTCCATGTGAAACACCAGGCCTGTCACACTGCACTGGTACAGGCCTGGGCCGGAGCACTGGAACCTGAAGGTTTCGTTTTCGTCATCAGGTGTAAACTCCTCAAAGCTGTTTTTTAACAGCATGTCAGGTAAGCTGCTCCCTCCTGTACAGGTCTTTGCAGAGCTTATTTGACTCAGTGAAGGCATGCTGCAGGAGCGAGGCAGGCAGCTGTAGTCTCTCCTGCTCCAACGAGGATCTGAGGAGATCTGGAGGTGAGGATGGGCTGGCGGGGCGTTTGTGACGGAGCAGTTCACAGCTGTAACGTCCATTTCCACCTGGGTATCACTGTCAGCCTGCACAGACTCAAATGCATCTTGTGCTGCGCTTCCTCCAGTTGAGTCCTGGATGAATGTGGGTTTGCCTCGTAGGCATGGGGGGGCAGCAACAGTTGGGGCTATAGACTGGGTGCAGGGGGGTATACTGACAGAAGAACTGGAGTTAAATCTGGGGCCACCATCATTTGTGTCTTTTCTGCTTGGAAGATGTAAGTAAGGGTCTGATAAAGGAGGAGGTCGATTTATTCCTCTGTATTTACGGGTTTCTCGGTCAGCGCGGCCAAACCAGAGGCCACCAGATGACCCATCCCATCTTTCTTCTCTGTGATAACATGAGTCATCGTTGGTGGACGGACCAGCTGTTGCATGCAGCTCCATTTCCCTGGTATCATCAAGACTGACTCCTGGCGTTGAACCTGCTGAGCATCCTGTGAGTGTTTCAGGTGGAAGTTGACATAACATGAAGGAATCAGTGATACAAGCAGGGGAATCTGTCTTGTGTATTTTCTGTCTTCGGACACTTGGGCTTCCGGAGGCTCTCTTCCGGGATTCACGATGACGGTGAGGCCTCGCAGCAAAGATGTCAGACAAAGAAGAAGACAGAGCAAGTTCATAGTCTGAGTCCGGCTGATCGTCTGCGCCGGTCCGAAGTTGCAAGCAAAGCATCTCGTGACTAGCGGCGCTGCAAACGCTGACGGATGAAGTGCGAGATCCATCTCCACAGATCCTGGACAGAACTCTCCGGATCCCTCTGGCTGCCCTTCTGAAACACGATTCTTCTCTTTCTGTCTTATTTGTCTCAGCTGACACCATTTTGCAGCGTTCACAATCAGAGCCAGGAGATCACCACTCCTTTGAGATGAACGTCTGACTTTCTGGAGACTCACCTCTGTGTAACCTTTGTTTTCTACCTTGTTTTGACGACCTTCTTCTGAACTTTGCTTTTTCTTTTTTTTTTTTATTTAATTCATCTCTGGGAGTTTTTGAATATGTTTCCTCCAGTTGTGTTTCTCCTGCTCTGTATCCTGAAATAAAACCACAGGAAAAAATTTAATCCCACAAACATGTAAATACATTTAATTTCAAGGTTCTTTATTTATCATTTGTCAGTTTTAGCAATGAAAATCTTTGGTCTCAGGTTCCTTCAACAATGCTCATAAGATATGTTTATATAAAAGGAGAAATCATACAAGTAAATGATAATCTGGGCATAAAACAGTGAGCTTAAAACAAATATAAACATAAGTTAGTAAATATAAATGGTAACATAAATTTAGTTTAATCGTATTTCAGATAAGAAAACTGAATGTAGACAGTATGTAGCATGTATAGTAGTAGTAGTAGAAGTAGTAAATATGTATATATATATATATACATACATACATAACATACATGGTGAGTTAATCACAATTAACTATAGACAATCATGCGATTAATCATGGTTAAATATTTTAATAGATTGACAGCTCTAATTAATACAAAATATAATTCAACTAATAAATAATATTTATAATTTCAATTTTAAAATTAACATCTTAACCAGCTGCAACATTAAAGTGATGAACACAGTAACGCATGAATTATTATAATACAATAATATTATACATATTATTCTGCATAATGAGTACTTTTACTTTTTGTTCTTTAAGTATATTTTGATAATACTACCTCTGTACTTGACTTTTAACTGGGTATTTCCACAAGGTAGTATTACTTCTTTTACTGAAGTGAAAGATTTGAATACTTCTTCCACCACTGATGATACAAGAAGAGAGAATTCACCTTTTTCTTTTCACCTTAAAAGAAGATTGATTATATCAAACCCATCTAAACTACTACTACTACTACTACTACTACTGCTACTGCTGCTAATAATAATAGTTTGGTCAGTTCAGATAAATGCAAAAAGATGAGAGGAAGCTTCATAACTAACACAGAACAAACCACGAGGAAATGAATCTGGGTCAGAAAAGGTGGAAAACATCAACCAGGGAACAAATAAAAAAATATCATTTCCTCTGCAGGGTTTTCAAATAGTAAAGATTTACTCTTTACATTTTCACTGATAAACCAGTTTAACAGCAGCAGTGAAAGAAGTACTCAGTAATAAAGTAGCACAGTGCAAAAATACTGTATTACAAAGTCACATATTCACCTTTTTAGTGAAGTAAACGTTGAAATACTTGGTGTAAAAATACTCTGTTACAAAGTCATGTATCCACATTTTGACTTAAGTAAAGGTTGAAATACTTCAGTGTAAAAACAGTCTGTTGGAAATTCATGTATTTACATTTTTACTGAAGTAAACTTTGAAATACTGTGTTACAAAGTCAGATAGTTACATGTCAAAATACTGTCACGTTTTAATTAGTTTTGATTTAACTTAAATTCATAAAAATAGAGCATCTAAATATAGTTAAGGTACCAAAAGTAAAAGTATTCATTGTGCAGAATAATATATATTTATTACTGTATTAGAATGATTTAATACAATAATGTGTTTATCACTTTAATGTTGCAGCTGGTAAAGGTAGAGCTCATCTCTGAATTTGTCTCAGTACATTTTGATCTTTATCTATATTATCACATCGTAATTAATTTATTGATTAGATTTTGTATCATTAATCTGAATCTCCAAATCACACTAAATAAATGCAGTGGAGCAGAAGTAGCCTGGAAAGTAGTAGAACACGGAAACTCTTGAGTAAAGTACCTCAATGTTGTTCTTAAGTGCTGCACTAAATGTACTTAGACTGAACTAGATAAATGCACTTCCTGTAATCTTCGTTTCTCACAAACCCACAAACCTACAGTCTAATTACAGGCTGAGTCTGAGCTGTTAATGGAGGTTTTAACATGAGTTTTGTCTCGGACTCACCGGTGAGCTGCTGTGTGGCAGACTGAGCTTCAGCCAGACTGGTGAAGTTGTTCCTGTCATCAACCTAGAAGAGTGTGAGAGGGCAAACACACACTGCCCAATGTCATCGCTGCAGCAGGATGAAACAAAGGATCTGCTGGGTTTGTTTTCTGTCACTTCATAGAGATGTGAACTGGTTTACTGTATAGAAATGGTACCAATGTGTGCAATGGGACAACAGCTGATATTTGGTCTTTTAACAGAAACTCTAACTGCAGCAACCCCAGATGTAACCAACGGCAGTGGTTGGAAAATTACTGGGTTACCCTTTTAAAAATGTCATAAATAACACAACTATTTGAATAACCTGTCAAAGTTATTTATCTTTGTACATTTGATTACATTAATTTTCTATAAAGTGTTTAAAACTGGGCCATAAAGCTGAAAAGTCCTAGAAACATAAGCTTAGACCAGCTCTGTAATTTAAAATCACGAGTGTTTTCTGCCCTCTGGGGTTGACAATGAGGAACTGCGACATTAAATTAGTCAAATTAGCGTCAATGCAACATTAGAGCATACAACACTTCCGGTAAATCGTTTTAAAAAATAAAACAGTCACCGTACACAGAGGGGACTCGTTATTTAATGTTTTACAGGGTATTATTTTGTGGATTATTGTGGAAAACATCCCAGCAGTGTTTTCCTTTTTGTTTCCCATATTGTGCTGACAGGAAGTATTCGTCAAGTTAGCATCAGTGCAGCCATGTCAACATACTGGGAAGTGTACACCTTCTAAACAAATGATGCAGGGCTTTACATTTTTTCATAATGAAGTATGCATTAGAAAAAATGCTGTTATTAAAATATTATTGATAATTATAAAGAATATGATTAGTATTGATGATTTTATTAATATTATTATAATCGGGAAAGGTGCCCCTCCTCCTACTGGAGTACATTAAAACTTGATTTCAATACACAGGTCCGGTTAATAACAGGCCATTTTTATTTTGGTTTAACCGGAATTGTGTGTGTGTGTGTGCGTATAAATATATTATAGTTTTAAATAAATGCCACAAAATGTAGCACAAATATTATTTTATATTTTTTATAATATTATTTCTTGTATTTCTAAATGTATAAATGTCAAGAAATGTAGCAAAATTAACAGTATTGTATAATGTATATAAATATTATAATATAAATGTATTTAATTAATTGATAATGTGTGACATAATTATTTCTATTTTAATTTGCTTTTTATTACACACGCACACTCATATATACACATTTAAAAATGAATATAAAAACAGAATAAAAATGTATTTTAAAATAAGAAAAACAAATACATAAATAAATAAGGGAATTAATACAAAGATACATAAATGAAGAAGCAATTTAAATGCATTTTCTGAATTGATAATATGTGACATAAATAGCTATTTGTAGTTAGCTATATTTAATGAATATCAAATAAATAAAAATGCAAAAATAAATTTCAAAATAATACAAATAAATACATGATTAAATAAAAAATGAGGAAGTTAAACAGAAGAATAAATAAGGGAATTATTACAAATACATAAATGAAGCAGCAAATTAAAACAGAAATACCAATTAAAGTCACGTTTTATCAATCGTTAACATTTATTTTTAATATTATTTTTGCTACATTTAATAACATGTTAGTTTATTCATCGACTCGATTTTTATTTATTTATTTGTTTATTTTAGGTCTTCATATTGATGTCAGGGGACGTTGAGCTAAAAATCCCGCTCTGCTGCCCTCCAGTGGTGACAGCCTGGAACTGCTAAATTAGTCAAGTTGCCTCAATGCAGACTGTATGGCAAACCCCAACTTCCGGTGAGTCATTTCAAAATAAAACATTAAACGTAAACAGAGATGTAGATAATCGTGGTTACTGCGGCAGGGTAGCGTAAAGTCATGGCAATGATTAGCCATTATTTATCACATTATTAATTCCTCAAACAAATATCATCACAATCAATAACCATATTATTCCTACTAAAGACAACGATTTTACTTATTCTTCTCAAAAATAACCTAATCAAAGTTAAAAAATCTCTGCTGTTATGAGTTTGGTTTTCTACCAACTTAAATCTGTTAACTAAACTAACTAAATGTAAACAAGTTTTACAACTATGAGTTTTTAAAAAATGAGTAAAGAAAAGTTTGTTGTTTCAAAGAAACAAAAAAACTCATTTATTTGTAAAAAGAAAAACAGTTTTTTGTCACATCTGATTCATGATACACTCCCAATTTAACCTTTTTATTTTACAAATACTCAATTAGGAATCTTACAAAAATATTTTTCTCACTCAAGATCAAGAGGGAATGATCCAAAAAACAAACAAACAATAAACAACAACGATCTAATCAACTAAGGAACACAACATAGGAAAGGCATTAATCCACAACACAAAACTCTCAGCCTTTAATGATGCTTCTCGTCTCATACTTCAGGACCTTCTCCTCCGGGTATGAGCTGCAAAAAGGAAAATATATGGAGACAAATCAACCTGTGACTGTCTAAAGCGACACTTGTTAGTCTGTAAAGTAATGGTGGCAAACATGCAGCACGTTTACATACCATGGTGATGTTATTGCCATTGAGAAGGATCTGATCCAGTTTGGTTATCCTGCGTCCCTCTGGTGTGATCTCACTGAAACAGATATTAACTGAGTTCAAAGTTGGCTTAAAAGTGACCGCACTCAATGCAAAATCAAGAGGTGTACTTACAATTCTGTTACATCTTCCAGGACCATATCTAAGACACTGAGTTAAGGACGAAAACTGGGACAACATTCAGAGAAAACAGTGAAATAATGCAGGATATCAGTAATACTGTAATAAATCTGGAAAGGATACTGACAAAGTCGTCGAAACCCAGCAGGGTGCCGACAATTTCTTTGTCGGTTTTCATGACAATGTGAATTCGGGAGCCGATACATTTGTCCACAAGCTCTAAAAGGAGAAAGACAAATTGAAATCCAGTCGTTTTTTTTTTTTTTTTACACAATTTCACCCTGTCAGTATTAGAGCTGAAATGATTAGTTAATACACAGAAAATTCATCAGTAACTTTTTTTTAGGGCTGCAAATAATGATTACTTTCATTATGGATTAATCTGTCAATTATTTTCTTGACTAATCAATTAAATGTTTGGTCTATAAAATATCAGAAAATGGTGAAAAATGTTGATCAGTGCTTTTCAAAGCCAACGATGACGTCCTCAAAGATATTCAGTCTACTGTCACAGAGGAGGAAAATATTCACATTTAAGAAGCTGGAATCAGACAATTTTAGATTTTCTTTACTTTAATTAATTACTCAATTAATTATCAAATAGTTGGTGATTAATTTTACAGGTTGACAACTAATTGATTAATCGTTACAGCCCTAAAATTTTACATAACTAATTTATCATTTCAGTAATTTTTCAAGCAAAAACGCTTATTCAAATGTGAGGATTTAATGTCTGTTATTTATGATAACAAATCTTCTTATCTACAATTTATTGACTGAGAAACTAATCACAGCTGAATCAATAATTAAAATAATCACTGGTTGTAGCCCTAATTTGTGTATTTTTTAGTTATCATTTGGTAAACGCTAGCAAACCTTTGAATATACGTTAATTTTACTGGCAATTACGTCAATCACTTTTTTTTACATTTACTATATACATACAATAAAGCACTCAGTGTGTCACTAAATGTTTCATCGCATTTAGGGCTGTAACCACTAATTATTTTGATCAGTTCATCTGTTGGCTGTTTTTCAATGCAATCAATTGATCATTTTGTCTATAAAATGTCAGAAAGTTGTCAAATTGCTTGTTTTATCTGACCAACAATCTACAGAACAAACATATTTTATTGACTAATATTTAGCTTGACTATGACTTCACTCATTTTTTGGACTGTGATCCCTTAAAACAACGCAACGTATTTAAGTAACGCAGATCTGATGGGGTAAAATTATCAGTGGTGGAGGAAACATTCAGATCCTTTACTTACTTTAAAGTACTAATACCACACAGTCAAGGTATTCTTACTCTAAGTATCAGCAGGAACATTTAGTTAAAGTATTAAAAGCAGACAAATATTACCTGGCTGTGATATTATTATAATATCATTAAGTTATTGTTACTCGTTGAGGTGGAGCTCATTTTGAACTGTTAACTCATTATTATCTATTTATTATGGATTAATCTGCTGATTATTTTCTGCATTAATTGATTGATTGTTTGGTTGCTAAAAATTGGTACAAACCTCAAAATTATTACAAAAAATAATTGAATGAAATGTGCTTGCATGAAATATAACTATTGATTTCATGTCAATAAATCAATTAACTGATTAATATAGTAGCTAATCGTTTCATTTGTACTCGTATAAACCGCTGGGTAGTTTAATTTACAATAAAACTTTACATTTAATAAGCTTTTCATATGTTCTGTATGCAAAAATAGTATTTGTACAGTAGTAAATATTGTAGTGGAGCAGAAGTAGAATGAACAGAAAAGACTCAAGGAAAGTACAAGTACCTCAAACTTGTACTTAAGTAGAGTAAATGTACTTGGTTGCATGTAAATCATCAATGCATTCCTCTCTTAAAATGACTCTGCGGCATTATGAAAATATTATTTTAAGGAAATTTAATTGTATGTAACTTATATAACAAAATAAGACTGTCAATCTACTGTCTATGTTAGCAAAGACAGCTAACGTCAGTACGACTATCATGCGTTTTAGCTGGTAGCACGATGCTAACGTTAACTAGCTTACAAAACAGCCCTAATATCTGAACTCCCGCCTAAAAATGCAGCAACATCACTGCCACATTCAGCACTGATTCACAATCAGCTTTTTTTAAAACAGAAACTCGACATTATTAAGAATTTACAAACCAAGCGGGAGCAACTGTGACGGATTTGTAGCTGGAGTAGCCGCCATGTTCGTTCAATGAACAGCAGCCAGAAGCAATAGAGACAAGAACGTCAGTAACCAGACCAAAGCAATCGAACCAGGAGCTATCAAGGAACAGCTGCTAAAAGATCCGTTTGTCGCGAATATGAATTAATCATAAATCCATAAAATGCACAATTGAATAGCTATAACAGGAACTGAAAGGACCCATATATTAAATTGTGTTACTCAATCTATTTCTACACGATGGCGCTGATTGCGCTGCTCAATAAATGACGTAATTCTTTGACTCTAACAAAGATAACAGAATCCAGGTCAAGATAGTTCCCCTCCAGAGTTCCTGTATTCTGTCAGGTCCAGTGGTGGGAGGTAGTCCGCCAATTAAATATTTACATTTTATACTACTTTATACGTCTAGGTAGCTATTGTAGTCACAGGAGTATTTTACATTTTGTTGTATATCATTTCAACAGGGTTAAATCTGTTCCACCAAATTAGGTCAATTTGTTGTTTTGTTATTGTGTGTTTTTCATTTACCAGGTCTTTGCAATATTCATAACTGAACTGACTTAACTGTATTTGTCGTATCTACAATAAGATGATTTACTTTCACTTTTCTGCATTCATCCAACTTATACTGTATATTTATTCCATTTTATTCATTTCTAATATTTACGTGCTGTTGCCTTGTTTATAAATCGATTTTGCACTGAGAACATGAGTCATGTGGGGTATGGTTTCAGATTGTAATGTCAAATGTATTTTTTAAAAATACACACACACACACACACACACACACACACACACACACACACACACACACACACACACAAAACTAAAATAAACCCAAAACATTTCATTGGTTTGGTTCAGTTTGGTATCATTATTATGATGTCTTTTTTGTTAAGAGGCTAGTTCCACACTCAATCAAAATCACTAAATCAAAATCAGGCTTAAATCTCTTTCAACAAATTAGGTCAATTTGTTGTTTTGTTGCTGTGTTTTTTTCATTTACGTGGCCTTTATGATATTCATAATTGAACTGACTTAACTGTATTTTTCGAGTCTACCATAAGGTGAAAAGTACTAAAATATTCCTCACGTGAAATGTGTTTATTTTATTATAGTGTCATTATTATGATGTCGTTTTTGTTAAGCTTTGACGAAGACGGAAGTGTAGAGCGGTGAACCCTCTCGCTCCGTCCGTCCTCCGACACACTGGGACGAAGCGGAAGAGAGAATCATCTCCGCGGTGGCTGCTGCTTGTTGCTCTCCTGTGCGTCCGCCCGCCTGTCTGCTGCGGATCTACTGGGGGGTGAAATCAGCTTTATTGGCTGTGTTTACATCCGATCCCCGGAGTTAAAAACAACACAGGGCGGACTGAACACCCGGGGGGATGGAGTCTCGCGGCAAGGACGAACCAAAGGGACCGGTGCTGCACATCGTGGTGGTTGGATTTCACCACAAAAAGGGCTGTCAGGTACGTGAACCCCCTGCTCTGGATGCTAACGCAGCTAACTGCTAACTAGCGCTTCCTCATAATAAAGGCACATTTCCACTATATTCCTGTCTGGATTAACCTGTAATCCAGCTCTCTGGCTGTGCCTTTGTTTTCCCTGACAGTGCGCACACAGGCCAAACTCTGCAGCAGTTGTGATTATCATTATTCACATTTAAATAGAGGCTGTAGTTAACATCAGCTGTTTGCTCTGGGCTCTGTGGGTTATGTAACGTGCTCTGCAGCCAGTTTGGGCATCTTTCCAGTTCACTGTACTCAACTGCAAACAGCTCTATGTGTTTTTATTGCAGGCTGCAGCTTGTTTTATACAGTATTTATCTTCCCTTTTAACCTGTCTTCAAATAGAGCTGGCTGAGTTAGTGCAACAATATGAGGGTATTTATTATATAATATATATATATATATTATGGGTATAGCTGTTGGTGCTTTCATACAGTATTTAATCTGAGCCAGTGCTGTGTGTTTTGTGTTTTCTTTTGTATTTTAGACAACTCATTTCTCAGTCCAATGGCTAGAATGAACTGCAACACAAATAGTTTGAGACACTTTTTCCTTTGAGGCATTTAAATGCTTTACTTATGGACTTTACAGGTGGTACAACAATGATAAGAAAAGGGAGAAATACCCAGAAAAGACTGAGAAATAAGGGGATGTGCTTGACCTGAGACAAAACAAACCAAAGAAAATAAACCTAACAAAAACAAAACAATGATAAAATAATTGTCATAGTAATTCTAGTAATAAGATCTTAAATAAATGAAAATAAAAACATAATAATAATATTTTGTATTAAAATAACAATAATAATGCAATAACAATAATAATACCATTAATTCTAGAACTAGGTGGTCATAATAAGGAAGAAATTAAATTAAAATAGATAATTGAATGAATGTGTCACCGGCCGTAGGGGAGGTTGTAAAATAAAAATAGAAAATAAATAAATAGATATAAAAAAATGAATGGATAAATACATAAATACATAAATTTAAAAGCATTACTTATTGATATTTTTGTATTAATATTTTAATATTGTTTGTCATTTTTGTGTATGTAATGTAATACTTCTATGACATGGCAATAATGCAGCTTGTAAGTGAAGGAAAAGACAATATTTACACCACATTATGATGTTATCATAAGGGCTGGGTAGTGTTTGATGCTCGAGCCATTTATGGATGCACCTATTGTCTAATTCTGGGCCGATACCAATGTTTAAATGTCCAAATTAACAATATGGCCGACAGCCAATGTTGTTATTGCTGTTATTTTTGTGCCAGGGAGACAGAAAGTGGTGAGGATTGGTCTGTTTTATTTTCATATTAAATTAAATATCTTAACAGCTTCAGCTCTGTGGAGTTGCGTTGGTCTGTTTTTACTATTTCCTGGCGTTTAGTAGATTTATTAATAGGTCAGTTCAGAAAATAATTCTCAAAAATAGATGCAATGCTGGTGTGAAGGTATTTTGTCTTGCTGTGGTTTTGTATAACAAACTCAAACTTTGTCAATTCTTTTTTCTCTACGACGTCTTAAATCAATGACGTATTTGCCATGTTTTGTCAGACGTTGAGATTCTTATTTCTCACTTACTTTTGTATGAAATATCTCTACTAACTGATTCAGAAAAGGAGCAACAAAAATCAGTATTTTACCACATTAGGGATGATGCTGTCACCATCCAGATCAACAGATAAACACCCCGAGAGGAAGAAAGACGGACTTCAGCTTAAACATTTCTTATACTTGTGCAGATTTAAACCTGAGTTTTATTAGATACATAATGAAACCATTTTAATATGTTAGTTTGGGAAATATAAACATGTTTTTTCTTTCAAGGAAAGAAGCCAAAGCTCTGAAATGTTAAATACTGTCTAAACACAAACAGCATTACAAGAACTTTGCTGAAATAAAATAGAAATGTCAAAAAGTTATTTGAATTATAAACTGATGCAATGCGACGGGTATTTTTTGAGACTTTACCAAAGCTTGTCATGACAACTAAAAACCTGCTGTCACATCACACTAATGTACTACAGATGCTGATATTTATCAGAATTATTTGACTGAAATTTTATCATTAGTATTTTAAAATCTTCTTTATTCTCTTATTTGTAAATACTGTACAAAATGAACACTTACAAATTCCTCTATATATTGCTCTGAGTCACATTTTACAGCTTATATTTTGTGAGCAGCAATACTGAAGGCACGAAGTTGCACCATTTTGCTTTGTTTAGAGGTATTTTAGATATATTGTTTTTAATCTGCATGAAATGAGCATTCAGCATTATTAAGATTATTATTAAATTATTAAGATTTTCAGCCATGTCCTCCAACATGTTGTCACTGAACGAGTAGACATGTTTCACAGCCAAGAGCCTGGTGGACGCTGAATGAAAGCTTTATAACATATATATTTTTTTGATTTTTTCAGCGTTTACTTAATTATATTCCTTTAAATAATCCTACTTTAGATTATTAATTGCTAGCTGCTATTATCCAGCTCGGTCTGGTGTGATTTGTGTTTTTCATTATTGATGTTGAATGTGAAAATACATGTATCTGGACAATTATATATATATTTTGTTCTTTCATAAACTCATGATTTACACATTGTTTTGCTTGTGCCGTTTTCCGCGGTGCAGTTATGGACCTACAAATGGGATGTTTGCCATCTGACAGGGTCACGCTGTGATAGCCGAGAAATGATCTTATTTTATCCGAACAACAATCACAACTAATCCTTTCGCTGGTTTTCTCCACAAAGCCTCAGTTTGTGTTTAGCTGGACCACAGAGGACCAGCCCTGCAAACACAAAAGTCTGTCACTGACTACTGAGCGATGACGTTACATGATTGGTCCATCAAGTACTGGAGGGTCCTTATTGGACTGTTGCTCTTTCAAAATGAGAAGGTGGGAACAGTCATAAATCTTTGTTTACGTTTAACGGAGGGCGTCTCAACACTTTCCATTCGTTTCCTATGGACAGCAGGACAAACAGTCGCCCAGTGCATGATGGGAGTGTTTTCTGTATTTGCATAAAGTTGAAAAACCTTCACGCAAACGAGCCCGTCCAGCTTGAAACTTGGACCAAGCTGTCTAACTAGACGATCTAGTTCTAAAATGAAACCAGATTCAGCAGCTTGACATCACCTGTTTCTCACTTAAAATGGCCTCAGAAGTAGATTTTGGTGGATTGACATAATAACAGGAAGTTTACGAGCAGGCCGCCATGTTGTTTCCTGTTTGAAAGCCGAACACCAGGAACCAATCATGTGCATTGAATACGCTTGAATGGTGTGTCCCCTGGTGTTCTCGCTGAACCTGGTGGACATGAACCGCTGGATTTATCATTATAGACATGACCACTGACCACAAACCTCACCCGTTGTTTCTGGTGTTATCGTCCATGTAAACCTGTTACATAACATTTAACAATAACAACATTTAATTCAGACAATACAGTCACTTCTCGGTTGGCCTTTTGCCTCCTGAAGCATAATGTATCTTCATCATTGCCTCCTCTTCTTCTTCAGAAAGTCATTAAAGGTACAGGCCGAGCTGGCAGCCATCAACGGTGGACGCTGTGCCTCTTCCTGCTTGCTGTCGCTGCTGCTGTCTGTCAAGTCTTTCTGAGGCCTGTTAATAAACTCAGCTCGGCTTGGAAGCAGCTGCTGCATGAGGCGAATCATTTATTTGGGGAAAAAATGCGAGCCAACAAAGCAGACAGTGCACAGTCTTTGTTTCAGGGCCTGTTGCCTCTGCTGGTGGAGGCGGTCATCTGATACGGGGGTCAGCCGGGATCTCCTGCTGGGTATCACGTTGGGTTCTTGGCTCTTTAATCGTCTGTCTCTTTTTACTTGCCTCTTTCTTTTACTCACCTGCCACCCACCTGTTTCTCTGGTGTGACGCTTATTGAAGAGGACAGTGGTGGAAGAAGTATTCGAAAATACTCCACTGCAAGTACTGATGTAACAGTGAAATGTTCCCTTGTAACTGATATTTCTGGATTAATATCACTGCTGCATTAATGTGTATGTTGTATTTTAACTCCTTTATATCCTGTTGGCTGGTTTAATCTACAGCAAAGCATCATGTCTATAAGATCATCATGTGTTTGTAGCGTCGCTGTCTTTTAGAGGCTTTTTAACGAGTTTATTTAGGTTCAGAAGGATTTTATCAACACATGAAGGAAAACGTCATTGTTCAGTTAATCAAAAACAATCAATATCGCCTAGTCTGTCAAAGTTAACGCGATTGTAACGCGTTAAATTCATCTTAACGCCACTAATTTCTTTAATGTGTTAACACAACTTGTAATATTTAGGTTGTAGCAGGCTCAGTTGTAAAGTTAGAGTGAAGATCCTGGTATCATATGAAACTAGAAAACCTAATGAATCCAGACCAATCCGTACCAACCAGGTCAGACTAGCTGGTCAGGAAGGAGGTTAAATAACGCTACAAACTTCACCCACATTTTGGTGAGGAAAAACTCTCATGTCCATTTCCAAAGGGGACAGTTGACTTCTGACCTCCAGATGTGTGAATGTAAATGGGTTCTCTGGGTCCCCACCAGTCTCCCCTTTACAGACATGCCCACTTTCTGATAGTCCCAGTCAGTCTGGATCAAGTCCTAGTCAAGTCAGCACTCTGACACACTGACAGCTGTTGTTGCCTGTTGGGCTGCAGTTTGTCATGTTCTGATTGGAGCAGATTTTTGATGCTAAAGTCAGAACCTGGGAGGGTTTCTGGACAATATCTGCCATTATTTTGTGTTGTTAATTAATTTCCAATAATAAATATTTACATAATTTGCATAAAGCAGCATATTTGCCAACTGCTGTGTTGATAAGAGTATTAAATACTTGCCAAATCTCATGAAATAGATGTGTGATTCATTTGCTATTAAATCACAATAAACTATAATTAACTATTTTTAATCATGATTAAAAATTTTAATTGACTGGCAGTCGATTAATATCAACACATCTGTGAATACCTGGTTTTCACTGAACAGGAAGTGGAAGAAAAACCTGAAACTAAAGCTGTCAGATAAATGTAGTACAGTAAAAAGTACAATATTTACCTGCGAGATGTAGTGAAGTATAGAAGTAGAATGATGCATACAATGGAAGTACTCAAGTAGAGTATAAGTACCTCAGATTTGTACTTTAGCACAGTTCTTGAGTAAATAGTTACACACCACATGGAGATGGGCGTGTTTTTATTCAGGTGAATCAGGAGCAGTGCCTCACCCTGAGGGAGTCAAATCAATGTGTGTGTGCACGTGCATGCGTGTGTGTGGCGCTCAGGAACAGCAGGTTTCAGGTTAATCTTATCGGAGGATCTAAACTGTCACCACCCCCAGCAGCAGCAGGAAGCTGGGCTTGGCGGGAGAACTACGACGGCATGAATCCTCTTTTTGTTGTGATCAGTGGAAACAATGAGGTCAACAAAAGATGCAGAGCTGCAACTAACAAGTATTTTAATGTCAGTTAATCTGTTCATTGTTTTTTAACTAATCGATTGGATGTTTGGTCTATAACACGCTCTCATCCCAACTCACTGCTTAACATCGTGAACTAAACAAAATCACTCGCTTGGATTCAGGCATCGAACCCTCTATAGTTAAGTTCAGGAAAGAACAACCTGGTTGGGCTTGTTTGTACAGTGAAAAAGACACTGAACGCTGATCGAACACGAACTGAAAAATATGCGTTATTATTTCTGCAGGGGCAGACAGAGTAGACCACACAAGCTCCAACTCATGCCGCTTCACAGAAGTACGTAATTGTTTGATAATATTTATGTGATAGTAAAAAAAGAGCTTTATAATTTACTTGAGAATTATTTTGATCTTTGATGAATGAGTAGTGATGAGGGTTTCTTAAACTCATAAATTCATGGGATTTATGTTATAACTAGAAAAGCACTCGGAGAGCGCAGACCTCCGCCAAGCGGTTTCTTCTGGATCTATCTCCTCAAGTATTAAAAGCTAGATCAAATTCGGGAAACAATCATGGCTCGTAATCGAACCCACGACCTTGGCGTTATCAGCACCACACTCTAACTAACTGAGCTAACCGGCCTCTACCTCTAATATTAAATGCACAGTGGGCCAAAATGTAAGAGTACCCCCATTTGTTTTATATAAATTGCTATAAAATCCGCCATCTGGATCAGATCTGGATCAGCCTTTGGGATCTGATAGAAGTACACATTGTAAATCCCTGAGTCAAATTTCATGAGCTTTGGGCAACAATTACCAGAGATACTGAGAAACAATTTTTTGGGTCCCATTTACCCCAATGTTAACGAAAATTTCAAAGTGCTCCAGAATCCAGGATTTCTTCCGGGTCACCCCCAAAATTAAATCAGTTCTTCCTTTTCACATTTTCGACACACCCTGAATTTCATCAAAATCCGTCCATAAGTTTTTGAGTTATCTTGAACACAGACAAACAGATAAACGCCGGCAAAAACATAACCTCCTTGGCGGAGGTAATAACACACAGTAATGTGAGTGAGTGTGTCCACGTACAGTATTTTATGTCTATGTTCATGCAGATATATTGATGCACAAGCATGTGTTTTTGATACTGAACTCATTTTTTTAATAAATCGTACAATATTTCAGCTTGCAATTATTTTTCCTAGACTTCTGCTTTCAGAGATACTTACAATAATCAAATGCAGAGGCAATTTTGTAATATGATCAAGAGTAAACATATTTAAATAGTTTTTAAATACATTCAGCCCTCTGAGGGGAACCATGATGCTGATGTGACCCGGGATGAGACTGAGTTTGACTCCCCTGCACTAGACGCAGGGTTAGGACAGTAACTTTTACTGGTTTACATGCTATTTCTAGACCCGCACCTGGACTAAAGTGTATTTTTTTAAAAGCGATATTAAAGTTAACCCGTGTTTGTCTGTCTGTGCCCGACCACCAGGTTGAGTTCGCCTACCCGCCGCTGATGCCAGACGAGGGACATGACAGTAACCTGCTGCCAGAGGAGTGGAAGTACCTGCCTTTCCTGGCACTTCCTGACGGGGCGCACAACTACCAGGAAGGTACGTCACCGTGATGCCTACGGTGTTTATACGTTTTTAACGGCGCTATAAGGTTCGATCTGCTCAATAAAGTCAGGATATATAAGCAGAATAAATAAATTCTATATCCTGCATTTATATGCATTTAAATCAATCTAGATAATAACTAATCAGGATAAAAACAAAACAAACAATGCAAATATCTTTATTATTAATGAACTAACCTTATTTAAATGTTTAAGTTAATTGATAGACACCATAATACTGTGATTGATAATGCATCTACAGCTTGCATTATGCACCTATCTTTAACTTCTGTGATAGTAAACTGAATATATTTGGGTTTTGGACAGTAGGTTGGATAAAACCACCAATGTGAATGTGTTGACTTGGTTTTTGGATCTTCTGATCATTTTTTTTTACCATTTTTTTACATTTTATGAACCACATAATTAATCGATAATGAAAATAAAGTTAGTTGCAGCTTCGTTTGCATCTTTATTACAAATACCTCAGTTATTTACTGTCTTGTCTTTGACCAATCGCATACATGCGGCTAGGTTTCACACCTAACCTGTTTGGTTAGGTTTGTGCATTTTCCCGGTTTGTGGTGTGAAAGCAAACAAACTAATCGCAGGATTTTATGATAGCCGATATGTGACTTCAAAAGCTAAACTTCAAATAAATCCATCAGCTGATCATCAAATTTATGATTTTATGATTGATCTGTGTAAGGCCATGTATATACTGTAATCATGGGTATTTTCCCTGAGTAATAAGTCAAAAACTGTTAAATTGCTGTACTTGTATCTGACTCTGTGCAGTAGCGCCATTAAAAAGTGCATGACAGCGATACCACAGTACGTGTCCACAGCCTTCCCATTCATTGTCTATGTAAGCAGCCGTGCAATGCATTCTGGTAGCGTGGCGGCACGATTTGAGAAACAGGGTGTCACGCTGGCCGCTCCTCATTTACATAAAGTTGAGGTCTCAGGGGCGTCCGCCTCTGGAAACTCCTGAAAAGCGTTTAAACTTACCGCTGTCAATCCAAAATAAAGACAGATTCAGCAACTGCATGGTTTATTTCAGTGAACTGTTTTTGTGATATAAGAGAAGAAAGTTTCCAAAAGATCCTCCATGTCGGTTCTGGTTTGAAAGCAGGGAGCAGCAGCCCATGGAGGGAAAGCGTTCGTCCAATCAGGTGCCTTGTGTCTCGCGGCAGCCCATCAAGCATCCGGTGCTGGGAAGTGAGGCGACTGTACGTCCATGCCCCTGTGGACATACAGTATATATCCCGAATTTCCCTCCGGGGATTAATAAAGGTTCATCTTATCTTATCTTATCTTATCTTATCTTATTTTATACCATAATTTGTCTCATGCATGTGTCTGCGCGCTCCCAGCTGTTTGGACAGTCACGTCTCTACCATTATTCATCACAACATGTGATCGATTTGCAGTCTAATAATACTGGTTATTAATCAAAAAACATAAATATGCACATCAGAAGCATTAAAATGCTGCATAGACGTCTGTCAGACACCAGAATTTGATTTTGCCACTGTGGTCCTGATGATGCTGTCAGTCTGTGTAACTAGTATATAACGAACATGTTTACTCCTCTGGTTCCGCTGTAAAAAGTCAGTGTGAACAGGAACCGGACCAGAACTAAAATACAACATTTCCATCTCCATATTTCTGCTGTTTACCTCGTGATCGTCCTGATGAAAGATAAGACAGCTGCCACTGTGACAACTTCCCACAGTTGTTGTCCAGTGTTTTGGCATCTGGTAAACCTTTAAATACATTCGTCTGTTACAAAAACTGGACTTCCTGTATCATAGGTCACTGTGAGGGAGACCAATAAACATTTTCTGCATGTATTTGGTGGAAAAATGCCACTGTGAGTTTGATAGTGTTCTTTTTAGATTGTCATTATGGCAGCCGACAATGAACGAGTGATTCAGATTTAGTCTGTTTGATTTTATGAAAGCAGGTGTCACTTTTGAGAACAGAAACAGTATCTAGCAGACTGTAAAGGGAGATCAGGACTCTGCAGTGAGCTGAAACTCTGTATGTGTCCCGTGTGCGCTGTGGCTGCCGTCATGTGACAGTCCTGTGGTTCGCCGCTGCCGTTCATACTGCCCTGCGAAGGCAAACAGGAGGAACTGAGCCAAAGTTCAGCTACCCATGAAACACTGTTGTACTGAGCAGGAGATGCATCCATCAGCCTGAACACATTAGAGAATCAAACTTCAGCACGGCAGGAGCCTCTTGATGATACCACGCTCCCATTTTTACATTTCTGAGTCTTCGATAGCTGCCGTGCATTTCCTCATCCTTTTGTGTGCTGTGTTTCTGCCGCTCCAGCAGACTGTTAGCTGATTAAAAAAACAACAGTGATGTGAGCGACTCCCTCTGCACTGCGGCTCATAAAATCAGCAGTCACAGTGATATAACTGGGTGTTGGTTACACTGAAAGGGAAGCTACTGAAGATCAACAGAATCGTCACGCGCACACATGCCTCGTTTTAAACAAGACTGTCTGTCTCTTTGAACATTAATGACTTGTTGCAGCTGTTCTATATTCAGCCTTTTTCTTTGTTTTGTTCTGTCATAACTTCCTGCATCTTTCAGTAAAAAAAATCAAATGTACATGTCTATTTTTGAGCAATTTGGGAGTCATTTTGGTCACGCAAGAAGAGAAAATAAATAAATAAATAAATAAATAAATAAATAAATAAATAAAATAAAAGCAAGGAGAAGCAACCATACAAAGAAAATAATAATAATAATAATAATACTTATAATGATGAGAGGAAGAAGATGTAAATAAGTGAGTAGAAATAAATCGGAATTCATTAAATTAATAATAATCATAATAAATAAGGGGGAAAGAATAAAGGTGAAAATAACTATATAAATAAATAAAATGATAAAATAAAATAAAATAAAATAAGAAACAGCCAATAATAATAATAATAATAGATAACTAAGTGTGTAGAAAATAAATCGGCATTCCTTAAAATAATCATGATCTTTTTATGTGAGGGGAAAAAAGAAAGGAGAAAAAAAATAAAATAAAAAATAAAAGCAAGGAGAGACATAATAGTAATAATAATAATAATAATTTTGAATCTTTCTTATCCTTTGGATAATCTTGTAGCCCCTCAGATTTATCTTGCGACATCTTGGGAACCAAATAATCAACATTAACAGAAGCACATTTGTCTTGATCAGGCCCGTCTGCCCCGGCAGCTTTCAGACAGCAGAATCAACTCGGCTCTACAGTTTAAACGTGAACCGCGGAGCAGAGATTTGGAGGCGTCCTGCAGCTGTGGCTTCAGTCCAGATGCCCCGTCGCTGCCCAGCCTGGACCCCTGCCTCCCCACCCGGCTCTGGTTTATCTCTGACGTCCACAGTCTAACCTTTGTGGCTCTGCGGTCGTGTCCTCCAGAGGAGATCGTAACCACATTATAAAACGCTCTTCGTCCTCTCCTCAGATGGAATGAAGGCTGATAGTTGTGGCATTTACTTCACTGCCTCCTTGTCGTTTCTCCCAGAGTTGTTTTTCCTTATAGGGAGCTTTATACAGTCTGTGATGGGATGGTATATTTTGTATTATTGAACACTAAATACATAAAAATCTATGTAATTCCATACTTGCATTTATGGACTTAAACAACCATACATTACTGACTTTTCAAAATCAGCACAGAAGGTTTCAGATTGATTTCCTGTATTCAAGTATCAGTTTCTATTTCCATCCATCCATCGTCAACCGCTTATCCCGTTAGGGGTCGCGGGGGGGCTGGAGCCGATCCCAGCTGGCATTGGGCGAAGGCGGGGTTCACCCT
Organism: Pterois miles; assembly: GCA_947000775.1. NCBI lineage: Eukaryota > Metazoa > Chordata > Actinopteri > Perciformes > Scorpaenidae > Pterois > Pterois miles. The sequence continues at coordinate 3,820,116 of CAMQGK010000028.1, forward strand.
GGACAGGTCTCCAGTCCATCGCAGGGCACATAGAGACAGACAACATATAGACAGACAACCATTCACGCTCACCTACCTACGGGCAATTTAGAGTAATCAATTAACCTAAACAACATGTCTTTGGACTGTGGGAGGAAGCCAGAGTACCCGGAGAACATGCAAACTCCACACAGAAGAGCAGCAAGCTGGAATCGAACCTGCGACCCTCTTGCTGTGAGGCGACAGCCACTACACCACCGTGCAGCCCTAGTTTCTATTTCTTTAACTTTAAATTACAGAGCATGTCGTCCTTTTTGTTTTTGTGTTATGGAAATCTCTGCAGGAACAGCATTTTATTCCTGAGCCACATTGTGAGGAAATAAACCCTTAGTGACAAACAATAAACAAAAGGATGACGTGAGATTTGGTCATTTATTGCAGCTAAAAGGTTAATGTCTCAGACGTCCAGCGTTTTCTTTAATTGGATCTGCTGGAAACAGCATAGTACTCTCAAACTAAAATAAGTGGACTCGGGGTGAAAATAAAAATTATTTTCTGTCAAAAAAAAAAGTTTTTATTATTGGTAAAAAAAAAAAATTTATAAAATATTTGGGAAATTCCTGTAAAAAAAATTAATACAAAGAAGGGGAGTAGAAGAAGTCCTTATAAAAAATTTTTTTTAGATTAATGAGAATAAAAAAAAAAAAAAAAAAATGAAAAAAAAGGGGAGAAAAAAATCATCAAAAAAAAAAAAAAAAAAAAATTTTATTTTATAAAAAAAAAAAAAAAAAAAAAAACCCAAAAAAAAAAAAAAGTAAAGCGTCACTTACATCACTGCTTGTATTTATTTTATATCTTTATTTATTGAGCAAATGGTTTCAACATACAGTCCACATATATACATATAATCAAGGATCATTTTCATAAACTTAGAAAAGGTAAGGAGAGGAAAAAAAGGTGCAAATACATCAACACAAACTCTGAAAAGGGAAGGCACATTTGATTTTTTTTATCTATCCTCCCATTATACAGATAACTGAAGAACTTGTGTAACGCACATAACGCCATAAGTGTTTGATTAGTAATGTGATTTCTGAATTTATGAACAGTAATGCATTACAGACAAACCTAATGTGTCTACAGTCAAGCTAAACTGTACTAACACACACACACACACACACACACACACACACTGATGCTCCTGATGGATCCTACGCACAAAAGAAGTAATGCATGATGTTGTATGTTAATGTGACTTGTGTTGTTGTTTTGCAGACACTGTGTTTTTTCATCTGCCGCCCCTGAGGGAAGACATGAAGTGTGTCTACGGAGTTTCATGTTATCGCCAAATAGAAGCAAAGGTCAGTCATGTTTTTTTTTTTTTTTTTTTTTTTTACTTACAGAGCCATGAAGCCTTGATTTTGTCACTTATGTCAGTAAATAACTGTCTTAGTATATATGTTGTTTATATATACATTATGTACTATGTGGTGCTGGTGGAAGTAAAAGTACCAATACTAAAGTGTAGAAATACAGGTAAATGTGCTGAAACCAAAAGTAAAAGTACCCAAAAAAGTACTATAACCTATAAAGAGTAAAAAAAGCAACAAGCATTCGAAGCCTCTCGCTGTCTCCTGTGCTGCAGTACCACTCTCCGCCTGAACTGGTATTCATATACCGGTGGGGGCGCTGTTTTACAAAAGTCTTTTAAAATGCTTAAATAAATGATATCTGCTCCAAAACGTCTATGTAAGAAATCACAAGTATAGGGTCATTATATTACAGCATGAAATGTTTTTAACCAATTAAAAAAAAATTATACCGTATTATATTTAGTTTTTTTGCCGTGATTTCATTTTTTGTCGGTATCAAGTTATTTAGGCAGTGTATTGTATGGACGTTATCATTATGGTATTGCGACAACATAAAACTGCTGTACAGAAAAAAAGTTAAATACAGTTAAGTGATTACAACCAAATTAATGTGGTAAATAACTGTAACATACAAGTAGACAGTGACAGTGTCTTTATATGTATGTATTTATTTTTTTTAAGTATTTTTATTTATTTTCTTAATGTATTGACCTTGTTTTCTTAATTTGGTTTTAGTTTTGCAAGTATTATTATTGGACCTTTTTTGTCTTTGGGGTTCATGACTTGTTGATACTATTTTCCTTTATTTTGTGAGGATGCATATGTATAGATGTTATATCATATTTCACTGATATGTTGTCCATATGAAAATGCATAGAAATAGATCACAGTTAAAAAGAATTAAAAACATGTAAATGCAGATATTTTTTCTATCTATCTGAAGCAGAAGATAGTCAACAGTAGATATGGGTATAATTATTATTCTTTATAATGCAGTCTGGTTAGATTAATACTGACTGATATATGACATGTTCAACAATGGTTGTAATGGGTCCAGCTGCTTTTGACCATGTAGTTTATTTACTCCATCTTCTTCTTCTTCTTCTTCTTCTTCTTCTTCTTCTTCTGTGTTCTTGATTTAATCAGAAGGAAATAAAATGACAACATATCCTGTTTCTGTTTTTGTCTGTCATGACATCGGTTTTCATGAGGTCGGCTGCAGAGCGAGTACTCACACAGTGGTCTTATGTTTATATATTTATATGTGATGTGTTTTAATGTTTTTAATCCCTCTTCAGGCCCTGAAGGTCCGACAGGCTGACGTCACCAGGGAGACGGTTCAGAAGAGCGTCTGCGTCCTCAGTCGAGTGGTGAGTCAGTCAGACGATGTTGTTGTTTATCACAAAATAACAAGATTCCCGGCTCCGCATGCCGGAAGCAGTGAATTCAAGAATCACTGAGCCGTGATCTCGCCACGATCATGAAGGAAAAAAACGCCATTTGACCTCCAGATGTGTGAATGTAAATGGGTTCTCTGGGTCCCCACCAGTCTCCCCTTTACAGACATGCCCACTTTATGATAGTCCCAGTCAGTCTGGATCAAGTCCTAGTCAAGTCAGCACTCTGACACACTGACAGCTGTCGTTGCCTGTTGGGCTGCAGTTTGTCATGTTCTGATTGGAGCATTTATGCTAATGTCAGAACCTGTGAGGGTTTCTGGACAATATTTGTCATTGTTTTGTGTGGTAAATTAATTTCCAATAATAAATATTTACATAATTTGCATAAAGTAGCATAGTTGCCAACTGCCGTGTTGATAAGAGTATTAAATACTTGACAAATCTCCCTTTTTCTGAATTTTTTATTAATTTGCAATTGGTCATGATTATGGACAATCATGTGATTAATCAATTAACAGCCCTAAATTATAGAATTTTTTAAAATTTCCATTGCACTTAAGCATGTCTATAGAAAAATCCAGTGGGCGCTGCAGCATCCTCAGCACCCCCACTTCCTGCACTGATGCTGCTGTTTGTGGACAGCGAATATCTTTACCTAGAAAAAGTGAAATATAGGAGCTGCTTTAGGTTAAGTTGTCATCCACGCCACACATTTCATAAGAGAGGATAAATGAGGACAAAACTGGAAACAATAGTACTCACCATGTGTGGCTGTTTCCTGCTCAAAGAGGGTAAAGATTTGGGGGGAAAAACAGGAGAGTGTTGCTTGTCTCTGTGCGCAGAAACTGTCTCGCAAAGGTTTTTGCAGTAGATGACTCATGATGTTTGTTTTGATTTCCAGCCTCTCTACGGTCTGCTTCAAGCTAAACTACAGCTCATCACACACGCCTACTTCGAGGAGAAAGACTTTTCGCAGATCTCTATCTTAAAGGTGAGAATGAAACCGTCTGTTTACCTTTCTGTTTAACGCCTCCACTCAACTTCCTGTTTCCTCCTCCTCCCACCATCGCAGGAGCTGTACGACCACATGAACGGCTCTCTGAGGGGCTCGGCTCTGGAGGGATCACAGGTTTATCTAGGTGGGTTGAACTCACCTTTAATGTGTCCGTTAACGCTTTTCTGTAAACATTTCAGACATACAGTACAGTTGCAAGTCACAGCGTAGCATTTTATTTCAATTAAGTGTTAGGAAAAAGACGAAGGGCTGCAAATATGTGTAATTTTGTAAAATAAAATATTAGTATGTGTTGCTTTTATGAGTATAACCTCTGAGTGCATCACATAAGGAGTAAACTAAAGGAGTAAAACAGTGATTCAGAATTGTTTTGTTTTTCCAGAGATACAGATACTCTCTAAAAAGACCATGTTTGTGGTTATTGGCCATGTGATTATTGTTATCTGAGGCTACAGTCCTCATTTGTTGATGCTCTGTTTGTTTTCTTCCTGCAGGGTTATCACCAAGAGATTTAATACTGCACTTTCGACACAAGGTAGAGAATCACAGATAGACAATACTTTCTATACTGGCAGTATAATATGTGTTTAGGCTTGTTTGAAATACTAATAATACTTTTCATTTTACCTTCGTAGGTTCTCATCCTCTTCAAGCTTATTCTGCTGGAGAAGAAGGTACATTTAGAAGTAACTGTAAATAACTAATAATGTTTCTAGCAGTAAAGTACTTGTGAAATATGACAGCATAACTCTGTTTTTATTTTTTTGTTGTTGTTTATATGTGCAGGTCCTGTTCTATGTGTCTCCTGTCAACAGACTAGTAGGAGCTCTGATGACAGTTTTATCACTGTTTCCAGGTCAGTAACTCAAAATGATCTTCGCTCCTCTTGCACATTAAATTCAGTGTTTTTTTATGCATCTGTACAGGGGAAAACATGACAAAAAGGACTTGAGGGCTGGGCCATAATTCAGTATAACTTATGGTCTTTTAGTGGAATCATATTGTGTTGAAATCATATATTGAAATTTTGTGATTTTATGTGGTGGCATCTTTCAGGACACCTTACAAAGACAAACTAAATACTTAAACAGATAAAAACAGCCAACAAATAATGTTTCTTTTTTTTTTTTGCAATTACCACTTGAAATGATGACAAGGTAGTACAAAATGTAAACCATACTTTGGTGTTTCATTTTTACCTCTTTACTTAAGATTTCATTGTTTTTTTTCATTTTACAAAATGAACCAAAACACTGACAACGAAGTTGGGTAGATAATGATATAAAACATAACAGAAATATAAAACAAAATTTAACATGTACCCTCTAAAACTAAAGAAAACAGTATTACGAAGCTTGTTTACAAGATATTTGGTCAACCGATCTATAGAGTAAAACCTTAACGTACATCTTTGGATAGATGGATGGTTGGGAAAATCAGCACTGAATGGAAATGCTACTGAATCTTCCAGCATACGATTATGTCAAGTACATACTATCTCAAATTTCTCATCTTGCTCATGATTAAAAAGTTTGTGATTAAATGAGAAAACACTGACTGAAAACATTTGTCAAGTATTTATTTCTTGAATTACCAGAAAACATGCTATATCTCGAGAAGTTACGTATATATTGGGTTTGAAGGTTTTGGACACATCGCCCAGCCCTACATGAAACACAGGACAAAAAATCTGAATGATGAAGGTGTTAATAATAAATCTGGTTAAATTCAGGTCCAAGTTTAAAAGTATGGAGCTATTTTGTTATAGATTATAACCACTGAGTAGTGTGGCTTCATCAGCAGCCGCTCATGAGCAGTGTAAATAATCCTAAACACAAACCAAAGTCTTGGCATAACATTTTGGAAAAAGAGAAAAGCTCACTCATAAAAGCAAATGGCCAGTAATGTTACTTATATTATTTAATTCCTTATGAATTAAACTTTCTGTTCGTAAAAGGAAAAATGTGTTATTTCTTCTTAATCAAGTCTCGTTGGAAAAATCAGCAACATGTGAAACAGAAAACAGTGGACATCGGCTAATTGGGTTAGTAGTGATTAAGGGCGCTGAAATTAAATGAAGTGGCAGTGACATTTTCATTTTATCTGTGCAGGTATGATTGAGCACGGCCTGGTGGACTCGTCCCACTACAGGCCTAAGAGCAGCGTGTCGGAGGACCTGGCTCTGGAAGAAAGCGTCTCCGGAGCCGAGGAGTTCGTCTCTGTGTCCGTCACCGACATCGCCAGCACCGAGCTTGAGGCGGAGGAGACCGGCCAGCCCGCCGCAGAGTCTCTGTCCTCCGGGAACAGCACAGAGGGGGACAACCACCTCCTCAAACCGCCGTCACGCACCTCCCCAGAGTCCTCGGAGAGCGACTGGGAGACTCTGGACCCCAGCGTGTTGGAAGAAAGTCCTAAAGAGGCAGCTGAGGGGAAAGAGACGGAGCTCCTGGACGCCTTCGACTCCAAGCCGGGGACGCCCATCACTGTGCAGCCGCAGTCCGCCGGCGGTCAGGGAGGGGTCACCCAGGGTCTGGTGTCTGGTCTGGAGGAGGATCAGTATGGCCTGCCGCTGCCCATCTTCACTAAGGTAACACCTGGATGACTCCGGTTGGGTCATTAGGTGGCAAATCAGTCAGAGGTTTTGTTTACAATTTAAATGTTGTTGGTAATCCAAAAACGATAAGTTCTTTAAGATATTTTTGGGACAGGAAACCATTAGGGTTCAGTATCTCCAGACATATAACTCCTAGAGCCATGACATTTGGTACATACACAGACAAAACAGTGTACAACAGATCCACATGACTGAAAGGCACAAGCAACATGGAAGTAAACAAAATACACCAAAATTGTAACCTTGCCTTGTCGTACTTGCCATATATCGGATTCTGTTTATGTTAGAGCCCCTGAAAGTTGGTATCACTCAAGTACTGTATTTTTAGCTGGTAAGTGTGGAAAAGTCCATATATATATATATATATATATATATATATATATATATATATATATATATATATATATATATATATATATATATATATATAAAAAGAATATATATATATATATTTATATTAGTTTATAAATTTAACTTATTTAAAATGCTAGGGAGCTCATTTGGAGGTAAACTCTTAATATGTGAACGTTCTCTGTTCATTGTCATGTTTTCTCACACTATCAATATTAGTTTATACATAACCTATGAAATCGAGCTCACAGCTCAGCCGCCCACTCATCAAATAATCACCTGTGTGTTTTGAGTTCCAGCAGGATATTAGCTCAGATTTAACAGCTTCTCCTTTGTCCTCGGTGTCTGCCTGACACTCCTATACACAGTGACCTTTGCCTTTTGTTGCCAGGGTTACCTGTGTCTGCCCTACATGGCCCTGCAGCAGCATCACCTCCTGTCAGACGTGACGGTGCGCGGCTTCGTTGCCGGGGCGACCAACATCCTCTTCCGCCAGCAGAGGCACCTCAGTGATGCTATCGTCGAGGTGAGTCCTGCATGTGCGTTATATTTTATTTTAAGAGGGAAAAGTTGGATAATGACAGTAAATACTGTGTCTGTCTTGTGTTGTAGGTGGAAGAAGCTTTGGTCCACATCCAGGACCCAGAGCTTCGCAAGATCCTGAGCTTGACGACGGCGGATCTGCGCTTCGCCGACTACCTGGTCAAACACGTGACGGAGAACCGTGATGATGTTTTCCTGGACGGGACGGGCTGGGAGGGCGGAGACGAGTGGATCAGAGCCCAGTTCACCCTCTACCTCCACTCCTTACTGTCCTCTGCATTACAGCAAGGTGGGAACTAGACCCACTGTTCTGTCTCCTTCACCATCTTTGCATTCATTCCTTCATTGTGTCACTCTTCTCTTCTTTCACTTCATTTTTTTTATTGTTTCCTCAAGAAAAAGACTACAGCAACCTAAACCACAAGAAATAAAATATGTACATATAAAATCAGATAGTAGCTGTAATTTCAGTATTCAAAAACTAAGGAGGAAAAAAATGATAATAATAATAACAACAACAACAATAATAATAAAGCTAATGATTAAGTAGAGTATTAAGCCATCCTTGATAGTTTGGAGGTTTAGCCTCTTTCTGTTCCCCCTCACCTCATCAAGGGGCTCTTTATTTAATTGCCCAATAATAGGTTAGTTTAATCCAGAGTATCTTCAGGCTATGAAAAAGTCTTTAAATACATTTGATCTAAATTAAAATGTGAAATAGTTTGAAGTACAGTCTCATTGTTTTTGCCTTATTGTGAGGGTCACTTGCCACTCAGCAGGCTGGTTGGGTTAATAATCTGAGGAGAGGCAGCTGTGGAGCCTAACGATCCCTGATGAGGATCAGGTGGTTGAAGTCTATAACTACCCCTGGTTTCAGGGCTCAGTTGCAGACTCGTTGTCTCTTTGTCAGAGGTAGAGGAAGTGCTGTCCTGCTTGTGCTGTAGCTGTATAGGAGTGTGTGACTCTGCAGAAGTACCACGTCAACCTATCTGCAGGATTGGCTCACCATTTAGGTCCTTCTCAGAGTCTCTTTGAGTGGGTTAGGTCTGGATGGCCTGCCTTAGCTGGGTCCTTGGTTTCCTTTTTTTTTCTAGTCAGCTGCTCAGCAGCAGTGATTTAGTTTTAGTCTTTTCTATATTCAGTGTAGGGAGCCTTCCTTTCAGGCCTGTTTCCACTGGGTGTTTCCTCTCTCCCTGTCATTCGCTTGCGTTTTTTATGGTTATCCTTTGGGACTTACTTTAAGATTCCCTTGGTCCCTGGATCCCTCTCCCCGTTCCCCTGACACTTCTAATTATGCTCATTCTCAACCCTCAGAGACCCACAATAGACCTTTTTTAGGAGGATACAGGGGGTCTTTAGGGGGAAATAGCAGGTCAACAGTAGATGTCACATATAAGGGGAACATCATCTGAAAGCTGAGAACCTTAATTTGAAATGCAGCTCAGCGCTGTCAAGTTGTTTTAGTCATAAATCGGAAATAAACACAAACTAATCGATTATTAATTATTTTAAATTAATTGTAAAAGTGTATAAGGGTTTAGAACATTATGATAGAAGTATGACATCCTCATCTCTGTCTCTGTGTCCATGTCTATGACCAGTAATTTCTGCAAAATATCACACAAATATCAAAATAAGACACCAAGACCGTGAGGAACACAATAGGAAAAAGTCACGTTTTGACATTTTTAGATTTCTGCAAGAACTGCATTTTTTTTACGATTAGATGTCGAGCATGTGTCCTGTAAAGTGCTCGAAACCTCCTTATTGTCAGTGTAGCTAGGAAAGCCATCCATCCTCTGAATGCTCCAGGTCTCTAGTTTGTGGCTGTAAAGTTTCATGAGGCTGTGATTATCCTAGACGTGATGTCAATGAAATGGCTACTATGGGGACTAACATCAACACACATGAATACAACTGGACTCACTGGATCCACCAGAGTCTCAGCTTTACAGTGAGACCTGATTTATGTAATTCAAGATTGTTTAGGGACCCCAGAAATATTTCTGTAAAGGGGAGACTGGTGCGTACACGTAAAACCCATCTTCATTCACATATCTGGAGGTCAGAGGTCAAGGGACCCCTTTGAAAATGGCCATGCCAGTTTTCCCTCACTGAAAATTAGTCCGACTTGGGAGCATTATTTAGCCTCCTTCCTAACATGTTAGCATGAAAAGGAGCCATTAGGTTTTCTAGTTTAATATGATGTCTGTGGCTTCACTCTAACCTGAAAACTGAACCTGCTGGAGCCTCTGACAGACAGTAAAGTCGGTCGGGACCCCGGCCCCGCGGGTCTCTTAAATCCTAATGGCTTGGCTTCATGTCATTTAAGAGGCCATACATATACTGTAGAGTATACTCACAGGAAAAAAAAAAGAAACACACCGCCACTTTTTTGACAAGTTTTATTTTTGTTGGAAATGTAATATATACACATCAGCCACACATGTATATGTGAACTTCAGGCCAAATTTTCAAATGTTTATTACAGTTTTGACAACAAAAAGCACCTGAATTAACAAAAGTAACAGGTTTTTCATTCAACATTCAATAATTAATGTGACCCCCATTTGCGGCCTGTGGTGTGTTGCAATGGTCTCAGCTGCAGCTCTTGTTGCCGGTCGAAACCCGTCACGGAGACGTGACAGGCAATCGGCACGGTCCTTTGCAGGGGTCGTAACTCGAGGTCGACCAGATCGGGGACTTTGGAGGAGCCTGTGGTGTTGTAACGCTCAGCAAGGTGCACAACGGTTGAGTGGTGAACTCCAAACTCCCTGGCTATGTCCCGAGTACTCCAAACTCTCTGGCTATGTCCCGAGTACTCCAAACTCTCTGGCTATGTCCCGAGTACTCCAAACTCTCTGGCTATGTCCCAAGTACTCCAAACTCTCTGGCTATGTCCCGAGTACTCCAAACTCTCTGGCTATGTCCCGAGTACTCCAAACTCTCTGGCTATGTCCCGAGTACTCCAAACTCTCTGGCTATGTCCCGAGTACTCCAAACTCCCTGGCTATGTCCCGAGTACTCCAAACTCTCTGGCTATGTCCCGAGTACTCCAAACTCTCTGGCTATGTCCTGAGTACTCCAACTCTCTGGCTATGTCCCGAGTACTCCAAACTCCCTGGCTATGTCCTGAGTACTCCAAACTCCCTGGCTATGTCCCGAGTACTCCTAACTCCCTGGCTATGTCCCGAGTACTCCAAACTCTCTGGCTATGTCCCAAGTACTCCAAACTCCCTGGCTATGTCCCAATTACTCCAAACTCCCTGGCTATGTCCCGAGTACTCCTAACTCCCTGGCTATGTCCCGAGTACTCCAAACTCTCTGGCTATGTCCCAAGTACTCCAAACTCCCTGGCTATGTCCCAAGTACTCCAAACTCTCTGGCTATGTCCCAAGTACTCCAAACTCCCTGGCTATGTCCCAAGTACTCCAAACTCCGTGGCTATGTCCTGAGTACTCCAAACTCCCTGGCTATGTCCCAAGTACTCCAAACTCCCTGGCTATGTCCCGAGTACTCCTTCTGGCTTGGAGCATGCCATGGCCCGATCTCTCTCTGGTTGCAGCAGTCGTGGCATCGTGGATAACTGTGCTTTTGGTTCCATTGTGGTGTCTTTTTATAGGGAATGGTTGTGTACAGTTGAGCAGTGGTCAAACTCACATCTGAGTTTTACTCATGAGCACACATGAATAAGTGTTATTGTTATTCACCAAAATCAATGAACTGGAACCAAGAAAACCATCATTTGCTTTGACTCTAATTTGTACTGAACTCAGCAGTTTTAAATTTTGCAATGGCAAGCATCTTTTGGAGGTATTTTACAAAATAAATGTGGTACGTTTCTTATTTCCTTAAGTACACATACACAGTTTTTACTTTAGCTGCTGAGACCATTTTTCAAAGCATTACCATGTTTTTAGATTGATGTTAGATTATTTTGTGTGGTAAAGGTTGTTTCCTTTAATACTTCACAAAAACAGTTCCTGCTTGGCAAAAATGGGACATTAACAAAAAAATATAGTGGCCTGAATGACAGGTTTTAAAGCATTATAAATGCTTTGGTTTTCTAAATATGCAGCTTACACGTATCTTCATTCAAGTTATGATTAGTTTGATAGTATATTAATACGAGTGACTCATCTCCAGTGCTAATTATGATGGCCGCTTAATCATTGCGACATGCACACACACTGATCATCGCACGTAATCGGCTTTGTAGAGAAACTCAGTAAATCCAGTTATGCTGCTAATTGTGTTCACTGGCTCCAAACAATCTCCTTTGTTTCAGACAATGAGAGGCTGCTGGCTGATTACGGCGTGCCTTTTGTCGCAGCGTGGAAAATCACCCACAACTACCGGGTGTGGTACAGCAACAAGCATCCCGCTATGGCCGCCATCACCCCGGGGTAGGGGACAAATCTTGAGTACACTCTCTTAATGATGTCTTTTCAGCCGCGACCTAAAAAGTATTTACGTTCAATACATGTTGTCGGTCTTTTAAGAAATACTTCACCCCCAAAATGATCATATGTACATCAATTACTCGGCCTGTGTTACCTTGAATTCTTGAAGAAAACGTTTTTCTCACGTGCCCTCATGGTGAACAAAGAATCCAACAGAGAACGGGCTTGATGAATGGAAGTAAATGGGGGCTGCATTTATATCAAAACCTCTCAGCCAGATAAATACGTTTACGCAGAAGTGTTTTAAACAGTAAGGCTTTAGTGCGGATGCATGTGTTTGGAAAGTAGTGAGCATACGACTGGATAAACTACACAAGTTGTGTGAGAAACAGATGATTTGATATAGTTTTGCTGGTGTTAAATGCGCCCCCCATTTACTTCTTTTTCTTAGTTTTTTTGATTCTTTGATCACTGTGGAGGTCGGTGAAATTTTATTCAAGTATTTAAAATAATACAGGGTGAGTAATTGATACACAAATGGTTGCTTTAGGGGTGAAGTATTCCTTTAAAAACTATATAAATGTGCAGAAAAGTGGGGAAAGTATTGGTGTTCAAATAAATATATTATGTAGATGCAAAAACTATTTTCATAGTTCATACTGTGCTATTTGTTACTGTTGAAAATAATCTTAAAATTTTGGAGTGCAACTAAACTGTTCAGATCCAGTGTGGATTTGATTAAATGATCATATCAATACAATGATTAACAACTTTTCATTTTCTTCTCTGTTGTAGACACCCGTTCCAGGGCCAGTACAGTGTTGCTGATGTGAAGCTACGACTCTCACAGTGTGTACTCTTTTATTCCTCTTTCACCTCCTGCTTTGTGCAGTTACAATGCATGCAGGTTTATTATTCACTGTAGTGATGTGTCTTTGTATATACCAGCAGTGTACTGTGTAACACTGCAACTTTAAGACACAGACATCAGAAAAAAACAACATTTAAAGTATACATAAGAAGTGAAGAAGATGAGGGGGACTCAGGCAGAGTGCACATTCAACAGCAGAGCTGTGACCTATTTATTTTTCTGTTTTAAACTTCATGGTATCAGACTATTTCTTTGTTGTTCAGGCGACGTCGCGCTCACCAAAACATGTATGTTGCTGCCCTCATGTGGTGACAGTATGACTCTGTAAAGATGAAATATTTGAAGGGTTGAGTTGATGAATATGGCTTTCACTTTATTTCAGTATCCTACTTTAAAAAATACAGTGAAAAATTAACTATAAAACCTCTAACTTAGTGGTAAATCCAGTGTCTTTCAGTTGTAAAACTTTATTCAGACTATTTGACCCAACTTTTTCTCAGTGTTGTCAGGCACCTGTATATTTATTTAAAGGAGAGTTACAACGCTATATTGAAACTTAACCTTAAACATCTTCTAAAATGTCAAAAATAATTTTTAACATTATGTCCTGTTGATTCTTGCTCATGAAGTATTAATTTAAGAGCAAGAATTAAGTTGTTTCAGAGCCCAAATCTGTTTTAGGCTCCATACTGGATGGACCATTTCAAAACTAAAGACTGGATAAGAAGCTCAACTTATTTATTTACATTTCTGTACATATATTGTATTATATATTGCAGCATTATGCACATGATTTACAGTTACACATTCTTTTATTTCTGTTTTCCTTATATTTCTTTATGCTTTTATATAAGAGCAACTATAACATCCTATTTGCTGCCCAGGGACCAAGAAAGTATTTCTGGGTTTGAGACCCCTGCTCTAAATAATGGTTCAGTAAATATAGTAAATCAGTAAAGAAAAACAGAATAAAAAAGTCAGTTAAATTGTTAAGTCTTTTAAAAGCTGATAAATTTCTGCAGGTGTCTTGTCGTAACTCTTTTTAGATCATTAATGATTAAATTTCCATAAGGGGTGACAGGCTCAGTGCACTCTGACGCCCAGCTGTGAATACTGTAGGGATACTGTATGTTAGTGAGATGTTGTGTTTGTGGGTGGACGTAGCAGCTCAGCTGGTCAGAGTGGTTGGCGGTGGCAGGTGGGGGTGGGGGGGTTTGTGGTTGTGGTGTCAGCGAGGGTCTCGTATCAGCTGAAGTCATTAATTATGAGCGAGTTTCATTCTCAAAAACAGAGTTGGAGACTTCTTCAGCTTCAGCTCCGGTTTCATTCCAGGAAGCATAGATGAAAGCTGACTCCGTCCACAGCTGGAGCGCCGCTTCTAGTGTTACGTGTCGGATAAATGCACCCGACACACACAGCCGAGTGGGCCTCCATCCCTAACCCAGCTTTATGACTCTGGTACTCAGATTTCTCACTTTACCTTTCGGGTGTTTGGTGACATGGACGCCGTGAACTTTGTCGTAAATCCTTTGTAAACAAACATACAGACAAACAAACTGGAAGAAACCTTAAACTGGGTTGAGTTTACTTCATCCGTGCAACATTTGAATCAGAAATGGGAAGAAAGGACAAAATTCTGTGATATATATTATGATGAAAAAGCCCAAAAGTGAGCCACACAAGATGAAAAGAAATGAGTTCAGAATATGATTGTATTTTTCATTGTGGTCGATGTAACTCGTATTAAGACGACAAAGATGCAAGCTGTCACATTTACAATGGAGCAATCCAGTATCCATATGAGAAAAAATCTTGATTCGTTGTCAGGGAGGGGATTTGAAAAGAGCTGATTGGGTCAGAGCGTGCCTCCTCCATGGTGTGTTCATGGACCAAGAAGGGGGTGAAGGGGCAGCACTGGCTCTCCGCTCCCCTCACTGCACTATGAAACTCTGGATGTAGACGGTATGGTGGTGGCAGGGAGGTGATGAGGACGATGAAGGGGGTGATGAGAGGCAGGAAGTTTTGGCACACAATCTGACTTCCTGCATCAGCTTTGTGCCCGAGCAGGGCTCTAGAACAGATTCAGCCAGTGTGGAAAAGAGTGTGTGAGGTTTTTTTTTTTCCTTCACGTGTTCGCTAAGCGGCGGAGACTGCAGATAAACAGCTCAGTCTCCATGGCGACCTTGAACATCAGAGACCAGTTTATTGACTGTCAGAAGCTTCGTGCCTCGCGGACTTGCATCACTAAGGGATGTCGAAATCCACAATAAAAACATTAAAAGCAGTTATTAAACCCAAGAATGCTAAAAAAAAGCAATAATAAAGATGCATCATCCATCAGTCTTGGGACATTTTTCTGACCTCAAAGTGTTGTCAGGGACGACAGAAAACTGTCTCTTTATTTCAGCGTCCTGTGCCTTTTGAACGAATTACGTTTTTTAAGACCAAAAAATTGTTTTCCATGCTGATTAGGCTCCATACATCCTGGAAAAATAGATCCCTTCAAAATAAAAGACTGAATAAAAAAAATCTAAACTGGGAATAACTTAAAGAAAATATTTGTGGGCTGAATTTAACAATAAATTCTTAATGTATAAGGGGCCTGATCTGAGGGGGTAGGTAGGTTGAGAGCCCTTCACTAAATAATGGTAAAACCTCAGCGGTGTTCTTGGAAATCTGTTAGAAAAGGTGTAAATATGGAGCTGTTTTCCTGCAGCTTCAGGCTGGGGGGGGGGGGGCAGACGGCGACGAGCGTGATGTTTTGTCAGGGTGCTGGTTGAGAAAGTGAAAGCAGAAAGCTGAGTCCATCCACTTTGCTGCAGCTCATCACTCTTTGTCCCACTGCTGCTGCCCTGCAACCTCTTCTCTATTTAAAAAACAGGCCCTACGCTTGACTTCCTTGTGAATGTGCTGTGTTGCATGTGTATTATGGAAGCACTGGAGGCCGAGGGGTGGGGGGGGCTAAACACAGCCGACCCTTTTCATGTTTCCTCGTCATCGGTGCTGGACAAAGAGCAGCCGGTGGCAGAGATGTTCTCAGAAAACAACAGTCATGTGACGAGCTGCACGGCTGCAGGCAGACACTCGCTGTTAGAGGATCTTTCTTCATTGTCAGCATACAACGCTGCGCCGCATAAGGAGCTGTTTATTTGGGTCAGCCAGCGAGACGGAGAGTCAGTGTGTCCTCTCTGAGCGTACGCAGTAGCTCAGGGGAAATACTGCTTTCTGTTACCATGAGGTTGTTGGAAGCTTTAGGGAGGCTGGGTGGCATCTGAAAAAAGTTTAAAGACGATCACAGTGTCTCCATTATTCCACCCAAACCCTCTACAGCTTCAACGTTATTAACATTTTTCCATGCTAGAGTATGTCACACTATTTATCAAGACATTTAAATCAAGAATCTAGATGTGTTGTGCAGCATTTTATACACATTTGCCTTGTAATTGAGGTATATTTAGAAGCTTTGAGCTCTTGAGCAGAAGTTAAGCCCATTCTGGGATTTTGTTTTTTACCATATATGTTGAATAAGACAGGTAAAATGTAGAGATTTTCCCTTTTTTTCCCTTCCCCCTTCACCATTTAAAAACAGAAAGCACGAAATACGTGTTTCACATGTTGCTTAATCAGATCCACTAAGGGCCTGATTGCTATCAGGTGTGCCTTAAATCGTTGGCCGCTAATTAGCAAAGAAGCACACACAGGCCTCATTACAGCTCCATTACACGAGTCAACAGTAATAATAGGCTGTGGTAACTGGATGTAAATACTGCAATTAAAAATAAATACAGTTCTGATATGAGATACAAAAAAAGCCAGAGGTACAACAGAAAACATTACAGCCTATCATAAACATTTCCAGAAGGTACCATAGATATAACAGAGGTTTTTAATTTTAATATTTATTTGATTTTTCCTTCCTGATACTGCTTTCGATACCTAAACATGGCCGATATTGAGTACCGTTCCGATACCAGTGAGTTAAAAAACAACCCAAACGAGACCCAAAGATGGTGCTTATTCAGGCCAAAGACAAGTGCTTGTCTGGCGCATACGCCAAAGAAGCTTTCTATCTTCCAGGTTTACTTCCGAGGTATGCAGCCCACTGAATATGCGCAGTAGTGTTTCTGCCGCTGGCCCTGCCCACCAGGTAGACTTCCTATTGTGATGATGTCACCAATGTTTAAATTGTTTTTCTCGGCTCGAGGAAGGTTTTACAAATATAAGATCTCCATGGATCAAAACTTCATCATAAAAATAGTCATAATTGACCATGTTTGCAGTTCAAGGAGTCAAGGAAGCAAGGCTGAGCGGCAGCACTGTATCCAAGTCTCGTTATACATCTGTGATGGTGTGTTGCTGTTCCTGTGTAGCGTAAATGAGCTGATAAATGATATAACGTGATATTGGATCGGTGCATAGACACCAATACTCAATCCAGCAGTTTGGGCTGTATTGGAGGCATTTCAGATACTAGTATAGGAACAACTCTACTAAAATCAGTAAGATGATAATGAATAAATAATTAAAAGTATAAAAAACAAGTTTTGTAAGATCATATATAACATTTTTATATTATTATTATTATTATTATTGTTATTATTATTAGTATTGCACAATAAGTAAATAAATAAATGGCATTTATCAGTAATGTATGATTCTATTGAGTGTCAAAATCATATTTAAAAGTTAAAAAAGTCATTAAACATGTGCACTAATGTTCACAGGGTTTATTTCAATGCCATCAGAATAAATACAGTTGTGCACCCAGTGGCTGTAAAGTGAATGACAAAAACAGCTCTGCTGCAGGACTCTTACTTTGAAAATAAAGACAAAATGAAGTTGGCACAGCGAGGATACATTCCTGGTATAGCCGTTGAGCTGGATCTGGATCATTGATCCTAGCAACAAGCGCCTAGCAACCAACCGCAGCTTGTTTTGGTGGATCCCAGTTTGTGTCCTCACGAGCTGACAGCGCCGCAAGACGTCTGTCCGTCCGACTCCCCGAGAAGCCGCGGAGGCAGCGAGCTGTGCGGTGCCGGTTCACGCTCCGCTGGGCTCGCCCTGCACACAGCGGTGTCATGTTGATGCTGTAGTCAGATAAACACTGTATCTGTCTGCGGTGTGGAGGAATGACAGCAGTTATACCAGCAACACACACTCACACACGTCTCACTTTCCCTTTGGTTTTAGGTTTCATACACAGACTTTACAAGCTGAAGGCCTCTTTTGGATTGACTCTAAATCTTGGCTCTGACAGGTCCTTTTATTTGCATGTCATTGAATAATTAGGGAGAAGACATCATGTTCTAGATGAAATCTGTGCTTTTCTTTTCTTCCTTCAGCTGTAATATTTAGCTTTGCCCAGATTAAATAATTGACTCATTAGAAGGTGCGCTGACTCACGTCCACATCATTTTTTTTAAGCTGTTTGCCCAGATGATACAGGAGTGAGATTCCTGCTGAATGTCAGTGTGGATCCATGTGAAAGGTTGCATGTTGGATTCTCACCAGACTGCTGTTCAGATAAAGCCACATTTAGCCGTCCACTTGTTGTGAAACATGGCCCTGCTCGTTTCCGCTCTCAGGTCAGCTCTGATCATCACATACACCACCTGTGACTGCTGCTCAGCCTCCGCTGATGTTACATAATCCTCTCTGTAACAGGTTGGCGCAACATTTAGCAGCAGCACTTTTGTGTAGTTTTGTTTTCCTGGACATGAGGAAGAATGCCTCCAGTGTTACACCAGAGACAGGGCTTGGTTAGGGAGTGCATGCACGCATGGTTTGTGAGCCTTTTGTTTTCTCCTCTTCTTCATTGTCTGCTGCAGCTCGGTGCAGAACAGCGAGAGAGGGAAGAAGATCGGAAACGCCATGATGACCACCAGTCGCAGTGTGGTCCAGACGGGGAAGGCAGTGGGTAAGAAAGCGCAGAAAACACTCCAGAGATTAGATGTCTGAGGGAAGATATTCAAGGTAGCACCCAGTAAATAAGCTGGAAGGGATCCTGACTCTGCTGCTGAGACAACAATTCTGGTGTACTTAAAACACATCACATATTTCCTATAATCATGTATTGATTAATCATTTTGCAAGTACAGTGTATTTATTTCAGATTTTGATTGTTATTTATTATTTTTATTTCATTGCTCCAGAAGCTTTAATCAAAGTTATTCTTGTCTTTCGGTGGTAATTAGTAACTAGGTAACTAGTCAGTCGTGTTATTTATTCCAAATATCTAAAATGTCTCACTTCCTGTGTGGCGATGCTCTACAAGGAAGCGTTTGAGAACAGCACACAACAAAACATTGATTGAATAATCATGTTTATGCGATGGGAAGTCGTGTACACGATATGCGTGGCGCTCAAGTGGTTAAGTCATGACGAACACTGCTGCTAAACAACGGCAATATTAACGTTATTGTCCGAGTCCAGAAGCCACAGAGGCTCACAATTTAGCAAGTTAGCAAGTGGGTAACATAATGCAGGAAATGCAAAGGGTGGGTTGGAAATAGAGAAAAGATTTTTCTCAGACATATTATAAAATCACCAAGACAAACAATATTTTCACACGTCAACAAGTCTCTGTTCTCCACCACTGCTCACAGGTCAGTCCGTAGGCGGAGCGTTGACCAGCGCCAAGTCGGCCATGTCCTCCTGGTTCTCCACACTGGCCCAGCCTGCAGCCGTAACCACCCCGGAGTATCCAGAGCCCGCCACAGAGGTCCAGCCCTGAAACCAAACTCACCAGTCCTCCAGACTGTCTCGTCCTCTGACCTTCTGGCTACCGCGAAGCCTGTGGGTCAGTGGACTGAGAGCTACTTTTATGAAGGAGAAAATGGATCAGGTTTTAAGGCTGAGCCATCCTCATGCTTGGTGACTCCGGGCGGCGCGACGCCACTCTGGACAGGAAGGCACGGCTGCCATTATAATAACTGTACAGTCCATATCCACTGTGAGGCAGAGACTGCCACTGCTTTTGATCAAAAATCCAGAAATGTTAGCAGGCTGTATCATGTCTAACCGCCTGTTTGTATTGCTGGATGTTTTTTCCTGTGAGACACTACAGATGCTGTTGTTGGGTTTGCGGTGTTCACTCTTTTGCTGCATATTTTTAGAGTTTGTCTATATAGCTGACTATTTTGCTGAAAGAGAAATTAGATATTAAAAAGAAATTGGTGTCACAGGATTTGACAGAACAGCATGAGCTGTGGCATCATGAAGATTTTTAACGGTTTCGATTTTAAATTCAGCCTGACTCATGTTCAGTGATGTACAGTATCGGTATGTAATCACGTTGTGGTTTTTGTGGTAACAGAATTCCTGCATAAAAAATATATGTTGAGTAAAAAAGGCTGAAACTAACAATTATTTTCATTATGATTAATTTGTTGAATATTATATGATTATTAGTTTGCTGATGTCAGAAAATAGTGAAACATGCCCACCACTATTTCCAATTCGAGACAAAAATAGTCAAAAATATATCAAAAATATTATCAGCTAAATAATTTTAAAAAAGGTGTAAATAGAGATATAAAGCTTTTCCATAAACCTCCAATTAGTTGTTTAGAAATAAAACCGTAACAGTAAATAAAGCATTTCAGCTGGCAAGAAAATGCTAACAAACTTAGCTAGCTAATGCTCCTTTTAAGTTAATTAAGTTTAACGTAATGAGACGTTAAGTCATCCACATTTCTAAAAAGGCCATGCATTATTTCCAGTGTCGTCTTAAATGAGGGGAAGAGAAAAGAAGAAGATATAAGCATGGTGTTTATAAATGTCCAAGTAATGCTAGCTAGCTAACTTTGTTAGCATTAGCTTGCTGGCTAAATTGCGTTAGCTTCTGTTTCCAAAGTCATACCAAAGCACTTATATTGACTCTTGGTGATACTACTGTTGTACAGTATATGGATGATTAACATTAACTGCACACGGTAGTGTAGTTTTATCATGAACATTAGCTTTAGCGAGGTAGCTAGCTGAAACAGCTGGTGCTCAGCATTTAGCTGTCTGTGTTTTCTAGCTAGCAAACTAGCTAGCCACTACTTTTACAAGCTAGTTTGTAGCAAGCTAGCTTGTAGCAAGCTAGCTTGTAGCAAGCTAGCTTGTAGCAAGCTAGCTTGTAGCAAGCTAGCTTGTAGCAAGCAGCTTGTAGCAAGCTAGCTTGTAGCAAGCTAGCTTGTAGCAAGCTAGCTTGTAGCAAGCTAGCTTGTAGCAAGCTAGCTTGTAGCAAGCTAGCTTAAGCTAGCTTGTAGCAAGCTAGCTTGTAGCAAGCTAGCTTGTAGCAAGCTAGCTTGCTACTGAGTGATGAAATGTGAAGAGGAGAAAAGATAATTTATTAAATATGTGGCAATAAGATCAAAACAAATAGGAAAATGAAGCAGTGAAAAGATAGATTGAGTTAAATAACTTAATTATTAATGTAATTAACTTGTTTTATCAACTGGCTGGAGGTAAAGGGAAAAAGAAGCTTTTTGCTATTCTTTACCAACTTATCGTTGCATTAAGGAAACGTATAAAGCTTTATATTTCATTTTTCACTGTATTTTATGTATTTAACAGTATTACCTATTGATATATTTCACTTGTCTGATAACCTTTTATTACATTATGCCAGTTTCTGTCTTCAGTTTACTTGTTTTGTCTGATTAACAGTCTAAAACCCCATAATTATCATTTTAAGAATATATATATGATAAAAGCAGCAAATTCACAAAATGTGAAAATTCAACATTTAATTATTTGACAAACCATTTCTAGACTTTATTATGTTTCCTGTTAAAGAAGTTTCACTTGAATCTGTGACAAATGCAAAACATTACACCAACATAATTACAAAATCTGAATGCTGTTTACTGCGATAACCACGATGTTATTATATAAATCCTTGTGTACCTAATGCCTGATTTTTGTGCCCTGATAAACGTGATGAAAACCTCCCTTAACTATGAAGGAACCTGCACCCAGCTGTGTTATTAACCCTCACCCAGGCCTTTTTATACTATATATATTGGGAAAACTATATTTAGTACATCTGAGGATAGTTTAAAGTCAGATAACTTATTTATTTGTTTGTGTATAAACTCATAAATATCCATGTTTTGTCACAACAACACTGGAACAAGTCCTGTGTTTGTGGACCACTGTGTGTATTTGCACAAAGCAGCCATTATATTATATTTATGTGAATCTTTATCTTGTATAACTGTAATCTTGAGGTGCTTACAGGATCTTTTCCCTCCATGCTTTGACTATTCAACAACCGTTGGATTAAAAGTGGTCCAGTGAGCATGCTTTGTCCAGTCCAGTTCAACAGCTGTAATGAGTGTCATCCTTCTGTCTTAAAACAAAAATCTTTTTCTTTGTTCATGCTTTTAAAACTTATTAGGCCATTGAGTCATTTCGGGACTTTTCTTTTGATTTCTGGATTAAGTTTTAAAAGATTTCAGCTGTTAAAAGCTGCTTTTTCGTTTCTTTTTTTATCCTCTGATGAAATATTTTCATTTTGTATTTAACAGATATGAATGTATTGTGAATTACAATTCACAGAATATTTTCATGACAGATGCTTTTAATGTATTTGAGAAGAAGTGATACTATACTATATTGCTGTATTAAAAGAAATAATTAAAATATACCGCAGACTTTTATTTTTAGGAGACTATGAAATAGGAGCTTTTATCCCTCTGGGTGTTTGTGTCTGAGTACAAATGTAGGTCAGCCAAACAAAGTGGTGGCAAGTGTGTGTGTTTGTAGGGGGGTTGTTATTGTGGTGGTAGCACATGGCCGCACAAAAATGCACCCATGTGTTGACCGACAACAATTCGGCAGCATCACAGGGATACGTGAGCCCGGCGACCTCAGCCCGAGGCCAGCAGAAAGTCAGTGACTATTTCTATCATTTATTCATATCCTGATTTCTTTTGATTAACCATCGAACAGATCCTTTCATGAGCAACTTGCATGTTGAATTCTTAACTACTTAACCTTTCCTAAACATTACCATTTGGAAAGTTAATGCAGATTTAATGTTTTACAAGGCGTAAAGGCAAATAATTCAGAGGAAGTTTTGAGCAATGCTCCTAAAAATACCTTTTTTCAACATCATACATCATGTTACATAACAGATGGGAGTTGTAGTCCCTGACTGCTCTGGCACAATATGTGGTGGTGGGTTTGAGCGGCTGTACTTTAATGAATCTGGATTTCTTTTGGTACTTTTACAAAGAATTTCTCGATTTGTCACCATCAGGGTATCTGCAAGTTTCAGCAAGTCAGAATTAAGACTTTTTAAGACCTTTTATGGACCATTATGAATGAAAGTTAAGACCTACTTCACGCCCATACTGGCAAGAGTTTGATGAAAGCAACATCGGCAATACTCAGCTTTTCACTTTCTGCGAGGTTTCTCCACTAATAAGCACACTGCTCCCCTCGACTGCATGTGACATGGAATGAAAATAACGTAAATGAATTTTTAAGACCTGCCAAAATTGGATTTAAGACATTTCATAAGCTTTTAAGACATTTTGAGGCCTTAAATTCAGGTTATTGGATTTTAGACTTTTATAGAGTTTTTAGGACCCTGCGGGAACCTTGATCATGCTGAATTATTGTGTTTGTGCAGGCTGCATAAGTTCCAGCCAGCCAGGATGTGGAGTCAGCTTTATATATAAAAGATCAAGTGTATGATTTAAAAGCACTGATTTCTGGGTTTAGATACTATAGGCTTTTATTATAATGGTATAGAAAATCAGATAATTTTCTCTCCCGTGCAGCACAGCACCGTAAAACGTAGTGTGGAGTTATATTAGGCAAGACTGCGGTCTGTCATATGCCTATGAATATACATTTACAACCTCTTCAGTGTCAAAATTAGCATAGAGATTCATATTTCTCATTGCTGAGCCTGGCGGCTCTCGCTTCTGCTACGTCACATCACGTCCGGTTTGTCTCTGGATGTGGAAATAAAAATGTTCTCACAAAAATGACTGTCCAGATGTCCATGTGTAGTTAGTTATATCTTTGTTTTTATCATGAAAGTGTCAGAAAATAATTTTTAGCTCTCTTTTTCTTGATAAATTATAAAACTGGTGTTGATTTCTGTTCTTTAGCTATTAGTCAACTAGCCACTTGATGTTTAACCTGTGGCTAGTTTGACAGACTGCTCAATTTAAAATAGTACTGAACTGACGGTGGCTTTTTACATTTACAGACCAGTCTGTGTGGCCTCCTTAAATTTTTTATTAGCCAGAAATATAGCATGTTGGTGTTTGTCTGCAAGAGCAAAACCACTGTTCAGACGACATTTTTAATCCTTTTGGTTTTTTCATTAAAAAAAGGTTTTGTAGGAAAACACGCTTATATTTATAAAAGTGAAGCATCGAACATTTTCAGACCAGTGAGTGGCCTCCCTCAACATTTGTTTTTAGCTAGATATTACTTTCATCCATTGTCTTTCTATCCAAATATTAACTATTGAAAATGAGTTTTTGTAAAGGAGAAACACTCAGAGGGGACAATTATTCTGAATATGGATGTAATGTTTTCTCCAACACTAAACTTTTAGATTGAACATTCCTAAGTAGGCCTGCAACTACTGATTATTTCCAAAACGAATCTATTATTTTCCTTCAGATTTCTCATCTAAGTGATGCAGACTCACCTCAGATGAAACAATATTTAAACAGAGCAGACGTTGTCCAGTAATAATAGGTTATAAAGAAAAGATGAATGCTGTAACTGGGAACTGCTGTTCAGGTAATCCAAATTCCCAAATTTAATCTCTAATCACTGTTAGCTCAATATAAGCGTAATTTTCTAGCACAACATTTTTTTTCCCATTTAAGATTATAGAATGATAAATGGTATCAAAGAAGAAATAAAATAGATTCAGTTTTTAAAATTAAATCAAATTGTTTGCTCAAAGAATCAATAAATAAAAGACAACAAATCTGGCCAGATATTAAATACAAACTTAAACACTTTCTGATATTACTGGCATTTTGATTTGTAGTTTTCAGATTTAATTTCCAACCATAGGCCTTTGCACTAAATGTTTTATACAACTCAACAGCGCTCGTTTTAAAAGGTGATCAATAATTCAGTTTTACAAATAAATACATAAAGATTAAAACCTGTCAGCAGCACCAACACCGCCACATTTTAGTCCAACAAAGATAACCAGGGAGTCAGTTTCAGGAACGTTTTTGGTATGTTTTTTAATAAATTAACGTTCATTCAAAATACAGTGCCAAAGGAATATGATGCAGCCAAACATGCTAGTAAGGTTTGTCATGAAGCACCTGTGCTCATGTTTTTAAAGGTAGGAGGAAGACCCCCTTCCCCTTCCCCACCCCCACCCGCCCTCTCCACTACTGCTAGTGGTTGCCGGGACATAGCAACAGCCGTGGGCCAGCCCTCTCCCCTCACAACCAATCAGCAGCAAGATTCCTCAATATTCACTCGAGAAAAAATTAAATCTGATAGGAAAATGGATATCTACCCACAATCACACTACAGTAATGTTTGATATTAAATTAAAAAAAGACACTAATACAAAATAGACCTGGTTATTTTCCCCACACTAAAACAGTTGTCTTTTTAAACATATGAAAAATATATATTTTATTATATATATATTTCAGCAGCTTGGAAATAAAAAATAAAAATGCATGAGCCCGAAACCTACTGAGAGTGGAGTTGTTGTGTTGTGTGTCTGCGGAGACCCTGGTGGAAAGGAAAACAACATGATCATGTGACGATGGATGGAGTGAGGTGTAAACTGCTAGCTGTGTGGAAGACCTGTGTGCAGACAGACAGACAGACAGACAGACAGGCTGGCTGTGGAGGCGCTATAGTGGAGTCAGGGTGGAGGACAGAGCGGTGAGGGCGGAGAGGTGATGGGTGACCGAACCTGCAGTCACCCTCATTGAAAACCTCTCCGCCTCTCATCTGTTTCCCCCCGCCGGCCCTCCACCCCTCCTGGAAACTACGGCCCCCGTTCCTCTCTGCGGGGCCTTTTTTTGTTTTTAAAGGAGCACTCTAAAATCTATGAAACAATCTTTAAAAGGTGGTTTTGAAAAATCTGTATTTTGCTCATCTGTGGAGGATGGTAGTTGCAGTAAATGTGGATTCCAATAGAGACCCAGAGCCACAACAACAAAACATGTCTACACTAGAGCTCAAAAGTTGAGTCAACTGACTAAAACCCAGCTGCAACTGAAGCTGATTTTCATTATTGATTAACTGCTTGGTCTCTAAAATGTCAGAAAATAGTGTCTGTTGAGTTCAAACTGATCTTGAAATTGCTCAAACACGCAAAACATTCAATTTACAAAGATGTAAAACAGAGGAAACTCTCAAATCCTCACATTTGAGAAGATGAAACTAAGGATGCACTGATACCAATATCGGGCCTCAAACAGTGACTCAAATATGTGGATCTAGTGAGGCTGATCTGTTATACATACACATATACAGACATTTTAATGTTTTTAAGTTACGGATGTTTGATTTTTTTATTTTTCAAAATAAATAATTCAGTATATAAATTTACATTTATGTATTTGTCAAATTTTGTTTTACAAAGTTAGGAAAGCAATGTTTAGTCCAGCCTGTTACCTTACATAATACAGAATAATGCCAGTCTCCACACAGTAAGACATGCAGCTTGTTAATTAAACCCTGGTAGCGGATCAGTACGATACCCAATTGTGAATTTCTCCACTGTGAGACTAATAAAGGAATTCTTATCTTATCTTAAAGCCCAGGTATCGCTATCAAATGAGTTAAAGGACAAATCAGTTATTAGAACTGTTGCCCGTTTCTCTTCTAATCTACTTTTAGCTCTCCATTTAAGTCATTTCTCAAGAAACGTTTTTCAGGCTCCAGCTTCTCAAATGTAATAATTACTTTTATATTATAGTAAATTTAAGACTTTCTGGATTTTTGACGGTTGGTCAGATGAAGCTCTTTAAAGATGTAAGCTTGGGCTTTGGCAACTTGCGGAGGGCATTTCCCCCCCTTGTCGACTAATCGGTCGCTTTGGTCTCAGTCGACTAAGATTTCTTGAATACTTGTTTTTAATGCTTTTTTCATGCTGAATGACTTATTTCTAAGGAACTCATGAGCACATCTCTGGTAAACAAGATTTAAAGTGGTGCTGTTGTGTGATTCTTTGTGGAGAAACTTATAGATCCGTTGAATAAATCCACTAAATTAGTCAAAAAAATACGTGAGTGTTGGTCAAATGCAAATTTCTTTGATCACGGATAGTCCTCCTTTATAGACTAAAAGATTAATCAATTCATCAGAAAAACAGTGAACAGATTGATCATCAGTGCAAATAATCTGTAGCAGCAGCAGCATTCGCGTCACAAGGTCCAAATTGCCAGACATAGTTTGTTCACAAGTTTAATTATGTGTATGTGACAACAGCTGAGCTCAAATAGGTTAATTATTGATGACTGATCGGTAGTTTTTAGCACCAAGTCCACTTGCTGCAAATTAGTGGATGGAGTTTGTCACATAACTAGAGCTGCAACGATTAATCAATTAGTTGTCAACTATTTTGATAACAGATCTTTTTTTTTTCCCCAAAGGAAAGGGGTCAATACTTTCTGTTTCCAGCTTCTTAAATGTGAATATTTTCTGGTTTCTTTACTCGTATATGGCAGTAAACTGAATATCTTTGATTTGTGAACTAAACAAGATATTAAGAGGATGTCTTCTTGGGCTTTGGGAAACACTGATTGACATTTTATAGACCAAACATCTACTTGATTAATCGAGAAAATAATCAACTGATTAACTGCTGATGAAAATAGTTGCAACC